>CM056549.1:29806956-30536956 GCA_029721515.1 Synanceia verrucosa
CTCGGATTTTATCACTTAATGAACACAGGAGAAGCATTTCACAGTAAACATGCTTTTATTGTGCCGAGCAGTTATACATTAAACATGCTTTTATTGTGGCGAGCAGTTATACATTAAACATGCTTTTATTGTGGCGAGCAGTTATACATTAAACATGCTTTTATTGTGCACAGACTCACTCTGTTTTGCTGTTCGTTTAAAGGGTCAGTTCACTCAAATTACATGACATCAGCTCAGTAGAGGTGACCTGTTGTGATCTATCCATGCAGATAGTTTTGTGTGTTTTGCTTCAGGTTTTCAGATGTCTGGATCTGCCTCAAATTGTGATGCTCTCACATTTTTTTTTTTTTTTGTCAAAAATCAGCAGCCTCCCTGTTCCTCTACGTTCACTCTAATTCAGACCTCATGGTTTTCACTGGAACTTCTGTTACCTCTTCCTGAACAGCATCTTAAGAGCTTTTCCCTCAAACTGGGTTTCTTTCTTCCCTGAGTTTATACCCCAGAAATTTGGGGAAAATATTATGCTGAATGATGAATGTGTGCTCTGTGTATAAGACACATTACTGTTGCATTTGTTTGTTCTTTCAATGACATCATCCTGTTAGCACCTTCAGCTCTGTGCTCCACTCCTCATATTTTCATTACATTTTATTTGTTTCTGGAAATTCAGTTTGTGGTACATTTGGATAAAGACTTGACTTTCTCTGTAACTCCACCCCTGTCAGCGATGTGACGATGGGCTGGAGTACACCTGTACATCACTGCAGCAAGGTGACTAGTTAAACCACTGGAGCTCAGCAGGAAGTCATGGATGTGTCTAGAAAAGTCAGAGTTTGGCAGTCCTTTCATTCCTGCGGATGTTTCTCATCGTCTGCTCTCTGAACACAGGACTGGGATGAAATGATTCACATGACTCAGCTCTTTTAGACTTTCCAAATTTCACTAGATGAGAGGGATCAGATGTTATGGTACAAACAGCTCTTAGATTGTGTAAATCATTTGAGTTTATGTCTCACAGCCTGGAAAAATTAAACCAAAACTCCCTGCTCAGATGCCTTTAAAGGTGAGGAAAAGGTCAGTTTAAAACCTGCTCAGAAACCCACCTCTGAACCTTTGAGGATGCATCAGTGATGATCTGTTCACGTCATATAGGACCTTCCTGCTGAGCGCTTTGTGAACTGAAGTCACATCTCATGTCTGATATGTCACCCTGGGCAATAATAAGCTTGTTTTAGATGCACAAGTTGTCTGTTTTTCTGGGAAAAAGAGTCTGTGTGAAGTGTTATAATAAAAAAAGTTAGGAAGATGATTATATGAAACATCAATAACCTGTAATACTTAAACCAATGTTACAAAATACAGCTATTGGAATTTAAATTCCCTTTGATGGTCTTCTTTGTTGTTTGGCTTATTGTAAATATGCTTTCTAAAAATAAATCAATGAAACTGAAACAAATACAAGAAAAATGATTTTACACTACTGGGTTCAAATCCCGGCCCGGGGCCTTTCTGTGTGGAGTTTGCATGTTCTCCTCATGTCTGTGTGGGTTCTCTCTGGTATTCCAGCTTCCTCCCACCATCCAAAAACATGCATGGGGATTAGGTTAATTGGTTAATTTAAATTGTCTGTAGGTGTGAATGTGAGTGTTAGTGGTTGTCTGTCTCTATGTGTCCTGTGATGAACTGGAGACTTGTACAGGGTGTACCCTGTCTTTCACCCTAAGACAGCTGGGATAGACTCCAACCCCCCAACGACCCTATGAGAGGATAAGAGGTAGAAAATGGATGGATGGTTATTATGGTCTGGGCAAGGCAGAGGCTGCATTGTGTATGAAGGTAGTGGGTGACAGTGATTTCCTTTAATGTACTAATAATATGATCTATGGCAGGTTAAAAGTATACAACAATGGATTTATTGTTCTTTTTTAGCTGCAGCAGTCAGTGAATTAAGGACTAATTAATGTCTTGCAAACACACACTATTCACAAAAAGTTAGGGATATTGGGCTTTTGGATGAAATTTCAGAATGCACCTAAAATGCACTAAAACCTTTAAAGGTGAACTTAATTTGACCTTCTTTAACCTTTTGAATGCACATGTGCAGCTGTTCAGTGTTTCACTATTTATTACATAACATGCTGTTCTCTAAAAATCACAACAGGTGTCTGATCCATGAATCAACCACTAAATGTTCTGCTTATATGACAGTTTGTATTTAAACAGTCCTCTTCATCATGTTGTTCACATTTTGACGTCATGAGACCAAGACGACATCTAACAATCGATCATCAGTACCTGGTCATTGAGAGGCTTCAAACAGGATGTTGTCAGAGGGAAGTTTCCACTGAGCTTAGAGCGTCACACAGTGTCATCAGCAGGTTATAACAGAGACACAGAGAGACTGGAAGAGTCACAGAAAGACACAGAAGTGGACGTCCTTTGTCCACATCCCATGCTGATGACCACCTCATTGTGAACAGTGCTCTGTGGAACCAGATGGTGAATGCCATCAACTCCAGGCACGTTTAAGGGAGGTGAGAGGTACCAAGTGTCACATCATTCAAAACCGCTTACATCAGCATGGTCTGCGTGCTAGACGACCTGTAAGAGTACCTGAACACACCATCAGACACAGCGTCATCCTCTGGTATGGACAGGGAGAGTTTCTGCTGGACAAGGAACCAGTGGGCCTCAGTGCTGTTCTCTGATCAAAGTCGATTCACACTGAGCAGAAAAGATGGCCGCCAACGCTGCTGGAGACGTCGAGGAGGACGTTATGATCAGCCTTTGGAGGTGGTGGTGTTACAGTCTGTCAACACAGAACTGATCTACACCTTGTGAACGGTACTGTGACAAGCCGACACTACCTGAATAACATCATTAATGCAGTCACTGAGTCTCTCCATGAGCAACACAGGCCTGATTTCATCTTCATGGACGACTGTTCCAGCTCATTGAGGTCTCATCATCAGGGAACGGCTGCTGGAGGCTGGAGTACCTCAAATGTAGTAACTTTCACTTTCTTCACACCTGAAGCCCATAGAAAACCTATGGGATCAGCTGAGTCATCATGTTGAGGGTCGTAACCCCACATCCCAGAACCTCAATAACCTGAGGGCAGCCCTTCAAGAAGAGTGGAATATCATGACTCAGCAGACAATAAGTCGACTTGTGAACAGCATGAGACGTTATTGTCAAGCTGTAATTGATGCTCAAGGACACACGACAAGTTATTGAGACATTGACATTTTTGTTGTGGTATACCCACCACTGTTGTTAGTTTTTTGTTTCAATAAATTATTAGAGATGAAGAAATTACTATTGTATGATTCTACTTTAATGTCCTACTTTCATGATATAATATCAGTGTAGCATGAACTTTCTACATTTTCCAGAAATTTCACCCAAAAGTCAAATATCCCTAACTTTTTGTGAGTAGTGTATGTAAACATTGGCAATGTTTGCAGGGAAGGGACAAACAGACTAGAGGCAACATCAGTACAATACAGTGCTCTGCAGCATTAACCTCAACTAAGGAGGCCATCCCTAACTGTAGAAATCAGCCTCAGCCCAGCAGCACACTGAGGCATCGTGAACAGACTGTATAACATATTTTTCCTGCCCTCAGCTGGTAAATCACCTCCTGAAGTCAGACAGCATTGCTCTGTGGTGTAAATCTGTTGGTGGTAAAGGCGTGGAGTCAGCGTTATCACGGTGTGTGCTTTCAGTGTGAAGGTCACCAGCGAGAGTGAAGATCACACCGAGGAGACGAGAAAGGAAGAGGAAATGATGAACTGGTGATGAGCGCTGCCTGGTTTCCTCCAAACATGACACCAAAGAGTTCAATCTTTGCCTCATCAGACCAGAGAGTTTAGTCTCTCATGGTCTGAGAGTCCTTCAGGTGCATTTAGTCAAACTCCAGGTGGGCTGCCATGTGCTTTTTTTCCCTCTGGACACTCTACCATACAGGCCATACAGTGGAAACAGGAAGAGCTGAGCTCAGTTTAGAGCTTCAGGGTAAAGGCTGTGAATAGTTATGTACATGTGATTTATTAGGTTGTTTTTTTAATAAATATGCTGACATTTCAAAAAACATTTTTTCATGTAGAGTTTTGAGGGGGAAAATCAGTTTATTCCACTTAGGAATAAAGCTGTAACATAACAAAATGTGGAAAAAGTGCAGCTGTGAATACGTCCTGCATGTTCTTACTTAGATTCCACCATGCAAAGTAAAGTATTGACAAAGTATCACATTTGAAATCAGTACTTGTACTGAGCATTTACATGGTTCTCTACTGTCTCCTTTTTCCACCTCTGTTGTTCCACTGTTTGTTCTCCACGCTGATCATGTGACCCAGGAGCTGATGTCACTGCTGCATCCATTCAGCAGCTTCTCACAGCAGGGATTGTCCTCCAGCTTCCAGCTCCACTCCGCTCAACTTCACAAAGAGCAGACAGAGCAGCTAAATTTCCCCACCAATCACTGCCCTCTCTGTTCGTCATGTCCTGCATGACAGAGCGCACACTGTTCCTGTGTTCACTGGGTTACATCATCCTGACACAGGGAGGCAGTGAGGAAGGAAGGCTAGCTTCTTTGATTATTGGTTCTCAATCTGTCACTCAGAATATTCACTGATCAGGCATAACATTATGACCACATTATGACAGGTGAAGTGAATAACACTGATTATCTCGTCATCTTAAGGCATCAAATGAACATGACAACAAGAAGCAAACAGTGATGTCTAGAGGACTGGATCAGAGCATCTCCAGACCTGCAGCTCTGGTGGTCTGTTCCTGGTCTGCAGTGGTCAGGATCTATCAAAAGTGGTCCAAGGAAGGACCAGTGGTGAACCAGAGACAGGGTCATGAGAGGACAAGGATCATTGAGTGAAGGCTGTCTTTATAGTGGGACATCTCATGGACGGACTGTCACTGAAACTGGTACTGATATTCATGTCCCCCTGAGGATGAATCCTGATGAGTTCACTGAGCTACTGACGTGTATTTTCCAACAGGTCAAAGTTCACGCTCCTCCAGTGAAACATCTCAACACATTCAAGGTCCTCAGATGATGAATCTTCATAAGCTCATGTCTGGAATCACCCCTGACATGTCGTCTAGCACCAACATGACGTCCACGTTTGTAGTTTTCACCAAAATGTAACAACTATTGTTCAGATTAACATGATCATGTTGAACTGGGATGAATTGTGACAGCTTTGGTGATCCTGATTTCATCTAGCACCATCAGGGAATCACAAATACAGATATATCCATAAAAATATATATGCTTTTGACTTTTTGTGATTAAATAATGCTTTAGTGGAACTTCACACAGACACATTACTTGACCGTAATGAAAATACCAGCTCAGTGACAAAGCTTGCAGTAATCTGCCATATGATGTCTATGGACATTTAAAGTCAAACTAAAAGTTGGGGGCAGATTACCTTTGACCTATATGTTACAAAGAATAACTTCTTATCACCCAAAGCACCCATGAACATGTCTCTTTGACTGCAGAAAAAAAGTGTCATTCCTTGATCAGTTCAAAAAAAGTAAAACACTTGACACAAAAATAAAAGAGGGAGCCATTGTTCTTCAGTAAATGATGTTTTATTGGTCATAACCACACTTTTCCCCATTTTAACAATAAATCTGTTTTCTATTTTACCTTTTTAAGCATTTAAAGAGCGATAAAGAGAATATTGCACTTAAAACAAGAGATGGAAGTAGAACCATGAAGCAGAAAGGAGGACGATCACAAGGCTTTCTTTACAGCACAGCAGGCTGCATGTGCCTCCTCAATATACATCTTTTGAAAATAGCATTTCTAGGTTAGGCCAGTTCTTCTTCAGCTATTACAATACAGGAGAACTCAAAAGGTACACATGCACATACAAGCAGGGCTCACTGAAAACCAACAGTTTTATGGTGATTTATTTCACGGCAGTCTGAATGATACAGTTTATTTTTTGCTTTTTTTGCACAACACGAAAATGCAGTGGCTATGTGTGAGTGTGTGTGAGCTTTGTCTGGAAAAGAGTGTGAATAACAGGAAATCCTCTAGATGAAAATGTAGTGACACAAGTGTCTGGCAGTCTGGGTTTTGAGTGGTCTGCTCATATGTGATTTGTTATCATTATCATTATTATCAGCCTTCCCAGTGATGCACTATGAAGCAGGAGTGCAGATCACTGTGTCCCTGACAGAGTGACGGCACGGTTAACGCTGTTACATCAAAGGAGTTGAAAAGAGGAACCTCAACATCACTGTCTATCACATGTTTTAGTCAGAAATCACTGTTTGTCATCAGAAGAAAGAAACTGCTGTGGGTTTGATCTGCACATAAAGTTTTCCTCCCTGCACAGAGTCAAGATGCATTACAAGCTACAACAGTACACCTGCTGCTGCTGCGACCAATGAGCTGGATGTATCATATTATGCACAGTAACCAAGGCAACCAGGAGATCAAAGTTCTCCACAGAGAACGTAAAGGTAGTCTGCATCTTCACATTCAAATCAACTGGAGCCGCTGAGGTTCCTACAGCCCTCTGCTTTTTAAAGAGCTATCGCCTTCCCATACATGCATCTGCTGTGCATGCATCACTAGACGAGTGGAGGGGATAGAATACCATACAGAGGAATATCTGAGGCTTTTATTCTGTGGTCCATAAAAAGCAACCCTGCTGACGTGTGTTGGTCCTGGAATGTGTTGGCCAGTTAAAATCTATACAAACACTCAAAACTTATTAAAATATAAAGTCATCAATATCAAATTAAAAGGCATGTCTATGCATGAGTTAAAGTTGCCAGTTAAATGACTCAAATCATGATGCTTTAAGTTGAGCTGACTGTGGCTAAAAATGTTTTGAAAGTAACCAGAACAGGGCAAATTATTTTATGTCGCTAAATTTAAGTGGCTTTCTAAGGACATGTTTACATGCTTTTATGTTCAAAAAACATTTTGTTCCTCATCCTGTCTGAATAAACCTGTATTCACCCTCTGTCTGAAATGCAGCTTTAAAAAGCCCAGTGTGCTCTGATAGGCTGCACATGACATTATGGTTTGTTGAATTATACATTTTCTGATCTTGAAATCCCACAAAAAAAAGTGTCTGAACTCCAGATACCCAATGTATGAGCACAAGCACTGAAAAAGTGTTTCTGTCATGATATATCAACATCATGAAATGTACAACCAGCCACAGTACCATGATGCGCTGCACACACTGGTGTGACCACCTGAAAAATCTTCCCCTCCAGCACAGCGGGACAGAAAGGCACATGTGGGTGACAGTCTAACCTCTAACCAATCAATCGAACCTTCTACCTTCCTTGTTCACCAGGCAAACACAATCTCTCCTCGCAACCACATGTCACTATTGTTGCAGTGTCGTACATTCTTCATTCTTTAACACAGCTTTTGTATAAAGAGACGCAGGTTTGCAGTTTGTCAACTTCCTTCTTAATATGTATATATACTGTATATAAACAGGTAGAATCCAAAGATCAGGATGATGATTTTGTACTTGTATAACCGCCTCTGCCTTCAGTTCTCCTCATGATCCTCTGCGACGATATGTCAACTGGAAATACACTGGAAAGAATACACCAACGACTACAGAAACAAATATAGAGAGAAACGTATTCGTCAAATCTACGACAAGAAATAACAGCCACCGAGAAATTCTTACTGCAACGATTGATTTTTCACTTGGAGATAACTGTAGAAATATCATAATTCACTACAATACAGATATGGTCTTCCCTATGCTACGGCAAATATACTCAAAGACATATTTTCTATCTCACTATGTCAGTAGGAGGCACAAAGTTCAACACTGGGACTGTCATCTTTAGAGAAGAGACAGAAAGGGAAAATTAAGGAAAGTTAAGTAAAAGTGATCGTTCAACACTGATCACCTTTATTGTGAAAGGCTTGATGTTTGAGATTCAGTGGAGGAAAATCTTTTCGTTGCTGGCTTTAAACTTGTGCTTTGATTTTAGCCAATTGGAAGACATGCAACAAAACACTCATTTTGTTTCCTTGATGACATTTTTTTTTACAAACGGGCATCACGTCTCAGCCAATAAACAAAGACTCCATTGTCTCAAAGGGTTTGAGGATCAGTCTGTGGAACAGAAATAAACTGCAGTCTTCCTTTCACAGGACTAGAAATATTAATGATGGAGTGGAGGACGTAGTTGTCAGAAAACTACCTTTGTATTACAAATGGTGACAGCCACGACAACAAGCGTATAAATGAATAAAAATCTAGAAAAAAATAGACAGTTATCCAGGTCTGTTTCTGCTTTGGGTCAAGTGCCCAAAACAGAGGCAGATTTGCATATCAGACTACAGAGAAGAGCGATTAAAACCAGATGTACACTAGGGAGGCCGTCAGGAGGGAGAGAGGAAACAAGGCTCTTAAAACTCGATCTTGCAGGCGGGAAAAGACTCGTCCTGCATGACGACTGTGCTGCTGGAGGCCAGGACCATGATGTTGAGCTCCTGCTGCCTCTCATGGGTCTGCTGGTACCAGTCACGGGTCACCTCTGTGTCGTGGGTGGGGATCAGCGTCACCTGAGTGACAAGAGATCAGGAAATGTCAAGACTGAGGGGCTAAGAGCAGGAGAAGGAATACAAAGTCTGGTTTCTGTATTTTAGTAAAAGTGGAAATACCACAATCAAAAAATAATCCATTACAAGTAAAAGTTGTGAAAATGAAATGTTACACATTATCAAAAAATGTATCAAAAGTATTCAGTATGCAGAATGACCCCTTTCAATATCATATTATCGAATATTATATTAATGATGGAGTTCATTACTGTAGAGCCATCCATCCATTTTCTACCTCTTATCCTCATAGGGTCGTTGGGGGGCTGGAGTCTATTCCAGCTGTCTTAGGGTGAAAGGCAGGGTACACGCTGGACAAGTCTCCAGTTCATCACAGGACACATAGAGACAGACAAACACTCACATTCACATTCACACCTACGGACAATTTAAATTAACCAATTAACCTAATCCCCATGCATGTTTTTGGATGGTGGGAGGAAGCCGGAGTACCAGAGAGAACCCACACAGACACAGGGAGAACATGCAAACTCCACACAGAAAGGCCCCGGGCCGGGAATCGAACCCAGTACCTTCTTGCCCCACTGTAGAGCCAATTTGAGATAATTTGTGAACTACTAGGTAGAGTATAGTCATATAATATTTACCCATGAGTTGTAGTGGAGTGGAAGTATAAAGCTGCTTTTAATGCAGGGCTTTTCAAAGTGTGGGATAGTGAGATCTCAAAAGCATGTGTAGCGCTGTGATTGGCTGAAGTGTTCCAAGCTCCCATTGAACTCTGTGACGGCCAGAGCGTCTTGCTACACGTCCCACTGCACATGTCGCCGAGTTGCACATGGTCAGAGTTACATAATAAATTTTCATGCGTGAGAAATACCAGGTGTGGAGGGTGAGAGAGTTAAAATGCTTGTGTCACACTCTGAATGGTGAGACTTGAGAGCCACAGTTTCAATGTGACGCAGGAGTTTACATGGTAGCATCCCGTCGTTAGCTAGCAGCTCTTTGCTAATAACACACTGTGGCAGCGGACCAACACATGAACTTTCACTTGAGGTATGAAAAATTGATCCATTTAGCCTCTCTCATGTACTGTAGTTAGCTAACCAGACGTTTACACTTTATTCAGGTTTATTTTTTCTCACACCTCCCGTGAAGTCCTCTGGCGTCCTCCAGAGGTTTTCTGGACTGTGGACCTGTGCACTAATCATGGTGTCTAATCAGCATCTTGATATGGCACACCTGTGAGGTGGGATGGATTATTATTAAAGGAGAAGTGCTCACTATCACAGATTTAGACTGGTTTGTGAACAATATTTGAGAGAAATGGTGATATTGTGTATGTGGAAACTGTTTTAGATCTTTAGATCTTAGATCTTTAGATCTCATAAAAAATGGGAGCAAAAACAAAAGTGTTTATATTTTTGTTGAGTGTACCTCCATCCTCAGGAAATTGCATATGTAAGGTCTTGTCTCACTTAGTTTTTATTTTACCATCAAGGGAAGGTTCTCCGTCTCATATATCTTTCCACAAAGGAGGACAAAAGCTTTAATCATGCACAGTTATCTTCATCACCAAACTGGTAGTTACTACAAAGTATGACTTTTACCTGTAGGTTTGATCCCCACTGAGCTTTGCCATCCAGCAGCGCATCAAGGACTCCTCGGCTGGGTTCACCACTTGCTGTGTCGTTCCCGCTCACCACATAGTACGCAGAGCGAATGCGTTTGAAAAACTCTTGGTCCACATTCTTGGCACTGCAGTGGTTGGGAATATAGGCCAAGTCCACATAAATAGGAAGGCCAGGAGCAACTGCAGAGCCAGACTTCTGAGAACCTGGGTGGGAGAAACCAAACAGTCACTGCATGTAAAAACATTTATCTTACAAATTCTGTTTTGTAGAATAAAATGTAATTTATAATTGAAAAGTGTTTATCTCTTTAATAAGGTTTTGGTACCTGAACTGCTCTTGACTCCGTTAGTCAGCCCCTTGCCAGGGTTGTAGCTCGACCTCGAGAGGTCATCGTCTTTGGAGCCCTGTCCATCTGACAGACGAGACATGCGTGAGCTCTTGTCTGCTTCCTTCTTCTTCAAAGAGGCGCTGCGAGGAGACGGCGTTTGTTTGACAGGCATGGGAGACCTCTTGCGCCTGGCAGGGGATGCTGATTTGGTTTTGCCTGAAGTCTTCTTTAAGCCCTTGGCTTTTGGCTCCTTCTTAATTAAGCCACTGTCTAAAGAGTCGGGGTCCACCATGCAAACATCGGGGCGTGGAGGGTGAGGGTAGGGGTCCATGAGGGGAGCAGGAGGGGGGTCATTGCTCCTCCTAGAGGAATGATTGCTGCCTCCTCCCATGGCAGATAATTTATCAACAGGCATGTAGTCTGCATCCTCATCTGAGTCCATGTTGCCTTCACCAGTGACCAGTGAGGGGTATTCCTCAGTGCCTGGAGGCACATCAGAGTCTGACTGAGAGGCTAAAGACTCGCTGATAGAGGTGGGAGGTGTGTCCTCTGTGGCCAGACCCAGGCCTGCAGACATACCACCGGCTTGGTGCAGAGAGCTGCTGTCCCTGCTGTGATGATGGGGCTGTTTGTGAGCCCGTCTCTTGACCGACATATCGTGCTCATCGGCCTCCTGTGATTGGTCACTTCTGCATCCATGCTCCTCATCATCCTCGTCGCTGGATACCTGCCGCATGCATGGGTTGATGAAGGATGGTGAGAGGTCCTGTTTGGGCTGCCTGTATTCAGCGGAGGAATATCCAGGAGAGCTGCGGCTGGTATAAGAAGAAGTGGCGCCCATGGGCATGTTGCCAGCAACATCCTGATCACTGTCATCGTCGTCGTCATCCTGCCCTCCTCGGCTGCACTCTTCAGGGTAGAACGGCGAGCGAAATGGCTGATCGTTTGAGGAGAGTGACAGTGGGCGGGCAGGGTGTTCTGGTTCCATTTCACACTCCTCTTCAAACTCATCATCGTGACGGTAATGGGGAGGAGAGTCTCCAGGCACCATCCCCATCTGGGGCTTTGACATATCCCACTCAAAAGAGCTCCTGTGAGCTGCTGCTCCCTCTCTGGGCTCTACCTTGGCTGTGCTTGATTTTGCAGCACTAGCTGCTGCTCCAGCAGCGAAGGCAGCGCTTGAGCTGACCACCGTCAAGCCGTTGATTGAGTCTGGCTTGCTGCCCTGGAGAGGTGAGGGCATATGGGAGCCAAGAACATCAGGGAGTGCACCAGCTGTCTTTTCACTGGCAGTTGGAGTAACGGGCTTGTCAGAAAATGAGAGTCTGCCAGCCAGACCGCTGGAAGGCGACCTCCGAGTCATCTCATGCATGTAAGCCTCCTCGTCCTCCTCTTCACTGCTGTCTGTCTCCTCAAAGTAATGCTTGCCTTCTATGTCAGGGCGTGGTGAGGAGGTTACACCAAACAGAGCAGCGCTGGCTGCCTCTTTGTCTTTGGAGATCTCTGCAGGTTGAGCAAATGGTCCTGCCGAGCTCCCAAACCCAACGGCAGTGTCAAGTTTGGATGCTTCAGACCAATCAGGCTTGTAGAAGCAGTCAGGTTGAGGGCCTTTGTCCATAACTCCACCTGAAGTTGCATGCTCCTTCTTCTCCTCTGCAAAGGCAGTGGACGAGAGCAAGGGGAAGGATCTGACCTCTTCAAATGGGCTGAGGGGTGAGAAGCGAGCTAAACTGGAGGTGGACTCAGCCGTGGTTGGAGCTGTGATCTGTTTATCAGACACTTCAAGATAGTCGTCTTTGGCACCAGCAGAGCCGGAGAAGGAAGAATCCATGACCAGTGAGTGTTCATCCTTAAAGGAAGAGTACTCAAAGAGAGGCTCAGCAGGCGTTTCCAGCTCTTCTCCGAACTGACGGCTGGTGGAGAGGGAGCCGGAGGTGGAGGAAGAGTAACTATAGGCTGAGGAGGAGGAGTACCCAGGAGTAGCAGTGGTCGTGTACTGAAAGCTTGTGTCCAGTGATTTCTTACTCAGAAGGTCTGGTGTGCTCTGTTTCTCAAAATCAGGATCAGCTCTCTCATTCTGGTAATAACTGTCCTCTGTTGATTTGAAATCCTCCTTAACTTTGTCTGTTGACATTAATGAGTCTTTTTCAGCACTTCCATATGAATACTCAAACCCTGAGGAATACCCCAAGAAACCAGCAGCTCCTAAATCCTTTGGTTTCTCACTGAAGGATGAGGAGTCAATCTTATCTCCATGGTCAGCCTTTGTGGGTGAGCTAGAGCTGCCTGGCTTCCCCTGGCTGTTATAGCCATATCCAGCCATAGAAACCATAAATTCAGGCTTATTTGAGCTAAGCATTTCACTGATTGGACTTTTTACTTCCTTCTCCGACATCTCTTTGGCACCTTTCTCCATATCAGAATCAACAGCACCTTCATCGTCATCATCATCCTCCTCATCTTCCTCATCCTCATCGTCTTCATCGACAATATCATCATCATAGTCCTCCTCATCCCTTGCTGTTAGTTTTCGCATATCAACCTCTAAACATGCTCCCTTCTCGCCGTAACCTGCGGCAGCAGGTATGTCAACATCAAGCGTTGTCACTGAGGTCTGGCTTTCAAAAGAGACGTCTTTTTCCAATGATAAAGAAGTGGACAAGGCCTCAGGTCTGTCAGCCACTGAAAGGCACCCACCTGTGCGGTATTCAGATGTCTCCTTTCCTTTTACCTCTTCAAATGTAGGTACAGCAGAAGCGCTATTGGAGTCGAGCCACACTGAGGCGGAGGACTCTTTTCCATAAGATGTGGTGAAACCCTCTTTCTCTGAAATTTTGTCCGTGGCTGTTTCCGGGGATGGGGGCTCAGGTTTCTGAGACTTCACTTCACCACCCTTTGCAGTGTCCTTCTCAACTTTATCTAAAGACTCCTGACGACAGGAATCAGAGTCCACTGAGCCGTAAATGTCACTGTAGGAGAATGTTTTGCCATGCACATAGGGTGTGTCCTGTCGAATATACAAGGCCTTTTCTTTGCTCTCCTTCTCTGGAAAGTTATAGAGACTGAAATGAACACTTCTCTCAGGCTCTTTAGAAGTGGCATCTGTGCTTTCACTTTTTAAGTCCACTTTGCTTTGATCTGTTGATAAGAGCTTTGACCCCACCCCACTTGGAAAATCATCTTTTTCATCTTCATCCTCCTCTTCATCAGAGTACATCACTTGAGGTTTTGGTTTATCGTTTGTACTGAACGATACCTGTGTCTTTTCTGAACCCTTGACTTCAGTTTCTATCTTTGCAGATTTTGCCGCTATCCCAGTTGGAAAATCATCTTTTTCATCTTCATCTTCCTCGTCATCAGAGTACATCACTTGAGGTTTTGGTTTATCGTTTGTACTGAACAATACCTGTGTCTTTTCTGAACCCTTGACTTCAGTTTCTATCTTTGCAGATTTTGCCGCTATCCCAGTTGGAAAATCATCTTTTTCATCTTCATCTTCCTCGTCATCAGAGTACATCACTTGAGGTTTTGGCTTATTGTTTGTGCTGAATGATACCTGCGTCTTTTCTGAACCCTTGACTTCAGTTTCTATCTTTGCAGATTTTGTCCCTAGCACAGTTGGAAAATCATCTTTTTCATCTTCATCTTCCTCTTCATCAGAGTACATCACTTGAGGTTTTGGTTTATCATTTGTGCTGAACAATATCTGCGTCTTATCTGAACCCTTGACCTCAGTTTCCATCTTTCCAGATTTTGCCTCCAAGCCAAAGTCGTCGTCCAAGAAGCACCCCTCTTTTGCCTCCATGAGCTTGGCCTTAACGGTGGGTTGAAGATCCTTTTTGATGTAATAGTCATCTTCATCCTCATTGGATTCTTCAGACTCTTCAGACGCTGTCTGGTCACCTTCAATAATGGCAGTACAATCTGAGATAATGACTGATTTCTGGGTGTCTGCTTTAGCATCGACCGCTGCCTCATCTTTGTCTTCCATCTTAAAGGGCTTATCCTCTGTTGGGGAGTAGCCACTGCTTGTGGGCACGGACTGTGTAGGTGAGGCCAGTTTCATGGTACTGTCATCTGGACTTACACATCGTTCCTCACTCTCCTGCCTGGAGTGGGACTCTAACCCAGAGGAGAACGATGGAGGGGGTGAAACAGGCTTTATATCTGCACCAGCCTTAAATCCCTCTGAGCTATAGAGTGACAGGTTTTCTTTGCCATCCTGTGTGGGAGGGTGCTGCATGGTAGAGAAGAGAGGAGGAGGAGGAGGAGAATAAGCGGCAGACGGAGATTTCTGCTTCTCCTGTAGCATCATGAAGGCTGCATGTTCATAGCCCTCTTGGAGTTTACCCAGAGGGATGTCAACGTTCGGAGTCTGGTCCTCATCCTCGTCTTCCTCGTCATCCTCTTCTTCGTGGACTGACTTGATCTTTGTATCACCCTCCATCTCAGGAACGTTGGGCTGGTACTCATCAGAGGAAGGAGACTTGAAGCACTTGTCATCCTCCAGAGAGGAGGTGGGTGAGATGGTTCCTGCTGAGTGCAGATAGTCCTTCCCTTGGGCAGCACGTGAGGGGACACTGTTGATGGTGTCCAGTAGAAGTGAGTTCCTCCCAGCTTCCTCGGTCTGAGGCGCTGTCACAGAGGCTATCGACTGGTCCTCAGCTACAGACGTGGCAAAGGAGGACAGTTTGTCATATTCTGTGATGGATGTTGCAGAGGAAATGTGCTCCTCCTCTGCAAGAGGAGCAGCAATGATGGCAGGGTAAGGTGCAAGCTCAGGCTCGTGACTTCCTACGAAGGCCTTGGGTTTGACATCAGACACAGTGGAGCACTTCATCTCTTTTATACCTTGCATGGAATCAAACGTACCAGGGACGTCAGGGACAGAGACGTCATAGGAGCCCACGTCGTAGCGCAGCTGTGGGATCTTGTCTTCCAGTTCCTCATGGATTTCCTCATCAGAGATGGTCTGCTCAGTCTCAGAGTATCCAGGGATGGTCTCATCTTGGATGAGGGAGAACTGCTCTGAGGCAGAGGCTGCTACTTGCCCAGACAGGGCTGCAGTTGATAAAGCTTTCGGCTCAGCTGACTTGGCGTCAAACTCCTTTCCAGTCTTTTCCTTTTTCGCTTCCTCTGGTTTATATTTCAGGACCTCATCATCTTCCGTTCCTTCAAGATCGGCTTTTTCAATGACGTCACCCTCCTCCTCAGAGCTGTCACTCTTCTTTGATCGGTCTCTTATGGCATTCTTCGCTGAGTATTTATCATATTCCTCCATTTTCTCCTTTTCATACTTCTTGTCAAATCCACTGCCTGCTTCCTCCTTTTCAGTGGTTGCAAGGGGACTCAAAGTGCCCTTGTCATTGTTGTCTACTTCCTGCTTGACAGGGGATTTGGGTGAAGCAGATTTTATCTCTGTGGCTGGGGACGTGGCTTTCTCATCAAGGAAAACTAAGGACGGGTCTTTAGTATCTGTGTACAGCGAATGCCCGAGCATCACATCATTCTGGATCGACTCAGTCTTAACTTTTGACAGCTCTTCTTGTTTCAGAGCCTCAAAGTCCTCAGTGAGGTCCTCTGGGGAGGACACAATGGACCTGTCAGCCAAAGCTGCTGCTGCGATCTCATCAGGGATGTTCTTTGGGACAGGCTTTTTCTCATGTGCTTCCTCTTTAACTGCTTTGTTCTTGTCTGTCTTGGGCTTAGCCTGAGACTTCGCCTTATGCAGAGTTTTTCGCACCTCAGGAGTGAGCGGCTTCAGGTCGGGTCTAGTGATCTTTCTCAGCTCTGGTTTACTTGGGTCCTTCTTTTTATCCTCCTTTGCTTTACTTTCTTTTTTCTCTTCTTTTCTTATGTTTTCATCTTTCTTTACTTTCTCTTTCTTAATTTCTTTTTTCTCTTTGTCTTTCTTTTCATCCATCTTGGATGCTTTTTCATGCTTGGCAGTTTTGTCTTTGGAGATTTTCTTTTTCTCTGTCTTGCCTGCCACAGGTGCCGCCTCGCTGTTTTTCTGTTGCTTGGTAGCTTTTAGGCTTTCACTCTTGAGCTTCTTCTCAACTTTATTCTCTTTAGTGATTTCACTCTTGGACTCATCCTCCTGTCCATTGGCTTCTTTCTTTGTTGTTTTAGAGTGTGGTTTGGGTGAACACTTAAGACTTTCTTTGCTGTCTGTTCTTGATCTCATTTTAGTTTGTTTAATGATAGGAGGAGGTGCACCAGATGATATGTCTTTTTGAGTAGCCACTGGGTATCGCAGGAAGTCCAGATGCCTCAGTTTCTCAAGGCCCTCGAAGATTTTGTTCTGCGGTGCATTTCCAGGGAAGAGCACCCTGACTATCTTTTCTGTTGGACGATGAGGAATCCAAACAATAAGAGCGGTAACTGATGTTAAATAGGGTACAGATATTTCTCCCTCTTTTCCACTGGCCATCATAATCCCTGTCTTGGCTTTGCTGTTTCCAGCCCATTTCTGCATGAGAAACTGCATCTCTTTGCTCTCCTTTACAGGGTTTAAGACATACATGTCTAACTTTCCCACACCAAGTTTGTGGAATAGTGTGATGGGTTCAATGGTGTTGCTGACTACCCTGTGAAGAGGCTCAGGTGTGATACCAAGCTTATTGAGGTACTGCAAAGTAAGCGATGCTTCCTCAATGCTTCGCTTAACTTTCAGTGTGGACTCAGGCATCCGTAGCTTCTCTGGGACGTTGAAAAACACAATCCCCAGCTCAGGAGAGATCAGGTTCTTCATCCATTCACCATTGCTGCTGGAGCCAGATCCTTGGTTACGCTCTTCTTCTTGCTCTGCAATCTTTCTCTGGAACAACCCATTGATACCAGGGAGGTTGTCAGCCCCAATATGAGTGAGCAGGACAGAGTCGATTCTGTCCAGGTGGCGAACCAGCTTCCAGAAGCAAGACTTCCGGTCAGATCCTCCATCCACCAGGATGTTGAATCCGTTGACGGCAAAGAGAGCAGAGTCTCCCCTGCCTCCAGGGAAGATGTAGCAGCAGGGTTTGGACAGCTTCAGAAAACCTCCAGAGGTTGGGGGCTCCAGGAGGTCAAAGGACGATGGCACATCCACGGTCTCTGAGACATACTCTGTGAATTCTGTGACTCCGTCCATGTCAGGGAGGTGAGGTTCAGGGTTCAGACGGTATTCCAGAAGATTTTGAAGCAGCTGCTGTTCCTGGCTTTGGCCCAGGGAGCTCCAGCCCCCGTCCCCTTGACAGGAAACAGTAAGCCTGTATGGCTGCTCTGAAGAAGCCCTGGACAGGAGTTCAGTCACCTGGGAACACAGTAACCATGTAAAACTTTAAGACTTGTTTCTATGTAAGCTGTTTTTAAAAGTTGATTTAGACACTACAGACATATTTGGAGAGAAATCACGTTTTGCTTACTTGGGGATTGGAGATGATGTCAGAGAAGTGTTGCCAGGTGAACGCTCCACCTTGAAGTAGGACGTCACCTCCCTGTTCAGAGCTCTGACCACTCAGTATTAGCAACTTATTCCCAGCAAGGTCCGTGATCAGAGAGCGGATCTGGGTAAAGTACAGAACAACCAGCTATAACAACTATTGACATTAATGCTGGATAAATCTTGTTGGAGTGACCAAGCAATCAATTTCTTTGGCAAACAGTATGCTTTCCCAAAAACACATGGATTTATCATGACAGCCCATTCTCCCGGCAGCTTGGTCAGTGGCTCTAAATGTCAAACTATGGCGTTCTACGTGGACATAGTTATGATGGGGGTAAAGGAGGAAATCAGGCTACGTAACATAACCTTCTCTAAGAATGTCTCATACACCAAAAATGTAACAAAGTTTCTTTGTATGCACTGTCATATAATGACAAGGCTTTTGATTTTGACTCCTGAGCACTGAATAGTTTATTTTCAGTCAGCTTCTGTTCTGATGAAAACTTGTTTCATGCCCAAAATAGATGGTTTGGAAATGGAAACTATTCTTTTTCAAGAAACAAAAGGCCACTTTATTTTTAAGTGCTAAATCATGCAGAAGTACATGCAGTACCGTACAGGGTGCAGTGCATTTCTTTGACAATTGTCATACTCTAGACAAAATCAATAATAATCAATAACTACAAGGCTGACGCATTTCACCAGCAGTCAAATGTTAAACTAACAACTGACTAATGTCCACATTGACAGTCAAGTGTGAGTGGGTTTATTTACCACACAAAGAAGTGTGTGGGACACACACTTCTTTGTGTTTTAATAAGTAAGTGATGATCACTAGCAGGACAGACATGGACCTCCCATTGTGTTCCTCATATAGTAGGTGAAAGCAAGTTACTGTATATCCAGATTAAACTCTTTAGTATGATTTAAATAAAAATACAGTGCATCATTGTCCTGCTATGTGCTGTTGGTGTTGGCCTCACCTCTGAGGCAGCGGTCTCCTCTGATGGGTTCACCAACACCACTGTCTGGAGAACATCACTCTGATACTGGAGAATCCGCTGGCCTGCAGGAAACACATATACAAAACAATTTATCACTACACTACAGCCAAATAATGACTGAGTTAAAGAGGCCTTTTCTCTGATGGGGCGAATAGCTGCTTGTTGCTCATAAGATAAGATCTACAAAAAAGCTTTATTTTCCTGCAGAATGTTGTGTATTTTTAAGCTAGAGTAGTAGGAATTGTAGAATATATTATGTAAGTCCCTGAAAACTTAGTGTCCTGAATGTTAATACAGTGAGTGAGTTTCACAGCTGCTGCTGTGTAGGTGGATTTTATTTTACTTTTGCACAGAACTAGGCTTCCACTATTTGCTATAGTATGCTAAGCTACAGCAACTGCCTGCTGTCTTATTTTATATTTGGCATGAGAGTGGTATCAACCCTCTCATCTAATTTTGGTTAGAAATTGAATAAGGTCATGTCCCATGTCAAACCATTCCTTTAAACACTTAAAATAGCCATTGGTTCTGTGTGTTGCTTTTCCAGCCCAGCTTAAAAACACTAGGTCACATCCAGCAGTCACCATAGCATCAAAACATTTTAACGTCAGACCCACGATCAAAAACATCAGAAGTTCACAAGCTGAAGTGGTTAAAATAATAATAATAAAAAGACATCTGTGGAATGACTCAGGCTGTGAAGTCATGGTTTAATGTTGAGGGCAAGAGAAGGCAGCTCAAAAAATGAAAAATAACAACTAAAATGTAATTTAAGCCACTGAGCTGTCAGCAGATCACTCGTTCCGAACTAAAGCTGGAGAGCCAAACACTGTTCAAACCCACATAACTGTATTTTCATTTCTAGTGGGAATCCCTTGAGTTCAAATATATAACAGTGCATAATTTAGCTTAATGAAGATTTGGATAATAATAAAGTATATGACCCAGTATATTTCCTGACAGTACAACGCCCTTTTTTCCAGCATCTGCCAACACAATTACTCTGCTCATATGGCAACCGAGCATCCTCAACCCCGCCCGTCTCCTCTTTTGCTCACTTGCCATCTTATTTCTCCACTGGCCATAACTAACCTCTGATGAGTTTAATTCCAGCAACATGCTTCAATCATAACAATGAAAAATAATCCCTCAGCCATAAGCACATTGGCTGTTGCTATGGAGATGCATCTCCGGCTGTCGCTGCTAGCTGAGTTACACTGACCCAGTCTTGGCTGAGGGAGACGCATTGCAGCATTTCTGGAGAGGGAGGGGAGGCTCGTACTGCATGAGAGTATGCATGCCGCATCCCATAGTACAGGAGGTGAGGGCGAGGGCCAAAGCAGCAGCAGCAGCACTATGAGCATGCAGGCGTTACATCAGGAGGTCTATATTTAGCACGAAAGATGTTCTCTTCCTCCGCCTCAACACTGTAAAGAAGCTGTCACAGAGCATTTATGGCTCCTTTCCTTGCTGGAAGAGGAGGCAAGGGCAATGATGGGTGAAGAGAGAATTCAGCACTTGGAGAGAAAATTACCCAATATTCAGGGTTTATGTGTGAGGTCGGAGCCATCGATGCATGAGCCATTCTGTACGAGTCTGAATCATGAGCTAATTTGTGATCTTCCAGATCAGCAGCATGTTGTGTGAACTCACTGAGACCCGCTTTGTAGATGCTGTCTTGTTTTACAGTCACATTATTCTCTGAAATAGGTCACAATCTGCAGAGTAAACTAGAAGAGTGGATTTAATTACATCTTTCTGAGCCCAGGAGACTGAATGTAACAAAGCTGTGTGGATATGAAATTCACTCGTGTTGGGTGAAAAAAAACAAAAACAAAACAACAACAATTGTTATAATTATTCTTTCAACTCAACAGGCTATTTTTGTGTAATTTGGTCTTTATCATGATAGACATACTAGACAATGGTCTGATGATGATCAATAGGCACAGGCTTACCAGTTCCTCTTTAGGACCCTGGGGAGTGAGAGTTTGTCTTATGGTGTGTTCACTGGAAGTCAGAACTTGGAGCTCAGATTATCATAACCTCAAAGTTTAGTGCTCCCAGCTCTTCCAGCCTTATAGACGTACAACAAAACATGTAGCTGCTGTTTACATCAGTAGCAGATAGCATGAATTCTATGTCTGGTTGGTGAGATTAATCTGACTTTCTGAGCTGGAGATCTGATTTCATGAAGGGTTCTGACATAAATTCTGACTTGGAGCTTGGAAATTCTGACATCCATAAACAACTTGGACAACTTGAACACACCATGAGTTGAATCACACAAACACTGGTCTCCTAATGCTGCTGTAATGACATTAATGCTCTGTTTTACTGGTGATGTTTGGGGGGGCGGGGGGGAATGGATCAGTGTCTCCATGAATCTGTACCCCAGTCCATAGAGACATCTGAGCGCATGGTTCAGAGACAGTTTTTGAAGAGTCAAAACCCTGGGTCCACACAGGTGAACCCTGTGATTCCAGTTTTCTCCTCAGATTATTATTAAAATGTTGGACTTTTTTATAGACTATTGATATTCAACCTGATTTAACCTGGCTGTTTTTTGAAGTTCAGTTGACAGTGTATTGTTCCCATCTTCTTACATCAACTCATCAAGTCAGTCTCCTCACCTCATTCAGCACCTTCAACTGTTAAACTGAGTGTAGACACCAGACAGAAAAGAAATACAGCTAAAATAAATGACCATGCATATGCTATGAAAGGAATAACATACTGAGTAGAGAACTTGTGTCCAGTACTGATCTTATGCTTCTTCATGTCCTAAATGACTACAACAAAAAAACAAGTATTTTGGCAAAATGGAGAGAGAGCTCCTTGTACTGCTTCTGTGAAATTGAAATTACCACTTAGAACTTTATGTGTTATATTTGTAGAACATCATCCTACATATCTATGCTACTGTAACAGTGTAAATTTCCCCATTGGTGGAACAAATAAAGGCTTTTCTTATCTCGTCTGCTGAATGTGTGTTTCAGTGAGCTTTAGAAAGACGGTGCAGTTTACTTGGAAATCTAAACGTGATTTCTGACAGTGAGTGGGCGCATCTAAGGACTACATAGAAAGCTGAGCGAGCCCACATGCCTTTGGTGCATGCATCTGGTGCATGATGGGAGAACGTATCCTGTTTGTGTTTTTCTCAGCTCTGGTGAAAGTAAACCATATATGTCACTGAGTGACCCTCCTGCTGCTTACCCACGCTGGTTAAAAAATACAAGGGAGAGTGAATGTGGCCCGCAGCTGGTTCAGAACCAGTGCAGAGATAACTGGCACTCACATAACACAGCTCACTGTTTTAACCTCACATACATAGAAACACATCAATAGAAACTAGGACTTGGACTAGTATGCATCACAGTCAGAACGTGTAATATAACGAGAGCTTTGGATATCAACAGGTTTTTGGAGATGTAGAAATATGGCAAAGCTGACCTTTTCAAAAAGGAGCAAAAGAGGAAGGCTGTGTTCACACACCAGTTATGGTAATCCGACTAGTCACAGCTGCAAGTAAATGAGAATATTAGTGCAATATTCATTAGCCAGAATTTAAGAATTTAATAGAAATATTGTCTTTTTAGGAATAAGGGCAAAAAGTGGAATATTTTGTGTCTGTGAGAAAACTGATCAGGACTTCAGCCTCCAGAACCCTGGCTGCTTGATTAGATAAGATAAGATAAAATAAGATAACATAAGTTCATATTGTTACAGCACTAAACTGGATACGCCACATTAAAATAAGGCCTATATAAGATATAAAAAAAATAAGACATGAGTGACATGAGTGAACAAGTGTACGAAATAGAAAATATAAAAATATATAAGAAAAAAGTAAGCAAATATTCAAGATATATGAGCAAAATGGACAAATTGATTTAATAAAATAAGAGATTTAACTGAGCCCACATTTCTAGTTGTAATGTTACATGAAGCCTCCTGAATAAGAAAAGCCAATCAGGAGTTGAGGCATGGACATAAGATGTGAATAAAATCTAAATTTATTAGATATCTCTGGATGTATCTCCATACATGATAGTGTGTGAGGCGCTATAATAAGGGACCTTAGCTGTATATGAGTCAGGTGGTTGCGGTGTTAATATCATGAAGTGCTGCTGCTGAAAGGCTCCAGTTCAGGCTCACCTGAACACTGCATCAGCATTAATATTGACGGTGAAAGCAGCCAGCACAAATCTCCTGCCTGTCATTGTTACGTCCCTCGAAGAAAATGTAGGCTACACTAGCATGCTTTTTATTCTTTTCACAGTCTGACCTTGTCCCTGTTGGTTGGAGTCATGATTTACTTTAATGTTTCATTATCTACAGTTACAGAAGCGCTCCGCTGTTCTCTCGACCAAGAGTTAAAGGTGAAGTGCTGTTTACAAATTACAAACCTTATTTCTAGGATAAATACTGTCATTTACTCATCCATTTCACTTTGGAGTCATTTGGAGTATTTCTGACGATATTGGATTTGATGATATCCATTTAACAGGAGTGAATGGGGCACAGAAATGCAACCAGTCGAACAACAAACTTGACCATTTCTCAAATGACAAACGTTTAATAAGATGGGTTACGTTATTAATATTCTCATTTGAGTCTGAAGCTGTCCGTAACTTGAGAAAATTCAATCTGTAAACAGACTCTACTTCCTGTGTATCATAGTTTATTAGTTTTACTTTACTAGTGCCCACCTATGTGGTCTTCACAGTTGTGTACAGTTCATATTGTGACATTTTAATATTTAAAAACAAGCGTAGCATGCTACCATTTACCACACATTATTATCCATCTCAAAAGTTCAGTTAGATATCCCGTCATGAAGGAACTGAACAAGAAGAACGTTTAACCAGTGAGGAAGGTCCATCTACATGTCTGTGACATGTTAATTACCATCCATCCAATAGTTAATGAGATATTTACAAAAAAAATAATGACTCATATCACAACACCGGCAGCATGACACAAATCTAAACGAAAGCATTTTCGGCACATCCTGACTCATCATCATCTCTGACCATGTGAGTATCTCTGTAACAAACTGCCATTATTTCATTGCAACATGGCTAAACAGTGCCAATAACCACTCTTTTAATCTGACCACTCATTAAGAGTACTGCTTTTGTCAGACAGAAAGGTATAATCTGTCATGCTGCCACACAAACTTGTACTGGTTCAGGTTATAAACAAAAGTTGCTATCAGCTGGAAGACAAACGAGCAGCGACCTGCCAGAAAGCAGCAGCACCTCATCAGTTTGTCCTCTTTAAAGACACACTGTTATAATCATTTTCAGGTTAACGTGGTCTAATGTTCAAAGAAACACTTCACTTTTCTCATACCAGCTAAAAAACCCTGAAATTTGTTTAAAGTAAAATGTTCAATTTGTGAAATGTAAAAATCACACTAGAATCACTTTAATCTATTTGGTTAATATTATTAATTTTCTAATATCTTATCGCAGTTCGATGTTTTTTAAAATCATGCAGTCCTACTGTAAGTAAACACAACATTTTGTGACAGCTGTATTATTTTAAATAGACGTGAACCTCTCCTGGTTGAACTGTTTAAACTTTAAAGGAAGTTCACACTGTTCAGAACAACATGTCCAAATATTTAAATTGAACTTTTTTATCAACTTGACGACTTTTCCTTATTTTATGAGAATTACCCAGAAACAGTGATGACGGCTCACTTGGGGTTGCAGAAAACAAAATATGAACTTAAAATTACATTTAAGCAACTGTACAGCTCAGCTCTGAATTTGAGATAGCAGCTATTAAATGCTAACAGCTAACAGGCTAAAGCTACTATCCAGAGACCTAAGGATGAAACTAAATTTGTGTACAACACAATTTTGAACAATCACAATTAACTATGAAAACCCTAAAAATATGATTTTCCGCTGCTTTACTCAATTCAACTTTTAATTGATGTATCCATATTTGCTCTCATTATGGATGTACGCAACACTGCGGGGTCTTTTAAAAAGAGAACCACTTGAGCACAAACATGCCTAATTAAATGAGCATGTATGCTGTGCAGTGGTAAAATGAAAAGCTCCAGGGTGAATGGATACAGATCAGACTGTATTCACAGCTCTCAGTGTGGCCAAGCACAAACCCACAGCATATTTTGTACTGTGACTCTAAAAACACTGAATAGCTCAGCCTGCTTACCAGGCATTGGATCACAGTTGTAGACACAGCAAGCAATCTGCAGCCCTTCAAAGGTGAGGCTGATGTTATACTGTGTGTTTCTCATTGTTCTATAATGACCAAACCAAGAGTAAGGATGGCCTACAGTATGTCATTCCATTGGATAATAAAGTAGTTTCGTCCATTTCACACTACAAATTAATCCTTCAACGATGCTCTTTAGTAGATTATTTGTTTGCTGAATTCCAGGAGAAGCTTGCACAGATTCAGAATCATATTTTATCAGCATGTATGATTGTTAGTTACAACTGCGTTGTTAGTTTCTTTGATTTTTTGAATGGAGTTCTGCTTTAATCTTCTCGATTTGTTATGCATTTTGGGCATTTTTTCAATAAGACTTACTTAGCACATGCCGCTGTGGATCATGTTAATGTGCCAGCAGCACTAAATATGATATAATTGAATTTAATAATATAATATGGACAAGTTTGGCAGGCCTCATTGAAAAGCCAACTGGGCTGTATGGGCCATAGTTTGCCCATGCCTGGTGTAAACCAATCAGGTATAACATTATGATCACTGACAGGTGAAGTAAATAATACTGATCATCTCTTCATCATGGCTCCTGGGATATATTCAGCATCAAATGAACATTTAGTCCTCAGAGTTGATGTTAGAAGCTGGAAAAATGTTCTAGTATCAGAATTTTTCAGGAGTTTGACATCAAGAAGCAAACAGTGATGTCTAGAGGACTGGATCAGAGCATCTCCAGACCTGCAGCTCTGGTGGGCTGTTCCTGGTCTACAGTGGTCAGGATCTATCAAAAGTGGTTCAAGGAAGGACCAGTGGTGAACCAGAGACAGGGTCATGAGAGGACAAGGATCACTGATGTAGGTGTGGAGTGAAGGCTGGTCCTGGTGGTCTGATCCAACAGAGCAGAGAAGTTAATGCTGCTGAAGATACAGCACACTTTCAGGGGTCAGAGGTCAGGTCACCAACACTATATTTAGGTAAATGGTCATAATGTTATGTCAAAACTGGATGCTGAAAACTCAGGAAGACATTTAATGACATTGTTGCTCAGCAACAGAAAGGGAATCCTTTAAGACTTCTTGGACCACACCTCTACTGAACCAGCACAGACCACTATCCTTGTTGCTGGGCATCCAGTCTATCCACACTCCACCCTGCCTGATCCGCTGATCTCAGCACTCTGCCTCCATTATCCTGAAGCATTATGGGAATTCACAGAGCACAGGACAAGGTGGTGTGTGTGTGTGTGTGTGTGTGTGTGTGCGTGCGTGCGTGCGTGTGTGTGTGCGTGTGTGTGTCTACAGAAGAATCTAATACTACAAAGCATCCAATCCAATCTGGTTCAGTCACGTTTAGAAATTATGAAACACAACTTCACAGAATCATGTTTCCAGATGACCAGATGCTGCTCCGACCTCCTGCTCAGCCTCTCTGTCCAAATGCTTCAGTCTGCCTGTGTGAAAGATGAAGCCAGCTCAAGGACACTTCAAAGACACCTGCCAGTAGTAATAATAAACCACTAGCTGGTTAACTGGGTGATCTGGTTTCATTCAGGCCGCACCCTGCAGGTCTGAAAAGTGAAGCCACTGAGGAAGCCAAGAAGTACCGTAAACATTCTTCCTTATGATTCAGCCTGATTTTCTGTCTAATATAGAGTAATCTATATAATCTATATGATCTAATGATCCTACTTCTCGCCAGACTCAAGCTTTTAAAACAGAAGTCCACAATCTGTGACGTTACAACTAAGTCTTCAAATTGCTTGTTGTGTCCCAACAGCTGAGAGAAGGTCAGCCAATCAGCAGTTTGCAAAAATGGTGAGAAATGCAGTGAGTCATTGACTGCATCATTCATGACTTTCATTTTGATAATCAATTAACTGGGTTGAGTAAGTAAGAAAGAAATGCCAAAAGTTTGTCACCATTTTATGACATTTCACTGACAAACAAATCGATTAATCATGGAAACTGCAGTTAGTTGCAGCCCTAAAAATGACAAAACCAGTCAGTTCTTCTTCAGAAATACTTCACTATTTGCTGCATTTTATAGACTAAATAATTAATGAATAAAACACTCAACAGATAATTCAGTATTGAATATAATTGATGCTCACAGTTTTATATATATACAGTATATATATATATATATATATATATATATATATATACTGTATGTATATATACATGTATGTATAACATCTCCAGCCTTGCGTGCTTCTGGATCCAAACAGCTGTCAGTTGTCTGTGTGTCTCTTTCTATTTTTGGACATTTTTGTCTCGTCTGTTGCATAACTTTGGGGTTATTCGGAGAGTGAAGTCTAATCCCGCACATCCCCTTATAGGTTTCACATGAACCATGATAATCCACAGCTTCAGTCTTTACTGTTGCCTTCAGGTCAAAAGATGTGTTGCTTTTTTCCCCCACCTTAAAAATTAGGTCACCCGAATTTACTCATCTGAACAGAGAGCAGCTAACTGAGCATTAACTGTGGGTTAATGCCTGAGCATGAGTCAGAGAGACAGGCTGGAGGCCTATTGTAACCTGCATTATCATCCCACAAGATAATAAGAGAATTAAGGGGCAGGTCCAATATCATTTATTTTTTAGTGAGGCTGTAGCTTATCAGTATTTTTCTTTTTGTATTCAAATCCGAACATGCAATTTTTGGCTGAAGTGTATATGGTTGAGCGTCAGAACGCTATTTTGCAGAGCCCCTCTAAAGCCCTAATTTCCCACATAACCTATATATATACACACATATATATGTGTGTATGTATGTATATATATATATATACATACATACACACATATATGTGCACACACAAAGGTATATATATGTGTATATACACAGTATATACTACGTATATATATATATATATATATATATATATACAGCGTATATATATATATATATTTGCCTGCAGTAACTACTTCTACCAAATCATCGGCATCAGACCAACAAATTATGGTTTATGGTTATTATGGCAGTAATATAGTGTCAATATAGCATAAACTTAAATCAGTATAGATTTTTTTATTTCGGTGACTAAGGTTGCTTTCACACTGTCCTCTTTGTTTCCTCAGATAGTCCGCTTCGTTTGGGCAGGTGTGAAAGATCATACGAACTCTGGTGCGGACCAAACAAATGAACTCTGGTCAGCTTGAAATCGGGGGTCTCAGTCCATTTGCAAGTGAACCCTGGTGCGGTTCATATGCAGTGTGACAGCTCACCGGATCAAACACAGGACCAAATGTACATGTAGTGCATGATGTAGTGATCTTGGGTAGAGGAAGTACAGCATGCACTCCAGACCAAAACAAACAACGAGTGACCACTGTTAGCAGTCAGCTAGCTTAGCTCAATCGTATCAACAACATAATCCATAAATTCACAATTTGATGTATTTCAACAAAATTAATCACAACTACCAACAGTCACAGTCCTTAAACTCTGTGCTGATGTGTTGTCACACGTTATACTGTCAAAGTTAGAAAATTAACAGCTTCAATCCCTGATGAACTATGTCAGCATTAGTGACGGTTGAGTTCACTAGTATGTAAATAAGCAACGTTAACGTATCATTCCTTCAAATAATGTAACGAAGCACAATACAAGACTGCCAGTCCACCCTGTTTGTAGTCTGTGTCGTTACATACCTGACTGCTGATGCTCAGAAAGTTTGGTGTTTTTAAGGAATTTCAGTGTGAAAGCAGAACTGAACCAAGTGATAAATGCAACATTGTTGCAACTTTCAGCCCCCCAAGTGAACCGAGTCTGCTTGGTTAGGTGTGAAAGCGACCTTAAATGTTATCTCACCTGCAGAACCCTTGTCGAAAACCCAGAAAAGAGTGCAGATCCACCCTTTAAAGGTGGTCATGTCAAAGAGCTAGCCAGATTTGAAAGCGGCACCACCTTTCAGCCTCCTCTAAGCTCCACCCCCTCCTCCAAAGCCACACCCCCCTCAAACTTGAACATCTGACAGTAAGATTCAGCAGGGAGAGAAGAGCCGTTATGCTACATCACCACAGCTGTAAAACGTCCCATTCAGAGCCAATATATCAATGTCTTTTCATCACCTTTATAATGTACACACCGGAGACTACGACAGTGCAATATGTTCAAAATGTCATATCCTATAACCTCTTCAATACAAGCTGCACCTACGACCAGCTTACACCCACAGAGAAACATCAGGCTAATACACGCTTCAAAAGTAGCTCAGTTAGCACACATTACATATTTCATAAAAATAATAACTCCTCAGGGGCACGGTGGTGTAGTGGTTAGCACTGTCGCCTCACAACAAGAAGGTACCGGGTTTGATTCCCGGCCCGGGGCCTTTCTGTGTGGAGTTTGCTTGTTCTCCTCATGTCTGTGTGGGTTCTCTCCGGGTACTCCGGCTTCCTCCCACCATCCAAAAACATGCATGGGGATTAGGTTAATTGGTTAATTTAAATTGACCGTAGGTGTGAATGTGAGTGTGAGTGGTTGTCTGTCTCTATGTGTCCTGTGATGAACTGGAGACTTGTCCAGGGTGTACCCTGTCTTTCACCCTAAGACAGCTGAGATAGACTCCAGCCCCCCCATGACCCTATGAGAGGATAAGAGGTAGAAAATGGATGGATAACTCCTCTTTTTCAGTCCCTTCAGATGTCTCAGTGTCTCCACTGATGTTCACTCTGGTTTGTCCTCTTATCTTTACCCAGAGTTTTGTCTTTCAGTCTTTTCTGCCTCCCTCTTTCTTCTCTTTGTCTGTTTAGCAGGGTGAGTCATCAGAAGTAACACTGGAAGTGGTATTTTCGGCTGCATTTTCTCTAACATTGTTCCCGACCAGATTCTCCTGATATCTCTGTATTTCTGCAGAGGAGTGTGCTGAATATTTCCTGCAACAGTGGGGGGGAGGGAGGGAGGGACAGAGGGGGATGTGAGCAGGACGATTGGTTCTCTCATCTCGCTCCGAGTGTCAGTTGATTGGTCAGAGTTTTTACAGTGCTGTAGCCACAGAGGTCTGATTCTTTTCCTTCCTTTTTCTGAACACATAATGTATTGACTGCTCTCAGGGTGGAAGGACCATTTCACCCAGTAGAACAAAAAGTGCTTCTGAACAAAATGACAGACTATAGCTTTAAGCAGTGACAGAAAGCAGTAGGACCATTCTACATTTGCATATATTGTATATTTGAGATTGATTATATCTATTGTTGAGTCAGTAATTTTAGATTAAAATGTTTTACCACCGACAAAAGGCTTTCTGGGGGCAAAAAGGATTTAAACCATCATTTAAACAAAAGTTTACTGTTAATTGGTTTAGGCCTACTGTTAAATTTTGCGCACTATCTATCATTTATGCCAGTGTGTGTAGGCCTGTATTAGCCTGTAGTATGTAATATTTTACCATTTAAATGAAAGTCAGTAAAATGATGCAGTCTTTCTAGTGGGAGGAACCAGGGCTCATGACCTCCACATATAAAATCCTGGCTGTCTCCTGTAGAAAGTACACAGTGTGACTTCAATGCACCTCATGCATGTCTGTATGCTACTTTAGGAAAATGAAAGGAGCAATTATTTAAATTAAACGGGCTTCATTTAGCAGCTGTGCAAGTAAACAGCTACAAGCAGTGAAATGAATCATCATAATGCTACTCACATCATTTAGTCCTCGGCCTCAGTCTGCAAACATCAACGAGTCTATAACACGGATCCTGCTGTCACACATTTACTGTTTCCACGCAGTCACATTTCTTCAGACTTGGACTAATATTTTGCAGCAGCTCCGGATTAACGACGCGCTGTTATAAAAGCAGCAGCCTCCTCTCAGACCACTGGTCGGTCCGTCTGTCCCCGCCTGCTTTCACGCGTCTAAAACACCATCCTTCAGACAGAAAGAAGCAGCTATCCTCCGCCCTGCCTGAGGGATGTGAGGGTGACTAAAGCGAGGATAAACGGCGAGGTCTTACCGTCCTTCAGTGGTGTGGATGGAGCAGAGGGAGGGGCGGTGCTGCTGATGCTGCTGATGCTGAGGATGAGGCTGGAGGCAGGATCGGCCCGAGCAGCTCGACACCTACACTGATATCTGCTGCCTGCTGCTGCATTCAGGAACCCCTCGTACACTCCAGTTTCAGGAAGACTGCAAAGTCCTCCTACAAAGACGACTTCTCTCAAAGAGGATAGTGTATCTGAGTCATAATTCACTGATTATGTTGATTTCATGACTGAAGCCAGGATGTTGATCAATACACCTCAACTAATGCTGACTAGAAAATAAATAAATAATGGTGTCAATATTTGTTCTAATTTAATTCCACTAATCCAAAGTCACACTACAGGAGTACAGTTAGGTGGGAGAAATGCTGAAGCTCACAGCCCAAAAAAGAGGTCAGATTTACAAATGTTAAGTCTAAAAATAGCAGAGGGAATCGGTGTTTAAATTTGAAGGCTGACATATCAGGTTTCATATTTTTTTATTTTGGGTTTCTGCCAGAATATGTTTACAATCTTTAACAACATTTCTCTCTTAATATACCTGTATTCATGCTACATTTTGGCTCTTGTCCCTTTAAGACCTCCTCCTGAAAAAGTCCAGTCTGCTCTGATTGGCTGATGAGAAACACATGATGCACCTTTGCAAAGGTAGTTGTCAAGCAGTGGCAGATGTACTCTAGTACAGTATGTAGACATGACAGAGGAAGGGGAGGTAAACCTGTTGATCCACATGTTTTCTGACCTAGACAACCCAGTAAGAACTTACTAAATGCAGTTGTCAAACTTCATGTATGTGCATGTATGTATATATTATATTCAAGAGATTAGATTTATTTGTCATGCATAAGTGCATGATTGTACATGTAGGGCCTACAACAGCAGTGAAATGAAATTTGCAACAACTCTGCTAACTGTGCATAAACAAGCTCTTTTCTCTTCTTTCACAGCTCGTGGGTTGGTAGGAAATCCAGATAACAACAATGTATGAATCAAGCACTGCAACTTTTAACTTAAAAATAATAATAATAATAATAAAATAGTGTAAACTCTCACCCTTGAAAATAATCCCTGTCCTGTCATGGATGGCCTGGATTTTTGATGATACAGGTAGATGAGCAGTAAAGCTGCATCAGTCCTTCAGCCATTAGTGCACAGTGGAGGCAGATGCTGTGCTACTATTAGTCCAGTGTTATTATTCAGCAGGAAGCGTGGATTGTGTTCTGGAAATGGGACTTTTCAAACAGCTGTGACTCAAACAGCAGCTGCAGGGTGGGACAGTGACAAACTAAAATAGAGCGACAGCTCTGCCACGCCAACCCGCTGGAAACCATGAATCACTACATTTGACTAACAGAGAGAGGGACTGATGCTAATTCAGAGAGGTGGGTGTCAATGTTTCAGTCACCTTCCCTGTCAAAATAATCTAGACTTTTATGGCTTTGTCCCTTAAATAGCTTGTTTTGGATCATTTCTTGTCTTTGATACAAAAACAGCTCACATAGCGGGGCAGAAAAACATGCATAAATATGACAAGACTGTCATTTATTGTTTTCACGATTGCAGTGAGGAGAAAAAAAAATAAAATCCTTCAGTTTTGATTTTAAAAAAGGATATTTGCAAAGAGGTTGCTATGGTATTTTAACTGTCTCTGTAAAAAGCCTGTTGGCTCTCCTTTCTGTTGAAGCAGCACTGATGCAGCATCATCTCAGATGACCGGCAGTCTCCTCTAATGTCAGATAGCTGTTAGCTCTTAGCTCTTAGCAGTCCAGACACCACGGCGTGCCGCGCCCTTTTCTCCAGATGTCCTGCTTTCATTGAAAGTCTCAGACCTGAGCCCTCCATACATCAATATCAGTGAATTCACACATGGAAGGATGCACACACACACACACACACACACACACAGCAACTAGTCAAGGTCAAATGTGTTTCTGTAGGTTGTGAAGTATTTCCATTCAACCTGAGGGACTGTGTGCTCTGTGACCTGTGTGCAGCAGTTCATCTTAAAGACGACAGCAGTATTCTTACCAAGCTTTTAAAAATACATTAGTGACCAAGTGTGCTATCATAGGCCAAGGCAAATACATACTGTACATACTGTGTGACACATGCGTTCAAGGCTTTCCTTGGGTCAGTCTGTGGGAAAATGTATACCATCCCCTGCAAGTCTGACTGATGTGAACTGAACTGATTTATTGGTGGTTGTATTTGAATAATAATACCTGCAATAATAACCACATTTCTAAGCTCCCCTTAGGTTTAGTACTATCCATCCATCCACCCGTCCATTTTTCTACCGCTTATCCTTTCACAGGGTCGTTGGGGGGCTGGAGTCTATCCCAGCTGTCTTAGGGTGAAAGGCAGGGTACACCCTGGACAAGTCTCCAGTTCATCACAGGACACATAGAGACAGACAACCACTCACACTCACATTCACACCTACGGTCAATTTAAATTAACCAATTAACCTAATCCCCATGCATGTTTTTGGATGGTGGGAGGAAGCCAGAGTACCAGAGAGAACCCATGCAGACACAGGGAGAACAAACTGCTGCTGTGACCACATACAGCCTCACAGTGCCGCTAACATGGCTGCACATTTTCAGTCTTTTTAACCTTTAAAGGTGCATGGTGGAGGCTTTTTTGGCAAGTCTGCAGCGATGTAATTACATTCAGTAAGTGTGTCTTTGAGGCCTATGCAAAAGCACTGGATGCACAGATTTAAAAAGTATATAAAAATTAGTATCATTGACATATTAATTGGCTTAGTTCGCCTGATTTTCATGTAATATGACAAACAAGTAGCTACACTCACCTTTTCTCTGTCCCAGAGCTTTTCATTGAATAATCCATTTTATCTTTACATTATCTTATTCCCATTAAAGTACATGTGCAAATGTCCCTTCTTTTCCTAAAGCTAGTGTCTAAACTCTGAATACTTTAACCCTCGGCTCCATTCACGACAATTAGTGGAGGTTGTTGCCAAAAAATCCCCAGACTGACAGAACAGTAGGCCCAATAACTTAAAGTAGTCATATTTTTTTCACAGGTTTATAGACAAAATAATTGAATATAGATATTGACATAGATTAGTGATTATTGGAAAAAGTAATGTCGTGGCTAAAATAACTTCAAATCATAATATTTTCTTTATATAGCATTCATCAAAATATGCTTGGAACTGCTAAAATTAGCCTACATATTACACTGGAATCACTTTCCCTTACATTTTGTTACTGTCAAAAATGGAAATTCACCACAATCACCTTATTGAGAGTGTTTTTTTTATTGTGATCTGTGATAAAATACTATATCGTCAAATCTCTAACTGATTATCATGATTATCTTTCCTGTTCCCATTGTGTACTGTGTGCATGTGTATGTTAATTGGGGTGGAAGGAATCATAGAAATACATATTTAATATTATTTAACTGCACAATTTTGTCACATTTTGAAGATTATTAGCTTCTAAATTATCAGTGCCGTTGTGCTGGATTGCAGTAGGTTGTGTAGATGCTCTTAATGAAGTGCTAACTCAGTGTTTGTCCTCTACTCCTCCAAGGACATTACAAACACTGTCAGCTCACGATTTCACATGTACGTGTGTGTGTTTTACTCCCACACACGTACATGTGTGTCGGTATGTGTGTGTTATCAGGTCCAGATGAAAGGCTCTGGAGCAGCAGACCCTCCTTCTTGATGCAGAGAAGCCGAGGCACAGATCAATAACAGCTACTGAATTATTAACCGGCACTCGTTCTCCTGAGCCGCTCCCAGAACAAATGCTGGAAATTTTGAAGGCGTGTCATTAAAATTTTAACTACTCATCAGATAAATGACAAGGAAGCATTGCATGTCGCCCTGCAGGTTATTTGTCTGAGCTGTGTCAGTCTGTTGGTGTGATCTGCACCTAATGCTTTTCACAGCACAGCTCTGTGATTCCCTTTATAGTTCAGCTCTTTTCACGCACAAATCAATGAGCTGAGCATGTGCAGTCTGAAAGAGAAACTCATAATCAACACTTCTGTCAGTTCAGCACTGTTAGCAAAATCCCACATACACAGTAGAGAGATAAAGTGGTCATTAGCTGAGTTGTGAGTGTAATTAAAGAGCAGAGTGGTCGTAGCCACGTCTCTTTCTGACATCCCTTAAAGGGCGTATTCATCTGCACTCTCAGCTGTTAGCGAAAAGCAGTGAAGTAGGTTCGCTACCAAAGTGAGCTAATCAATAAGGTTATTAATAATGTGGACACATTACTAGCATTAGTCTAGGCATTTCATCATTTTACCAACCCATCAGAGAACCATTTCTGATGGGCTGCTGAAGCCATTATGGCTTAAGGAGCCATACCTCAACCTCAAAAAATAAATAAAAACCAATGGATCCACCCTTTAATAATGTAGTAATGCAGTATTCAGACACAGGAACTACACTTGCTGACACTGCAACATTATATTACTGCCCACTCATGATGTGTTTGCCTCCATTAATATTGTTTGCTCTGCCCTTTCTCCCCTGCCAGCATGTTGTGTGTACGTGAGGAGAATACAGCAGCAGATGTTATACCTGTGTGTCTGATGCATGAAAGGATGTTTAATATTGCTGTTCAGCTCCCTGACAGCCTCTTCTGTGTTGCAGCCATCACTCATGTCTGTCTCTGCTGTCAGCCTCAGCCGGTTGTTACGTCCGTCACGCTCTGTGTGAGCATCCTCTCAGGCTTTGTGTGAGGAAATCATGTCACGCGTGATGTGAGCTGTCCTTTTATTCATAAGCTACTCTTATGAATAAATGAATCCTCTACATTGTTTATCAATGCCTGTGGTGTGGCTCTAGGAAAGGCACTGTGTCTGTCCCCCACTTTGGTCCAGACTGACATATCTCAACAGCTACTGAATGAACTGAAATACAGTGTTACTGGGACATTTATGTAGGGCCATGCAGAGACCTTTGGAGGGGCGGGGGCTCAAATTTAAAAAAGGGCACATGGAACGAAATTTTAAAACAACACGTCGACTTTATTTAAAACTAAATTTTAATTACAACCCGATAGAGAATACATAGTATACATTATTAGTAGGCTACAGAATTGACAAGTTCTATCTGACTTAAAGAAATGCTGACTGACAAAATTTTCATACTGCATCTATTGATGCAATAATATGAACATACAGTTGATGTTAATAGAAAGACATGTAGATAGTTTTTGTAAATTCTGACGTGCAGATTATTCTAACCTGTGGTGTTCTGTTTAACCCAGCTGGTCAGAGATCCACTGCCTTTTGCTGCCTCCTGCAGCTCCTTCTTCCTCTGCTTTTTTCTCTCTTTAGTAGGCATCTTTGCACTCCAGAATTCAATATAATGTTTTATAGGACAATGCATACAAAAGCTAGAAAAGATACACACAATTTAACAGTGTAAATTGGAACTTGTTTTCATTAATTAGACTGTAAAGCTTTATTCATCATAACCCGAGCTGGACTTTTTTTTCCACATTAGCAAATTCTAGCACTATGCTATTTAAATTATGATGGTGGGATAGGCTATCGTATGATTTTGCAATTTGCAAATTTTCCTCATTGCCTGGTTCTGAAAATTGAATAGTGCATGTAGCCAGAGCACAGATAGGTCTATATGCAGTTTTTCATAGGCTACTGTCTACAGAGATCATAGTGGTAAAAGGCTACACTGAAAAGAACAGTGTTATACAGAACTATACAGTAGGCCTATAGGCTACATCTTATTCATTAACTTCAAAGCTATTTTAACCGTTTATCACAGTGAACTACTACCATTAGCAGTTCCAGTGATGTGTGTGTGGTCACTGAGTGAAATGATGTCATGTATGTAAACGGAGAACAACGTGTGGAGTCGGGTTCAACAGTTAAACAACTGTGCAGGTTGTCGGCTTATGAGGATTGAGAAAATTGAAGCTGCCACATTACTGAAATGGAGGGAGCATGACATTGTTAAAACAGGTTTAAATGATAGCCTACTTCATTAAACATTAAAAACCTTAAACTTATTTTATTCTCTAGCTCTGAGCTAACCTGGTCCTATAGCACAGAGGGTCTGGTAAGACCATTGCTCCATTGAGAACCGTTTTCAGATGTGAGGTGTGAACTCTGTTGAAGTTTGAAATGATTTTACCCATTTGCTAACGTTTGATTGTGGAAATCATCCTGAGAAATTGAGTCCAAGGGGATCAAACCCAGAAATAATCTGCAGGGAAATGATAATTGAGCGAAGATTACGGAGGGCTACGGCCAGGCTAGCTCTAAGCTGAATAATACTGCATAGTCTAACTCTTAAGTGACCTTACCCTGCTCAGTCTCCTGCAGCACTGTCGCCTCGACTCGCCTGCTGCATGCACTTTCTGAAAGTTCACTGAATACGTGACGTCACGGATCAGTGGCCGCAAGGTATTTCAATTTACACTGAAAATTTTGTTTATTTCTAATTTCACAAATTATTAATGATTAATGACATTTTAGCGAGTATTCAAGTTGGAACTACCCTGATTGTTACAATTTTTAAAAATCCAGAAACAGGCCCTGTCAAAAAGGCACTTTGGGCATCAGAGAGCAAAAGGGAAGGCACGAGAGCCCCTGTAGCACCCCTTCTCTGCACGTGCATACATTTATGGGTTGCACAGGCTGAAGACATTTTCTCTCCAAGGGCCTGACATGCTGAGGCGTCCAAACACATAATGGTACGTGTCCACAGGTTCTGTCCTTTACACACTTCCTATTCATGTCAGCAGCAGTGTATTGAGGTTTAAGACACTCAACAGCAAATCGAAGGTACCCAGATTCAGCAACTGCAGAACAGAACAAAGAGTGCTCAAATGTACTGCCATGTTTGTTCTAGTTTGGAGTGAAAAGTGTTGAGCCAATCAAGTGCTGAGAGTCTAGTGTCAGCCCATCAAGTGTCCAGTAAAAGACAATTAGTGCAGGATTTAAGTTGTTTTACAGTTTGAGGTGATTAATGTCATACAACACAATTGAAGTGTAATATATGGTGAATTTTCCAACTCAAAATAGCTTCAAAATATTGAAATATAATCCATCAATGCAATAGGCAATGTAATCAACTTGTAATAGTGTCCCAATAAAAGAAAATAAACAATAATATTAAGTTGTTATCCACTGAGCTGCCCCCTGAGGAAGCTTTGATGCCACTAGCTTTTCAGTCTGTTGTGTTGGTCCACTGAGTCTTTATTAATTGCACCATGTGGGCGACAGCTGCATTCATGAAGACCATTACTGGCCTCCTCCTCCTCCTCCTCCTCCTCCTGGGATGAAACGTGATCTTTCATGTTGCCAGACTGTCCCTGAGCCTCATCAGTCAATCAGGTACCGGTCTGCTGTGAGCAGGGGAGGCGCTGAGACACTACTGGACGTACTGTGATGGATGCACTGATTGCCTTTGTGTCATACGGTATCCATTTCATCATGACATCATGAGTCTCCACTGCTCCTTCAGGAATCTGTGAGCATCTTCAGGGAGCTAAAAAAAGAAGCTGAGGATTTTAGGGGACTCTCCCAGGAAAAAGTGGAGGATTCTGTGACCATAAACCGATCACTTTCTATGACACCCATGTCAATCTTGTAATATAATATAATAATTTAGGCAACAGCTGACTGTGATTAAGTGACGATACTCTTCCTTAAAGCCTGTTACCTCTATTTCTAATACAGATGGTGACTTCCTACATTTCCCAGAATACCCTTCAACCCTAATGAGTGGGATGCAAAGTGTAACACATACTGATAGTGATAGAGCAGAGAGAGTAGGAGAGATATAAGCCTCTGGCTTGAGGGATCAGCTGGTTTGACTCATCAGTGTCCATAGCTGTGGGTCGGAAGGGACCTGCCACACCCACTATCATTTATCACTGACCATCTATTATTGATCAGTTTTCATTGATTCACATGGGCAATGACAAAGCAAAGAAAGAAGGCAATAACAACCTCTAGAGTCTGCAGTAATCATGAAGCAGAGGTGCTGTAATATAGAAAACATCAAAGACTGTTGGATCAGAAACGCTACCGTCTTCAAGAAGACTTGTGATCTCATTCTGCGTTCCTGAGTCTTTGTGTTCACAGGTTTCACATTCATATCAGTGGTTTTGTTACGTAGAGCTAAACAAGCTGTGAATGAACAAGTTGTTCATACTAACCCACATCTGTGAGGTTTGTGATGACTGAAGATTCACATTTGAAGAGTGTGTGTATACACACTGGCAGTACTGAGGCAGTGCTGGACCTTCAGGAAAGCTGTGAGACTCTGAGGGTGCTGGTCGTCCTTCAACACATATGCTACCCATCAGGGTAGTCACTGCCATGTTAGCTGCCTGAGCTCTTCCACACAGGGCTCGAGGGAAAAGTTAGCATTAGATGGTGTTATTTTCCTGCAATACACACTTTCACTCCAATGAGTTGTCTCTAAAGGCCAATTTATAGTACTCCGTAAAGTGCCGTACATAGAGACAGAGAGCCCTCTGCGTCACTGGACAGCCTGACGGAGAGCCTCTCCGTCCTCTCCAGGTGCAGGAATTTTTTTTTAACTGTCCGTCAATCCATCGAGGGACGACAGAGACAACAAGGGCTGTGATTGGTCCTCTAGTTGCACCCTGCCGTGAAATGCAGCCCTTCGACCTGCACACAAACAGACAGATTACCTCCGCAGCAGCATGGACAAGACAGGAGCTAAAGTATTGATTAGCCTTGTGAAACGCAAGTCAAATACATTCAACTTGCTCAAAAATCCATTTAATTCGTTTAGTAATTATGGCTGGGGTATATTTACACAGATCATATCGAAAGTTATTGGTTTGCGTTCGCTATTATCCAATTTTGTGTTGAGAAGACCCTCTGTTGTTTTCTCTCTTTAGAGGAGTTTAAAGACTGAAAGCAACCGATGTTGTTCTCTTCTATCTCCCTCACAAATAATTAAATCATAAAATAGTATTTTCTCCTGCTTTTATCTGCGATATTAAGGGGAATTGCTTCACTTTCCGAGGGGGTGCATTTCACGGCAGGGCTGCAAAACACGATGGAGAACTGCGAGGGCTCGAGGGGTCTCCGTAGAGTTGGATAACGTATTATGCAGTCGGAGAAGTATATTCCAGCCTTAAGGCTTAAAAACTAGCTAATTCCACTTGACGGCAGTGGGCTGCTTTGAGAAAGCTTTTGTTCATGGAGCTGATGATAAAGACTCATGACTGTCTGTCCTGATTCTGGATCAGTCTCTGGCAGCTTTAGCTAACTCTATTTGAAGATCAATGAGGTAATTTAGATCGATGATGTAAATGCTGAGGTAAAAAATAATCAGTATCAAACTATCAGTGCTGATGAACTCTAAACCTTTCATTCATTTGATCACACAAAGCCAGCCTGCCTTCATGGACAGTTTTCTCCCTGTCAGCCATGATGACTGTGCGCTCCTCCACCAGCAGCAGATTAGTATTCAAGGCATAGGCGAAGAGGAGCCGTAGTTTTATAGGCAGAGGGTGCTATGAGAGGGTTTCCTAAAAATGTAAATAAGAAGCAGGAGTGAATCTCTCGAGCCCTCAGAGCATCACTGCTATGGAGCCACCGGATCAAAAGGACTGACCTTCAACAGACCTTCACTTCCAGGGTGCACTCTCTTCTGAATAGGTGTTTTTTAATCAATTTTCCAATGTGACCTTTGCATGTCAGCAGGAAACAGAATCACAGTTGTCTCATCCTCCACCAGACAAACTGTACAGACAAACTCCTGTGGGCTTAACCATGTCCAGTCAGTCCTATATACAATATACGGTGCTATAAACCAGTGCAGCACCAAAACATCCTGAAAGAGCAGGATGAAATGTCTTCATAGGGATAACACACATCCTTTTACTGGCCACTCTTGCCACTCAGTGTCTTAGACAGCTTCTAATGGTGCCATCACTTTCCACATTTACCCTCTACACATTTCAAAATATTGATGACTGTCTTGTCTCGTTCATTTCCATTAAAGTCATGGATATCAATAAGATAATCTCAAACAACAACCTAAGGATGGTAGCGCTCATAACATGGCCATGCTTACTAAATCACCAAATGCGTATGATCTTTTCATCAGATTTGTTTACAGTCGGACAACATAGACCAAGACCAGCCTTATCCCATCAAATAAAAGTCAGAAAAGCAGACTTGCACACAGACAGATTTTGGTTTTTCATGTTATAGCTTGTTTGAAGGCTGAGCCTCAAGCAACAAGGCCTTTAGATTCTGCAAACCTGTGTACAGTTTTTCAATCCTTCCCTCAAAATCATTGACAGGTGACCCCTAATTTCCACTGAATGTGGAACGACGCCGACGTATCGGCGCCTGCCGAAACAAATCAACAGAGATTCTATATTTGTGGGATGTCGGAGCACAGCGCATGGATTCAGCATGCAGCAGATCGTGTGGGACAGGAAGTCGTGTACATACACAAAATAAAACATCCGGTTTATTTACAAAATAAGATAATCTGTGTTGGAGACAGATCGTATAATCGATTTCCTTCTACTCCGTGGACACAGGGTGGTTCTCTTTCACTGATGCTCTGCTACCACCCGCTATATCGCGTAATTATAGACAAATTTGCAGCTGTTGAACAGATTGCCATGAAATTTCATAGTTCCCAGAATATGAATCCTACTTCCTTTGGTGATCCCCTGACTTTTCCTCAAACTATTAGATAGCTTGCTGTGATATTTGGTTCGGGCATTCATACCCCCTCTGGAATTACAATAACTTGGTGATATGGAAGTTAACATTTTCTTTTTATGTTTTGTTTCTTTTGTTGTTGTGTTTTGTTGACATAGGATCCATACATACATTACATTACACATACATTCAAGTGCATGCAAGCAAAGTGCATGTGCTAGCTACTGCTGCTTAGTACCTACTTTGTCATTATGAGTGTGTTAGCATGCATGTTTAGCTCAAGGCACCTCCATGTCACACCGCAGCATGGCTGTAAGCATTTCTTGTATGGACAGAGATGCACTTTAAATAAGTAGTCTACTTTTACCCTTTTTCACAGTGCTGGTTTAAAAACACCATGTATAATTAGAAAATGATATGATATAATATAACCTGATAATATGCCCTACAAAATGCTAACTGAATGAGCAAAAACCAGTTCAGATCAGATTACATAATGTGCTGTGATGCAACTTTTCAGAACACTGCAATGCACTGATAATCTCTTATATCATATTAAATTACTAAAATGTGCACAGGCTGATATTCTCTGTGTTCGCTCGCAGCATCCACTGACTGTCTAGACAAATCCTGCAAATTACTGAAATATAATCCTATTGAGGTGTGTGTGTGTGTGTGTGTGTGTGTGTGCGTGTGTTGCTGCAACAGTCTGTCTGTCAGTAATCCTGAGGGACACACTCTGTTTGCTTTAGGCTGCTGCATACATCCCTGTATGTTCATGTGATGCCTCCATCTGTGTTTGTAGTTTACTGCAGTGGGCTTCAGTGGAATCAATGAGCAGTGAAGCAGAGTGAGCAGCAATGAAAGACAAAGAGAACGAGAGAGAGAAGAGCAATCAATAGCACCAATAGCGTCGGCCTGACTGTGATAAAGCACCACATGATACAATTTGTGCTGTTGATTTGCACTGTAAAACTGCAGAACTCACATTTGCAGACAGAAGGTCAGACAAAATGTGTCTGAATTATAAAAATAACCCCATAAATTACATGTATCATTTTTTGTAATATGAAGTGTATTTGTGTATTTTTCATTGTTGTTACTCTGTACACACAATATCTAATGCACATCTGTCTGTCCTGAGGAGGGTTCCCTCCTGTGTTGCTTTCTAGGTTTCTACCATGTTAAAAGGTTTGGGGGGAGTTTTTCCTTCGTGAATTAGAGGGTCATACTGTGAAGGAGATGGTGTCCTCTAGTGCCTCCAGTGTCTCATTTGATTACATTACATTGAGCATTAATGTTTTGTTTTTTTGTTTTTTTTTTGTCAGCACTTATTCCCATCGTTAAACACCACAACAAGATGGAAGGTGTCAACTATTTATGGGATTGGTGCATTTTTCTCTTGCAGAAAATTATTTTTATATTTTTGTGCATGTGTGTGACCGTCACCGTACCCTCTCTGGAGACTAAGTTGTCTTTATTTGATTTTCTTATAGTGAACCAGAGAGGAAAGTGCTACACCTTAGTGAATTGAGTGAATTGAGGGGGAAACAGATGATAAACAGGGTGAGAGAGTATGGGTAGGAAAGAGTACAAACAGGCAGTGTCATTAGGAATCAAGAATGTGAGAAGCAGCATGATTCCCAGTAACCAATGTCTCAAAAATAAGGAGAGAAGAGAGATAGTACTCATAATGATTAAATTAATAAAGTAAATAAACAGAAAAATCAAAAATAATTACAAAATCAAACCCTACAGAGAGTAGGGCACCGAGGGGCGCAGGACAAATGTAGGAATACATAGAGAAAATGATTTTAGTGTTACGCCTGAAGAGTGATTTAGCCCATTCTGGCGAGTCCCATCAGTACTCAACAATGGGACGCGACAGACGTTCGTACACCCTGAGCCAACATGCATAAGTGATTAGCACCGAAGCCCAGAGCAGCTACGACGACTGAGCAGGGGCCCGCTGGCCGAGCCACCGTCCTACCCGGGCAGCGGAAACCTCCAGGAGGGATCGCCCAGAGAGCCAACCTGGACCAGAGAGAAACACACAGACCCAGGGGCCAAAGAGGAGGCACAGCCAGACGTCCCCTCGGCGCCACGAACATTAATGTTTAAATATTGACAGCTTGATACATAGTTCAGAAATGTATGTGCTGGTTGTGTTGCATAGTTTTTGTACTTAGTTTATACTTATTTTAACCATAACCATGATGTTTTTGCGAAAGCTATCACCGCGGTTGCCTAAATCTGTGTCCATTAGCTAACATCACTTGCCCACATAACATGAATAAACATGAGGAAAGGTAACACATACATATGTAATCTATATAATCTGTGAACATGAACTCTGCCAAAGTAGTTTCAGCTTATCAACAACTCCCACAATCCCACGCACCTTCACAATGTCATCAAAGTCTGTCTTTTGTCACTGTTTTAATTTAGAAATCCCACAGCTTCAGAAATTACATACTGTGCATTTCACTCATGTCATGTCATTAACCCACCCTCTCTGCAGGAACTGACCTCACTCCAGTCACAGATATCAAGCTTCTAGTTTATATGACGCTTGAGAAATTACTGCAGGGAGCAGGTTAGTTAAATACACTATATTGCCAAAAGTATTCGCTCACCTGCCTTGACTCGCATATGAACTTAAGTGACATCCCGTTCCTAATCCATCCATCCATCCATTTTCTACCTCTGATCCTCATAGGGTCGCGGGGGGGGGTGTGCTTGATTTTATCCACCTGTGCCCATGGAAGTGATTGGAACACTGGTTCTGATTATTTGGATGGGTGAGCGAATACTTTTGGCAATATAGTGTACATATGTGCTTAAATGTTACTTTTGGCTCAGATATTGTTAAAAGTAGTAAAACTATTGTATTAGCATGCAGTCATTCAGAATGTGCGTTTGGACTTTTAAGCACAATTGACTTTGAGCTGCAAATGCAAGTTATTTGATGCTTCTCATATCGACCCAACTCTGCAGATTTCACATTATGTCATATTCTCATTATCATGATCCACTCCCCTGTTAATGCCAGCACACAACCATGTTGCACCTGTGAATCTGAACTTTTCAGCTGGAATATATTTTTATCACCTTCCTACCGTCTGTCAAATGCAGAAGCCACCAGAGTCTTTGTATTGACTCATTGTTTAGCTGTATTTTAGGTTTCCTGGCAACAGCGGCATGAATAATTCAACATTCCCCATTAATTACCCTTTCTGATAAAAATAACAATCATCACCAGCACTGCTATTCCTTTTCTTCTGTCTCACCTCTCTCACAGATTCATCCTGTTTCTCTACTGGCTGAACCTCTCCCTAACTCTCAGTCAGCACACTCTTTTTTTCTCTCTCCCTGTCCTACCATATTTCGCTCTTTCCTGATGAGTGCTGTCACTGTCACAGTGCAGAAAAAGAGGTTTAGTGAGATAAAGATGGCTGGCAGAGATCTTCCTTGGGCTCAAGGCTGAGAAGAAATACTGAAAAGCTGAATATTTTTCCTGTTGGTGGAGTTAATCCTGCTGCTGCTGGGTCACTCCTGGCTGTACACTTGTGTATCCTGTCTGTACCTTATACCTTCATATTCTCTCTAGACATGCACAGGCTACATAATGAATATATTTTGTCTGTTACATACATTTGTATCGTCATTTAGGCTACACACTGTCTGTGTTGTAATTATTATCCATCAATATTACTTTCTGTCAGATCTTTATAGAGGTTTGTATGCTACAGAACAATGCAGTGTTTCCCAACCTTTTTTGGCTCATGACCCCATTTTAACATCACAAATTTCTGGCATCCCCAGACATTCAAAACAGAGACATTTTTGTTAAAATGAATTTGATTTTGATCATGTAATAGTTCACTATATCATGTTGCAAATAAACATTAATTACAGGCAATTTTAGGCTACATAATGTATGTTATTATGGGCGGAGGCAATCTTGATTGACCTGATTTTTATTAGGGAAAGTGTGTGGTGTTTTAATTATATTGAAATATATATGCATTACATTATTTTATAGGTCATTTTTTTCATTTTTATTGATTATTAGAAATTTCAGTCAACCCCATTTGAATTCCAGGCAACCACACATGGAGTAGTGTACTCTTTATACTGTATAACACAATAAAGCCAAAGAAGTGAGTGGGAGGATAGATGTGCACCAACGTCTTACATCTTTTTGAATTCCTTCCTGCAGCTGCAGCAAATGTTGAACAATTATTAGAAATGCTGTTGACACAAGCGTTTTCTTTGTAAAGGCAACAGTGAGCAGCAACCCGGTGTGAAAGCAGTAACATCCCGGCCAGACCCACATTAACACTAGTCTCTATTCACCCTGCAGGGCAGCACAAAGAGCTCACATTCAGCCCTCACTGATACCCAGTGTGACATGCAGTCTGCAAATGGGAGTCTGATCAATACAAGCCGCATCGTGTCCCTAGGAACCACCTCACATGAGTATTGAGAGAGAGGACAAAGGGGACGCAGAGAAGAGAGGACGTGTCGTTGTCAAATTCAGACATGCCATCTGATTTGTGTCCCTGCAGCTGCAGACTGGCTGCATGATAACAGGCAGGTAATGACACATCAAGTCCTCCAGCAGTAGACTCTGATTCCATCCCAGCTCAGAGCTGGCAGCTCTTGTCACAAAGCAACAGAAAGAGATAATGGAAATCACTTGTTCATGCTGTAAAATCATCCAGATCTGCCTCCCCTTAAAAGGACACTTTGCAACCACAGCTGGATCAAATCTTGGATGGATGTTGATTTTAATTTAAATGACAGACTTTGCTTATGGTAACCCAAATCATCCCTGTGCTGCTCTGGGCCCCATCCATCCATCCATCCATCCATTTTCTACCGCTTATCCTCACATAGGGTCTGGAGTCTATCCCAGCTGTCTTATGGTGAAAGGCAGGGTACACCCTGGACAAGTCTCCAGTTCATCACAGGACACATAGAGACAGACAACCACTCACATTCACATTCACACCTTCGGTCAATTTTATTTAGCCAGTTAACCTAATCCCCATGCATGTTTTTGGATGGTGGGAGGAAGCTGGAGTACCCGGAGAGAACCCACACAGACACGAGGAGAACATGCAAACTCCACACAGAAAGGTGGAGTTTCCCCGGGCTGGGAATCGAACCCCGTACCTTCTTGCTGTGACAGTGCTAACCACTACACCACCGTGCCGCTTGCTCTGGTCCCCCTGGCTACTAAAAATTGTGCTTTCATTAAAAGTCTTGGTTTTACTTTAGACAGTGTTTTTAAATTCAATAAGCAAACTGTGGTGCAGCTCTGTGGTGAAAGGAGCTTTCTTTCAGCTTTTGGTAGATTTGTTGTCTTTTTTATTTAGATTATTTTTATAGTTCTATGATTTTTTAAAAAAAATTTTATTCTTGCACTTGCACAGCCTTGGTCAACATCTGTTATTTTAAATGTGCTATATAAATAAATTTGACGTTGACATTGACAAGTTTCCATACAATATGCTTCTTCAATGAACTCAGACTGACCTTTGACCTGTGAAGAAAACTGAGCAGTGTGTCTGGTCTCAAACAGCTGCAGCTCCCTGTTCAGGTCACAAACGGTCAGATCAACGTTCCAGGAGCGCAAACCTGTTGAACACAAGAACAGAAGTAATGTTTGCTGCTGATGGGAGATACTGTACATTATTTGGAGGTACACAGAGCAGAGTTAAAGCGCCATTGTTTGGTTTGTCTGTTCTGGGTTACAGTAGAAACATGCTACAGAAGTGAAGTTACAAGGTTGTTAATTATATTTACTCAAGTACTGAACTGATGCACACATTTTAAGTACTTGTATTTTACTTGAATACTTTTATTATATATCATAGGGGAATATTGGCCCTATTACATCACTACATTTACTTACATTTATAGCTTTACTTACCTTTCACGTCAAGATTTTAATGTGTAAAGCATATGTAAAGACCAGAAAGTGCCTCCACATTGATAAAAACCCTGAAATGCTGCCGGTAAGCATGCATTAACAGTGGTTAAAAAAAACATAAAGCAAATATAAACAACCATCATTTTACCATATGGTTCAAGATGATAGTTAACTTTTACCTGTCTGAAGTATTTGTACTTTACTTAGTAAAGCATTGGGATACATCTTACAATTACGTTTAACCACATGTTACTGGACACCCAGATGTTTCAGCTGCAGTGAAACCGCCTTGCTTCTCCAGATCTCCTGACCCATCTTACCTTGTGTGATCTGTTTCCTGGCGTTGTCAAGGTGATGACCGGTGGAAATCTCTCCGATCACAATCAGCATGCGATGGTTTCTCTGCTGGATCCCAGCATGTTGATCATGGTACTGCTGAACGCACTCCTCCTCCTCTAAGGCTGCTGCTGCTGCGATGGGGATTTCCATGGTAACAGTGCCACTGGTGGACGCTGAGCCCTCTTCCATCTCCATGACAACTGCATCTGGAGCAAAAGCACCATGACGGTGCAGGCTGAGCTGGGAGGGCTGGTGGGTGTGGCTCTGTGGATGGTGTATTATTTGATTGGAGTGCAGGTTATGTGGCTATTTGATGTCACAGCAAATTATTGGAGCAAGGGAAAAGAGACATATGATAATTTATGTTGAGTATATTTCCTATATGTCTGAAGCTCACTATCACTGATAAAGAGGAATACTGTGAATATGAACAATTCCTATGAACTATAAACTTATTTTCCCAATGAATTGCTCAAATGTTTGAACACATTCATTAAACTTAGAGCAAACACTATTCTTTTAAGATAATTATGTGGGATTATTGAGTTTAATCAGTTCCCTTGTGCCGTAGTGTTGATCTTTTTTCTGCCAGACAAAAGGGTCTGAAAATAAGACGTTTGTGGCACACAAAGGCTCTATTTATATCTGTGTCACTGCGAGTGCCAGGCAATGTGCTCGGTTATTAAACTGACACCTCTTTGTTCCCATCATGAGCAAAACCAAGGCTTCATCTGTGCTGAGAGGGAAGCTGACAACAAAGGCATAGAAAAAAACATTATTTTAGTCCTCATAAGCTATTTGAATAAGCGCATTCTGCAACACAAAGTCTGCAAGTAGGCATTATGTTGAGTGCTGAATGAAAACTAGCAACAATATAACAATGTTAAAAGACACGTTTCGCAACATCTTATAATAAATAAATCAATAGGTCTACTGACTTGCTGCTAATGTGAACTAATATTATCTGTAGTGCTATACTGCCCTACAACCTGTCTCTGTGCCATAGGGCTCAGTGAGCCACGCTGCTGTGCCAGGTGACAAGGTCCAAAATGAAGATTAATGCACCACTAAAAATAGTCCCTAACTTGCTCAAACATACAACAATCAGCTGTTTATGGGCACAAAAAGAAAAGAAACACCATGTTGAAAGAGCGCTCTTCTCTAGCAGCGCAGCTGAAACCAGTTTGCCTTCCTCGAGCTGAGAGGCAACATAAAAGACGCTGAAAAACATGCAAAGACAGATGGATACAACAGGGTTTTGTAAAACAGTTAAATGCAGAACTGAGATGATAAAGTGTTATCAGGTCTCTGAAGTGTTATTGCTGTCTAAGCCTATAGAAAATCAACCCGAGATGTCAGTGTGGATGCCATTGTAACGTGAAGAGATGTCAGTGATTTAATCATTTTTAGTTATTATTCTGGGTCTGTAATCCTCCTGTGTTCACGTCAGCGCTGGCTTCACTTCATGTAATATCCAGATCAGAGGCTGTGGTGCTGCTGGCTGATGGGCAGTGATGCCTTCTGTCCTGATGACTGATCACTGTGGGGTTTAATTTGGCCCTTCTCTGTCTATATCCGGCCTCAGGAAGATGTCTGCTAGCAGGAGTGAGTCAGCAGTCTGATCTCAGTCACTCCAGAGAGTCTGCTGGCCTCTGCTGGAAGGAAAGGAAGCCACAAAAGCACATGGTCCAGTGGTTTGCAACCCAAGAACTGCCGAAAAACAATTCCAGTCATTTCAAACAATGAAATCAACTTCATTTAGAAATGTTAAGGAAACATTGTTATGTACTCAAGATGGCAGATTTTTTATCGTAAATTAAAGTGATTTGACGGAAAAAAATGAGAGCATTGATCAAGAAAACCATGCAAAAATGAAAGACAAAAGCAGACATAGCCTTTAGTTTGTCACGTTAATATACATCCACTGGGATGTATTTATACAAGATGTATCCCAGCCATGATGGCCAAGTAGAAAATAAAATAGCTTGATCAGCCCAACAGGAACTGGAGATTAGTAAGTCTTGAACATGATGACATGATGATATGTTAGTTTCAAAGCATGCTTGATAGTAAAACACTTTTTTTATTCTGTCTGTATTGATTTGGTCTCAACACAATAAATGTGGTGGAATTATTATTATTATTGTCACTTTTGCATCTGAGGAGTCTTCCAGTTGGACTATTTCACAATAGAAATACAAGAATACAAAAATCTGACAAAGTGACAGATTGACCCATGACAAATACATTTATCTGACATCTTTTTATATGCCTCGTTTCAATTTAATTTAAAGTGGACTCCTGGCTATCCAAAAACATGCGCTTAATTTAATTTAATTTCTGAGTTTTTAAATCAATGTAATCGACATGCATGTGCAGCGGATGTGTGTGCAGAGGAGATGGCATCCACATTAAAAAATGCCTTTGCATCTTGACGTGCCATGCGTGTGTATCCACACCCTGACTCTCAGCAACAACAGAGGCAAGACAGGACGAGCGAAGCAGCTGGACGCCTTGTTACCGCAACCGACGGGACAGTGAGCGAAATTTGGTAAAACCCAAAGAGCTGACATATTGGATTTCTAAGGTAAGGCTTTTTTTAATCTTTCTTGCATTGAAAAGAACAGCATTGATGGTGATAGATGGTGATGAAGAGGAGCAGCATCCAGTGTGTCTGTCAGCTCCAGCAGAGGTGGCTCACATTAGACATTTTGGGAGCTTGTGGCTGCGCATTTCTCTGAATGAGGGTGGCGTAAACGCTAAACTTTGCGGTGTCAGTTCTGCTGAGGTTGCCTGCAGGAGGCGGATGCCCTCCAGCATCCAACCCAGGCTGCTGCTGGACAATGCATTCCTCTTTTTTTTTTTTTTTATGTGTCATGAATAGATAGATGTGAGCTGCAGGATCATTATTGCATTGTTGCCAGCCAGGATGTCTCCACCTCAGTGTGCTCATCATTACTGAAATGCTGGTCACTAATATGCTATTCTTGCTACTGCTTTCCTGTAAACCATGCTGTGGTCAGTCAGGCCCATGGCTGCCATTGCTGCTGCTGCTGCTGATGATGCCTGGCAGGTTGGCAGGATACAGCTTCAGCCAAAAAAGACACAAAGATGAGCCTCTATGCTGAAATTCAAATTTGGATTCTGCAGGAAAGCCACAGAAAAGTATATTCTGTTTCACCCAACCTCTTTAAAGGAAGTTAAAGTGGCTGTGGTGAATTAAAATGTGATCCTGCTTCATTAAAAGCAGGATAACCTGTAATTAAAAACAATTAAATGTGCTATATGTCTCACAGGAGACCATTTGATACTTAAAGTGTCCTTAAGCTGTAGGCTAGGCCTTCCTACGTAACTTTAGAGCATTTGTGGTTGTGGTGACTTGGGGTCTTATCTCTTCAACTTCAAGCAGGTTTCAGTGCATGATGAAGAGTTGCCATGCAGCCCCCATGAGTCAAACGATGGCTGCTTCATGACAGTATAAAGCTGCCATGTACCGCCTGTGATCTGCATTTATGAGGGCTGTGGCGTTACAGGAAATGTAGTGTCTCCATGGAAACTGAGGCTGCCAAGTGATGATGACAAAGTGATGTTCATATTCAAAAGGCTGCCCATTAATAGTCTTCAAGACTGTGAGCATCACAAACCAAAGGCTCTTAGCAAAAATGCATATCGTAAAGTCAGCACAATCACAGGCACTGATAGAGATTTATAACTGCAATGACACACATAACCCACTTTCTAGGAGAGAGGACATTTTACAGTGTAGTCAAAATGAAGATAAACCTGCTCTTAACTGATCATTCAGTGTTTTCAGGTATTAATGGTCCCTGTGTAGTCAGGCTGAGGCTTGTCCCTTCTGTAAAGCTTTTTCTGTACAGTTTGCCTCAAATATGACATATGACAATATGATAGTAAATGTGTAGAACTGGAGGTAATGACAGGAGGGAAGAAAGAAATCTGTAGTCCAATTCAGTGAGTCTTAGCTAAGGGGAATAGCTGTTAGCCTACATCTAATTTAGCTAGAGTCCCCTGAACGCCCCTCAAGGACCTCTGAAGGTCTCTGAGATCCTACTGTGGGACATGGTGCCCTAGATTTCTCTTTTTTTCATATGATTTATTGTAGCATAGCATAAAACTCCATTGTAATATATCACATAAAACCCTGAAGCATTTTTATAATTAGAGATATAGGAAAATAGCAAGAGGCTGTTAATATTATCGATGCAAAGAGACAAAACACAATATAAAAAAGGTTTTATGGCTGTATTCAGGTACATGATAGTAGTAGAAGAAAAAATGTATCTGTTTGCAATTTGTTCATCTTAAATTATAATACATGCTGTTGTTAGTAATATCAGATACAGTACTTTCATCATCTCAAACTGAAGATGTACTCAACATAATGATACAGAGAAACACAAAAAACTATTTGAATAATACACAAAAATGAGAATATATATATATATATATATATATATATATAGAGAGAGAGAGAGAGAGAGATAGATAGATATAGATATATATATATATTAATTCTTCTTCTTTAATCTCTATTTGTAAAACAGAATTGCCACGATAAATGACTTGCCCTCCGCCAATCAGTACCTGTGTGAAATATATCCTGCAACCATAAAACTAAAAAAATATTCTCGCGTTCTCGTTTTACGTCATGACCCATTGGACCAATGAAATCATCTCTTGCAAGTTTTCCCGCGAGGAGCGAAGCAGAGCCAGGGTGGGTTTGTTTTATATCGCAAATACCTGGTGGGCGGTTAAATTATGATATGAATTATTAACACTTTGTTAACCTGTTAATGCATTAGTTAAGGTGTTATATTAAGGGCAAATGTGTGTGTTCGGGGTTGTTTTTGGGGCACAATGACTCTTCAGTAGGCAGTGGCCACGCGCTTTGTTGTTGGGCGGAGCGTTAGCTGCTGCTAGCCGTTAGCTAACAAGCTGTCGCCGGCTACCGTCAGGTAACAGTAACCGGATGTGGACTCTCATGCGTTCCTTCGTTGTTTCGCTGCCTGGCTAGCTCACAACAACCGGTCTCCTGTCCTCGGCCTGACCCCATGGATCCCGGCGGAAGTGAACTGGACTCCAGCCTGCCTCAGCCCGAGAACCCGTGTCTGATCGTGGAGGACTCCCAGCCGGACAGCGTAGCTCTGGAGGACGACCCCGAGAGCAGCTACCGAGCTCTGCTGGCCCGGCGCCTGTCCAGCCTTCAGCCCACCGCTCGCAGCCCGGTCCTGGTAAGCTGCAAAGTGACAATAAAGCAGCTAATATTCAGTGGGAGCGTATGGCTGCTAACACAGCAGTGGAGACGGTTTCCAGCCTGAATGGAGGACCATAACAAAACAAACAGAAGCTGTAGGGGAGGAGGTATGCGGATTGAATTAGAAATGTCCACACCACAGTGAAAAAATACATCGGAGCACACTCCTGCTACAAAATCTGAAATGAAACAGCCCCTGTTTGTTATGCATTTGGGTCAACAATCCTAATGCTGCATTTGATTTCATGGTTAGATGGAAACAGAGTTTAATATACTGTTAGGTACCTCACTCAATAACTCAAAAAGTTTATTTGCATGAAATATCTTGATTTGGAAATTGTAAAAAGGAGATATTGCTGTTAAATAAATGAAATGGGGCGAATAGTACTATATTTTCATCTGAAATACTCCAGTACAGTACAGATAGCTCTGAATATTACTTGCTGTTCAATAGGAAAGAAATAGAGAAATTAAAACAGTTTGACCTTATTGTTATGACAGTATGACAATTTTTTTGTTTGAGAACTTCGGCAAAGCAGAAGGGAATATAGTGTCTGAAATAAAGCCCCCATACATCTAAAAATGTGTCTCCTTTTTGTCTCCACTGCCATGAAGGGAACCTGATTAATGACAGCAGATTTACTAGTCCCCTCATTTGAAGCTAATATTATTTTGATATACTGTATTTTGCATTCGTCTTTTTCCAGGAACTGATATCGTCTCCGCTAGGAAGCAGATCCTCTCAGACTGACAGCCAATCTGAGCGCTCCCAGAGCAACAACCAAGCTGAACCCGGTTAGTGCTTCTCTAGCAGTGAGGTATATGTATACTGTACATACATCACTTAACAAAGAAATAATAAAAGCAACATTGTCTTTATTTAGGTGTTGTCATGGCAGCCGACCCCAGCTCTGCATTCCAGGAGGAAAGTCAAGTTCTAAACATTTGCCCTCCTCCGAGCAAGAGCAGGTTTGTGAAGATGAGCCACGCTCACTGATGGCTGACGCTCAGGGTTCGACAGCGATGCAGTGGATTCACTCTTGATGCTGTTTTGCAGATGTGCAGCAGAGGACACTGACATGGACACTGGAGCTGATTCCACCACGCACTGCATTCAGTCTGAGGGTAGGAGCTCCTCTCTCATATTAAGGGAGAACAACCATCCACGTCCACCCTGTAATACAATATTACTGCATGTGTTAATGGCACCTCTATGTCTTTGTTTCAGAGGGAACCTCTCAATTTGGTTTTCTAGAGCTTTCCCAGAGTCAGGATCTGCGCAGTGAAGTGGTGAACAGTCAGGAGGAAGAAGACTCCATTGTACCTCAGCCAGACAGTGAGAGACACACCACTTTAGGTATTAAGACTTCTGTTTATTTTATCGCTCCAGTGCGTCTTGGTTGCCCTGGCACTAGGGTTGGGTTATGTATTGAATTTGCCCAACTGGCTACCATCATCCCAGCAACTGACAATTATATATTTGTGCAGGTGTGTGATTGTATGTCTGGCAAGTTCACCAGGTTCCATCCTCTCCTAGCTTTTTTGTCAAACTAACGAATCACCTCTAGACTGTCTAGAAACAAAATATCCTTGCACATGCTGTCCTAATTAACCTTTCATTGTTAGTTTACAGTTTTCAGAGGTTGTACTGAAACTTAGCAAACTGATGCAGTGAGCTCATCTGAATTTATGTGTGATGATATTAGTCCCCATAGTAGCTTCATATATTGAGACCATTATCTGGAAATGACATGACTGCATTCAAGTTTCTCTCTTTATCTTATATTTGGGCTCAGGACACAGCAGGACAGCTGGTGTAACAGTTATTTAGTACCTGATCAGAGCACTCACACTGTCATCCAACACTTCAAACAGTTCAATTCTAACGTCCATTGTCTTGTCCTCACCAGCAGAGCAGAGCACCAGGTGCAGGACTTCAGAGAGTCAGGACAACAAAGCAGCGAGGTACGCTCCATGTGGTGTTTAAAGCTGCATTCATTAGCGGAGCACATGCTGGCCTGGGATGAGCAGTTGTTTTGTGTCATTCCTCCAGATCTGAGGTGAGCTCCAGCAGCTCACTGCAGTCTTCGGGTCAGACGGGGAGGCAGCTGGGCATCCATGCGCTGTTGCATTCAGAGGGCCTCCAGGCCTCTGAGGACCAGGACTCAGAGATCCTGTCCTCACAGGAGGACATGTTTGACACTGACAAGACAGGTAAATGTACGCATTTGTGGCACAATTTGTTCAGTGGAGTAGCAGGAAATATGTAAATAATGTTGGCTTCCAATTCTCTCCGTTTGTGTTCCCCTCAGGCTCTGCAGTGGACAGCACCGTGTCTGAGCCGGAGCAGCAGGGCCCCCCCACCCCGACACCGTCCCACACCCTGCGACTGCTCCACCTGTCTGGACAGGGAACACTGGTGCAGGAAAGCCTGTCCCAGTAAGTCTCTCATATTAACTTGTCCTAGTTACACACAAGCAGTGCAATGCAGGAAATGACCAGAGGCTCTCCTTTTTATTTTAGAAGCTCTGTTGACTATGTCGCCCCCACCCCAGACAACCTCACCCATACCCCTTTGATTGTTCCCAGCTCCCCAACCGGACCAGAGAATGAACACGGTGAATTATTTCATCTACTCTGTTGTGTTGAGTTTGCGCTGAGAGTCGGCTGGTGAACGGAGCTAAACTGTGTCTGCTTTGGCAGGTGCTGATGAACCAATGGATACGTCTCTGCCTCCAGAAGAGCGAGCAAAGGAGAGGGAGGAGGAGCCGATGGAAACCGAGGCCGCCTCAAAGCCACGACCATTGGCCTCTACTCCCGTCTCCCAAAGTTCCCCTGGTTTCTTGTTGGAGCGAACTCTCTCTTTACCAACCCAGCCAGAGTTCTCTCATGTATGTATTATTTTACATCATTGTAATCAATTAGCCTGTTCATTTACTCTACTAGTTTTGGATTTTAAATGACTCATTTAATTGTTCAGTTGTTGAGTAGAATGGAAATAGAAGGATATTCCATCCATTATCTACTGTGAGGGGCTGGAGCCTATCCCAGCTGTACACCCTGGACAAATCTCCAGTTCATCACAGGACACATAGAGACAGACAACCACTCACACTCACATTCACACCTACATTCAATTTAAATTAACCTATTAACCTACTCCCCATACATGTTTTTGGATGGTGGGAGGAAGTACCTGGAGAGAACCTATGCAGACACAGGGAGAACATGCAAACTCCACACAGAAAGGCCCCGGGCCAGGAATCGAACCTCTCTGAATCATTTTTGCACCATTTGTCTTGCATTATGCAGCGATGAGTATGGGTGGGCAATATATATGATTTGCGGTAATATCTTCATTGTTGTTGGTGCAAATTTCCATTATCGAGTATTTAAAATACTTATTTTACTAATACTTATTGAAAGGCACGCAGAAACTCCTCACATCCACTTATTACACGGGGCAGCATCGCTGTCATGACAAGCAGCATGACAGGATTCAGTCACACGAATAGTGGACCTATGTGATCACATGACATCTCGCTAGCATCCTCCTTGCAACAGTTTAGCAGCGTGTTGTGATGGCAGAGAGATAATTCAGGCGCCTCCAGTCCCTGAAGCTACTTCAGATGGTTTAGTGCCAACTCGCGCCTTCAGCGGTAAAAAGCCGTCAGCGGAAACTTTTCTTTTTTAGTGCAGTGCTCAGAGCACTTCAAGTTGAAATCTGTTCAACTTTTAATGAGTTTTTGAGCACTCTCAGCGCTAAAAACGTGTTTGGTGGACACAAGCCTAACTCATACAATTCTAATCACATTTTAAAGGATATCAACTGATTATCTTTATTGCCAAAATCCCCCCAAAAAATCAAGATATTATTTTTTGCCCATATCGCTTTGCAATGAGGTTATTAGTTGATCAGCAGATACTTAATTCTTTGAGTGCCATTGACGTATATGTACTTTTTTTTCGTTGGCTGGCACAATGGGGCGCTCTCATGCACCCTGTGAGTAATTTTGGGGCTTCTGGGATATGTATTCGGAACGTAAAGAGACAGTATAAGCTACAAAGATCGAAGCAGGAAGTGGAGACGTCAAGACCAAAGAGCAGAGCAATCTGTACGAGAAAAAAGTGGTGTTTTTGGTGAAACAAGCTTCTACTCTCAAACAAGTGTTTGTCTTTCATGATGAAATAGTCTCTTCTTTTATTTAAGCTATTCTCAGTTTTCAGAGTCATAGTTGAAAAAACTCTTTCATGTGGGTCATGAAAGATGACTCAAAATGGACAAAAACGCTGGCACAAGGCACTTTATGATTTATAAAAGGGCTGGCACTCAATGAGTTTAAAATAATTAGCAGGTTAATCAATAATGAAAGTGCCCTGGTTGATACTATTTCTTGTTTCCAGGATGTGTTTGTCCCGACGCAGAGCCAGGAGGCCTCACAACAGTCCCATAAAAAGACGGCATCATTGCCTCGTGAGACACAGTCTGAACAGCTGGAGTCGGCTCCTCTCACTTTGCCTTTGCAGCTGGCTGTAAACACGCAGAGCGCTAGCCCGCCTCAGCAGGCCACCGAAAACGCAGAGGAAGACAGTCAGGCCACACAGATCGAGGAACTGGAAGAGCCGCCAGGTGTCAACACCAACGACTCTGTGATTTCACACCAGAGGAGCCAGAGCAACGGCGTCCCTTCAGAGCCACAAAGCAACAGCAGCTCCAAAGCTTCACCAAGGCAACACAGCGAATGTGCCGAGAAGACGGCGTCTGACCTGCTGCACAAAAAGACTTGTTTGAATGTAGAAAACGTGAATGTAAAGAGGGATGGCAAAGAGGAGGGCCCTGCTAACGCTGTGTCCTGCTCCCAACAAAAGTTTGATGTGACTGTGAACAACTGTGTGCAGGACACCCCCCCTGCAGACGCTACACCCTGCAGTACGCCCTCACAGTCTGTGATCTCCCAGACATCAGTGGATGTGCTGAAGGTTTCTGTAGACGAGAGGAAGGAAGGAGGAATAGAAAAGAGTCCGTCCCTAAAGTCACCATCACAGCAGTGTGGAACGGTTGGTAACAGTCAGATTGTCAAAGATGTGATGGATGAGTGTAAGCAGAGTGAAGAGGAGGAGGAGGTGATGGAGGAGGAAGGGGAGAGCACAGTGGGAGCTGGGCCCTCAGAAATGGCTCTGGCCCTGTCCCAGAGCCAGCTGTTGTCTCCAGAGCCCATGGAGGAGGAGAGTGAGGGCCGATTAGAGGACAGCGTCATCGTTGTTTCAGACAGCGAGAGGGACTCCCAGGTTCGTCACAAAGACTCAGAGAGCTCACAGCCAGTCAGAGACAAAGCATCAGTTTCCACTAACGGCCATGTGTCTCAGGCGAAGAAGGGGCACGAGTCTCCTGATAGGATCTCCCAGAGCGAGAAGGCAGGGCCTGAACCAGAGGGCCTCAAAGAGAAGAGCCTGAGCGATAGTTCAGGAGGTAAGCAGTACAGTGTCCTGTCTACTGCGTATTAGCAGCAGTGGCTCCTGACCTGGGGGTCAGGACACTCTGATATTCAGGCCTCTAAAAAGAATAAGATAGTGAGGCCGTCTGATAGTGGAAAATTACTCTTTCAATGCCTCCAGTTTGAAGAAAGGAAGAGGACTAGCAGCAGGGGAGCCGAGCAGAGCTGTGGATGGAGGCAGCAGTAAAGGGCTCGACTGAAAGAATCACTTGTAGTTGAAGTGTACCTTATATTTTTTAATATTCTCCACTGTAACTTGGTGAAATGAAGCAGCTATCTATGTGTCTTCAAAGCCACCAGACTTCAGTGGGGGGAAAAAAAAGCAGTACTTCACCTTTGTGAACCTGGGAGTTGCTGGTCTGGTGTTTGGATTCATCAAAGTCTATAAACGGACGACCTACTTATTTGAGGCAGCAGTAGACCAGCAACTCTCCTTTTCTGACAGGTGAAATTTGGTGATGGATTTGACTCCATCAGGAAGGCAGCAAGGCAAAGCCGTGAAGATATTCTAAATGTAGCGCACACTTCAACAGATATTGATTTTTTTTTTTTTTTTTTTGAAGGTGAACCTTTTCCTGCCACCTCCATCCACAGCAGTACATTGTTCTTCTAGTGCTGGTACTCCCTATGTTAATACTTAAACTACTGTATGTTTAAAGGGTCACAAGCAGTGGGGAACCATCAGTTTAGAGCATTCATTTCAGTGCCTGAAAGCACAAACAAACTAGATGAAAGTTGGTTTTTTTTTTTTTTTTTCTGTGTGACATTGTTTTACAAGTCTAGAAACAGATTACATAAACTACTTTATTTGGAAGTTAAAATACAAAATATCACCAATAATAATCTGTCGTTGCACAGGAACTAGGGCAAGTATGATTTTGACATTTGTTCTATTTTCCAGAGAGGCTGTCCTGTGGATTTGTTTAAAACCTGTCGAGTCATCTCACTAGATCGTTGCATCTGAAATGCATTTTTTTCAGTCAGGTATAGCATGCAGTGTGGAAAATATGCTGGTTAATGCACATTTATTCTAATGCTGTTTTATTTCTACCACAGAAATTTCCTTCCACTTCACACTTCCTAAAGAAGGGGAGCTGATTGGTCCTGTTGTCGGAGCCACACCCCCTCTGATCAGCCAGCTGAAGCAGACGCTGAGACACAGCACTCCCATTGGTGAGTTCTGATGCTGGACAAACTGAACATGAAGCAGCAGCGTCGCACCATCTAACACCAAGCCTCTTCAATGTTTCCCCAGAGATCACTTGCTTTTCTGAAAAGACAGGTGTGGCAGGCGATGTCTCTGCAGACGGGGCAATGGCAGCCAGTGACATCATGTCAGGGGAAAGCGGGGATGACACGAGGGAAAAGGGAGACGAGAAGCTGAGTTTGAGGATGAAACTGGTGACCCCGGTGGAGGAGGGCAGCTCAGAGCGCTTCAGCCTGCAGAGTAAGAGCTGCTCCTCCAGTCATGTTCTCCGTCCTGCATCCTCATCAGCCTCTCACTAATGGCTTTCTCATTTCTAACCCCAGAGCCAGCACTGTCAGAAGACGATGCGGCTGTTGCCAAGGTTACTACTGTTGCCAAGGCTGTAACTAGGTAACTTGGCACTCTCTCTTTATGTTTGTTACCTGAATAATTTAAAGTGAGATAATGCCCTCCACTCCACCAGTCTGTGGAGAATAGAAAGCAGCTGAAAGTCATGTTGTCATTCATAAATCTGTTAGAGCCTGGCATCAGCATGGCGGCTCTTCTTTTAGCTTATCACAGAGCTACGTCCTGGCTGATGACCTCCAGCTCAGACATGCTAAAGCTATGTTATTTAAAGCTATGAGCTAGAGATGTCCAGAGGTGATCCTATAAGGATCAATAACTGGCTGATCTGTGAAAATAAGCCCCGATCGGCTTTTGCTCAAAAGTCTTTACTGAACTCTGCTGCTTTTTTTTTTTTTAATCCTTCTCAGTCTGCCAGTGTTGCAGCGCTGCTGTTGGTTTTGCAGTGCAGTTATAATCTTTATCACAGCTCTTGAGGAGCAAATTCATACAAAGGTTTTTGTAAGCTCTAAAATCTATAAATCAACATTTTAGCTTATATCGCTCTGCTTTTCACCTCATTCTGTTTTGAGTGTATTTTCAGTGCTAAGCTGTAAGTCTGTGTTCCTTTAGTCTCATTGCTGAAAAGGTTTTAACTCGTCTTTGGCTCTGTGGACCCTATTAGCTGCAGTTTAATGCACAGACCCCTGCTGGAGCAGTGCTAGTCAAGTAGAGTTATTTAACAGTTTTACAAGAGGATTTTGTGCTGGTTGAGTGTAACAGTGATGTTTCCTGTCCCAGCAGCCCGTCAGTGTTCACTCGGGTTAGACAGGTGCACAGACAGCAAGGGACAAAGGAGGACGGCCCAGCAGGAGGCGACACCACACCTGTCAGGTAATCACACTCACTGTACAACACAGAGGAGCCAGGTGAGATTTTTCTGTTTTTACTGTGACAACATCAACTAACTTGTCATTGTAAGAAAACCGGTTGAACTTAAGGTGGCAGAGTTCTTTTAGATCTGCTGTAGTGGAGCAAAAATGTCAGACTTTGTTTCCGCTCATGTTTTAGCCAGATGTTGTACCCAGATGTCACTGTTAATTTTTGCAGAAAAAAAAACTATGCCAAAAATAGTTATATTTATATTTAATATTTAAGAGTTTTTTTTCTCACTGTGTGGCTCATACTTTTGCTTATAACTTATATTTTACTAAAATCTATTTCCTGCTGACTGTATACAACAATACATCACACTTATTTCTTCAGAAAGCAGTATTTATTGATTTCACCTCTGATCAATAGCAGTCACACCCTCCCTGTCTGAACAGGTGAGCCACTTGTTTTAAATAAATCAGACACTATGTTACTCGGTGGAGCCTCTTCTTAACTATTTATCACCAACTGTAAATCACTGACACTCCAAAACTAATCAAATTATCGTACCAATAAAATATCACAGACTGAGCTGGGTCTGCGGCACCGGCTGACTATAGCTCACCTGTTACAGGTGCTCTCTGTGTGTGTCTGCCAGCGGCCCTCCTCCTCTTCCCACTGAGACAAAGAGGCTTTATGAGTGACAAGAGGTCTCACTCTGTTCATGCTCCCAGGTGTTGATGCACAGAGTGAACCCTCCTGTCATCCAGCCTCTTTGGTAGAGAGAGACAAGAAAAAGAAACATGCATGTGCATGGTGATATATAGAGGCCGGAAAAATGGTTAACAGTAAAGACAATAAAGATGACTAATATGACGACTGTGATGACTGCCATCATTCAGAAATATTTATGAACTGTGGTGCTCATTAGGCTGCTACAAAGGTAAAAATAACTCTATTAAACTTGTGTCCATTTAAAAGCAAGGACAGGCAAAGTGCTGATAAAAATAAAACATCACTTTTAATGTAAACAAAGGACAGTCAAAATAGCAGCAATAAAAACAAACATCAAAACAATCCAAACCTATCGAGCTTCCTCAAAAAGAAGAGTGCATTTTGTGTTCAGTATCCTGTAGTGAACAGAAGCTGCATCCTTCAGGTGTCCCACATGCCTCCAGCTTTGTGTTAGTGAAAAATATTAACTAGTTACAGTTACTAGTTACTTCATTCAAAAAGTAACTCAATTACTTTGTTGATTACTGACACCAAAGTATTGTGTTACTGTTAAAAGTAACAAAAGGTAAGTAAGTATAATGATTTAAACTCTGATTTAGAGCTTAGAATTTCCTACATTCCTGTACAACCTGAATGCACCATCAAATGCCTGGGCTCACTGTGCTGCTGCAGTGACATTAATACTCTGTTTTACCGGCGATGTTTGTCTCCTTATGCCGAAATGTGGGGTGGGCAGATCAGTGTCTCTATGAATCTGAAGGGGACAACCTTTCTCAACCTTTTGCAAGCTGGGCCCCCCCAAAGCTTGTTCAGTGCAGTTGGGGCCCCCTTCCTCCTGGCACCACCCACCCATCACCCCCCAAACCTCCAGCTATACCACCGTTCATAGATAGATAGATAGAGAGCCCCAGGCTAGGCTATTATTATTATTATTATTAGTAGTAGTAGTAGTAATAGTAGTAGTGATAGGCCTATTCCTATCACTAGGCTATTGGTATAACAGTGCCCGGCCAAAAAAAAAGTCGCCACCTGGATTTAACAAAGCAAATAGGTACGAGCCTCCTATGGGATAATTACTGCAGGTTCAGCAACAATATGTGCTCAAAGAATGAGGTCAGCTGACGACCTGAATATACTGAATGACCAGGTTATTCCATCAATGGATTTTTTCTTTCCTGATGGCACGGGCATATTCCAAGATGACAATGTCAGGATTCATCGGGCTCAAATAGTGAAAGAGTGGTTCAGGGAGCATGACGCATCATTTTCACCACAGAGTCCAGACCTTAACCCCACTGAGAATCTCTGGGATGTGCTGGAGAAGGCTTTGTGCAGCGGTCAGACTCTACCATCATCAATGCAAGATCTTGGTGAAAAATGAATGCAGCACTGGATGGAAATAAATCTTGTGACATTGCAGAAGCTTATCAAAACAATGCCACAAAGCTAAAGGTATTTTTTTTGGCCAGGCAGTGTATATATTATATTTATGTAATATATACACTGAAAAATAAATATAATACACAGTATTATATATTAGTAGTGGCACTGAGCTGGCTCTGTGCCAGCACCGGACTAGCTAAGCGGTACCGGCTGGCTCGGCGACACTTTATTATTTTATTTTAACCTTTATTTTTGCTCGGTAAGTCAGTTGAGAACTAACTCTCATTTACAATAATGACCTGGACACTGGACTGTCTCCGTGGCGTAGCTTCATAAAACTCCACCAAGTGCTCTGCAACACTGGCTTCAGCATCAGCCGTGCTGGACTGTCACAGTGAGCGTCATAGTGTTTGCCATAAACAGTGTCGTAAAACCTGAAAACCACTTTCTATTGCGAGAGTTTTCAAATGAACGTGAACGGTTCGTGCCGTTCATTCTCGCCAGAGTGAACACCATTCCTGTTGACATTCATGATTTGAAAACTGAGCCGTTCACTTCACCGATCACCGAAAATATGAACGCGTTCAAGCTCAGTACTGGTTATAATCTAACCGCTTGCCATTTTGACTAATGCATCTTTTGTAAGCTATGAATAGCAAATGAGTCTGTTTTTTTCCCCTCTCATCCTGTGCTTGCTTAATTACTGCCCATCACTGCATGCCTCCACTTTAAATACTGCCTCATCACAGACATGCTGCATGTAGAGCATGTTAGCCGTGTCTTTGATGTGTTTTGGGAGAAATGTTCCCAGACTTTGGATCTTTTAGCTCATTGTGTTGTTGTAGTGGTCGTAGCAATTTCTCTCCTGCTTGCCGCCGGTTGCGCTGACTCGTGCATGTTCGTCCCGGTTTGGAAAATATGAGCGTCATTGACTATTTTCGACAAATGAATTCATCTGCAACTAATTTCATTTTTCGATTTTTGTGGGCTAGATTGACTAATCTTTGCACCCCTAGTGCTGACATTTAACACTGAGTGAGAACATGAGATTTCATCAATACCAAGAGACTAAAATGTAGTTTAACCTTGACCCAAATGCTCTCTTTATTTCCATTTTCTCTTGTCACTAAAAGCAGGAAAAGACACTAATGCCATACTACGTCATGCCATGATACTGTATCTATTCTAATGTCACTATATCAGTCTATATTGATATACTGCTCATCCCTACCAACGACTAAATCTAAAACAGCTGCAATAATTAGAACAGATCAGCGATTCAAGTCTGGATTTTTAACATGCGTGAAACACAGTCTGTATGAAGTGCTTTATCCTGCTCTAATGTGTTATAGTTGACAGAAATAGGCTGCCAGGGGGCCACAGGGACCTCCTCTAGGAGTGTGGAGGTGGAAAGGCTGGTTATTTTTGCATACTCCTCTGGGACATGAGGGTGAGGTGTAGTTTTGTCCTCCTGCTTTGACAAATCGAGAATTCTGTCTTAAATCAGCTTGTTTCTTGCAGTAGCCTGTTTGCATGTCAAGAGAAATAAGAGAATATCACAACTAAAAGTCCAGAGCCACAAAATGTGGAAACATTGCCCTGATGATGTTGCCAGAGGAAAGTCCATGTTGTTATCTTTGATTTGTGGTATTGGCACCATCTTTTAGTTGGCTGTCTGTCAGATGGCGTCTCATTTGGATCTTTTTAACATCCTCACACAGAGCGGAGCTGTTCGCCTCGCCACAGAGGAGCTCCCAGGCGTCCTCACTGGGATTCAACAGCCTCCCTAACAGCCAGTCAGCAGCTTCACAGCAGGAGGTGTTGGCAGCACCGCAGGAGACCTCTAAAGATGCTCCAGACCTTTCCCAGCAGGCTGAAGAGAGGCCAGGACCCCCTCAAGCTCCAGAGCCACCCAGCCCAAACAGGACAGAGACCAGACAGAGGGTCCCCCTGCAGCCCTGCAGCCCGTCCAGCAAGGTCAGTGTCTTACTGTCCATATGTAATGCTCGCCTCAGGATCAGCAATAAGCATGTTCATGCTGAGTGTCTGTTTGATGCGTCAGATCTTCCACCACAGAAGTTATTTATTTTTACTCTTCTGCTCTCTGTCATACAACAGCACAAAACAAAATACTCTGAATTCTGGGTTTGCTGCAAAGATTTGTATGTTGGCAGGACATGACACAGCATGACAGTGCAAATATGCTTTGTTTATTTAAATATTAACGTGCAATAAAAATATGTTTCCCCTAGCCTGGCTATCGCTAGAGCTGTGCGATATTACATTATATATATCGTAGTGCAGTATAAAAATTTCTACAGTAAGATATTGGCCTCTCGTGTTTATATCATAATTTTTACATGTAGCTACTTGGTTAGCTCTGTTGCTAACATTAAGTTACGTTACTCTGGTTGTGGTTTAGATACGCCGTGTAAAGCACAACTCAACGTCGGAATGACCGCTGGATAATCCAAATGTTCACTGTATGAAGCATAGACATAATGGTATGAAGGCTACTGTAACTGCAGCAATGCTACTGCTTTGTGCTAGTATGTTTATGTCACCAGCAAGGACAGGTTGTAGCTCGGGGGTAAAAAAAACAAAGTTGTAGCTTGGGAGTAAACAGTGGTAAAGCAGCATGGAGGATGATGTGATGCGTGTGATTGAGTCCTGCGGCAAGTTACTAGCACTCAAAACCCATCTTTATTAGCAGCCAAACTGCATAGAAAAAGTACAGCGCAAACATAGCTGGACTTCCAGTCGCTCTCAAAGTAAGCCTTCAGAATAAAAGCATATTCAGGATATAACACTGATTACACCACAGAGGAGACGGAGGAGAGTGAGTTCTAGCTATCGCAACTATAAAGCTCTGTGAGCGTAGTCTGGCCAAGCTGCTTTGTAAACCGAGTTCTCAGAGGGCGTCTATCGAATACTACTCGACAAAGCTTCAACCAATCAAACCACTCTTTACTCTGACATATGCGTAGCGAGGAAAACTGCTTGATCCAAAGAACTAGTGCGTCATTGCCTTAAATGCCTCAATCAAGCCGTTGGAAATGCTAACTTTTCAATGGTCCCCATTTCTAGGGGAATCTGAAATTGAAGAGAATGGCAGCTTGGCCAGACTGACTTGGTCGTGAAATTTTGTGCAGCATCACAGGAAGTATGGCTGTGCCCAGGCTAGTTCTCCCTAAAATCAATGAGTAATCGTGAGCTGTTTATTTCCAGTAACAGTGGATGTGAATGACATCAGCTGACAGGAAGTAAACATGCCTAAAACTGTTGCCTAGTGACACAATTGCACTGAAATACATATCCAGATGGACAATGTGTGTAAAACAAAGGTTTTTATTTTACATTCCAACATATAAACCTGGGTTCCCAAGCATGCTGAAAAAAAATGATTGACCAAGTGTCCAGTCATGGAAAATATATGGAAAATGAGAAGAAATTCTTGGAAACGGTTAAGATATCCTGGATTCACTCACAGGGCATGGGGAGGATAAATAGTGTTCCAAAATAACATAACTGTTTCCAGGACACTTGACCATTTTTTTCTTTCTTTTGGTCAATTGGTCAATCATTTTGCTCATTTGGTTTTGCTGGAACCCTGATAAACAGTGAAATGTTGTAGTAGAAACAAAAAGTCTGAAATCTGAAACCTTTATGTGTTCCACTCAGACATACAGAGAAGCTCATGTTCAGACTTTTGTTTGTGATTGATGAGACATATTTAAGGGCTTGCATGGCTAAAGACATGTCATGGTGATGTTGATCACTCTGTCCTGTGCGTCAGATCCGTCAGCGGACAGTCTCCCAGCAGACCAGCTTTGATGCTCCGGGGCTTCGCTCCCCAGCTGGCAGGGTAGGGACATCCAGCTGTTCATGGTGATGAAAGAAGTACTGCTCATGTCTGTCAGTACCCTGACAGTACCCCATTGATGCATATTTTTTTGTCTTAAAGGGCGAACCAGAGTCTCCGTCCTTCAGAAGAACTGCAGCCCCCGCCCACCGCAGACATGTGCGCACCATCCAGGAAGTGAGGACCACCGTCACGCGAATCATTACAGATGTGTATTATGAGGACGGCAAAGAGGTGGAGCGCAAAGTCACAGAGGTAACCAGCAGATTTCTCATCGTTTTGACCTTAGACTGACTTTAGTGGAGTGCAGTGTTTTCCGGAGCTTTTTGGTGTTTATTCTCAGTGGCCCTCGGCTTCTCTGGTCTGCTTCATTCTCACTCTTCTCTTATAGCTCTCAAAGAAAATGCTGTATGAAGCCAACGACTGCTGCAGCTCAGCGGCAGTGAGCAGGAACAGTTATGGTGGAGCATTTAACAGCTAAAGCAACAGATGGTTCCCTTAGGAGTTTGTAAAGACCAGAAACAGATCTAAAAAAAGAAGGAATATGGGACTTGACATTGGTCATTGACATTGATGTGCAAAGAAGCCATTGTAAACAAGTTCACAGTATTGGCTGAAAAACATGGTAATATGTGAATGCAGTGTGTTCACAGCTTGTTTCTGCTACAGCCAAGCGCTAAAAACATCAGTTATTGTAAAATCAGTAAGCTAACAGCTCTGATGGGGTGTAACCACTAAAATATATACTGCTGCTACAACAACAATATGCTAGCCTCTGCAAATGCATTACCAGGAGAACGAGGAGCCAGTGGTGGACTGCCAGGTGTTGGACAGTGACGTCTCCCCGTGCCGCACAGGCAGCAGCTCCTTGACCTCTGGTGACCTTGGTGACATCAGCTCCCTGTCATCCAAGGCGTCCAGCCTGCAGCACAGCTCTGGAGGAACGAGCAGCAGCGGTTTCACCAGGCCGGACTTCATCATGCCGCCCAGCCGAGGGGCCGCATCCTTCAGGTACAGCCTCCACTTAACGCTCACTGCCTCTCTCCAGTCCTCAGTACAGTCTCTCTGCCTCTGTCTGTCTGTACTAGCTGCATGCTGATTCCTGTTCACTCCTTCACCTTCTTTGACTTTCTAACACCCTAACGACTCAGTGATTCACTGATCCCTGCCTGCTTCAGGTGCACGTTGCTCACAGGCATGAATATGGGGTCGCTGGACGTCCCTCACTCAGTGGGATGCTTTTTGAGAGCGACCCCAGATCAGTGCCTGTGCAACTTGCCCCGATCCATTCGTCCCCTCTGTGTGTCTGCAGTCCCAGAAGGGGAGGTGGGCAGCAACAGAGGGGTCACAGGGGTCAAAGGGCAGGGTCAGTGGTCACAGCAAACAGAGGCTACGTCACCCTGGGGTCCCGGGCCTTCGCCCCGCTGACCCCCAGAGGAAGGGCGAGGAGGGGCCGACCCCCGTCCCGCTCCTCCATGTCCAGGTGAGTCCTCCTTGAGGCTCGCCCTGCACTCAAAGAGACCAGCAGTAACAGCAGCTCACACTGCCTGAAGCCACTCTGTCTCTGTCAGCACTTTACTCCTCCTCCTCCTCCTCCTCCTCTTCTCAGTCACAGCTCTACTAATGATTCAGTGTGATAACTATGTGCTCGTTTGTTTCTCGTAAATACTTTTTACTGCTACTCTTTTCCAAATGTGCTGTCAGTCTACAAATCTGCAGTGTAATGTACAGTAGGGCTGGGTACTGAACTTCAATTCTTTAGTAGCACCGATTGAAAACCTACAATCCTATCAGGTATCAAAAAAATTTATAATTTTTCGACAAGCACCGCCGCTAAAACAGAGGATTAATGTCACTGCAGCAGCATTTGGAGCCCGGTGTTTGTGTTCGGTGCGTGAATTGTACGTGAATGTCAGCATTTCCATGCTGTAAGTCAGAGTTTACACCAGAACTTCCGTGAAGTTGTATCTCCAACTCATAAAGTCAGATTAATATCACCAACCAGACAGAATTCATGCTATCGGCTACTGACGTAAACAGTCGCTACATGTTTTTTGTTGTACATCTGGAAGAGCTGGGAGCACTAAACTTTGATGTTACGTTTTCTGAGCTCCAAGTTCTGACTACCATTAAAGCCCAAATTACACAAAAATAACCTAATACATTAATATATTGATGATGACCACGATAAAAGCCTAAAACACAAAAATAATTTATTGAGGTATTGAGAAAAGTAACGTTCTAGAACCGGTATCAAAACAAAGGTATCAAAATTGGTGTTGTATCGAAAAGTTTGAAACGATCCCCAGCCCTAATGCACAGTGTTTTTGTTTCATAAACCTCAAACTTTTATTAAAGACCAGGTTAGCATTCAGAGATAACTTCAATACTGCACATCACCTGCCTGCAGATACTTCAGTTTAAAGGCATTCACACACCCAGGGCATGGCAAATAAGCCACACAAGAATACAAAAATGTCTTTTATTGTGAAAGGAGAGAACAGTAGAGGTGGATCTGGACTGTGCTGCCTGTTATGGTTGAGATGAGCAATTTACCGTCTTAGTTCTGATTACAGAGCCTTTGTTTTTTATTGTTTCATCAATACAGGGCTAATTAAATTACATATTCCTGTTCTATGTGGAAATATTCATGACAAATACAACAGTTTGAAAATATATACAGTATAGACAAGTGTATGAATAGCCCTGGATAAACTAATCTCTTAAAGAGTTTAACTGTGTAGCTGCTGAATGCGTGCTGCACTAATGTGGACCTGATCAGATTTAATTAAGAAATTATTCAGCAAAAGCAGGACTCATTGTGGTTCACATCCACATTACCTGGGATGTAACCAGTATTACCAAGCATGTCTTCATCTTTAAAAACTGTATGTGGAGAGGTGTTGAGGAAAAACTTCAAATCATTGTGTGACACTGAACACCAGCTCTTGTTTGGCTCTCTAAGGGGAGGTGGTGTTGGCTCGCTGCAGAGGCTCGGTGCTCACAGTCAGCCTCAGTCCTCCTCAGAGGATGAGCCCTACACCCGCATGCTCCCCCCACGCCTTCCCATTAGCCCTGCGGATGCCGAGCTCCCCAGCCGCTCCGACTCCCTTCGGTCGTCGCCGGAGGAGGTGAACTCTGGCGGCAGCAGCTTCGTCGGCCTGAGGGTGGTGGCCAAGTGGTCGTCCAACGGCTACTTCTACTCCGGCCGCATCATCAGGGACGCCGGGGAGGGGAGGTTCCGCCTGCGGTTTGACGACGGCTACGAGTGTGAGGTGGCAGGGAAGGATATCCTGCTGTGTGATCCCATCCCCCTGGAGACGGAGGTCACTGCTCTGCTGGAGGACGAGTACTTCAGCATAGGTGAGTCAGGTCATCAGGTGGTTTAAAATACTGGACAAGACAAAAACAGATCTCAGGTTGCTGTAGTTATTACTGGTTATTTATGGAACCTCCAGAAGCTGTCTGTAGCAGACCTCTCTGGCATCATACTCAGTTCATCATCCATATGCTCAGTCTGATCCAGGACTGATCTGTGTGCCTGCCTGCAGGTGTTGTGAAGGGCCATAAATCAGAGGGGCAGGAGCTCTTCTACGGCGTGGAGAAGGACGGACAGATGCAATGGTACAACAGGACGGCGGTCATCCTGTCTCTGGAGCAGGGCAACAAGCTGAGGGAGCAGCACAGCCTCGGGCCCTACGAGCCCTCCACTCCTCTGGCCAAGGCCTCCGACATCAGCCTCGGTATGACCTGCACATCATAGTTAAGACCATTTTACACCGCACGCGTAAATGCAGCGTTGACAGAGCGTATCACACGTGGCTTCACGAGAGATACGCTGGTTCTATTTCCAAGCCGTGTCGCGGCCAAAACTTAATCTCCACTAACTAGATCAAGCAGACAAGAACTCAAGCAGCATAATAAAAGTGTTTCCGGTGGATTTTCAAAATAAAATGTCACAAGAGAACTCCAGCTACTTCATTTTAGCAGCACAACCGGTGGAAGGCCAAATAATGGACGAGGAAAGATTTATCATTGAAGTGGAGAAACACAGCATCATTTGTGATGTCCAACATGCTTTTTATAAAGACAGCAACAGAGAAGAGAATGCATGGAGAGAAACTGCTGAAGTGGTTGGAGTTGACAGTGAGTAACTGTAGCCTATGTGTGCAATTGAATGAGTTTGCCAAAAAAGGACAAATGGAGAGATCAGCTGTGAAGCAATGAGCGGCTGTACATAGTAAACAGGAAGCTCACTACGTTATGTTGTGAATCTCGTGAGAGTGTGGAGCAGTCTGGCACGCAGTAAAACACTCCTGGTGTAAATTGATGTTGCAAACAACATGTCCGTAATGTGCACGAACGGCTGCACTGCCGTTACGCGTGCGGTGTAAATTGGACTTTGGAGCTGGGCTGTTTAGTATGAGCTGCCTCTCCATAGTCAGTAGATGATGATCAGCACTCTTCAGTTTAGAGAATGAGGACAGGAGCAAAGTAATGTACTGCTGAGGATGGAGGCAGCACAAAAACAGAGTACAGACATCTACATGTTAATTTCAGTACTTAGTGCACTCTATCTAGTCATTGCTATCTATGCTCTCCCTGTGAGTTGGAGCTCTAATAACAGATTCTCTCCCATAAACCCCTTCTTCCCAGTGGCCCATTAACCATGTGGATCCTATGCTGTGATGTTAATATTATCCTTAGATAACCTGGTGGAGGGGAAGAGGAGGCGCAGAGGAGCCCCCGAGGGTCAGAACACCCCCAACCGCAGCTCCTCCAGCAGCCCCCGGACCCCCGGCCCCTCCGGCAAGAGGAAGCTGATGACCTGCGAGGACGGCAGGACGCCGGCCAAGAGAGGCCGCAGGGGCTCGGCCGCCAGAGCCGGTACGGAGACCTGCTCCCCAAAACCATGACCACATCTGAACCTGGTTTTAATTCTGGATTTTAGAGTTTGTCAGATTTCCTTGAATTGATATTTTGTTTTTTGTTGTTGTTTATTTTTTAATTGGGTTGTTAAAACTTCTCTTTATTGTAATGTTTTATTCTTTTCTTTAAGATTGTACTCAGTATGCATTTTTAAACAGGTTTTATAAAAGAGAATTTAAGCAAAAATACTGTAGAAACTGTTGTTCTCATGTGACATTTTCTTTAACTGATTATGGACTGAGATGTTTGTTCTTGTATGAGTCAGTAATGTGTGATTTTTGTACGGAGATGAACTGAGACATTCAGGACAGTCCCTGTCCATCCTCTGCTGGCTGCTGGCTGCTGCTCAGGCTAACTGGTAATTACTCAGAGCACCAGTGTGAGCAAGGTGTTGGTCCACGGTGGAGGGTCCATGAAGGGTGTCTCTCTGTAAAGTCACAGTGCATTTGCTTCAAGAACTACTTCAAAGGGACAGCGTGCAGGATTTGGTTGCATCTGGTTATGTAATTGTACAATAATAATATTAATGAATGTTATATTCCATGTGTGTTAATAGATCCAGAAATGTTACACACTGTCCTTTTAATATGCATGCAGTATATATTTAATACTCAAAAAGTTGGTTCAGCCAAATTACAGAAAGAAAATCATCTCACCTCCATACAGATAAATATTATCATCTCTTTTTTTCTTGAAAAAATGGAAGATAATGCATTTTAATATGATAAATAACAAAATTTTCTCTCTATATCCTTCCATGTTTTCAGTCATTTAAATCAAGAAAATGGAAAAGGAAAAACAAAACAGAAAACTATTCTCCCGCTGAATATTATCCTAAACATGTCCTGATGGGCAACATGTTTATTTCTAGAAACAGTGTTCTTGTCACTTTTGATCAGTCAAAGAACTATTTCAGAAATCTCAAAGCATCAGCAGATGAATCAAAAACAATCAGCAGCAGAGGTGAGAGAGATGATTTTGTGACGTGGATGAACAAACTGTTTTGAAGTCCCACCACCCTCTGCTGGTCTTTTAAATTGTGTGTGTTTGTGTCTGCAGCCCAGCGGCTCGGTGTGTGCAACACCTCTGGCAGCGGCACTGATCTGCCCGGTCAGTCTGGCGACGTGACGGAGACTCACGGCCCGCTGCCTCAGAACACCACCCTCTTCTTGGGCTTCGCCTTCATGCTGACTGCCTCGTCTGACGTGGACCGGCTGACCAACAAGAATGCCAGCGATGAAGGTGAGTCGCATGGTGACAAAGACGAGCTGCAGCGTGCTGAGTCAGCTGAAGCCTCCTGCTATGGATCATTACTGTGTTGTGTTTTTCCACAGATTACGTGCAGACAGGCCCGTTTAACAAAGCATACACAGAGTCCCAGCTGCAGGCAGGTGGAGGCTTCATCCTGCCAGACTTCAATGAGGAACAAGTAAGCAAACACTGAGTCTGTACGAGCTCTGGTGAATATCTGACTATTGGAGTGTATTACCTCCAGTATTTCCTTCCAGGTCATCTCAACCTTTGCTTTGTATGCTCTAGAATGTGAAACCTCAACTGTCAATCAATTTTCAGTTTTGTATTCAGATAAACAGATGTGTCAGATATTGTTCAGTACTACTACTACTATGACTTACTGACGAGGTCAGATCTTTGTTTATATCTTTTTTTTAGCCTATATTGTGGTCAAATGTTACTCCCATTATATAATTTATTATCCCAATTTTAATATTTAAACTATTGCTGTCAATGGTAACGTGTTGATGCGATTAATTAACGTGCTAATTTGTGCGACGGTAACTCTACTTGGACAAACTGCCTTAAAAACGTTGCCAGAAACATGCTAATTTTGTGCGTGCGTGCGTGCGTGTGTATGCACATATACACTATATTGCCAAAAGTATTCGCTCACCCATCCAAATAATCAGAATCAGGTGTTCAGTCACTTCCATGGTCACAGGTGTATAAAATCAAGCACCTAGGCATGCAGACTGCTTTTACAAACATTTGTGAAAGAATGGGTCGCCCTCAGGAGCTCAGTGAATTCCAGCGTGGAACTGTGATAGGATGCCACCTGTGCAACAAATTCCCTCACTCCTAAATATTCCACAGTCAACTGTCAGCTGTATTATAAGAACGTGGAAGTGTTTGGGAACAACAGCTCCCAACTCAGCCACAAAGTGGTAGACCATGTAAACTGATGGAGCGAGGTCAGTGGATGCTGAGGCACATAGTGTGAAGAGGTCACCAACTTTCTGCAGAGTCAATCACTACAGACCTCCAAACTTCATGTGGGCTTCAGATTAGCTCAAGAACAGTGCATAGAGAGCTTCATGGAATGGGTTTCCATGACCGAGCAGCTGCATCCAAACCATACATCACCAAGTGCAATGCAAAGCGTCAGATGCAGTGGTGTAAAGCACGCCACCACTGGACTCTAGAGCAGTGGAGACCTGTTCTCTGGAGTGACGAATCACACTTCTCCATCTGGCACTCTGATGGACGAGTCTGGTTTGGTGGTTGCCAGGAGAACAATACTTGTTGGACTGCATTGTGCCAAGTGTAAAGTTTGGTGGAGGGGGGATTATGGTGTGGGTTGTTTTTCAGGAGCTGGGCTTGGCCCCTTAGTTCCAGTGAAAGGAACTCTGAATGCTTCAGCATACCAAGACATTTTGGACAACTCCATGCTCCCAACTTTGTGGGAACAGTTTGGATCTGGCCCCTTCCTCTTCCAACATGACTGTGCACCAGTGCACAAAGCAAGGTCCATAAAGACATGGATGACAGAGTCTGGTGTGGATGAACTTGACTGGCCTGCACAGAGTCCTGACCTCAACCCGATAGAACACCTTTGGGATGAATTAGAGCAGAGACTGAGAGCCAGGCCTTCTCATCCAACATCAGTGTGTGACCTCACAAATACACTTCTGGAAGAATGGGCAAAAATCCCCATAAACACACTCCTAAACCTTATGGACAGCCTTCCCAGAAGAGATGAAGCTGTTATAGTTGCAAAGGGTGGACCGACGTCATATTGAACCCTATGGATTAGGAATGGGATGTCACTTAAGTTCATATGCGAGTCAAGACAGGTGAGCGATACTTTTGGCAATATAGTGTGTGTGTGTGTGTGTATATATATACACACACACATATATATATATATATATATATATATATATATATATATATATATATATATACATATATATATATATATATATATATACATGTGTATATATGAAACAAATTGAATGGCCACAGTGATGTATCCTTCATTTAGTGTAAAAAAAAGAGAAGCCTTCAACCCTAAGAACACCATCCTGTGTCAGACATGGTGGAGGGAACCTGATGCTTTTTGGGTGTTTTTCAGCCAATGGACCAGGGAACCTGATCACAGTAAACAGCACCGTGAAAAAGAGCATATTTCAGCATGACAGTGATCCAAAATACACAGCAAAAGTGGTGAAGAAATGGTTACTGGATAAAAGCATTAACATAGTGGCCCAGCCACAATCCTGACCTAAATCCAGCTGAGAATCTGTGGAGGAGCTAAAGATCAGGGTGATGGTAAGGAAACCCTGCAACCTGAAAAAGTTGAATGAGCAAATATACTGCTGCTAAAACCAGAGCGACACCACACTAGCTCTAATAAGCTCTGTGTTTATGAAAAGAGCGTCTCTTTCTCTTTCACTTTTCGTCCATTTCACGTTACAAATTAATACTTTAACAATGCTCTTTGGTGGATTATTTGTTTGCTGAATTACAGGAGAAGCTTGGACAGATTTAGAAAAGATGATTAATCATATTTTATCAGCATGTTTGATCATTAGTTATGACTGCGTTATTAGTTTCCTTGATTTTTGTTTGTTTTTTTTGAATGGAGTTCTGTTTCATGACCAGCCAGCACGCCTCTGGAAATGCATTTCAGGCAGTTTGTCCAAGTAGAGTTACTGTTGTGCAAATTGATGCGTTATCGCGATTAGTCATGTGACCAAGCTAACTTTAACAGCCCTAATTTAACTGTCTCATATTTTAAGATGTGTTGTCTCACATCATCATTATTTTATGTACTTAAAGGGAAGATTTGTGTTGATAAGGAATGTTGTCAATAGATAATTCCTCAGTGCTGTTACAGTGACTCAGAAAGCTGAGTTCAGCTAACATGAAGCCGTCCATCATCGATATGAGCAGCCTGGCGCCCCCTGGTTGCTGTGCAGAGACTGAAGTCCAGCAGAAACAGCCTGCAGTTCTTGCTTACATCCAGCTGCATCACTGTCCTGCTGAACAGCTGCAGGAAGAACGGCTAAATGGGTCATTTTAGCAGCACTGAGGAACTGATCGATCGAATTAGCTTCATACACCAGCAATACTGATAAGACGTCAACAGGAAAAGAAGTAAAGGTTCCCTGTAACCATGGTGATAAAGAGCCTGTGTTTCTGTTGTGTTCCCTCCTCAGTGTAAGGCAGCCTACCAGAGCCTGCTCATCGCAGACCAGCACTGTCGCACAAGGAAGTACCTGCTGTGTTTGGCCAGCGGTGTGCCGTGTGTGTCGCACATCTGGGTGCGAGACTGCTGCAAAGAGAACAAGCTGCTCAACTACAGGAATTACCTGCTGCCTGCCGGCGTGGGGCCGGACGAGGCCATGGTGGAGTGGTAAGAGGAGCCGCTCTTATCATTTTTGAGAGTGTCTCAGGTGTCATCAAGTCGCAGAGCTTAGCTTTTGTTTTTCCCTGACAAGCTGCAAAACCTAAGAAGGTTGTTAAACACCAGCTGCTGGTTCAGTTCATCAAGAATCTTCTTATGTATGATGGCTTGGAGAGCTCAACATACTCCAACTTAAGGAAACACAAATGCAAAAAGACAAGCAAATTAAGAAAACAACACGTGCATAACTTGTTTTCTTTGCTGCCTCTGCTACTTGTAGCGAATCTGTCGAACTGGCAAATTTCTGGTTAATTTGCAGGGCGTTGAACTCTTGGGGCCTCTTTCTTTAAATTACATAATTAGAAATACCCTTCATGTGGTCATGCTGTTCACATTTGATTTGCTAAAGTGCAGGTCAGGTTGTCCCCTCTGGGCTCCTGTAGGTGGTTTGCCATAGATGGTGCTTGGCTCTGCCTGTCTGTTCTGTTTGTCTGTTCTGGATGAGAAAATCATCAGAATACGAGCGAGTACACAAGCTGTCAGGAAATGCTATCATGCAGTCACAAACAAAACTAACCGTGACTGCAGCTTTTCATGCCTCCACATTGCTGTCAGCTGCAGCCAGAGGTGTGTTGTCCGTCTGTCTGTCCGTCCCGTTCTTGTGGCCATGATATCTCAGGAGTGTCTGGAGGACATGAGCACCAGTGTCCACTTGGACTCTGGGAAGAACTGAATAGAATTTAGTGGTTAAAGGTGACTGTGACCTCTTAAAATATGATTTTAGCCGTATCTCAGTAATTCGTTTAATATGATACAGTTATGAAGTAATGACATTGTGATTTATTCACGTTCACGACGCAATTTTGATATGATCTTATGGCTTTTCTAGAACTTGACAAAATTACATAATATACTATGACTATTTTCTGACTTTTTCACAACATATTTGCATTTGATTGCCAAAGTTCAACATATCCTATTCCTTGGCTTTTAAATTGTGTAAACTATCGTGTCAAGGAGGTAGCAAGGCGAGCAGCAGCTCTTCAGGCCAGACATTAACATAAAATGTCCAAGAAGTCACAGTTAAGTAGGTCATGAAGTTACTTTTTAATTTTTTAGAGGGGAAAAAAAAGTTACTTACAGAGGAGAACCATTTCATGTTCATGCCTCAGTTAAAGGAAACTGTTTTAATGTATTAATATGTATATAATGTGTCCCATCAGGCATCCGCGCTGCAGCCCCTTCAAGGCTCTGCGGGTCCTCCTGGTGTTTGAGAAGCCCGTGGAGCTGTGGGCTCAGCTGATCCACATGGGTGGAGGCTCCTCAGTCCGACAGTTCCACACAGACAAAGATGGCTCAGGTGGAGAATCCCTCGCTGGCTCCACAACATGACCTCTATATAATGACGTTATGCTGCAAATGTATGAACTTTTTTTTTTTCTTCTATCTGCAGACATTCCTGCTGGCAAGTATGACGTTGTGGTGACAGACCATGCCTGTCCACCACTGCTAGAGAAAAACGTGGCATCGCAGGACGTCCCGCTGGTGTCTCCAGAGTGGCTCATTCAGAGCGTCATCCGTGGCGAGCGCCTGGCTTTCTATAGCAAGCCTCAGTATCGCCACGACTACGCCTCCTCCTCATAATCGGAGCGTGCAAAATGCCTTCAACCACGTTAAATGTTCAGCATTAGTTCTGTTGCATGCCTCTGCTGTATATAACTTTATCCTGTCTGTTTTTATGGGCTAATAAATTGTGACCCTTGTTTCATTTTAAATGACGCAGTTTATTGGTACATTTTTACGCAGTAAAATGGTACACATCAAGTTTTATATATATTTACAGTTCATACAAAGACATTGAGATGGAGCCCCATCACTGAACTCTAACAACATTGATTCAGGTGTTGACCAGCCCTGAGGCTTCTTTCTTCTTCCAGAAAAATTCACAAGATCCTCACCTTTCCTTTGCAGGATTCTTCTCAAATGATGACATTATAAACCAGGTTAAAGTAAGCTTCAACTACAGTCTAAATTTTGGGAAATGCATGTTTACTTTCTGAACGAGTTAGATGAGAACATTGATAACACACTGAATATTTGTACACTAAATATGAAGCTGCAGCAAGAAGACTGGACAGTAACTGCACAGTGTCCTGGTTGACCAATCTTCCAGTCATGGAAAATATATGGAAAAATTAGTAAAAAAAGATCAAATGTCCTGGAAACAGTTAAGTTATCCTGGAAAATGATTTATGCAAACAGGTTGACAGTAACTGTTTGCTAGCCATCTCCTGGCTGTGGGGCTGATGAAGGTCTCAAGCTGAACTCTGTTCACACTGAGATCATTCTGTCTGAAAAAATGTTTTTTCAGTGCCACAAACAAAATCCATCCACCTCTTGTTCTGAGGTGGCAGCAGAGGTTTCAGAGGCACAAATATGTGCATGGCAGGGTTCCCACATCCTGGAAAACAATTGAGCAATTTTCCCGTCATGGAAAATGAGGAAAAAAAGGTTAAAAGTTATCCTGGAAAATTATTTATGCAAAGGCTTTTGTGTTGTTTGTTCACAAGGCAAGGGGAGGATAAATAATTTTCAAGATAACTTTTTCTCATTTTCCATGTTTTCCATGACTGGACTATTAGTCAGTTTTCCCCAGACATGAGATCCCCGCTATATAACTCTACAGGTGAAAGAGCAAACTATGACCGTATATTTTAGGGTGACGTATCTCTTTAAAGATAATTTTAGCCATTCTAACAGTATTTTCTTTACAACAAAACAAGCTTTGTGAGTTTCTTCTGTCCAGTAGAGAGTAGCTTAGATGGACATGTGTCCAAATCTTAATCCTCTGCACTCTTCTTAAACACTGAAAAGAAAGAAATATAGAATTTTTCAATTCTTTCAAAAGAGTCAGCTATATTTTTGTGGTTGTGCTGAGTGTCCTACCTGCCCAGAGTGCCTCCTGCCTGGGTGTAGTACTTGTTGTAGTCCAGGCGCAGTAACAGCTGAGCCAGGTCAGAGTTGATCTGATGGTTCCTCACGCTCGAGAAGATTTTAAACAGCAAAGAGGACTGTCGTCTAAAGCCCTGAAATTTGAACATGTCTGTGTTACAAAATATCTTGACATGCTCCAGAAGCAGAGAAATGAGAGGTGAGCGCCTCCACCTTGACCAGGATATCCAGCTGAGCACTTCCTCTCTCATCCAGTGACGTCACGCTGTGACTGACCAGTGAGCAGAAGCTTTGACACAACTCCAGGATCTCGTTCAGACAGTGGAACACCTGAGGACACAAACATTGATATGGAAACGTGTCAGGCTGGAGAATGGCTGACGTCAGGAAGCCTTTCAGGTTCCAGCATCATTTAGCTCAGAGACTCAAGGACAAACTGGACAGTGCCTTTTTTTTGTTTGGTTTTCAAAAGCTACTATACTTTTACTTTTTTTTAAAAATGCCTTTTATGACATAATATGTGGCATTTTTTACAACGTACTATAAACTTAATTTAAAACTTAAACATGCTATAACACAACAAATTACTACACTAGGATTTTACTCGTTACTTTTTTTGGACATACTATACCAAGATTTTTTAGCAAACAATACTATGGCATTTATTTTATGACATATTATACTTTGACTTTCTTTACAACATACTTTTTATGATTTATTGCAACAACATACTATGATATTACAATGACAGGCTGTAATGACACTTACCACGACATGCCGTACAACAAGTATCTAAAATGCTTTTTATTCTATGACTATTTATGGCATATTACACCATGACTATTTCATGAGTTTATTTTGACATGACTATGGTATACTACACTACAGTTTTTAAATGACATACTACATGACCTGCTGTGGTAACTCCGAACAGGAGCAGATTTTAGGACACTTTTTCATGACATGATGACTTTTAATGATAAAATAATACAACACAGCAACTATAACATGACATTTTTAGAGCATACTAAACCAGAACATTTTCTGTGACACACTACACCATAACATTTCTCACAGTATGGTATGCCATAAAAACATATGCTTCCACATGTTGTTGTGTAGTATTTAGTAGAAGAAGAATAATTAACAGTGTAGCAGTGAATGTTTTTCTGAGGTGAACTGGACAAATAAGTCTTGGATAATACTGCACTACTTCTGTTACAAAACTTCTGGTTTTTGGATTCTCCTTTCATCATGGAGGCATGTGAGAAGTTCTCTTCATGAGCTCAAGGTGACACTGGGTTCATTTTAGGGTTGAAGTATTACTTTAAGATTCAGCACAATTTACCGGCTTCAGGAGGATGAAGGACTGGGCGAGCAGGTTACTGAGGAAGTGGTCATGGGCCAGCCTGATGCTCTCAAAGTCTCTGGTGGAGTTGATCTGCTGAAGCAGCTGAGAGAACTGAGACTCCAGAACATCCACCTGCAGAGAAGCAGTGAGATCAGCCTCAGCTAACGCAACGCTCCAACCATACAGCAAAGCCAAGTGCAAGAACAGATGGATGACACACATACATTACATCTAAAGTGCAGCCCAGTTTGCTGAACAACATTCTACATTATGTTTTAAAGATCTCTCACTGCTTTATTACCTGCAGGTAGTACTGCAGGTTATCGATCAGGAAGGCCATGTGGTTGCGTAGTCTCCACTTCACAGCGTCTGTCTGGCTGGACTTGAGGTGCTTCCTCTGCATCTGTAGAGCCCAGCAGTGCTGCAGCTGTGACTGCACCCGCCGCACACTCAGCAGGTACCTGAACACAACGTTGTACCTGACCACAGGAGGAGAGCGGCTCACAGGCTGAACTCACAATAAACGTGACTGAATGAACGCTACAGTAAGGAGCCAAATGAGTGCACACTTCTCCAAGATGGCGGGGGTGAAGAGGATGTGCAGCGGCCACTGAACCTTGTAGGTGAGACCGAGAGCAGCCCAGCCTGTAGGAGGGACCTCACGAGGGGAGGTGTCCTGTGGAGGAGTGGCTCCATCTCTGGGGCCTGTCGCCTCTGAAAAAACAGCATTAAATGAGAGACATGAAGAGAACGAGCCATCAGGGTGAGTCCTGATACCCCCACCAGCAGACTTTGGTTGGCATCTGTACTGATGTGAAGCATGTGTTTGAATACAAACTGAGCTCATTTGAGCATGTTATGTTGCAAAATTTAGCCCATGAACACACCCATCACAGACTCATTAATATAGTCCATGGTGACACAGTCACGTTGTGTTTAGTCTGAACAACAGTTCAAAATGAAAAACAAAATCTATTTGAATTGAATTGCTGATTGCGCTCTTAATTTTTGTAGTTAGGTCATAAAACCATTGGATGGTGCTAAACACCAATGAAATGAGAGCATCACCTTAGAGTAAGAAGGTTTCTATTTGTATTCATTTCTATTAACACAGTGCCTTCAGTCTCATAAACAGGTTTGATATCATGAACACACAGAGTGAGCTGTGGTCAACCGCTCACCTTTGCTGTCTTTGCCCTGGTAGTCTACAGTGAGGTGCAGCAGAGGCAGCAGGTTGTCGTCATCCAGCAGGACTTTATGAGCTGCCTGTTGAAAGGCCACGTTTACATCTGAGGAACAACAACACATGACATTAACATGCATACATACAGTTCACCACATGAAAACTGTCACTAGAGCAGTTCAGAAGTCCTCAATGCAAACACAGCGGATGAATTGAAAAATGCTGTTTAAGGCCACAGCAACGTTGGTGCACAAACTCACTCTGTGCAATGACTGGTTCACATTACAGGGCTTCCTAAAGCAGCTGCAGTGCACATGTCTCATTTCCACTGCCTTTCACTGAGTGTATCAGTGTTAGGAGCTTATTAACATCATACCAGTCAAGCACATGAACAGACCAGAAGAGGAGACCACACTGAAGAGTGAAACTCAGGCCAAGGCTCGTGCTTGCTCTGCCCTGTGCACACCATCACACATAATTTAGTGCCTGCAAAATTAATTTACACTTATGACAGCAGGAACATTGTTTTACACAGTCAACTTCATGGCTATCTGCAGCTGATTTTCAATGATAAATGTTTCTTTTCATTTATTTTATCTACATATAATATTAACACTGTAGCTGCTAAAGTGATGGTTCCCATGTCTCTCAGTCTTTTGTTTAGATGGCCCAAATAAGCTTTTCTGTGACATTAAATATAGAAGATTTCTTAAACATGGCGGTTGCTAACGAGCCGCTAATTTACTTATGGTAATTGTATTTATGCTTCAAAAACCATAAAGTGGTGCTCAAACATAAAGATGATCTTATTGAAGAAAAGGTGAAATTTTCATAATGTTTCACTGCCACAGGACTTCTGCAATAATATCTGTCTGGAAAAAAATGTACTTAAATTACAAAGTTAAAGACAAAAGTTGATTAAGATACTTATAGTCCTTTTACAAATGGTTCCAAACTATCTGTATCTCATATTCATAACGTCTGAGTCTGTGAACTGTAACAATGACAAAGAGTCAACAGGAATCTGTACACACTGAGTTTTAAGAGGGAACAGCAGCATTTCTACGTGTTAAAACTAAGTAGTTGTTAGTGTCCATTTATACGATACAAACAAAAGTGAACAGTCAAGTTTTATGTTATGGTTATGATAATATGCTATTTGTCTCTGTACCATAAATCAAACAGTCTATATAAGTACATAAAGTCCACAAAACGAAAAAAACCCAAATCAGATGAACAGATGACTGAGAGAAGTCATGCTACTGCTAATACAATATAGTAGATCTAAGTCATAATATTAAAAAAAAGTATAGTGTGCCATAAAAGTGTCACAACAATATAGTACGTCATAAAAATGTCATCATGTATTATAATATGTCACCATACTGTACTATACTGTGAATGTAATTTATAGTTATTTCACCTGAAAAAAGCATAAATGGCATTTTCATGTTTCCCAGTATGCAGCATGATGCCACTGGATCAATACAACCTTACATTTTAGCTGTATGTATGACTGCACTGTTACACCAAGTTGTGTTCATCAGTACAGAAAAAAAATGTATCAGTTTATAAATTCTACTTTACCGTGCTCAGTGACGGCTGTTGGAGGCGTCTTCAGCATGTGCTGTGCAAGATCAATGAAAACCTGGTAGAGCTCGCCACGACCCAGCAGGTAGAAGTCCTTGATAATCTAGAAGGAAATACAAAAGTCACCACAGTAACTGCTGTACTGATGTATGATCCAGAACAAAGAGTGATTCACACAAACCTTGAGCTGTTCAAGCAGGTCAGACTCCTCCACCATCAACGTCCACAGATGCTACAAGTGAGGCAGGTCGTGACATTTTCATTTCATCACACGGTGCATGGTGGCTGACCTGGGATGTTATTCATCTGAAAGATAATAAATAATGCACTAATGTATGAGCTCACCTCTGCCACTGTGCTCCTGATGCGGTCAATCAAATTTTCAAAATCCACCAGGCTGAAAAGAGGCTGCTGCTTGAGTCTGTGCAGCTCGGCAGCAAACATGTCCTCCTGGTGCTTCAGTATGGAGCCTGAAATAAAGCCAACAGTGAGGAGCTGAATCCTCTTAGTGACATGCAGATAAACATTACAGCACGACAGACTACCGGCTCTGGACGGGCTGTGGTTGTGGTTTTCAAACATCTGAACAGACTCTCCAACGAAGAGGATCTTCTCTGCTACTCTGATGGGAATGTAAGAAGGCAGCATTTCTGTTCGCAGGGAGAACTGCTGCAGAGATGGAGCCAGCATGTTCTCCTCCTCGATCAGCCTCTGCACCACAACACACAAGCACATGATCAAAAAAAGTGCTGATCTCTGATGATCTCTAGGTCCATGTTTCTGATTGGGGCTCTCACCAGGTCCTGTAGTTCTCGGAGCTGTTTCCCACTCAAGCCTCCAAGCCCCAGGTCCTCCTCCTCCTCCTCCTGGTTGGCAGCAGCTCCTCCTGCACTGGGCCCCTGCTTCACAAAAAACTCCTCGCTTTGGTCCAGTAGTAACCCGTGCAGCATCCAAGCTGCTAGCTGCTTGTACATCACACCATGGCACACCGCAAGAATCCTGCAGAATGTACCAAACAATAACACAAAGACGCACAGAACAGTTTTGAATTGAGCTTGTTAGAGGCATTCTAGTGCAAGACTATGCACAGTGAAGCTCAAACACACCCATAAAATGGTGATTTTATCAACCCCTTTTCCACCCCACAGCCATCCATAAGAAGAATTATGAGGGGTAGCAATAAAATAATGCCTTTATGGAATGGGATCTCACTTCTACACATGATCAATCAATAACAATAGGAAAAAGGGAGTGGATGTTTTTTTACTTCTCATCCACAATTAATTCCTCAGTGTAGCTAAGTTGACCCAGAGAGAGAGTAAACACATACAGAAGCTGTTTGTTCCTGCATCTAGCACCAGAGGTGATGTAAAACTACAGGTGGGTTCAGCTTGGATTTCTCTATGTAACCACCTGAGGGCGCCATGCTCTACACACTACAGAACTTCCTGGTTTGCTTTTCTCGTGCAGCAGGAAACGGCATCCCAAAATGAGTGCAGAGGGTGTGTGTAGACACATTTGGCAGTACTTTGGTTGCTGAAGCCAGGGTACGGTATGTATTCTGGTACATGCAGGCACTATGGACACAGCTCCATGATCAGACTCAGCCTTCTCAGTCAATATAGCAGTACTGATGAACTTACTGCATCGACTGACTACATTTACCACTGACACTGAGTGGACACCCACAAACAAAATGCCAAGCTTTGTATTTAATGTGGTTTTCAAGTAGTGTATTTGTTTCTTGAACTATTTGCGAGGTGTTACAGGGTAGCTGTGGCCCTTCATCCCAAGTGCATAGGGTCGTGGGGGGGCTGGAGCCTATCACATCTGTCTCAACCACTCACACTCACATTCACACCTATGGACAATTTAAATTAGCCAATTAATCTAATCCCCACGCATGTTTTTGGATGGTGGGAGGAACCTGGAGTACCCGGAGAGAACCCACACAGACACGGGGAGAACATGCAAACTCCACACAGAAAGGCCCCGGGCTGGGAATTGAACCCAGTACCTTCTTGCTGTGAGGTGACAATGCTAACCACTACACCATTGTGCCACCCCTATGACAAAATCTAATAGAAAAGATGGGGGGAGGTTAAGAATGACTTCATCAGGTTTTGAGCTGGGATACCACAATCAAAAAAGAGTTAGACCAAGGGAAAAGAGAAGACGTTCAATATATAGACAGCTAAGATATAACAGTGTGTTGTTTTGACACACATGCAAACAAACATATGCTGTCTAGTGGCAAACAGCCTTGAACTGCAGACTGCAACAAAGTCTGTAGTGATGGACGGCCACAGCTACGCCTCAGTGCAACCCTGAAAAACCCAACAATGCAAAGACAACTTTGACACTAAGGTGTTCTGCAAAGGGAGAAGACTTACTTTTCTAGGGCCATGCGTACAGGAGGAAGCCCCCCGCAACTGTGCTTGTACACCATCTCCAGGATCTGACAGCCATGGATCTGAAGCAACACCAGACCATAAATACACAGCTGTCAGTTGTGTTCCTCTAAATGAACTCAAGCCAAGTGTTCAAATCATTTTCTCCTATTAACACCCCCCCATGCTTCCTCTGCTTCTACATCAGATTTCTCTTTATTCATTTAGTTAGTAGAACAAAGGAGAAATGAGCTGCACCCCGAAACAATTTTGTCAAACCAAAGTGATAGTTCCCAAATATGGGTTTTCTCTTGGTCTCTTCTTTTTTTTTTATTTTGGAGGCCTGTCATATATATTTTTAAGTTGATCAATGTGTACCATTTTAGTCATGAGAAACACTGCCAGGATTATACTACTAAACTAAAGAATCCTTACCTTCTGTGATTTTATTGATTCTACCACCACCATCACAGAAGGGAACAGCAACTGGAACTTAAAGAACAAGTTATACAAACATAGTTAAGTCTACAAAGTGTGCCTTTAGTATATTTTCTATGAAGGAAAGCTGGTCTTTTAAGTGAGAGTTTCACTAATGCTTTACCTGATCAAGCTTGTAATTCACATGAGATATTGTCAGATGTGGATCTCCAAGGAACTGAAACACATGCACAATTTAAGTGAGCATCACGGCACATGCATCATCAGTTATTCTCACTGTGCATGACTTCATTTTACCTCTTGCTCCAGGTCCAGCAGGGCCTGCCTGTACGGCTGCAGGATAGAGTCCAGTCCTGTGCAGAAAGCCCGCAAGTAGATTCCATTAAGTCCTGTCTGGTTGGGCTGGTTTGTGTGATGTTCCTGGAGAGCAGTATTCAGAAAAGGTCAGGCACGAGCACAGACATTTTGTGGTCATTTTGCAGGTGCTCAAGCCAAAAAAGGGCACCCATCACCAAAATTACTCATAAAATTAAAAAACACAATAACAAATTAATAAAAATAAAATAAAGTAGGATATTTTCCACATATATTTATTTTGTTATCACAACCAATACTAACTTGAATGACTGAATGTAATATATAAACCAATAACTGCCAAAAACAGATAAAACAAGGCAATATTTATGTTTTTTAATAACCAAATAATATATTAAATAATGAAAAAATATTCTGAAAACATATCAAAACTTGTGAAATAAAAATAACACATCCAATACACTCTATGAATTAGAACTATTTACAAAGGAGGTGAGGCTGTCTGCCTGTGGAGGGGGAGGAGGAAGAGAAGAAGGAGAAGGAGGAGGATGACCCATCAGATATCAAAATACATTTGGGGAAATTGATGAGAGAGAACTTTTTATTCTTAAATTTGGATGACTGAAGAAAAAATGGGGCTCCAGCAGAATGGCTCTTTTCTTATCCAGTGCTTGATTACCACCAGAGGTCTATCTGTGTATGTGCCTGTAAAAGGTGCATGTCTAAAATTACTTTTTTATTTTACAAGCTACGTAAATATCTAATACGATGTTATATGGCATCAAGGGACAGTACTCACTTGCTGATGCACATGGCCGGTATGCTGCTCTATAAACTCTGTGAAGCGAATGTAGTCTGAGCCCAGTTTAGCAAGCCTGCTGAGGACACTGGTCTCACTAGGGTGAAGGAAGGGCAGGTCCTGGGACACCTGTGCATGGGACAAAATGGTTCATGTTTGAAAAGAAGAAAAAAAAACACTGTGTGCCTCCAACACACTGATGTTACTGTGGTGCACAAAGTAAAACACTATTATTTCCCACTGCATAAAGACTAGTCTAAGTTTAATAAGAATCATCACAACAGCACTCTTTAAGTACAACATAAAAAGAAACAGCAGCACACAATGTAAACAAATAATAACGTAAGAGACAAATAAATGTAGAATGTCAACTTTAGGCAGCTTTTTAAGTGAGGCTTGTGCATGAAGCTGGTCTACCTTGCTATAATTCAACAGTCCTGTTGCTGTCCTTGCAAGCAAAGTGCAAAAGTGCAATATTATGCATGTTATTATAGTGGTTAGGGTTACGTACGCTAACTATACTCCAGCTAAATATAATTTTGACATGTCTGTCAAAAACTAGCATGTCACTGTGAATCAGAAGCGTTGTTTCTTTACAAGACAGTGCGTCACTGTCACTGTGTTTCAGTTATACCTGCAAACCCGTTCGCTTGTTCCATGTGAAAATCGTCCCTGGGTATCCACTCAGCGCAAGCAGCAGCTCGTGAATCATATTAATTGATGTTTAATTGATAAACGCTGAAAATGCGACGGTGAGCATCTCACTCACCCACCAAAACAAACTGGCGCCGTTCGAGCCGTCGCAGGTTGGATGCGTCACGACGCACAGCATCATGGGACACGGACATGGTTGCTAGCCAACATGCTAGCTACATTAGTAACCATGGTGAATGTACATTATTAACTGACGTTTCGTCGCTTGAGCTTATCTGTTACATTGTTCTAAAACAAGAAACGTGTCGATTATCATTCAGTGTTGTGTTCTTACCAAACGATATTAAAGCACCCGCTGATGTTATTTTTATCTAAACAAAAAGTAAATGAAATTTAGCGCCTGTCGCTAGCTCTGCGTTTGTGGGAAATGTAGTTCACCCTGCTAAAAAAAGGTAGCGTCGTCAGTCTTGCGTCATCATTCGGTCATGTAGCTAGCTAGCAACACCTCGCAACGGAGAGAGCTTGGTATGTCGTAGTTACTAGTTTAAATGATTGACGCTGTTTGGTAAAGGCTTTACAAGCTATCAGTAGCATGTTATTCGCATTGTCATGAAGCTTATGGCATGGTTTTATTACCAGTGTGGCGTCTGCTGTAGTCATCGTTAACGTTGCTCGGCTAGCCTTTATGCGTAACTTAACGTTAGTTGCTAAAGTCTGTTTGTCAGTGGCACTCTGGAAAACATTAACTGGTTAGCTTAAGTAGGCTAACGTTACCACCAGGGTCGTTAGCAACAAAATAACAGATTCATGCGATCTAAATCGATAACTACACAGCTGTACCAAGTCTTCTGCAGAGTTGTTGGGATTAATTAGACCAGTTAGCGTGATTCAAGTCATCAGTGTTAACTTGTGTGCTCCCCCAGTAAAGGAGAAGGAGTTGTTTCCCATTCGTCTTACATATAGCGTTTGTTATTTCAGGTATGGCGGGGGAGAGGAGCGAAGAGGGCATAGTTGCAGAGTATCTGGGCCAGAATCCACAGCTGGCCCAATGGGTCGACTCTTTCAGGAGCTACTGTGAGAGCAACAAGCAGTGGGTTGCTCGGAGAGAGTTCATCCTGAGGAACATGGAGGCTTTCCCCACAGTGAAGCCTGGAGTCCCCAGCAGCACCCTGGACAGGCTGCTCTCTCTGTCCATGGTCTGGGCCAATCACGTTTTCCTCGGCTGCAGGTAAGAGGACCCACTGACACTAGACCAGGATGATAAACTGCAGACAGCTAACATAAGGTATTCAAATGAGTCCACTTGTCTTTCTGCTTTGATCACCCTTCAGGTATCCTCAGGCTGTAATGGACAAGATCAAAGAGATGGGTGAGGGGATCGTTGTCCAAGATGCCCCCGTTCACAAAACGACAAAAGATGGAGTTCTGTCCAGAGGAAAGCGCAGTGTCACAGCTGGTAATGCTACACACCATGTAGATAAAGCTGACTGTTATACACTGCCTGGCCAAAAAAAAAAGTCGCCACCTGGATTTAACAAAGCAAATAGGTACGAACCTCCTATGGAATAATTACTGCAGGTTCAGCAACAGTATGTGCTCAAAGAATGAGGTCAGCTGACTACCTGAATATACTGAATGAGCAGGTTATTCCATCAATGGATTTTTTTCTTTCCTGATGGCACGGGCATATTCCAAGATGACAATGTCAGGATTCATCGGTCTCAAATAGTGAAAGAGTGGTTCATGGAGCATGACGCATCATTTTAACCACAGAGTCCAGACCTTAACCCCACTGAGAATCTCTGGGATGTGCTGGAGAAGACTTTGTGCAGCGGTCAGACTCTACCATCATCAATGCAAGATCTTGGTGAAAAATGAATGCAGCACTGGATGGAAATAAATCTTGTGACATTGCAGAAGCTTATCAAAACAATGACACAGCATGTAATCAAAGCTAAAGGCGGTCCAACGAAATATTAGAGTGTGTGACCTTTTTTTGGTGGCAACTTTTTTTTTTTGGCCAGGCAGTGTATTTACTTTCACAGCTAGTGACACTGTATGATGTGGCTTAGAGCTTTTTAATAACCAGGAAGGAAAAACTGCTACCATTTACATTGCCTTACATTATCTTCACATTGTCTCATGTATATTAATTGAAAATGTTCATGATCCATTTCATATTTCTTATAATATGTTATATTATGTATATTATGTTATATCTAGCTGTCCCCTTTATGTCATTAGTTGGTTGGCACGGTGGTGTAGTGGTTAGCACTTTCGCCTCGCTGCAAGAAGTTACTGGGTTCGATTCCCGGGCCCGGGGCCTTTCTGTGTGGAGTTTGCATGTTCTCCTCATGTCTGTGTGGGTTCTCTCTGGTAATCCGGCTTCCTCCCACCATCCAAAAACATGCATGGGGATTAGGTTAATTGGTTAATTTAAATTGACCGTAGGTGTGAATGTGAGTGTGAGTGGTTGTCTGTCTCTATGTGTCCTGTGATAAACTGGAGACTTGTCCAGGGTGTACCCTGTCTTTCACCCTAAGACAGCTGGGATAGACTCCAGCCCCCCCATGACCCTATGAGAGGATAAGAGGTAGAAAATGGATAGATGGATGTCATTAGTTGTAACCACATCTCTGGGTTGCCTTCATGCAAGCTATGCTGACGTTATATTGACTCTGTGTATCCACACCAACTCTTTGTTGCTTTTTATGGACCACCAGCATATTTCAGTGAAACTTTCTACTACAGCAGGGTGTCAGTGTACCTACACACAGTTTTTTCTTTGCACACCCACACCTGAGACTTAGAGTCAGTTTTCTCATTAAATTCTGTTTCTATGTCCCTGTTGTGTCATCATTTTCAGAAGGTGATGCTGACAGCTGTGTGAAAAGAGCCAAATGCGGAACTACCGAGCTCGGTGGTCGGCCTGTGGGAAGAACAGCTTTGTGGCCTATGAGTCAGAAATCAGGTCCTCCTCCACAGGCTCCCGCGGAGCACCAGCCCTTCTTCAACCGCCTCTACAAGGCAGTGGCCTGGAAGCTGGTGTCAGCAGGGGGCTTCGGTCCAAATTTGGACCATTTTGAAATCCTCCGTAGCTGCATAGAGTCGTGCAAAGAGACCCTGACCTGTGTCTTTGTGCCACTGAAGGAGATCGCTGGCCTTCCTGCAGGTCGCACACAGAAGGAAGGCCATGTGTGCGAGATCCGCTGTCAGACTGTTTACATGGGGACAGGATATGGACGCGACGAATCTGCTGCCAGAGCCATGGCTTCCAAAGAGGCCTTAAAAGTCTTTCAAGGCCGCAAAGTGACTGTAAAGATCTGCCGACGGAGGTACAAAGGGAAAGATGTGGAGGATTTGATGTTGTTGGACGAGCAGCCTCGGAGTCAGGGCTTTCCTCCAGCTCTCAGCTACCCCTTTCAGGATGAGCAGCTTGAGGAACGTTCATAGAGCACACAGTTTGTGACGTTTGCTCTGCTGTGATGTCTGTTCTGAGCAAAAACAAGTGACACCCACTTACAGGAGCTACTGAAGGAATTCAGTCACATTGGGACCAGACTGTTATGCAGGAAGCATCAGAAATGCACTTTCCACAATACTAACAATACAGGTGGCACATTGTTGAGATATATACTGTACTGTATTGACTCCATTTCCAACCACTTTCAGTTTTATAGACAGCGAAGAGTGTAACAAAGCCATCATTCAAAAGTCAAACAGCCACAAACTGGCAAAAATAAACTCAACTAACAGAACAGTTAAAAACAAAGAGAGGATAAAAACACCACCTTGGTATTGTAGGAGAATGTGTTGTGTTATATTGCTGTGATTATTTGTCCCCACATTGTAGTAAGAGTAGCATGTTCATATTTCATTCCTGTTGGGCTTTTGCTCTGGTGACTCAGTGCAACTGAACCTTGATTTGCTGGTTTTTGGTTTGTTTTAGATTCCCATGGCTCAGTTATAAGGGAACTGCAAGTCTCATGGGCTGACAGAACTAATTCAGACTGTCTTTACTGTTCATACCAATTAAGAACTCAGTTATTTGAGGTATGAACCCAGATAGATTATTTTTTCAGCCATAGGTGACTGGTGGTTGTTCAGTATCAACATTTATTATCAGCGATTCTTCTCCTTAGTTTTTTTTTTTTGTTTGTTTGTTTTTTTTTAACAAATAAATTGTAGCTGTAGGTGTGAATGTGAGTGTGGATGGTCCTCTGAGGGTCTGCTGATCTGTCCAGGATGAACCACCTTCACAGATCCAGAACCAGACACCCTGGATAGAACAAGCAGCAATTATCATAAGTGAGTGCGTGAGTTTCTGTTATCGTGCTACAAAGAATTGATTGAGCCTTTTTTATTTTTATTTCAGTATCCGGTGTGATTGAGGAAAAGCTGAGGCATAGCTCCATCAACAACAGTACCAGTTATACTGTACACTCAAGTACTAAAGGCTAGTGCTTTTATTTAGTTTCATTATTTAACGTCACTGATTTGAAAAAAGTTGAGACCCACACATTGTTGAAATTCCTGATGTGTCAGAGCACAGTTTGTGACAGTGTGTACATTTCAGATGTGTTTGTGGGTAAAGTGATGCTGTGAATTGTGGGTTTTTGTACTTTTTTTTTTCTCCTCCAGTTTGAGTTGAAGGTGAACAGGGTTACATCGAGTACCCACGCTGTTCTGTGTGTTACTGTATGTTTCCACCTGTTTCTAAATATTTTTTAAATAAACATAATTTAACCAGAGAGTTAAAGAGTTCAGAGTTTATTTCTGACACTAAAGAAAAAATCCTGACTTGACTTGTGTCACATATTCATCTCTCTTCTGTGGTAATTGGTAAGTTCACACACAGCTGAGCTGCATGAACAGGATGACTCAGCTCCTCATTAGAGATGGTTAAATAGCAGCGCTGCTGAATGAATCTATCATGAACTCAGAGTTTTGAGTGGCGTTCATGCCTGACCTCCCTGCATGATATCGTTTTATCTTTTGTTTATATCAGCATGGATGCCTCTGGCCTCTACAGCACTGATGTCACTGATATCTCTAATGAGGCTAAAGAGGAGCTCATGTTTGTTTTGTCCTGTTTAATCTGGGTATTGTACAATGTACGGTTTGTTTTACTGCTCAGTTATAGTTGTTCTCAGGTCTCACCACCAGAGACAGTAGTGATTTTTCTGTTCCAGACACACTGTTTGACCTTTAAGAAAGACACATGAAAATGTAGAAAGACATTTAGTTTGACCTTTACTTTTCCACTGTATTGACCGCACTGTTGAACTGAATTGAATTGTGTTATATTAAACTGTCCCCTTTGGCATTTATGTGTGAATCCTGTAAACACTAGTGGTGGAGGAAGAATTCATGTCTCTCCCTCCTCTACGAGAACATGTTTACATTAATTTAAACCCTCGTCCTCTGTCTGACGCTCTGTTTCAGTCTGCTCTGATTGGTCAGCTGGTCCACAGTTTTGATTGAACTTTTCTCTTTGGACTCCACTCCAGCTTTGTGACATCACCAGCTTACAGGAGAAAAAGCAAAACATTTCAGACAGTTCTGGCACTTGGTGGTTGACTTTGTGGGTTTTTTGTGATTCATGAATCCACTGAACAAGAGGACCTACGCAGAAGACTGAAGTCTCTTTCATTTATGATTATATTTTTGATTTTTTTTTACTGGAGAAATGAGTGGAATAGAATGGGAGAAATAGCTGTAACAATTGCTAGACATTCAGCAAAGGTTACTGACTGGACACGACCCACAAACCTTTATTTACACACATGGATAAAAGTGTTGGTATCCTTCAGTTAAAGAAAGAAAAACCTGAAACTGGCAAAAATAATAATTAAAAAAATACAGAATTAAGTAATGACAATCAGACATTGCTTTTGAATTGCGGTTCAACAGATCATAAAAAATAATGTTTGGACAAAAACTGAAGGATACCAACCTTTTTGCTCATGTGTGTAAATGTAATGGACTTTAACCACAAAGACACACATTTATTTACATTTATTTGCATTTATTTGCATTTATTCGATCAGCCTCTTTCTTGACAGTGACAATGAGAGTCATAGCCGTCACATTACATAACGTTTGCGCTGTATTGTCACAGTAAAGTCAGAGCTCTGTGTGCACGTGTTCACATGGTATAAATCAACGTCACCGCCTCAAGCATCGTCTGGTGCTGATTCATTGAGCGGCTTACGCCCAGCAGTGTTGATCTCAGAGAGCAATCTCTCCTCCAGACTGTATCATTTGTCAGCTGCTCTGTACCTCCATCAATCACTCTCTCAATCACCTCTGCTTCTTTCTCTCTTTCCTTTATTTCTGTCCATCAGTCATTCTTTACTTCTCTGTCAATTGAGCACACACAAGCAGCAGGGGTTGCTGCACGTTCGAACTGTCTCAGTGTTTGAAAAAGAGCCCTCATCCAGACATGCAATCTCCATCGGAATTGGAGGTAATTCCCAGAGGAAGAGAGAGCAAACTGTCCCTGTCTGGAGACACTATTGCTATCCTGGAAGTAAGATAAACCGTCTTATTGTCAGCCTGACCACCATGAATGTTTCCACTGGTTGTTGGTGTTCTCCATCTGTATACATGCATCCAGTCCCTCTGTCCATATTTTGGAGTTAAATGTGTTATTGATAACATTCATCTGCCTTTTTGTTAACTTCCTCAGAAATTTCTAAAAATGTATCTTTAAATACCATGATAGTACACTGACAGTCCACAGAAATGTCCGCAGTTAGGTTTTGGCACAAAAACAACTAACTTAGGTTAAAGCAAGAAAGCCACTTGGTTAGAGTGAGGAAAAATGGTCAGACTTGAAATACGTACATAAACTAAGTACATCAGTAGATGACCTCAGTAGTAAAAACAAGTAAAATATGTACTGAAATCAGCCTTAACACACATAAGGAGAACACGCCTCAAAAACTGTAAGTTACAAAGCATCCACCTCTCTCTCTCTCCACCCACCACGCACCAACTTCCTCCTCTTTAGCACAGTATTTATAGACCACTGTGTTTACAGTCAATACAGACCACCTGCTGTATAAATGATATGCTGGAATAACAAGAATAACACACTGATTACACACTAAATGCCTTATTGTAGCGTTTATACACCATTTAGTGTGAAGAAGAAGACAGTGATCCCTTTAACTATGGGGGAAATTCAATTTATAGATGAGGTTGTGATGTGTGAGGACAGAGGGAAGGATGGAGGGTACTAAAGTACTAATACCACAATGTAAAAATGCATCACAAGTAAAAGTCTGTTATCTTGGTGAAAATACAGACAATGGCCTGGTAAATTCCTGTATGATGATGACTGGATTATTATTGATGCATTAATCATGTTTTTTAAACATACACTGTATAATGTCTCAGAGTAGCTATAGATACTGGAGAAGAGGTGCTGCAGCACAGGGAAATAAAACATTTTTGAATGTTACAGCATGTGAACATGTTCTATTAGAGAGCAAAAAATACAAGCTTGCACCTGAAAAGTATCATGATATATCCTCTTTCTGATTAGCCGTGTCTGTTATGGTTTTCACACACAAAAACTTTATTAATTGGACATTTTTTATGTATATTTGATCACTGACAGCAGCGATATGACAGGATATGGGGGGGGACATGCTTCATGGTCTGCATTAAAACTGAGGAACACACATGTTAAACGTTCAATTTATGAATATACATCCATCCAATTTCTACCACTTGTCCTCATAGGGTCGCGGGGGGGCTGGAGTCTATCCCAGCTGTCTTAGGGTGAAAGACAGGGTACACCCTGGACAAGTCTCCAGTTCATCACAGGACACATAGAGACAGACAACCACTCACACTCACATTCACACCTACGGTCAATTTAAATTAACCAATTAACCTAATCCCAGACACGGGGAGAACATGCAAACTCCACACAGAAAGAAAATACATATGTAAACTAAATTAATCATCACCAACATGAAATACAACCTCTGCATTTTAGGAGCAGTGGGCTGCTGTAGGAGGTCCTGTGAGTCATTAAAGGACAGCCTGCTCAGTCCCTGAACCACAGTCACCCCCTGACACTAGACCAGATTGGCCTCGAAATTGTGTTTGTGCATGTCTTAAGCTCAGATCAGAGAAATGTCAGCAGGTGGAGGAGAAAACAAGCATCATTCTGCAGCAGAGTAAAGAAAAGACTGAGTTAAAACTGACAAACACAGCCATAGGCCTACTTGATACATTGAAGACCTTCTGGAGTCCCATCCCACAAAGAAGACACACCAGTCAGGTTTATTGCTCTGTCCAGGTCTGAAACCATGTGGTTTCTCTTCCTATGTCATGTCTGTGTGTGGTTCCCAACCTGGGGTCTGCGTCCCCTTAGAGGAACACCAGAGAGTACCGTGAGTGCACCAGGGTTTGCTTTGAGTGATTTGATTTGCTCTTAATAACACACTTACTGGATAATTTCTATAAAAGTCTGGATATAAAACTACAGTATATACAAAGGATGTATTTTTGCTACTTAGCAGCAAAATCTAAAAGTATTCAGCTTCAATCCATATTTGTTGCTGGTTAACTTTAAAAAACATATTTCACTGCACCTCTAGTAGTAAATACAAAGAAAAAAGTTATTGTGCATCTTTATTTGCTTGGTGAATCTGTCAGTACTCCATCACTTTATTGACAATGACAAAAGTTTTTCTTAACTCAGTTATAAACTGAATCCTGTTATTTAAGGGGGGCTCATACTTGTTCAGACTTCTTGTTTCAGGCACATGGGGTCACCAGCTGCCTGGAGCTGCCGCTCATCCTCTGCAGCACAATCAGGATTTCATCTGAAGCCCCATCTCTTCTTGTTATAGTTGTTGACAATGCAGGAGCACCCCCCCTGGGAGATGTGACGTCACATATGGATGTCACATCCACGTCATTGTCCAAATACCGACTGAGCGTCTATTTCTATGAAAATAATAATAATATTAATAATAATGATGATATTAAAAATGATAACTCCTTCACTCCACTGTTTTACAAAGCAATACTGATGTTTATTATTATTATTAATATATTGTCATGATTTCATACACAAACATTCATCAGAAACAACATGGGTGAAGTTGAAAAGACGGATGAAGAATCACTATAATATCCCCCATTATATTGCTGCTGAGACTTTACAGTGTGCGTGTGGTCCTCGCGTGACTTTATTGTGCATTGTGGATTATTTCTATAAGCTACATCACAACAACAATGCTGTGTTTTCCTACAGACATGAAGTGGTTCTGAATGTTGAACTTTACGGGTCTTTAAAGTGTCCTCAAATCTCTCATCTCTCGTGTCCATCGTCCTTTTTCCTCCCTTATCATACAAATATATGACAGTAATTACAAAGGAATCATCTGTTTTTTTCCCTTGCTACATTCATAAGCACTTGAGCAGGAAAAAGTTGCAGAAAGCTCCCCGGGGACAGTCGCACATCTTGCCGATCCGCGCGCCTTTCCTCACTGCGCACTGCTCCCCGACATCACACTGAGGGAGAGGCAAGCAAAGCACACCACAGCTCTCACTCATCTCTCACTGACCAAAACACTTCAGTGCAACATATCAATATCAGTACAGTATGCACAGTACCGTTGGGACTTGGCCAAATTTCTTTTCCCATGAAGGCAGTCGTTTAGCTTGCAGCTTTTCCAGGACTTCTTGGAGAGCTCCGAGCTGCCAGGAGCCCCGAAAAAAACGTTGTTAATGATCGAATAAACAGAGAAAGCAGTCCTGATTAATAGCACTGAAAAACCAACAAATTTGCAATATGATCACAGCAAATGCAGTACATCTACTGTATATTTTGTTATAATCGAAAAGAGGCAAATCTTAAATGCATGATTTTCTGAACTGAATTTAAATTATCTTGAGATTGATTTTGTTTCTTTTTTTTTTGTAAATTGTAGGCTACGTTTTACTTTAAAATCCACTTGTGTTCTGCCAGCACAGGTGGATTTTGAAATGAGCCAACAAACTAATTATGAAATGCTGTAGTGCTCTGCCTGAGAAGTAGCACCACCTACCAGCTGCTTCTCACTGGTCAGGTTGGGACCCTTCGGGTAGAAGTCCCGCAGGGCTCTGGGGACCAGCTCCTCCTCGGACTCGGCGTCCAGCACTTGAGCTCCGGCGCAGTTGGAAAGGCGCAGCAGCAGCGCGCAGAGCAGCGCGCCGCTGAGCAGCCTGGTGGTCTGCATGGTCCCGATGCGCGGCAGCATGTGGCCCCTGTCACTGGCACAGATAAAGTGGCTCCACGCGCGCCAAACACCTTTTTATGGGACTCCTGCCATCCAGCTCCACCTTATCTTTCCATTTTTTCCTCTCCTTTGGTCATGCGTAACAGCTGCCTTGGGTGAGTCATCCCGTAAAAGTTGCTGGGCAAAATGTGCCTCAGAAAAGTCGACAACAACAACAGGCGCAGCAGGGCTCGTTGCTGATAAAGTAATAGATTACTCCTTACTCACATGCAGAGTGGGGAGTTTAAACCGATGAAGGCATTTCTAGGTGTGTGCATATGTTGCTATTCAATAGTTTGCCATTAAATATTTTGTAAATATTTTTCAAAATAATTTTGGTGAGAACAAACTCTTGATGAATTTTGGAGCCTCAAGGGAATTCAGTTTAAATAAGGGCAATGATGTGCTTCATTCAGGTGGGAGCATTGCTTCGGTTAGTGATGCTGGGTACTAATAATGCTCCATTATTACCTCAGAATGGCATTTAGAGCCTCTCCTGCATAAAGCTGTGACTCAGTCCGTATGCAGATGATGAAGAAAACCAAACAGCTCTTTCTTGTTCTAACCTCAAGAGAAACCAAAGCAGCCATGAACCTCCCACCAGCGCAAAAGCGAGCATTATCACTCTAAAGACTTTCACTGTTCACTCTTTATCTGATGGGCACAGGACCAAACGGACTCACTGACTGTTTTAATTACAACCTGACTGTAATCAAAGGGTTTGTGCAGCAGAACACCTCATTAGTGGCAAACACATTTTACATTTTTCGTCATAGCCTCTCTAACCTTGGTAGGGAACAGCATGTTATGTAATAAATACTGAAACATGGAACAGCTGCACGTGCATTCAAAAGGTTAAAGAAGGTCAAGTTAAGCTCACCTGTGAAGGTTTTAGTGCATTTTTGCACTAACTTTTTGTGAATAGTGTATATCAACTGCACCAGGAGTTAATGTGAGGTTTGCTGTTTTGCACCCAGGGTGAGTAATGTGGGGACACTGTGGGCACCCCCTGTATAATCTGCCATTCCCCAAACCATAGTGTGTTTATGCTGGTGTTTAAAAGATGGTGCAAGCTTTTAAGATGTTTATGCAATTTAATAGTTGATATAAAATAGTACTTTCTTCCTCTATAATTTTCCTGTTGTTCTTCATTTCAACAGTTCCAGACTGTATAGTCAATTAAATTAGATTTTAATAAATAAACATTAAAACACATGTCTCTTGCCCTTTTCAGCACAGATCTGTGTGACTTAATTTTTTATTTGTACCCTGAAGGGCTAGTAAAATGGTTCCTGGGGTGAAATCCTCAGGTGGCCACTCATCCACCTACTAGTAAGATCCCCTAAATGCTGCGGACTGGCCCTTTAAAGCACCAATCTACCCTGCAGCCACAATATGATAGCATTTATTCCTTATGCAACCACCGCAACCATACAAAGGATGAACGTACACACTCACACACACACACATGGACAGAGAGATTACAGCAGGTGTTGTTAATCCTGTGCTGGAGTTATCCTGCTTCACTGCATTGATCACTTGTTTCTGTTTCAGGCTGGACGCTTTGATTGGGCTCGAGGCTGCATGACTCATGTTTCCCTCTATTCCCACTTTTAATGACTGAGACATCAATTTAATGTTTAATTCACAACTTCCCTACTTCATTTTTTTTTGTACAATATTCCTGAGAGAGCTCCAGGAGCAGGAGACGCCTCCCTGCTCTGATTTGCTTCTCTGGTGGTTTCTGTGTTGAGGACATGAGGTGATTTGGCTCAGTCTGCCCTCAAGCATGAATAACAACTGTTTGGCAGAACAAATTATATTCAGGCTTGGCACATGGCCTCTATTGCACGTCTGTCCATCCTGAAGAGGGATCTCTCCTCTGTTGCTCTTCCTGAGGTTTCTATCATTTCTTTTTCCCTGTTAAGATGTCTTTTGGGGAGTTTTTCCTGAGTCGATGTGAGGGTCGTTTGTAAAGGACAGAGGGTGTCATATCCTGTACAGATTGTAAAGCCCTCTGAGGCAAATTTGTAATTTGTGATATTGGGATATACAAGTAAAATTTACATGACTTGAGACATTCAACTCTCTTATACACTGTAAATATAATTTGTAATGTAATCACAGAGACCTTGGAGTTACAAACAGGTGGAACAAACATTGAAAGGTGTCACTTTGTGTGAAGAGCAGAGGGAACATAAAGGCTCACATGATAAAACAGCTTTTTGCTCTTCAACATTAAGTGGTTCCAGTCTAAGACAGTTTCCTGCTGTTTGTTCACAGCTCTGTGTCATCAGCTGTAAATCAAATCAAACTTTAAATCATGAGGAGTCTTTAACCTAAGTACATCTACCTCAGTCTGTACACAAAGAACCAGGGTTTATAGCTTTGTCCCTCCAGCAGATCATTGTACACCACGTACTGATCAGTTGGTTCGCTCCACCTTGAAATCAGTGAGGATAGTTGCTAGAAACATCTTCAGACACTCACATATTTATGACACACCACTGTCCAAATAAAAGACTGTCTGCATATCCTGAGGAAATGTGATTCAATCAAACTACTATTAAAATTCTGCAGGGAACAAGAGCCCTCTTTTACACCTCTGGAGAATTTACAATTTTCTTAAAAAAAAAAATAAAAAAATGAATAACAAGTATATTCACATTTACACCTTCAGGCCATTTTAGAGTTTGAGCATTCAACTGAAGGAAAAGAACTATGAACTATCTGAGACACTTGTTGCACTGGAGCCAGCAGGAGATGAACCATGAAGGCAGAGAAATGATAAGAAAAACTTCAAAGCCACGGCTTCTTTCAGGAAAGCTAACCTTTGTCTATAATACTACATCCATGAGAATGAGGCAGCACGTCTGACATGAACTTTAAATGATCAATATTCACAATTTCATGTCTGCTAACTATTTTCTATTTTTAATAAATGCATATCTGTCTTTACAGGAAATACCTTGGTTATGTTTAGACAACAAAACTACTTCAAACCAAGACTGTGGTGAAGGTGGATTAGGTTCCATATTGTGCTAATTTTCAGGCTCATACTTGTATTGTACTTGTTTCTACTAGAACATGTTTACATTCTGTAATGTTAAAAAAATATTTTACTCATACTGTCTGTCTGAATATGCCTGTACTTACCTTCTGTCCTTTTTGGTGCATTCCCATGTCCAAATATTACAGATTTGTGTTTCTGAGTACTGGCTGTATGTATTTCTCCATGGGTTGAGCTCTTCTATACTGTCACTTGTATAATATACAACCACAAGGAAATTTCAACACTGACACAGGACATGAGCAAGGCAGCAGATGAGAACAGCCTGATTATTTCTTTTTGGTCATGTGAAAGAAGCACAGATTCTTTTGCACACAGATGTCATATTATCAGACTGTTATATTGGAGGGAATATTTGATGTAGATATTTCATTTTAAAGCTTATATCAGGTGATGATGTGCCAAAAATATTATTTTCACAACCTGGTGAATAGGTGTTTGTTGGTTTTCGGGTATTCGGTGAGTCTCTGTGAGGAGCCACATGCAGTTATCTGCTGGCAGCAGGTGCAGCCCACCTGTTGCTCTGCTGATGGAGGGAATTTACTGTCGACAGCAAACAGCAGGAAGGGAAAACAACAATAACAGACGGGTTGGGTCGGGACATGACCTTGAACTGAGGTGGCGGCCTCTGAACAACAATGTAGTGCCTCCACATCCTGCCAGATCCATTTTCTTCATGTTTCACTACTGCCATTATTTATCTGCATGGTTTTTTTCTCTGTAGTTACAGCTTTCAGTCATTTTAAGGTCTTTCAACAAGCTAACATCCATTCTTAATCTGGCACAAACATAAAGAAAGTGATGAAATCAAATGACTGAAAAAGCATCTCATTGAAGCACTGTCACACACAAACATAGAAAATACTAAATGACAGCATGTGCAGAATTAGGTCTCAAACATCCGCTGAAAAGGCTGAGCATCAACGGGGAAAGTTGATCAAAAATAAATGAATGAGGCCTACATAAATAAATCATTTTTTAAAAAAAAAAGTCCATCTATTTATATTGCTAAGGCCCCGGGGCCGACAGCCTGAAAGAGCCCAGGAGGCTCATGGAGGAAAACAACAATAACAGTGCTACTGGACACGCAATGGGTAAAGTTGACAAAAGAGGAAAAAATGTGAGTGAGGTGTGTTTATCTCTGAACATAGTCACCATGACGTCACCCACTCATTTGTGGACCGGAGCTTTGGAGACTCAAGTTCAGCAATTTTGGCCATGTCAACCAGAAGTGACACAGGAGGGCGAAGCACAACAGACTGCTGAATAAGAGTAAGTGAAAGAGCGTTACAATAATTTTTTATAAACTGAAAACACACAGTGAAAGGGTTAAAGCTCTGAGAGTAAAACAGGACAAATCCCAAACTGCAGAAAGCTGTGAGAACAAACTGTCAGTCACGAAGTGGCATCTCCTGCTTTATGGTGTGTTTGACTATAAATGGAGCCATAATTTACTAAATGAACATCCTGCATCCTGCTGTACTGAAGAAAACTGGAGATTGAGAGCATAAACTCATGTTTACAATGTTTACAGAAGTGATAAATCCAGAGAGAAGTAGCATCATTTTCCTATAGACTTCTATACGACCAGAGCAGTTGCCCCTGCTGGCCTAAAGCCACAATGGTACCAAATTCTGGACCACCTGGATGTCACCTGTTAATCCATCCATCCATTTTCTACCTCTTATCCTCTCATAGGGTCGTGGGGGGCTGGAGTCTATCCCAGCTGTCTTAGGGTGAAAGGCAGGGTACACCCTGGACAAGTCTCCAGTTCATCACAGGACACATAGAGACAGACAACCATTCACACTCACATTCACACCTACGGTCAATTTAAATTAACCAATTAACCTAATCCCCATGCATGTTTTTGGATGGTGGGAGGAAGCCGGAGTACCAGAGAGAACCCACACAGACACAGGGAGAACATGCAAACTCCACACAGAAAGACCCCGGGCCCAGGGTTCGAACCCGGTACCTTCTTGCTGTGAGGCGACAGTGCTAACCACTACACCAACCTGTTAAACCCTACATGAAATAAAGAGCAAAGCATATCAATCTAACAGACACTTTTTTTTCACATCACTATCTGCATTCACAGATCTGCATCCAGATGCAGATCAAACATTTTGGGACATTTTTAAATAACAGCTTATTGTGTGCTCTCCCTGTGCTTTCTAGTCTTCAACAACATACATGTAGAAACCCATCATGATAAAACAGCCTGCTTATAGGCAGGTCAGATGCTGAGGGGAGACTCATTCAAACATCATGATGTGTCTTACAGAAAGCTTCAGAGCTCCTTGTCATAGATCCTCAAAGTCCACATTTGTTGATTTGATGTTGTCGTCAGACAGTGGAGTGGGTTTAGATCTGTAAAGACCGCAGCATGAAACACAGTCCTGCCTTTATTATTTATTTGACTCTGTTAATCAGGTTAATCAGTTTATATGTCACTCTGTGTGTCCCTACCCCCCTGTAAATTCATTCCACTCTCTATCTCCAATATCTATTAGCTGGAGAGGCGTCTAATCAAGGAGTGTGTACATGTGTGTGATTCTGAGTGTGTGTTTTGGTATGTTGTTTTTTCCCCCTGTTGAATATAAAGAGCAGAAATCACTTTTCCTTTCCCACTCTCCACTTTCTCTGCACGTCCAAAAGAAGGATGTCAAGAGGTAGTGTAATGAGAATTTTTACATTCAGGTAAAGGTAATAGAATGAGGATTATGGCCCAGCTTGAGTTATTATCCTTCTTCTTACGTGAATAAATTTGGATTATATAATATTATTATGTAATATCAGTCACTTCCTGTTATTTTCTACTGCAATCACTGCTCCTTCACTGCTTTTACTTCTACTGTTCTAGACTGCAAATGACTGGTTATGTGTTGGTCTCATGCATAATTTGAATTTATTCATATATTTATCTTTAATTTGTTTAATTTGTATTTTACATTCTCCATAGTGATAATTATTCTTGCATGTTACCTCCATTAGCACATACTCTATCAAAGTGACAGCTCTTTATATTGTAGTAGCACAGGGGGCTAAACTAGCACTTCACTGCTGTGTTTTTATGCTTCATTACTGTGTTTTTGGTCCAATATACTCTCTTCCCAAAATGTCACATGGCCAGGACCTTTTGGCATCATGCACTGTAATTTGTAATTCAGCATGAAAAAAAACACATTTATATACAATTCATGAAACTGTGAAGCAGGAATTATAAAGAGTAACAGATGAAGCAAGGACAGGAAGTCAGGGTGGATGGCCTTTCACTCAGGAGTCTGTTGATTTATTTGCCATTACCTTATACGTTCTGTCACTCCCTGCTTTATTTTAGCCTAAATCACATTTTCCTCAACCTAACCAAGTAGCTGTGTTGTTTCTTGTGAAAACAGAAGACTAGAACAGAAATTGACACATAATCATCATTCGTCATTCAAACTGTTGTGTGAGGACACTGTCAGGCTGGGCCAGCGCATCAGCCCACACGGCTCTACTAAGGCTGCATTAAACACATGGTTAATGCTGTGAATCCAAACGAAAAACACTTAAGTTCAGGCAAAAAAAAACACTTAGGGAAAAACATGTAAAGTAAGTAAGTCAAGTTTGTTATGACCACCATGACACCAACACCTTATTGGTTTCACAGGGGGCACAAACGTCAGTATCATATTCATAATATATCATAAAGTCTGCAAATTACTCCCCAGCCTACCTTTGTTTTTGTTATCCTAGAAGCACTTTTACATTTTGGGTAAAGTGGAACTTTTCCGTTAAGGTAAAGGGGGGGTGGCTGTCTCTCCACTGAGACATCGATCAGCAGTTGGCCTTAATTACACACACAACAATAAGACTGCTGTCTAGTTAGCAAAGAGCATCTCCCTTCAGGAAAACACCTCAAATAGAGACATGAAGAGGGATGGAAGCAAAATGAGGAAACATAAGAGGATTCTCTCTCTGTCTCTCTCTCTCTCATATGTTTTCCCAGCGTTGGTTTTTGATTGGTCATCAGATGGCATAGCAGCCGGCTCCAGCGGTGAAGAACCATTAGGGTTGGGTGTTAATTCCTGTGGTGACTCATCAATAATTGGAGCATCTCGAGTCTCACAAGTCGTCTGTGTGAAATAAGACTATGATTAATGAGCATCATTACTGTACTGCTGTGTGACATGAAGCAATGTCTTTGCAGCTGCCTGACTTTGACTCCACCGCTGGCTGTCACGTCTAATTTCATGACTGAGTGACTCATCGATGTAACTGTCATCTGTGTGGACGCTTTCAGGGGATCTTCCTCCCTCTCAACCTGAGAGGGAGGAATTAGTTAAGTGAATTAGTTAAGTGACTTTCTTTAGCTGAATGGCTCCCAGAGGACTTTCTCCGTAGTAGTTGGACGTATCAGGTGCATGAATATCCTGTTATATAAACATTTCTTGACAAAGACCTCTTACTGCCACTGTAGACCAACTGTTTGAAATGATTTTCCCAACCGTGCAACCCAACAGTGGTTCTTATCAGATGCTTATAACTAATCTATGAAGTATTTTTAAATTTTTTTTCTAATTAAACGGATACTATGTAATTTTTTTTCTCCCATCTAGTGGTTAAATTTGATATTACATTCGCTCTCTAGCGCCAGGCATTTGCATCATGGTTGGAACTACGGTAGGCAGAATGGGTCGAAAATCGAGATTCACGAGGCTGTTTACAACAACATGTCTTCAAACACCAATTCATCGAGTTTTCGTTCAGGTGATGAGGTACGTTATTTCAGACTGCACAGAATCATTTGTTTGAGCAGGTAGCAGGCAATGGCATGAAATGCCCTTAGCTTACTCAATCAAACATTTGCTAACCTTACCATCCACCAACAAGGTCAGTGCTTTACGTGATCTACTGTTATGACGTAATGAACGTAACGTAACGTAATGAATTACACAACCAAGCAAAGAGACATTTTAATTTACACAGTAACATTGACCTGTCAAGAAGAAAGCAGGTAAGTTCAGCGTCCCTTTGGAAATCTTTCTCAGTCATGAGCGCTTTCCACCTGGGAAAGGCGTCCCGATGTTTACCTTTGTTTTGTTAATTCACCGGTCCCGTTGTCTTTTTAATTCCCTTTTACGCTTTTTTGGTGATGAGGAGTCCTTCTCCTTCGCCGTGGCATAACTATGGTCTTGCATTACGACCAAAAGTGCAGTGCAGGTTTTAGTGTAGTGCCGGGTAGGTAATAACATCTTCTCCACACTGCTTCTCCTTGAAAAATGAATCGTGAAAACGCATTTTGCCCTATTGGTACTAGCAGGTAGTGCTTTATGTCCCTCTCAGCAGTTCATAGTTTTTTATAGACCAGAAAGACATGGAAGCCTCCGTATGAGTGACCCGCTCTATGTAAAGACAGATAACTGATTCTTCACCCAGGAGGATAAGTCAGATTGTTGGCATATGTTATTTTACACCTATGATGATCTATTTATGAATGAAGACGTTGATTTGAGGTAATAAAATACTTAAAAAATGACACAGTGTCCCTTTAAAGCTGCAAATTATAATGTCTTCATGAGCAGTGCCTTATTAGAAAATCATACCCGATTAGTTTATCTTTTAAATAAGGCAAGTTTATTATCAATTCAAAGTGATATGGATCATAAAAAATGCAAAATAAACAATCTGTAGAAAGAAAGAGACTCTGTACCAAAAAGCTGATGATGACGACCATGATGATGATGATGATGACAAGCCAGACCTCTAAGAGTCAATCAGCAGAGTGTCCAGATGAAACCAGGTGTGCTTAATGCAGCAGGAGGCAGCTCCTCTGACTGATTTGCTGACTGTCAGCCTGAGACGTGCAGATTTTCTCTGTCAGTGACCTTGAACAGTAAAAACATCTGCCCCAAATAGACCTGATGGAAAGAGCACACCAGGCTTAGCATCCAAACAGTGTAAGTCATCCTAAAATTAAATCGTAATTTTAGACTTCCTAACATGCCCCAATACATTTTCTCACTCCTTTCTTCCCCCTCAAGCAGCTGCTGATTGCCTCCTGTCATAATGAATCCCTTCACTTGATCTGTCAGACGTATACTTTTTCTTTTTGTAGCCTACACCCTCTTTAACATCTCCAGGTTTATTTGACACAGGCTGCATCATTAACATGTAAGATGTGGAAAAAAGCATCTGTTTCAAACCTGTGTGGGTGCAGGAGATGATTAATGTGAAATCCTGTCAGTTCCTACCATTAAATCATAATGCTAAGCCCCTTAAAGGCTGCCCGGCACACTGAAAACACAATATGTTGCCAGCGTGGGCGTGCAGAGTCCGTTTTTAAACTGTCTGTCACGTTGCTGAACATTTCAGGCGTGTCAAAGGGATGATGAAGCAGCTTTGATCTCCCCTCACTTAATGTTTCAACTTTTATGAGCTATAAGAAAAGATATTAGAGAACAGAATAACAAATCATGTCGTTGCTCTGAATCAGAAAGGATTCACAAGGCGAAGCACCTTATCCCCCCCTTTTCCCTTTTGAACCCTCAGGACAAAGGGGATTGGTAAATAACATACACTTGGACAAGTTCACTCTGTCAGCCTCAGAGGAGCTTCATAGGAGCTCATGTGCGTCACTGTGAGCTAATTAAGGGTTGTGGGCTTGGGACCTTTCTGCTTCTGTCTGCCTACACTGCCGATGGTTGTCCTTAAATAATGCACACTGCTCTCTGTGCCGTAATTGCAGTGCAGTGAAAACAGTCCACTGACAGTTTTTGTAGCAATGAAAAGAATTTCCCTCATCTGTGTGTGTGTGTGTGTGTGTGTGTGTGTGTGTGTGTGTGTGTGTGTGTGTAAAATGTCCCCATAACATAGCAAAACATAACATGTGTGCTTTCAAGAATGCAAAGACGTGCACAAACAGGAACACATGCGCTACCGTTTAACAGAGGCATTAGAAAGGAAAACAATTTAATAAAATAGATGTTCTGATATTAATATTTATTTAGTTACATTGATCTATAAGCCACAACACAGTTAGACAGGTTCAATCAATACTTGTTACGAAACATTTTTAATGTTGAAGGCTCATGCACATCTTCAACTTCTTGGAAATGTCCATAAGCTGTCCCTTTACTTGTAGTGGTCTTTATTAAGAAATACAAAGTTTTGTTCCTTAGACCTTCTCCTTGTAAAACATAACCTGCTTTACTTGACTTTACTGAGTCTTTGTTGAAATGATCAGTCAATCGATCAATCAGCAAAAGGTTTAACCAACATCAGTTTTGATAAATTGTCTCCCCACAGGGTCAGCTCTTACCCTAACACAGCTGTTGGGGAGTTTTTTTTTTTTGCTGTGTAAGTCAAGATCAAACCTTCAGGGTAGATACTCTACTACACACCTGAACAGCCAACATGACTCTTTACACCCAGGTGTATTCATGCATCCAGGACTCCACAGCCAACATTGGGCCTCATTTACGAACCGTTCTTAAGAACAAATTTGTTCTTAAGTCATACTTATGAAGTTTTTATGAAGGTTGTGGCATTCATCAATGTTTTCTTATCCAGGATTTGTTCTTAGATAAGAACAAATTATTTATTAATTTATTAATTTAATTTTTGGGTAATTTACAGAACATTTTTTTATTTCAAAATAAAATACATGCAATAAATCAACTGGCCACACAGTACATCAAATTTCCATACACAGTAGAAGAGCAAGTCACAGTCAAGAGGGGGTTCAACAGTATCACTGGCCTCCCTAGGCGTGGAGATCGAGCAGGTGTGTAAGTACTGCTGCAGGAGTTACTTCATCTGTGAATAAATAACAAATCAAGCCATTGTTGCAACCCTCAGTCCAATACTAAGATGTATTTTGATCTTATACACATTATGGTGAACTCCTGCCTTTGGGACACACGTTTTAAATAAAGGTATTATTTTAGAAAATAAATAAATGACCTTCTGATTCTTCTGGAGTAGCCGCAGCACAGGGAGGGGATGAAATCTTTGCCTCGGGGCCCAGGTCTCCCTGATGATGGCCCCAATGAGCTGGTCTATCTCAGATGGTGGCTGTTCCCCCTCCTGTGCGTTGCATCTCCTATCAGCATTTTGCAATGTTTTTTTGTTTTGGATTTTAAGTCAAACCACTTCTTTTTGACCTCCTCTGTTCGCCCTTCACCAGATAGTGTGTCCACTGCTTGTGTGATCGCCTCCCATGCTTGTTCTTATTTGTGTTTGTGTAGCCTGCATGGAGGCTACTAAATATAACTCTTTTTCCTGCAGGTTATTTCCTGCAGCAGTACCTCCAGTTCTGAACTACTAATTAACTGAGGTGCTCCACTTGATTTACCTTTTGCTTTTGGCATTGTATCATTGCTGTTTCTGCTGTGTGACATATGTGTCTGCTCACAGCCCTGCAGTCTCTTTTATGTGCATTGAGGGGTGGTTACCTATGTAAATCCTATGTAAATCATATGTTAATTAGACTCACCTGGCACACCCTCTCAACTTATGAGGAAATGGCATTCATCAATTTAGGAACACAGCTGTGAACAACTCTGCAGTTTAAGAACACAATGAATGCCACGTAGAGTTTTCTTAAGATCCCTCTTAAGAGCAGTTTAAGAATGAATTTAAGAAGATTCTTAAGAAGATATTGGTGAATGAGGCCCAATGTTCTGATATGGCCATCCCAGTCCCCAGACTTGAATATCATTGAAAATCTGTGGGATGATTTCAAGTAGGCTGTCCATGCTCGGCAACCATCAAACCTCACTGAACTAGAGATGTTTTGTAAGGAGGAACGGTCCAATATACCTTCATCCAGGACCCAGACACTCATTAGTGGCTACAGGAAGCGTCTAGAGGCTCTAGGAGGCTCTACTAAATACTGATATGACTTTTCTGTTAAGGTGCCCAAATTTATGCACGGTCTAATTTTGTTTTGATGCATATTGCACATTTGCTGTTAATCCAATAAACCTCATTTCACTGCTGAAATATTACTGTGTCCATCAGTTATTTGATAGATCAAAATGAAACTGTGAACCCAAACACCCAATGATTTATAAATGAAAATAATGGCAATTGTCAAGGGTGCCCAAACTTTTCATACAACTGTATATTTTCCTAAATGCGTGTCATTGTGTCATTGGTGCCTAAACCTAACCAAATAACTTTGCCACCTATACCCAACCAAGTAGTTGGGACACTCCAAACTTTAAAATCACTCTATTCTAGGCACAGCTGCACTGCTGATGTTTTGCAAGTATAATATCTACCATCACAGTTTAGTGTCTTAGCATGCAAACATGCTAATTAGCACAATTATTTGCCTTATTATCAGCAATTTATATTTTAGCATTTAGTATGTGTTTTACAGTACATTATATATTTGGAGACCTCGAAGTACCTGGGTGTTTACCTTGACAATAAACTGGACTGGACTCATAATGTCCTGTATGAGAAGGGCCAGTGTTGTTTTATTCTATTCTATTGTATTGTATTCTATAATATTTTATTCACGGTTATTTATACAACCCGTCTGCCTCACAGTTCATTGGACAGTCTAAAGAAGCAATTCCCATGAGTCATGTATACATCAGGGCATTTTTCTCAAACATAATACTATGTATATACTATATACATGAACATATTAGGCACTACATATTCAAATTTACATCATATACATGCTTAGTGTGAATAGTGTGTTAGTAGCCAATTTCAAGAGAACATGAATGTCTGTTTCATGGCAATCTATCCAATAGTTGCTGCAGTTGGTTGCTATGAGCACCATAGATGTGGTTCATTCATGGTGTAGTAGGCTCCCATCGACCCTCATCCATGGTGTTTATAGCAACTGGTAATAACAATCATATTCTATAGACTGAAAACTGTCTGCTGCAGGATCAGCTTACCTGCACAAATGAATGTTGGACAACAGGCACAATTAGTTTCATATTGCATGACGAACAGAAGGATCATTAAATCTTTGTAACTTATTGAATGCACCTGGAGTCTGCTGCTCCTGGGACTTAAATCAATTGCAATCTGGAGTTTCTGTAATTGTTAGAAGGAGATACAAAGTCATTGCTTTAAGATTGAGGAGGAGAAAAAAAATCAATAATGCCTGAACTATTCCAGGCTTTTCACAGCCATAACATGGCAACTCGAAGTGACAAGGCAGGTCACATGGAAGAAAACATGTTGGAAAAAAGTCACCAGGCTGCAGTTTGTAAGGACACTGTCATTTTCAAACATTTCTAAAATAAATAATTCACCCTGTTCAATATCTAAAACCTTTTTGTGTCATGTTTCATCTCAGATCTCTAAAGAGGACCCATCCCTATGTAGATATAAGCAGCTCATTCGAAGCAAACCAGAAAAAAATACTCTTATTTCCAGGTGATGATACACTAAAAAAGTCAATATTCTGTTCCGTTTCTAAAATAGATCCTCCTAAATGCTGCACACTGCTCCCTTCATACTGCATGTCCTAATCCCAGCGAGCACAGCAGTTCCTCTCATCTGTACCAATGTTTTTAGCACATTGGTTTGGTTTTATAGTTTCTTCACTCTTTTGGTTTACTCCCCTCGTTCTCATCAACCTGCTGTAGTCTCCAGCAGCAGCAGTCAGCTGTGAAGAGGTGAAGCTAGAGAGTGAATATGACTTACACTGCCAGGCTAATAGAAAGCGAACTCCAAATCAATCCATTCCAGCTGGATGTGTAAAAAGACAACCTCATATACAGTATATAAGGAAGCCCTAAATGGTCATTGTTTAACCTTTTTCAACACTGTTTTCTTGTGATAACAACTTATTTTTGTCATTATCTTGAGAAAACAAGCTTCATTTTCACTAGATCATGATATTCCATACCATAATGACAAAATGTTTTATGGTTACTATCACAAGAAAGCAGTGCTAAAAAAAGTTAAACCATGACCGTTTAGAGCTTCCTTAAGTATATAACTTAATACTGAATAAGATACTGTAACAGTGTGGCGATCAGTGAGATTATGCTGCTGCCCCCATCAGGCCAAAAATATTACATATTATTATATTGTATTATATATGTTATATAAATATTTAAAAGAATAGATTGTATTAAAGGGACACTATGTAATTTTTAAAAATATTTTATTATCTCAAATCAACGTCTTCATTCATAAATAGATCCTCGTTGGTGTAAAATAACATATGCCAACAATCTGACTTATCCTCCTGGGTGAAGAATCAGTTATCTTCTTTACATAGAGTCTTTCCGGTCTATAAAAAACTACCAACTGCTGAGAGGGACATAAAGCACTACCTGCTAGTACCCATAGGACAAAATGCATTTCCATGTTTTGCGATTCACGCTGGTTTTACTTACCCGGCATTAAACTACAACCTGCACTGCACTTTTGATCATAATACAAGACCATACTTATGCCACACCGAATCCTCATCACCAATAAAGCGTAAAAGAGCCATAAAATGACTGGAGCTCTGGGCTGGGGATCCGCAGTGAGTGACCGCCCTGGAGCGCCCCATGACCGTCCACGGCTGGCCAGGGCTCGCCGGGAAGTCCTCCGGACCGGTCAAGGGCTGTGGAGGTCCAGCGAAAAATGACCGGAGCTCTGGGCCGGGGGCTGGGGGTCCGCGGTGATAATGGCCACCGGGAGTAAACCCATTCGGCTTACCGTAGTTCCAACCATGTTGCAATGCATGCAAAATGAAATTTAACCACTAGATGGGAGAAAAAATTACATAGTGTTTAAAGGGGATCTATTAGCAACAGAATATGATATTCAGGATTTTCCTGAAACAAAGAACCGTTGAGTTTCTGTTAGAATGAGTCCTTCATATCAACATAGTGGTTCCTCTTCATGACGCTCCACCATGTTTCTATAGTAGCCCTGAAGGGACAAACCAAACACAGACCCTAGAGATACACTTTCACGTTTTTATGTTACCTCTAGGCCACCGTAGTTCTCCGACACATTTTGACCAAGAGTAGGTACTACCAGCTACTCCACTTCTTCTTCCTCCATAACAATGACCAGTGGTTGAAGAGCTGATGAACATGGAGCCACAGCAGGGTCTCCTCTTCTGGGTTCAACATCAGCTATGGTTGGAGGTTGAGCAGGGGGTGGAGAAGGTGGAACATCAACAGAGTCTGGTTCTCCATTTGGTTCTGGGTCAATCGGGTGGGTTTTGTCGTTTTCATCCTCCCTGGTCTCAACATCAGTTGTGGATGGAGGTTCAGCAGGGGGTGTAGGAGAAACTGAAGGAAGTGACGCCACATTGGCGCTGGCTCCTTAGCTGCAGCCAGGTTTGAATCGTCCTGGACTGGAGGTTCAACAGCAGGCACATGAGTTGCCACTTGTGGGCTCTGGGGTGGGAAGATGGCACAAATCTGTCCTACTGCAACATGAACAATCTCCGTCAGCAGCTGGGGTGCAAAGCTCTTCAGTTTGTCCACCAGGACATCTTGTGGGTACACCTGTCTGATCGCTGTCAAGAGAGACAAGACCATGTCGTCCCTGGTGGAGCAGGAGAAGGTGGCCTGACACTCTAAAGCTGGAAGAGCATCGGAGACTCTGTCCAAGAGAGCCTGTGTAACCCCAGCTGACATCTGGCTGAGCTTCTGGGAGGCCATATTTAAGAGGGAGCAAGGAGGAAGAGTCCAGAAGCCCTGCAGGACTCTGGGGACGACCTCCAACACCACCTCTCTCTTTTTGTGGCTGACATTTACTGCCATCACCTGGAAGAAGAAAGTATACATAAACTACTGCCCATCTTCTCAGGATTATACAGTCGTGGTCAAAAATTTACATACAATTGTAAAGAACATAATGTCATGGCTCTCTTGCTTTTCCATAGATGGGTGTGTCACACAACACCTGAAAAATAGAAAAAGATGTGTCACTTTTAGGTTGAGTCACTATATTTAAAATCACATCCCTGAAAATGTTTCAAATCCAGCTCCAGTAAAGACAAAAACAAAACGCTCGCTACCCTGAAGGTTCTGTGGAGTCCTCTGTTTCCTTCAACAAACTTTCTGGGTAATTTATTATTGCTAACTTGTGACGACTGCTAACGTTATATTTCTACCTGTTGTGGTTGTATCACCTGAAATTTGTTTTCGGTGTGTGTTGATGTTTGGCTGCTTCTTGTGGGAGAAACACACTTAATAACAGCATCACTCCTGAATCAATGGAGGCAATCAGTGGACACATGATGAGGCAGCTCGATGTTGTGCATTCAAGAGCTGAAAAGGTTTTAAAGTCTTTTATTTAACAGGCTGCAAAATGAAGACAATTCACTTTCAAATGTTGGCACAAATAATTGTTTTTTAATGCACTCAATAGTTTTAGTGTCCACCCATCCATTTTCTACTTCTTATCCTCTCATAGGGTCGTGGGGGACTGGAGTCTATCCCAGCTGTCATAGGGTGAAAGACAGGGTACACCCTGGACAAGTCTCCAGTTCATCACAGGACACATAGAGACAGACAACCACTCACACTCACATTCACACCTACGGTCAATTTAAATTAACCAATTAACCTAATCCCCATGCATGTTTTTGGATGGTGGGAGGAAGCCAGAGTACCAGAGAGAACCCACACAGACACAGGGAGAACATGCAAACTCCACACAGAAAGGCCCCAGGCCAGGAATCGAACCCAGTACCTTCTTTAATAAAGTCAACCTCCAGGACAGATCCAGCCCTCCTGGTGATCTGGTTGGTTTTGTGGTGTGGACTGCCCTCAGCCTGCTGCCCCAGCACACCTCATCAAAGAAGAGGACACTGTTAACACAGCATGATGCTGTACAATCACCTGACAAGAAGAATGCTTGTGTTTTAGTCTCCTAAGACTGACCAGTTTGTATCTACACGTCACCATGTTTCTACAGTAAAATAATTTACCAAATGAACATTGAAGAAGAACTTTAATACCTCTCATGTTTACAGTGTTTACTGAGGTAAAAAAAAAAAATCAACAGAGATGTGGGATCACTTTCTCATGGACGTCCCTCCAGCCAAACTTCATTTAGCAGCCAGGGGAGTCGCCCCCTGCTGTTAGAAAAGTATAAAGCACTTCAGCTTCACTTTTCAGATCTGGAGGGTGCCTCTGGGAAAAAAACTATTTATGTGGTGTTAAGTTGTGATGCAAAAACACTGACTTTTTGTAAGAGTTTAGGAAGTTTTGAATGGTGTTTGCTTTCATACATGATGTATGATATTTTGTATTTAGTATGTTTGTTTTTGTTTTTTTTTCATGTAGAGTTTGACAAATTGGACCTTTGGACAATTGTAAATAACTGTAATGTGGAGGACGTTTTACAAACTACAATTAAACTCTGGATCAATAAAACATCTAATAATGCTGGAGGCAGTGGATGGAAGCAGGGATTACATCAGACAATGCTTTTGTAAATATCATGGCAATAATTAGCATGGATAAACTGCTCTCCTAATCTTTATGATCAGAGTGATGAGCAGCAGACGTTTCCATGTAGAGAGGGATTACTAAAATGTTATGTTAGGGATGTGTCTGATGGGGACAGGCTCTCCTGGGTATAGTGTCCAGGTTTAGCTCCTTTTATATGAGCTCAGGAAACGTGTGAAATGTGCTGAACTTTTCTACTCTTTTAGCTTGGTCCTCTCTCTAAATGGTACTTCTGATGATCCCGAGAGGTTTAATCACTGACATGAATTCATCCTCATGTTACTTCAGAGCAAGGCATGGGTGCTCCTCTACGATGCTTCCCAAATACACTGATCTGTTTCTTGGTGCACTGAACCAATACTCAACAAGCTGCATCCTGTTCAGATGAAGACACCAATAACATCATTCTGATAAAAATGCAGCACATCATTTTGTCCTTCAGCAGTTTGGCTCAATAACGGTGTTTTCTCCCTCCCCATTGCAGTTATGTTTATGGCAAAACACGTTGCTTGTTGTTTTTATTATATTTTTATGCATAAAAAAACAGCCAAAACATCTTTGCAAGAAACATTTCAGTGGAGGGAAAGGATGGAGAATTCATAATCATGGTGACCACTGAACATGAAGTCACTGCTGACATGATGTTGTTATAATCACCACAAACAGAGGCACATTTTAGATTTGAGCAACATTTTGTGTTGACTTCTGTTGGATACTTCATTACAAAACTCAATCCAAGCAGATAATATGATGCACTGTCATGTGACAGTATACCAACGAGAAAACTACTGACAGGACGTCATCTAATGTTAGCTCCTCCTATTTCTTTACACACATTAGCAAAAAAAAGCCACTGTCCGCCGAGCGTCCAGAGCTGATTAAGAGTTGCTCAATAAAGTTATTAGAGCTGCTGTAATGACTCACATTAGTCATTCAGCTGTTCTTGCTTTGCTGTAATGTCTTTCCATTTAACAGTCTAACTGGAGTGATGTCTTGTTCAGGGAAATCACTGCAGGTCTAAAGGTCACCAGTGGCCATCTTTAATCTCCTCTAGCTCACTGATAAGACATCAGTCAAGTCACGGTTTCTCCTGGAACAACATGAGAAGAAACAGAACAAAAAAGAAGAGAAAGTGCCCATGCAACAGTGCAAAAATACATCAAAAATAGTTGAATAGTAGTTGACATTGACGTGTTAATAGTAAAAAGTACATTTTATTAGTCAGATTGCAGGAAGTGATGATGCTTTTATAAAATGTCAGGTGCTTTATATTCAGGTTTGTCACTTCTTTTTAATAAAATAGCTCATCATCCTCAGCAACAAATCATATGACATTAAAAAGATACAGAACTGTGGCATTTATTGAAATTGTACATTCTCTCACCAAACAATCAATCAATCAATAACAACTGGACCAAATGGACATCATGTTATAGAGTGTGTATATATAATCATAAGCTCCAGAATCTGGTGGTGAGATTAATGTTATTGTTGCCTTTCTTCCACATTTAGTCGATTAAACAGGCAGCACTGCCATCTTTTTCCTTTGTCTACAGCAGCTCACCGATCCATCCCAGCAGGTTATAAAGAAAAAAAGTCAGTGCAAACACACAATGAAATGAAATCAGGAATTTGATATCACTTGGTTCATATATAGTAATAATCTGAGAACTAAGAATGAATAAAGGAGCAAAACTCATGAGGAGCATGAGGTAAGATACAGCACAATATGGCTGTTATCCACATAATAACATGGTATCCAATCAAGACAAATGATTAAGAACCAGAAAACAAATACAAATAGGGTCAAGGTCACAGACTTCATTCATTCATTCAATCAAACGCCATGATTTTTGGACACGTGCATAAGAATACAACGGTAGACAGCTGAATGAGCCAAAGCAGCTGAGAAAAACTGCACATGTACGCCTGACAGATTTTGATAACTGGATGGATCATTTTGCACAACACGTGTAATTAGCTTGAATGACACTGTATGAACACTGTTCATAATTCAGAGACTCATTGACTGAAAAAAATATTCTCATTCATGAATTGATCTTGAAATGAATGAGGAAAAACTGTAATATAAAGGCATTATTAGCTGGTTTATAGCATCAGCTGTCAGATGAGATGTGAGTTTGTATGACAGGATTACAGTGAAACAGGCAGTACAATATGGACGACGCACCTTCTTTCTTATTTTTATCCACCACTTTTACCACACACAAGTCTGCATGCACTACATCACTTCATATGTCTTTTGCTGGTACAAGAGGACATGAGCTTGGACAGCTATTCCACATTCACATTGTACGCTGCTCAAAACTATGATGCTGCAAAGCTGCATTTCAAACAGCAGTCTGTGAAATCACCACCTGACGTTTTTGCATAAACCTCCTGTTCATGATGGTTTGTCTTCACTCTCTTTAACTGACTGTTCCGGGTGACAGGTGACCTCTGGTTAGATGGACCACCAGCAGGACTAGATCCCAGCACAGCAGGAGCTCAGGGTCAGTGGATATTTGTGAAGAAACAACGCCATCTGCTGGTGGTGACCGCTTAGGCTCAAGGATGGGGTGGGTGGAGAGGAATTGAGGTTCTACATCTCGCTTAGCACACAGTTACATTTTTTATACCCAACCAAAGGCTGTGTGACAGGTAGAGAAGTCCTTTTGGAAGAAAGGACAAGAAAGCTCCATTTGAATATAGAAAAAAAGGAGCATTTTATATCAGACCATTAATGATGGATAGATAAAAAGAGACATGTTGAGAAGCCCAAATCATGCCCTTAAAAACATAGGGAGACTTAATGAGGTAATTAAAGATTGCTTTTAAATACTTGCCTTAAAGACTCACTCAACACAGCTTTAGTATACCACACAGGTGTTTTCCCTTATTATACCTGATTGGCAGTGGTGTGCATAGACTTTTTGAAGGGCAGGGGCAAAAAGAAAAAAGGGCACCTACAGTACAACGCATTCTCACCACTGAAGAGGACACTTAAGCATGTGTTTTTGCCTCCCAAGTGGACATTTTCATTATGCTTTAAGCAGCTAAGAGGGCAGTTTAGTGTGTTTTTTCCACCCAACAGAGCAATTTGGTGTATTGCAAACCAGAGGGGCACTTTAGTTTTTCAACAATCAAGGAGGGGTGACCCCCCCACTGATTGAACCTCTTCTTAGGACTGCCTCACACTGCTTTTTATTTAACCTACAGTAAGATTATGGTATATTTTTACTTCATAGACTTTAGTGACTTCAGTTTATTCTCAGCTAAACTTTAAACTTCAGCCTTCTAGTTTTTCTCCTCGAAACACAAATCATTACGCAGTTTTGTTGTAGGAGCAAACTTTTAATGTGACAATGCTGAATATAACAATTAAAATAACTTTTCATCTATAGTGCCATCCTCATGAAACATTTGATTTTTTTTTAGTCTTTGTTTTTTGGTTTATGATCAAATACCTGCGAACCATATGACATTGCCATCAGCTTCAAATGTTAACAAATGTTAGCATGCTAACACATTGAAGTAGGTTGGGCAACATGGTTACAGCTGTTAAACGTCATCGTGTAGCTAAGTGTAGCCCTGCTGGAGGCTCGTATTGTTCTGAAAGCAGACAATGAAGCACATACACATTTCTATTCTATAAAATTTCAGGCTTTATTATTTGTGTGTTGGTATGTAACTGTGTTGATATTGTCGATGTCCTGGCAGAGGGATATTTTACGAGCTGATCTTAGACTCAGTTGGAAGAAATATGGATTGAAATTTCCAATACAATGGAAGTGAATGGAATATGTTTACTAGCACTCACAGCACTGAGAAAACCCCATTACTATGGGTAATTCACACTTTTCTTTGGAGCTACGTCTTTGTTAGGAAGTAACTCTGTTAGGTCATATAGTCAGGAGGAATCTCATTAACATCAGGCCCATACAGTGCTGTTTTGGCTGACACAGATTGTGTTTCCTTGCCTGTGGGGTTATTGGCATCCCAATAAAATTATTTGCAGTCTGAGCAGTGCACTTGGGGACTCTGGAGTAATTGCATCTTCATTCTTGTTCACAGCTCAGATTGCAGAGCTCGTCCATCCATAAAGGCATGCAACCCAAAATGTGTTCGTTAACATCTAAAAATGAAGGTTGCCTCGAGTTATATTTGAATTACATCTCAATCTAATGGATTTCCATTTATGCCACATTGTTAGCTCAACAGTGGAGCCATTCATATCGAAAATACAGAACCCAGTTCTATGTTTTGCTCCAAGGTATGCATGATGGATCCTTTTCATAAGCTTTAGAGCTCACAGTATCTGAAAGGAATCACAGTTAGTTTTTCACAGTGTCTGGAGCATTAATGTGATTTATAAACACTAATTTTACTCAACTTGTTGAGTGTTCAATGATCCCAACTCTTTTATTCATCTGAGGAAACGTAGATACAGAGAGTTAAAGCAAAATAAATGTGTCCTTGTGTGTCACCACTGAAAAATGTGTTATTATACACTCAACCAGATATGAATGATTAAAAACTGTGATGGCTGCTGCTGGCAAACCATCGGCTGTAGTTGTGCTGTTGGAGAGTCACTGCTGCTCAGTTTGGTCACTATGTCCATGTTGCTTCAAAGCCTGCCTGTCTTCCTGGGGACTTGGTTGTGCACCACCAGCAGAGAACACCCCCCCATGTCCAGCGTCGTCATGGAAACACGCCCCCTCAGGTAAACACTGTTAGCTCTGTCAGCATTTTGCCATTGCCCAGTCCTTTAAAGTTCATATAATCCAACTGCAATCAAGTCTGTCATTGAAATCATATAGCTACAGTATGCACTCTATAACTATGGAAAGCCTGATAATCAGTTTTTCTCACTGGTTCTCGCAGGTTCTCTGTGTTTCTCTCTTGGTTCTCCCTTGGTTCTTTCTTGGTTCTCAATGGTTACCTCTGGTTCTCTCTTGGTTCTCCCTTGGCTCTCTCTTGTTTTCTTTGGTTCTCTCTCTTGGCTCTCTCTTGTTCTCTTTGGTTCTCTCTCTTGGTTCTCCCTTGGCTCTCTCTTGTTCTCTTTGGTTCTCTCTCTTGGCTCTCTCTTGTTCTCTTTGGTTCTCTCTCTTGGTTCTCCCTTGGCTCTCTCTTGTTCTCTTTGGTTCTCTCTCTTGGCTCTCTCTTGTTCTCTTTGGTTCTCTCTCTTGGTTCTCTTTTGGTTGTCACTGGTTCTCTCTTTGTTATCTATGGTTCTCTCTGGTTTTCACTGGTTCTCTGTGGTTCTCTGTGGTTATTGCGGGTTCTCTCTGGTTACCTCTCTTGGTTCTCTCTGGTTACATCTGGTTCTCTCTGGACTCATCCCATGAACATTATATGGAGTCAGCAAATATCCAAACACTGCTCCAGACATGATATTCTGATGAGCCTGAAAATATGTTTGTACACATACATACTGTGGTTTGAGGTAACGTTCAGTGCTTGTTCAAAATCTCAAATCAGTTTTGTACAGAAGACGAACAAAATGTTCTGTCCTTACAAATGACCTTTTACAAAGTACTTCTCTCAGTGTAATCCATGTCCTATTTATCCAGTCATATGCTCACTACCACCAAACACATGCATCTTTGCTTGAACAATATATAAAGGTATACCATGCAACATTTCCCATAATAACACTATATTGACTAATAATACCTACCAATCAACACCGGTAACCCATTAGACATGGGTGGTCTGAATCTGTAGACATTTCTCTTTCAATCTTATTTTGCCGCATTTAAAAATTTTCTGGGTGTTTTCAATAAGGTTTTATTCCTCTGAATCACATATACTGTACATGTTGTATCAGGCAATCTATTAATATCTTTGGTTACTTCTTGCACTATAGCATATAACACATTCTGAATGTTTGCATTCATATCCTAGCAGAACACAATAATTTGTTCAACATGTAAATAAGACTCTCAGAAGATCCTCCAACAGGAAAAATCATATTTAAATTACAGCAGTGACATCAGGGGAGAGCCATTAAAACAGATCTTGAATATTACAGTAAAAATAAGTAAGTAAGTAAGCTTCCAATTGATCCTTGTGACCTTCTGCTCCCACTATTTCCTCCTAATAGAGTCCTGAGGGAAATAATGCAACCGTTTACCACGTCCGAGCTGAACACAGCAACCATAGGCTGCACCACATGGCATTTTGTTTCAAAAGGTAATGGCATTACAACCATTCACACTCACGGACAATTTAAATTAACCAATTAACCTAATCCATCTATCCATTTTCTACCTCTTATCCTCTCATAGGGTCCTGAGGGGCCTGGAGCCTATCCCAGCTGTCTTAGGGTGAAAGACAGGGTACACCCTGGACAAGTCTCCAGTTCATCACAGGAAACATAGAGACAGACAACCACTCACACTCACATTCACACCTACGGTCAATTTAAATTAACCAGTTAACCTAATCCCCATGCATGTTTTTGGATGGTGGGGGGAAGCTGGAGTACCCAGAGAGAACCCACGCAGACATGAGGAGAACATGCAAACTCCACACAGAAAGACCCCGGGCCGGGAATCGAACCCAGTACCTTCTTGCTGTGAGGCGACAGTGCTAACCACTACACCAGTGTGCCGTCCCTATATATATTATATATATAGGTGTGTAATCAAACCATTGTTATCAACAAGTCAAATGTATATATATGAACCAATCCCATGACAAAATTGTCCTAAACTTTCTAAACACTAGTTGTCGGTACTCTCTCTAATACGTGACTCTGAGGTAAACTAACCTTCATCTCGGTCCTCAGCAACAGAGTATGGTTGTATATCTGTTGCTACAGAAACACCAGTGGACCTGGTTATTGCTGTCACTTGTTCTGAGTTACAGGCAGAGGTTGTTGAAATGCTGCAACAGCATCTGCAGCTCCTTGTTTCTTCCTCACAGTGGTGATAGTTAGATTAATCTACAGTAATGATGTGCTAGTTTGTTGTGCTGCAGATGTGTAGCAGATCACTACTGAACAATGTCGACACAGTGTTTTTGTGTTGTCCATTTGTCTTTTGTGTTTCACCAAGAAAACAACGTGATCCCTCACTGCTAATCTGAACAGCCCTGAGTGTCTTCAGTTAGCATCCTGTTAGCTTGTTATACAAACTTTCGCATGTTGTCTAAGCTATCATCATCATCATCATCATCACCATCATCATCATGATCATCATCATCATTTAATTCCATTGGTGTTTCCATAGCAACAGATCTGTTTAGATGGTGGTTTACCATGGGGCTGTTACTCTCTGCTCCTGAGCATGTACGAACTGGAGATTGAATGATCTGTTACATCCGTCGGGAACTCTGACGTTTTGAGTTCCACAATGAAAATTAGTGAGCACTGGCTCACTGTTTGATCCCTCATCATCAGGTGAGAGGGCTTGATGAAACAAGCATGTGGCTCATTTTGGGCATTAACCTAATCTCTGATCAATAGTACATGTCAGGTAATCCCGTCAGAGTGGAGGACAGCAGCAGGGAGCGTCACTGTTACAGCTGAATTTCATCACAGGGTCAAAGGTTAACAGCTGGTCCTCCAAACATTACCTCTGGCGTTCCCCAAATGACTGTCTCTCTCTCTCTGTGTCTGTTGGTCTGATTGAAGTGATGGCAGGTCTGTACCAGTAATTGCTCCATACATCTCTGTATCTCTTGGGAAACATAAAGATGTGCTATCCATCTGGAACCTCTGATGATCAATACCCGTTGTTTATTATCCCTTGGCTCTTTTGAAGGACTATGCCCTTAGGAGTTATCAAACGAGCAAAAATGAGTCAACTGGAAGTGTGAGAACAGGCGTGATAGTGATGTATTGGTCTGAGGACTGCCTATGTGATATGCAGGTAACAGTGATGACTCTTACTTTTTTAAGTTCTTCACATGAGCTCCTCGTTTTCTATCTTGTAATCACATCATTTAGCAGCACATTGTCCTTGCAGCTAGATCATATTTCCTGAGTGCTATCAGGAAACAACAGCCCGAATCAGCTGCCTAAACAGGCCTGTTTGAACAAGTGCAGGAGCTCACTGTTGCTTTCACCAGGCTGGAAACAATAAACAGAGCTTAGGGGAGCTGTGTCTACATGTGCAGTCAAAAGACTAGAAATAAACAGGAAAGAGTCCATTTGGGTTTGATGGCTTTCATCAAAATGACATGTTAAATACTGTGGCTAATGACAGTACAGTCAAGCTTTTATAGGGTCAAATTACTGTAGCCCCCATATATTAAAGATAAGAAAAACACATGACCATTAAAAGTTTAATTCCAAAGCAATAAATGAAGTATTAATCACTTCAATATGCTGATACAGCCTTGCTTGGTCTAGTATGATGACTTTCCTGACTTAATATCACTTCACCAGTTGTGCTACTGTTACATTACAGCATTATCCTGTCGATTATAATCACAAAATTTCCCCAAAATCACATTCCCGTACTTTCCTGAAGCACTGTAACACTGATATATGTATATGTGGAAATGCTGTTCTTAGTCTCGCTGATGAAATTAAAGTTGTAATTCAAGCTGCTGAAACAAAAAAACAGAAATACAAAAAAAACCAAGAAATAGCAAAGCACATTGTTGTTTTTGATTGAGATGCAGAATTACAGTGTGATCCAGTGTTCTGCCTCGAATTTGGTCTAAAAAGGTGAATTCAGTTTAAATTCCTCACTCCTGTTCAAAATGATGAAGAGTAGTGAACTCAGTGAGGAAGAAAGAGTCCAGTTAAAGTGAAGGAGATGATGCTTGAGGATCTTTGAGACAAACAGGTGTCCTGATACCTTTGTTAGACACTGGATCTCTAGTATAAGAGAATGTGCTCATCAGTGCGTGGAATGACATCTTACTGAACATGATACTACAGGCAAGCACAGAAAAAAGCTTGAGCCAAGCACAAATCCACAACGAAGGCACTTTTCATTCACTATTGACTTGTTTTTATTGCAGGTTAAATTGCTTCAGGCATTGAATGAGGGGAACATTACACTGCCATTTGTCCCCTATCTCGAATCCAAAGCCAAAAGCCCTTTAAATGAGCTCTTCAGTCTTTTATGGCTGTGTGGATTAAGACTTCCGGCACAAATGAAAAAACTCTATCTGCTGGCTGCAGGCGAACATGTGTCAGCAGGGCTGGATCTGCTCAGCATATGTTTTTTTTCAAGCGTGGCTTTTGTCACAGCTGGATGCTTTGCTTTCATTTGTCACAGTTTGTGATGAAGTACAGCACCAATGAACTATGCTTAAAGCAAGCTGTGGTTTAATGTGTGCAGCAGCAGGGAGCAAAACTTTAAGAAAAGGTCAGTTTCTAAAACAATTCAAGCACAGCTTCCCTAAGTGCCACACGCTCACATGAAACATCATAGCTTCAGAAATTCTCACACTGTGTTTGTACATTTTAATATGTAATTTCACACAGGTCATGTTTTTACTGTGACCTCTCACTTCAACTAAGACCCCGTTTATATTTAGCCGGGTATCTGTAAAAATGAGTATTAATGTGGTTGCACCTTTCATCTACACGTAAACGCAGGTTTCAGTCACTGAAAACGGGTATTTTTGAAAACTCTGTTTTCATGCCTGCGTGTAAATGGTGGAAAACAGAGTTTTAGGTTTTCAAACATCACGATACATGTCACAGAGGATGTTGTGATGTAATGTTTTCACGATTGTGATTGGCTGGTTTAGCTTTACACTTCTCATTACACTGCCACCTATAGATTGGGCATGCTCATAATAGTGGGGTATTTATGCGGGTTTGTGTAAATGAATATATTTTGGAAAATGGTGTTGTGTAATCGAGGATATTATTGAAACCGGAGAGGTGGATTTATCCGTTTCTATAAATACCGGCCTGTGTGTAAATGGTGTCTAAGGTGCACCATTATGCTAAAGTGGGGTAAGGCATGTAAGTCAGTGCTGCTGGGCAGCTTCCATGTAAATGAAAAAATACCATGTCAGTGCTTAATACTTCCCATGCCGATGATAAACCCCATTTTTAATCTTTCAGTCAGAAATGACCCTTCATCCTCTTACAAACCACAAAACCTGTCATGGTGTAACAGAACAGACAGCTACCAGCTAGTAGCTACAGCTAGCAGTTAGCTGTCACTCAAAGCGACCACATCCTCAATTATTCCCATCTTTAAGCCGAAACAGATGACTTTTATGAAATTGTCATAGATCACAGACACTTTTTTGTACCAGGCTGAAAACATTATTATTTCTATTGTAAATTTGAGCTTTTTAATATTTTAAGGGGATTGACTGTTAGCTTCATTTCTCAGCAGGTTGCCTTTTGGGATCATAAACTGTAAAATTTATAGATGGATATGGAAATAGAAATGTCTCTTGAGATTTTTCTGTCATTTGGCACCAGAATCTGAACAGCAGTGATCAGGATCTGCCATTCATAAGCTGAGCATGGTCGCACCTCGCTAGCATTAGCCACGTAACAGCTATGTTAGCATGACAGTGGCTGTTTAGCTAGAAAGACATAACAACTAACCATAACATCTCTATAATTACATGAGTGCTCGAAGTGACACATGCTCTGTTCCATCTATCCTGAGCTTTGGCCTGTGACTGCTACTGTCAATCATAACATCATCACATAACTCATTAAACTTATCTGAAAAATGAACACTTGAATAAGAACCTAAAATGGCAGAAATCATCTTTGGGGGGAAAAAAGTGATTTGTCATGCACAATGAATTTTTAGTTTGGGGGAAGGATTTATGAGTGATACAAATTAAACACAAATTACAGCAACACAGAGCAAGCACTGCTGATCAAAGAGACATGTTGATAAATGTGTTTATTGAGCATGAATCATTTACATGCAGTAAAATCATAAGTCAGCAATACAAACTCAACATGCTTATCCTCAGACAGTCGCTGCCAAAACAACACTGATGCATGATACAAATGTTGACAATAGAGGCCGCCATTACAATGACAGTGAGGGTGTGTAAGTTTGTGGAGGTTGTAAAGGAGGGTTGGTCCTGCAGAAACGATGCTGCTCTTTGTGAAGAACAAACGTCCTCAGTGCTTCAGATGCATTTGAGCAGGTAGGAGTTGCAGTTGGCTCCTCTGCCGCAGTCACAGAGCTTCCCGATGCGAGGCCCGAACTTCATGGCACACCGATCCCCCATCCCACACTGAGGGAGGGAAGGCACACATTTACATTCAGCTACTCTGAAATAATGCTGCTGTAAAAATTCCAGTAAATACAATTAAGTATGACTGGCATGAGTAATATATTAATATATAACCACATACCCTTTAATGTGATTTTTATTTATATGTGAGAATCACCTTAAAATTTCTCATTTTCTTCTCCTCTGCTTATATTACATAATCAGCTAGTTAATTTATGGATCAACTGAGTCAATTGATAAAAAAGTGTATATACATTCAGTATACAGGACTTTCTATTAATCCACTACTGAATTGTTTCTCTTAAAGCCTTCAGTATTTCCAGTGAAATACTTAAACCTGGTTCATTAGCTGTCTTGGTATTTGAAGCTTTTTCATTTGCCCTTCTTTCAGCTAATTGGAGTCAGGCAGTATGGTCTTGATTAGTCTCTAATTGCACTGAGTGAACCACTGTTGCTGGCATTGCATTTTCCTGTTATCTTTTAATTACTGACAGAGGTATTTTTTGCTAAGTGGTGAAACAGCAGTGGAGCACTGTCAAACAAATCAATGAACTCCATTCAGATGAATAAAGTGAGGTTACCAGTGGGATGCTTCCTCTTTTCTCAGTGGAGGGAATTCGATTGTGCATCCTGCCCAGCAGAGCATCCAGAGCTTCAATCTGCTCATCACAAACACAGGGAACAGAGAGAAAGAGTCACATCTGAGCTGCCTGTGCACATACTCACCTCTGAAATATCCCCTCAAGTTTGTTTGTTACGGTTATTTCCATTCCTTCCACACTGCATGCCACTATCACATATACTGTGTATTCTTTATTTATAACTACTCACTTAAGCTGTATGATGCTTTCAAACCTAAGATGACGTCATTTTTTAGCATTTAGAGTTCTAGCTTTCAGTTAAATGGATCATTTCACATAGATTTTCCAACTTGGTAAGTCAGATACTGAGGGTCTGAACATGGATCAGCTGAGTTTAGGGAGGTTAGTCGGTGTTGACAATTATTAAATATTACTAAACTCTGACCTTTTAACATTCATGACAAATGGAAATTAAGAATATGCTCAGAGAACGTCCTACAGGATAATATGCATCTCTTAAAGTCAGACATGTAAAAATCATGTTTTTATTCCTGTGCTGGTCAATTTTGGGCTATTTTGTCTTTTTTTCAAATTAGTGGAATAAAAACATCCAAATTAGATGTTTAGGTTTTACTTTAACTACTTTATCTTTTTGAGTCTGGAGATTAAAAAAATTATCCATTGTAAAACTCAACAGGTGATCAACCCTCAACACTAGCAGCTCCTCAGAATCATTAGCAGTTTATTTATTCTGCACAGATTCAGGATCAGTGTTAGATCTTTCAACAGTCCTCCATAAACTATCATCAGAGGATCGTCCTCAGATACTGACCAGGTCTCTGTCTGAGGCTGGCTCGGGTAAGTCCCCTCCAACGTCCTCCGCCGAGATTTCCTGGGACGCCTGGCCGCGACACATGACGGACAGCAGGCCGACGAGCAGCAGACTGCGGAGCAGCCCGGAGCTATCCATGGTGCTGGTGCGGGAGGAGGAAGAGGAGGAGGAGGTGCTGGCAGGAGGCAGCAGGTCAGCACTGGAGGAGCAGAGGGTCGCAGCAGGTCCACAGGAGACTCCCTCCACACACCAGACCTGCTGCTCTCTTATACCGACTCTACTGGCCCCGCCCGAGAGCCCACTGCAGAGTCCTGCCAGGGTGGATAAACCCAACACTCAGCTTCCTGGCAGTTATGAAATATATGAAAAACAGGGACATAGAATAGAAAATCATATTTTAGTCATCCTCTCTTCGGCTAAATTTCCTTGTTAGAGCAAGTCATAAACGTTAAGTAAGAAAACAATAAGACAACATCATGAAATAACTGAATATAATAATAATAATAATAATAATAATAATAATAATCCACAGCGTATGTTCTAAAAATGTTTAAGAGCAAATAAAATGTCATATTTTGACTATGGAGGTCTTGATGAAATTATGAAGTATAAAATAAAATCAGTGCATGTTTGCTGTGCAAGACAGTGTGAATAATTTATTGTCATTAAATCAAATTACAGGAAGTAGCTGGTCACATTCTGTCAGGTAAATTAATGATGGATTATTAACACCTTAAACCACTCAAAAACACATCAACATACAATCATTCATGAAATAAATCTATTAAAAATAATGAGTTTTAATGAGTCAAATTAATTATTATCTATAATTTTATGAGTTTAAATGTACAAATGAGGTAATGGCATTATTATGGCATAAATATCAGTTAAATCACTGAACAAACCAATCTTTGATAAATACAGTGAAACAAATAGCATTGAGAATTGGTCAAATTAAATCATCTGTTCCACAACATGCTCTTAAAAATGCATATTTTAAATTTATAAAAAAATCCTTGACAACATCACAATAATCTGATTCCCCTTTTTCAAATGAAATTTGGGCTGTCTATAGTTGCATTGTAATCTGAATATGTAATCTGTTACCCCCAACTCTGCCCTCAATTAATGCAACATATTTTTAAACCATATAATGGATTTTATTGAGTTGGTCACTTTCCATATTAGTTTTCACAATATTTATTTTATTCTTATTTTTAAATTACATATTTTAGTTTAAATAGAGACTACAGTCTGCCCACAGATTATACTGACTCTATCCAGTGTTGACCAGCTAACAGCTAACACCAGTTAGTCTTAGTTGTAATCCAGCATTCACTAATATGCAACCGTCAAGCTGTCAAATTCTTAAATTTCTGCGTAGTGATAAATGATAAATAGCATGATTTGAAACTACTGCCGTCAGAGTTTAATAGCCTAATGGCAGAAGGAACAAAAGATGTGGTTTATGGGTTCATTCTCCTCAGAGGTTCATAGTAATGACAGCCTGACATGTCACAGCACAGAACATCCTGGGCTTGGATGATGTTCTTTACTGTCTTCACCACCTGAGAGGACGTCAGTCTCTTTGCTTGTCTCTGATAACCTTACAGAGTGAATGAATAATAAAAGTTAGTTAAAGGTCATCTATTATGCAAAATTCATTTTATAAAGGTAGTTTAACAGTAGTATGTGTCTCCATAGCCTGTGAATGAGGCCCCAGCAGTGTAAAAAGTCACCTCCTTCCTCTGCTTGCTCCTCTTCTTTGACAATGTGTGCTGAAACAGGCTAGTTGAACATTTCACCCCTGTTGACGTCAACAATTGTTTTGCCCCCTCCCTCCAGTAGAGGACACTGCCTTTGAGCCAGCCTCCTCCCGCATAGACAACCTTCCTCTAAAGTTACTGAGCGGCCTCCATTGTTTCTCCTCTCTAACTTTCACAAACAATCCTGACAAAGTTAGGAGCAAAGCACGGCAGCTGCTCTGTGTGTTGACTGCTTCAACGAGCACAGGAAGCTATTTTTACTCTGTTCGTCCTCTGAAGACCCAGTGGATTGATTTATTTTAGCTGGAAATGTAGCGAGAGAGCTTCCCAAAGTTTAGCATGTGTGCGCTCATCATCTCACAAAGCAGGCTTCACTAACCAGCTGAAGATGAAGCATGGATCTGTACAAACTGTCTGGGACAACAAACAGCTCTACGTAGCATGATGGCCTGTAAACATGCCCCCGTAGGGTTAGCATTGACGGTACCGGAGGGTAGCTCCGGTAGCTGCAGTGCTAAACATGTTTATAGGGGCTATGATTGATGAACTGATAACATATAACAAACAGGGAGCTGGTTCCAGATCTGAGCAGCATAAATAAACAAATCTTTAAACCATCCATTCGGTCATGTGTATTGTTTGTCCTCCAGGTTTGACATCAAAGCAGTTAAACACTAAATGTTCCAGCAGTTGATGTGATTGTTAGCTTTCCCCATCGCTGAACTACAACCATCTTCAGAATCAGAATCACTTTTATTGGCCAGGTATGAGCTGACATACAAGGAATCTTCCTCTGGTTTACAGCACTCTCTACGACACACAGCTCCCTGAACGAGGGCCCAACCTAATTCTGTTGTATGGTCTTTTATTGTGTTGAAAAACTATTGAGGACTGGGTGAATTTTCAAAATGAGTCAAAAAATTCTATGTGATGTATTTGGGTGGAATTAATAACCAGTGTGATATATCAGTGAAACAATAGTTTTCCATACTGGTACCAGAGAAAAGTCAAATATTGTCACACATTGTGACAAAATGTTCCTAAACAGCACAACTGGTGGTTCTGACTGTACACACCTATACTAATACATTTCTAAAATTGTTCCCCTTTTTACCATGTAATTTTGCACAGTTACTGATCAGATGATACATTACTAATTCCTAATTGAATTGGGCTACTATACCATGACTGGATTTACACTAAATAATGTTTTTTTCTGTTTGTTTGTTTTTAGGTGAGAACAAAAATAGAAGATGAAAATATTTTCTCTGACACACTTACACATATGTTGTAGTGTTGTATATGTATTTTGTAGCAAACACAGGTGACCAAATCATTATTGATACAGCCAGATATACTCTGTTATTTTTGGGGATGTCATTTTTGGACAGGAGGCAAAAAAATGGTCTAGCAATTAAGAGCTACATAAGAAACAGGTAAATAAAAGTAAATTAATAATAAAACTTTACTGTGTTTTAACTCTTCATCACGTTTCACAGGTAGGACACCTGCGTACGGTGGCCGGCAGGGGTCGCTGCTCCAGCAGTATGGCGGCCCGGAGGCTGCCTCTGTGCTTCCTGAAACGCATACTTCAGGATTAGGAAGAACACACCCAGTGACATCAGTGAGTTAACAGAAGAAGTAGAAAAGTCTCCTGTCTGAAGTTGCCGAAGGAGGACCAATAGGGCCGAAAGGTCCCACCACTGCTTCTGTCCCTGTTGACTCTTTGTTTTCTTAAAGCTCCGCACTTTTTCGGAGGAACCAGAAGCGTCCAAACTTACGCTTGAACTTTTTTTTTGCTGCAGCGGAGCGCAGAGGATGTCAACTTCTGACGAGACAGACGGGCTCCGGCCGAGATATGGCTGTAAGTTTCCCACTCCTTTCTGCTCACCTTGAGGTGCCAGGCGGGCGGCTCCCCCGCTTCTCCCTGCAGACAGCTGCAGGCAGGCGGGGAAGCTGCTCCAGGACCAGCTCTGCTGCTGCTCCGTGCACACAACTTGAGAAAAGTTGCGTTGGTTTAAGAGCTCGCAGTCAGCGTGGTTTCAGCTTAATTATGACTTCCGCCTTTTTTTCTAATAATGCATGGCAGGCTGGAGAGGGAGGCCTGCTCTCACACACATCCTTTTATTTTACATTTGGCATACTTTTCTGTGTCATGGAGGGTTGCAAAGTTATGTGTTTTAAGTCATCCTGGTCTTTTTAAATTTTTAATTAATTTCTAAATCAAATTGGGAGAAAAGAATGAAGTGAATGTGTGAATTGGGATTGCACAATACAACTTTATACTCCTTCATCTATCCCACTAGAACAGGAAACAGTTTTATACTGTCAGAAAGAAGCTGGTGAAATGAGGATTTACCTGTCTCCCACCTCAGATGTGACAGGAGACTCAAAGGAGGCCTCTTTATGTTACCCCTCCCTTCCCTCCATAATTTGGGAGAAAACCTGTGTGGGGAACATTTCCCAGCAGGCTCCACTGTGCAGTCTCACGGGAATCAGCCCCATGACCTCCCCCTGCATTGTTTTCCCTTTCTTTTCAGTATATGAATATGCATCCAGTCACAGCACAAAGGCCTGTCCTCATCAGACTCATTAACTGGCTGCACAGATGACTGATGAGTGAGGCTGCCTTCCTTTGTTAAAAAATAACTTTGATGAATGAACAATAAAAGTTAGTTAAAATCATCTCACTGATATTAAAATGTTCCAGTTTCTTAAAGTAGATTCTCTGTTGTTATCCCTGTTTGAGAGTAGACTCAGTGTTAAAATCAAATTGAGTTTGTAATCAAAAACAGAACCAAACGAGAAAAGCACTCAGAGAGCGCGGACCGCCGCCGCCTGTTTGTTTGTTTGTTTGCAAAGTAAGTCAAAAAGTTATGGACAGTTTTTGATGAAATTTGGTGGTGCCGTTTAATCAGATCCAATCACCACCAAAAATTAATCAGTTTTAAGTTAGGCCACTTCTGACCAATCCTGAAAATTTTGTCAAAAACCATCCATAACTTTTTGAGTTATTTTACAAACCATCAAACCAACATACAAATAAACAAACCCCAGTGAAAACACAACCTCCTTGGCGGCGGTAAAAATTTATACAAGTCCACAACATGAATGTCTTCTCCGTGTAGGACACCAGCTTTATGTTGTGTCTGAAACAGAAGGAACTACTCACTTTATTCCACATGTTCTATCCATCCAGCAGTGCAGTGTGGCTTCAGCTTTTTTAAATGTACCACATCTTTTTTTCAACATTTCAGTGATATTCATACAAAATATTCCCACTCCTTCTTTTCCCAGCTACTCTGCTCCATCACCTCTTTACATAAAAAATAACATACTGAGAGGAGAGGGGGCTAGATGGAAACTTTGTTCCAGTTATGCAACCAGGAAAAGAGCTAGCCTATTTGTTATTAAAGTAAAGACTAATGCAGCCTGCCTTCCAGCACTTCTTCTCTTTTGGGTGTTTGCTCGGTAAAAGATCCATAGTTTTCTGGTGACATTGTGCTGAGGTGTCGTTTTGTTTGTGTTTTGGGCACCAGCCGTCCTGGATGGCGTGGAGCGACTCACGGCGGAGGAGATGGATGAACAGCGGCAGCAGAACATGGCCTATGAGTACCTGTGCCACCTGGAGGAAGCCAAAAGGTAAGAGCTGGAGGCACTTAAACAGAGGACGATACCAGCCTCTGGGACATTGTTATTTTCTCCACACAATGTCAGAAAAGATAGTGAGTTTTATTGTCTAAAATGAAAAGAGAAAGTCACCAAGTCAGCAACACTGACAGTCCGTCCCCTCAGGCCTCCTCTGAGCCACTCCCAGAAAATCACTATTGTGAATTTAAACAATTACCATGGTTACTGTTAGTATGCACAGAGGCTCTGGTTCCAGTTACACTGAGGTTTATAGATGTTGGTGTTGGCTCTGTACAGGCAGATCACTAGAGTATTCTGGGTAGCATTTGATGTATTTAGCAGTATTTAGATGTATTTAGTGTGGTGTAATTATTTAAGCTCCACATCTGCTTTGGCTCCTGTTGAAAGTGAAATAATGTACTTTATAAAGCTGGTTTTCATCTGAGAGCATGGATCACATATATATCGGGTATATATTTTGAGTTTTTTGGTCAGTGCTACAAAAGTATTGAAGTTTGGTACCCAGCCCTGGATGGCATATAGAGTCTGGTCTAGGTCAGACAATACATCTGTAATCTGACAGTTTCACATTTAAATCATTTTGCCAGTTTTATCATCGGTTATTTCTGCAAAGTGCTTGTTCATGCTTTGGATATTTGGCCTCTTTTACAAATGAAATCACTTGTTTTACAGGTCATACACTTCATAGATAATACATACATGATTTCCAGAAGGTTACTGTGATCCAGTTTTCTCGTGAAATATTCTCATGATGTATGAAGATGTGTGTGTGTGTGTAACCTGGTTGTAGTAGTGTTTAGTTTAGGAACTCAGGGCTTGACCCCATGGCAGACTCGTAGGTTAAAAAGAGGAAGGATTATGCGAGACAGGAAGTGACTCAGTCCCTGTTGATTTGAGTATTTCTCTCTGTTGCCACAGAAACCCACAGTTGTCATAGCAACAGGTTCCGGTGTGAGCACTGGAGTCCGTGCTGCTGCGATACGTGTACACTGCTCTGAGGGAAAAAAAGCAAAGCAACAAAAAAAAAAAAAAAACCCTGAGTGGTGTGTAGTGCTGGTTGGCCTCTCGTCTGCTCTGTCCTTATCGTCTGATCCTGTCTGTGATCTTCAGGAAGTTTCTGGAATGACTTCTGTTTGATGTGCACCCCCTGACACCTCCACCTCAGTTTGTCCTCTGTCGTTTAAAAAACTTTCAGGAGAGCAAAATGTTGAATATCTCACATAAGTCACACTAATGGAGAGAAATGTGAACATGCTTTCCTCTGAGGTTCTTCATGTTCATGATTCTGCGTTTGCCACCACTTTGGGCTTCCCCCGATACATTTACATGTCAAAGTGGAATTATTACATTATTAGGAACAGTTTAATGGATCTATTGGCAGGAATGGAATATAATATTGCAGGGATGTATCATGCTTATTTTCTGGGACATATTTATTTGTATTTGGGGTTTCTAATAGAACATGTTTACATGCTTTAATGTTCACAAATCGGCAGTAGCTCAGTCTGTAGTGACTTGGGCTGGGAATCGGATTGAACTGGGTAGCCAGTTCAAGTCCAGGTCGGACCAAATGTGGAGAGTGGACTGGTAGCTGGAGAGGTGCCCTTGAGCAAGGCACCGAACCCCCAACTGCTCGGGGCGCCTGGATAAGGGGCAGCCCCCTCACTCTGACACCTCTCCTCTAATGCATGTGCATGTTTGTTTCATGACTTGTGTGTGTAATGTGCAATTGAAAAAAGTTACTAACAGAGTGAAAAAATGTAATTTCCCCTTGAGGGATTAATAAAGGAATTCAAAAAAAAAAAAAAGAAAAATGGCTACATGAGCGAAAAAGAAAGGGGGGTACTAATGGAGGAGTGTGTAGGACAGACATGGGCAAACTACAGCCCTTAGGCCACATACAACCCCTTGGGCTTTTTAATCCACTCCACCAATTAAATTATGCTTTATTATTAAATTCATTTATATTATAGTTCGGGCTGCTGCCACGGACACAGCGGCATGTTTGATGATAAGTCTGATTGGACAAACTGCCCGAAATAAATAACAACCAAAGAGGATTAAAGCAGGTCAAGAGGTAGAACTCTATTAAAAAAAATAAGAAATAAACTAAACATAACTAATGATCAAACATGCTGATAAAATATGATTAACCATCTTTTCTGAATCTGTCCAAGCTTCTCCTGTAATTCAGCAAACAAATAATCCACCAAAGAGCATCATTAAAGTGTTAAATTGTAAAGTGAAATGGACAAAAAGGAAAAGATAAAGAGACATTCTTTTCATACACACAGAGCTTAATAGAGCTAGTGTGGTGTCGCTCTGGTTTTAGCACCTTATTATACCTGGATGGACAGCTGAGTTGTAAATGTTTGTTGAGGGTGATGTGCCAACCCATGTAGGATGCTTGTTGCAGTAGGCAAAGGAGTGCTGAAGGAGAGGCAGGTGACGCTGAGGTGTGCAGACGCTGGAGCAGTGGATGGCATGGAGCCATGGGAGGGTCGATGATGATGAGGATGTTTAACGCAGAAGATGAGCCGCTGTGTCTTTTTTAAATGCTGCTGCTTGATTGTGCATTTAATTACACCCTCAGTGTTGTCTTCACACTTGAGCTATGAAATTGATCCAGGATTTGTTTCCAAGGAAACTGAAGCGTCTGTCATTAAAACGTGTGATGAGCCAGCAAAACTGAAACATTCAGCATCAACAGGAAAGTACTCGTTGAATCTCTGAATCTTGTTAATTGTTTGCGTGTGTTGTTGCTGCCTCCTGATTGGTCGAGGAGGTCCCTGAGGTGTCTGTTGTGACAGGTACACCTTGGCCTGCAGGGTAACACTGGGTGGGGGGGAGGAAGAATGCTGGGAATGGTATGATGGGAATGCCTTTGACAGGTGCACAGCAGGGTGTGAGATTCCCTCTGTCACTGCTGTAACACCACTGCTGTCAGGTGTGTGTGTGTGTGTGTGTGTGTGTATGTGTGTGTGTGTGTGTGTGTGTGTGGTCTGAACTCTTTAACTTAGATGCAAAATATGTGTTATCGCTCTTATTTTCATGTTCCCATCAGGAACAGTCTGAGGCTGGCACAAGTGCTGTGCACATTATCACAGCATATTTGAACGCTCCACCTCTTTTGGCTTTTCAGGAACAAGATGGTGCGTGCTGAGCTCAGCCCTGTTGGCTGCAGCCATCACCTTTGTTGAATAATCCATGAGTTATTTTTATTTGTTTATTTATTTTTTCATCTGTGTGTGTGCGTGTGTGTGTGTGTGTATTTTGTTTTTTTTTAATTCCAATTGCTGGTTTTGGCTGGCCAATAGTCCAAAACACACACATGCTGAATTTACAGAGAGATGAAAACAAGGAAGAAATTGTCACATGCATTAGAATATTTTGCACTTTTCAAATTATCAACAGCTAATTTGGGGCATTTTTGCTTGATAACTAATCAGAAATTGGCAACTGACTCATTATATCACCAGTACTGTTTAATAATTTCAAAAAATATATTTCCACCAAAACTTCCTTTGAGGAAGGTGCAGAATAAGTAATGCTTTTTCTTTCTTAAAAAAAATGTTGGTGGGTCCAAAGAAAGTGTTTCATTTTGAAAGATTGACCTTCTTCAGCTGTCTTTGTCTCGTAATTTCACTTCGTCGTTCACTGCTAGAGTCTCTGGGAATGCAGTCGGACGCGTTTTCTGTACGATGCTACAGTTTATTGATCACACGCTGTGCTGACTGCACATCTCTTCCTGATCATCATCACACCAGCTCTCAATGATCCGTTTCAGGTACTTTCACCTTGGTTGCTGATGACACATTTGAAATTAAGATGTCACATGTCAAGTCAAATTTATATGTATAGCCCAATATCACAAATTATGAATTTGCCCCATTGGGCTTTACAATCTGTACAGGATATGACACCCTCTGTCCTTTACAAATGACCCTCTAAGAAACTAAGAAAAAACTCCCCAAAAAAAACTTTTAACAGGGAAAAAGAAACGGAAGAAACCTCAGGAAGAGCAACAGAGGAGGGATCCCTCTTCAGGATGGACAGACGTGCAATAGATGCCATGTGTACAGAATAACAACAATGAAAACACATTAACACTACATACAAAATTGTATGGAAATGTCCAACTCAATATAACAACAGCTAATATACAGTGTGTATATATAGAATTATATAAGAGTGTCCAAGGGGATGAAGAGCATCATCAAGCTATCAGCAAAGGATGAGAAGCATGTCGTCCTCTCCACCACGCCAACCAGAAGAAGCCTGGGCAGCACATCTTCCTCTCCACCACACCAAACAGGAGAAGCCTCCGCAAGATGACCTCCTCACCACCACGTCGCTCTGAACCAGAAGATGAAGCCTGACTGATCTGCACAACCACTACTCCACCAGGTAGACTGGATCCATGGATACCTTTGAGATGAGAACACACAGGGACTACGAGGCACAAAACTAATCTGCAGCATGACATCTCCGTTAGCCTCTTCCTCGTTTCCTGTCACCCTGCTGAGCCATGAACCAGAGCTGGCTGTAAATCACTCAGCAGATGTTTTCAGTGGGTGACATGTTGTTTTTTTGCAGAGGGGCGTAGCACCAGGTGAGGCAGACAGCAGGCTGAAAGTGAAGGGGAGCGTTTGATTCGTCTTCAGGGGAGGAGAGGAGAGACTGTCTAGTACAGGCAGGATATTTAAAGACGTTGGTGTTTCATGCCAACATATTCCCGTGTTTGTCATCCGTCTGTCTGTTATATCCGTTGGACTTTCTGGAGTCACTTCCTGGTTGAACAGTTCAATTCTGTGCTGTGGAGGATTGTAACAGACATTTTTGGGAGTGCTCACTTTCAGTTGCATGTGCTAATGAGGTTAAGGGGGTGGTGCTTTCTTGCATGACTTGGTCAGACCACCAAACCTCAACTATATTATTCAAAATATTTGATTCAAATTCAGATCATTTGCTGAAATTGTCTGAACCTTATATTCAAACATGATTGAGATGAAAGTCAAGTTAATTTTATTTGTATAGCCCAATATCACAAATTACAAATTTATTCATTCTGAACAGGATATGACTCCCTCCTTCCTTTCCAAATGACCCTCATGAAACAGTTTGTTAGTTTGATTCTGTTGCTGTTTTCACAGTTTAAGTTATTGCTTATGTAGTGGCTGAATGTTCTCAATAGCACATTTAAGTCACATTCAGTGGACATCAATAAAAAAGGAACAGTACAGTAGTAGAAATCGACCCATGTTGAACTGTTTTAATGGCTGTTGGTCTTCAGTGTGAAACTATTGGCCCCTCATTTTCTGTCTTTCCCACAGCAGTAATTGTGTATTTGTGTGGGCCTGTAGTGAGTGATTTAAAGGAAGAGTTGAGTAGTAAACACCCTGCTGGATGTGATGTTTGACAGGAAGAGTTAGTCTCTGAGAGCTACAGTAGCATTCTCCCTCCCTTTCCCCACAGCTGACGTCATCTTCATCTTCATCTTCATCCTCATCAGCTCACTGGTTAGCTCACTGGCTAGCTCACTTGTTAGCTCTCTGCCTATCTCACTGGTTAGCTCGCTGGCTAACTCACTAGTTAGCTCTCTGCCTATCTCACTGGTTAGCTCACTGGCTAGCTCACTAGTTAGCGCTCTGCCTATCTCACTGGTTAGCTCAGTGGCTAGCTCACTAGTTAGCGCTCTGCCTATCTCACTGGTTAGCTCACTGGCTAGCTCACTGGTTGGCTCGCTAGTTAGCTTTCTGCCTGTCTCATTGGTTAGCTCACTGGCTAGCTCGCTAGTTAGTTCTCTGCCTATCTCACTGGTTAGCTCACTGGCTAGCTCACTGGCTAGCTTGCTTGTTAGTTCTCTGCCTATCTCACTGGTTAGCTCGCTAGTTAGTTCTCTGCCTATCTCACTGGTTAGCTCGCTAGTTAGTTCTCTGCCTATCTCACTGGTTAGCTCACTGGCTAGCTCATTGGCTAGCTCGCTAGTTAGTTCTCTGCCTATCTCACTGGTTAGCTGACTGGTTAGCTCACTGGCTAGCTCACTGCTTCCATTACAGCTGTTCACTCATTACTGAAACACCCTCTGATATGATAGGAAGGCTCCAGCCCCCCCGTGACCCTACATGGGATAAGCAGTAGATAATGGATGGATTGATTAAAAGGAACATACATATATGAAATTTGTCCTCTGCATTTAAACCATCCCATAGGGAGCAGTGGGCTACTGTAGAGCATCCACCAAGAGCAACTTTGGTGTCTCATTAAAGGACACAACAACTTGTAGACAGTAGGAGCTGGGAATCAAACCTACGACTCTGGGGTTGAAGTGTGTGTATATGAATTGAATGAACTCTATTACTTCCCCACACTAAAACACAAGAACATTAGGTGTGGCATGACTTTATTAAGGACATTTCCCCTTTATGGAGCTCTTTAATTCAAATTCTTCTTTGCATGCTACTGAGCAGACTAATGATTAACTGGAAGCACTTCTTGTAATCTAGCTGTCAGTTCAACGTCATACTTGATCACTCTGTGCTCTCTTCAGAGATGCTTGCTTTGATAGTTTCACATCTTAACATGGAAAATTAAACATTTGAATTAAACATGAAGATATATTTGACTGAAAACTTAAAGGTACAATATGTAAGAAATCTAAAGCAACTGGCCATAAAATCATCCTAATATGTCACAGAGACTCAGGAATAATGTTCATATGACATACTGAACTCACCACATCACAACAACAACAGTACAGCCAAAATATTTACAATCCAAAAAATCTTTTGCAGACCGCAAATCATGCTGATGTTTTGAAATCATGTTTTGGTCTGATGCTCCACACTCCACCTATCTCCCAATCACCAATCAGTAGTGTGTCAGCATCCGGGTTGCCAGCTCTGCTCTAGTTACCACAGCTGCAGCTACGAATGTGTCGGATAAATAATGTCTAACATTACGAAACCTAAAAGACCTCGTTATGAATCCGAAATACTTTGTGACAAAGTCCGAAATAAAACAAGGATTTGTATAAGAGATGCCTTTGAAAGATGGAGACGACTGAAAGTGGACGGGCAGCAGCACTCTCACCGCATACCCCCGTCCACCGCCCCAGAGCTCGGCTCACTTTACACCGTCCCTCCACAGCTCTCCTCTAGCACATTTTACTCCTTCTAAGTGTCCATGGTGATGCCCATGGTGGCTGCTTTTCATTCACTGTAACACTCTCTGTTCCTGTTGCATCCTGCAGCCGAGCTGGCAACCTCGAGTCAGGGGAGAGGGAGAGGGGAGACACTGCTCTACAGTAATTTGAAAGCGAGTGCAGTACCAGTTTTGGCCACAATCCTACATACGGCTCCTTTAATAAAGACATAAATCAAATCTGGAGGCAGGTTCTTTGGAGTAAAGCATTTTGAGATACCAACATCACTGTGACAGTATTTTCTTCTTATTATTATAACGGGAGTGAATAGATCTAGCCTCAGCATCTGAAATTGACTTTGAATTTGGTGGTGTCTGGTGATGTGGTTGTAGGTTATAACCAACTGAGTACTGTTTCACTCACGCCTCCCTCTCCACTGCTGTAATGTCCTTGGCCTTGCTGGTAGGCCATTCATGCCATAAAAACATTTGTTCAGGAGCAATAGAAGTCAGACAGTGGCTGGTGGTACTACAGTTTTACAGTCTGTCTCGCTCTGGTTTGTCCATTTTGGGCTACTGTAGAAACATTGTGGAGCAACACGGAGGAACCACTCCCTATCTGGATATGAAAGACTCATTCTAAGCTGGCAAAATTCATTTCACGTGATTAATGAAAACATAGTTTGAATATCATAACTCATCTGGGATTCCTGAAATGCTACACATTGACCCTTGAAAGTAAACAGAGCAGAGGTATTTACATCAGATAGTCATGTAGTGAGCATGTTGGGTGTTGCCTAGTGACAGCAGCAGAGTTTACCTGTGGTTTCCTCCTGTCTGTCACTGACTGGCAACGTGCTGGTGTTGTGTTGACTGTGCTCTGAGAGGCGAGGATTGGTGCAATCCGTTCTGGTTAGGTCATAGTAACTGTGTGTGTGTGTGTGTGTGTGTGTGTGCGTGTGTGTGCGTGTGTGTGCGTGTGTGCGTGCGTGCATGCTTTATGCTGCCTCTGGTAAAAATTATGATTTTTTTAAAAAGAAAAAAGCAGCATTTGTGTGAAAGTAGCTGACACTGAAGAATGAACAGCGTTTACCGTGATACAGGACTGTTGCTGTCGGGACATATTGCACAAATATCTCAGTGCTATTTCTACGGGGTTACAACATTAACAGTTGACAGTGAAGTAACATGTTGCTCCTGTTTTGTTTTTAGTTCTGGGTGGAAAGCTTTTGGAGTTATTTGATTTCTTGGTACATTTATTATTTTAAATCCAACAGGTTTGAAGAGATCCATCATGCACTGTGAATTCTCTGCTCCCCTTTCCTCTGAACAGTTATACAGACCAATATACATTAGTTTTGTACAGTTATGCCAGCCTCATGCAAACACCAAACAACTGTAGACTTTTTTAAGCATGTTTAACCACTGTATAAATACTGAATAATACTGCAATTTATATACCACTATATGTTTTCCAGTTCATTTCCTGTTGTAGTGGCATCGCAATTCAAGTGAAATGTATCTCAGACAGAAGGTAAATGCAGGCATATTCAGGCAGACAGTGTGAGAAAAGTAAGTGTGTTTTTTCTTTTTTAGCAATGTAAACACGTTCTGGTATAAATGCAAAATACAAGTATGAACGTGAAAATTAGCACAACATGTGACCTTTAAGGTATGATAACCAAGGTCTTGACACACCGTGTCAGTTTCTAGCATCGCTGCTTTCCTCAAACATGTGGATTATACAGCACAGAGTAGCAGTTTGTGCATTAAAAATATGGCTGTGACACTCCTGACACCCACTACCATGTCTGTTTTTTCACTGTTTGCTGGGAAGCAGAAGTTTGCCCTCAAGATGTTATGAAATATATTCATTTTGAAAAAGGATTGCTCACTTTGTGCATTGCACAATGGAAAGGGAGGCATGTGAGCTCGACACAGGCTGGAGAAAAGACTGACAGCTCTAAATCAGTATTATTTTTCATTCACCGGCCGGTTTTCAGATTAAAATATCAAACTGGAATTTTGAATCCAGCTCTATCCAGTGTATGCAGATGAGCATTAGATAATGCCTCATTTGCAGCTTTGAACTTTAAACTTGTCATGCAAAAATGTTTTTTTAATTTACGTATTCAACTGGTGCAGTTTCAGTTACCTTGCATGTCTCCTCATAGAATAAAATGATTCTAAAGTTGGACCCCAGCGGGCATGTAAGGTGATTATATGAGTGTTTTGCCACAGCGCTTCAAGGCTCTGACTCCGCTGTCAGACCAGCCCTGTTCCTCCTGAAGCTCTGGCCATTTGCCTGTAATTTCCTGTTTCCAAACAGACGATGCTGCAAGGAAGTTAATGTAATTGTCAGACTCCAGCTTGTGTTTCCACGGGGGAAAAATGTGTAAGATGAGTGCTTCATAGTGATGCCATCTGTCCTCAAGTGACTGCTTTGACTAGTTGGCAGCACTGGATGAAATGCCAGTGGAATAAAAGAGAGAGCCACCACAGAGATCCATGCTTCAGCAGCCATGAACGTAATGACAACCCATCCTTTATTTGCAAAGCCATTTCTGGACTAACAGAAGTCACTCACAGAGTGGCTGTAGTGTCAGCATGACTATAGAATGAATAAAATATGTGATAGAACTGTTATCTTGTGGACAGCCTCTTTGGAAATTGACAACATGATTTTGCTTTCGATGTGACTGGGGGTCAGATGAAGGCTTATAGTTCGGTTGCTGTGTAAACGTTACCTGGCGAGGCCTCCTGGAGCACACCTGGGCCTGAGTCACAGCCAACAGAGTGTGGGAAAGAAAATGGGAATGAAAGAGCGAGGGATCAGCCACCCCTCCCCACTTCTCACCTGACTGTTTGCGAAACCTGAGACGACAAGTTCCTCTTGGTGTTTGGTTATCCGTCTCAGGAGCTGACACTCTGGCTGTGACCTCCTCCACTGACTCTCACCTGCTTGTGTCTCTGTTATTACAGCTTTATATGCTGGCTCTGACACCACAGGTCAGATATGACTGCCTCCAGGGTCAAAGGTCACAGCCATTGAAAGTGCTGTTATTTCAAGATAGGAAAGGCTTTCATTATATCATTTAAATGTTGATATAAATGAACAACATTTTACTCTTTATAGATGGACTAATGAAGCTAATTGCCTCTTTCTTGAGCAGCTTTTTGTCAACATTTGATAAACTAATTTCTGCATCATGTTTACTGAAGAAAAATGTTAATAATTACTATAACAATAATAATATAAAATGTAAGTTTATGGTCTCAATCACTAGTTACCACGATGTTCATTTAGTATGGTTCCATTTAGAGTCAAGGTCAGGTCACTACCATGCTGTTGTCCATGTTTTCATTATGAGTTAATGTAACGTTTTGGTCACATGTATGATGCAACGTGTCTTATTTACAAGTGACAAGATAGCATCAGTCAAAAACCAAGATGGCGATGGCCAAAATGCCCCAATGGCTCACAGTGACTATGTCCACTTCTTCTGTGCACACTATAATCTGCAGGTTCACATTGTGTTTATATGACATGTGCCGTAACAACTCAGCTAACAAGGTGCTCCACTGAATTGTACTTTAAAGTGATTATCTGAATTGTTGAATGACTTTTTTCAGTCATTTATTAGCTAGGTAATAAATGCCTCTGTGTGCTACTGGACAAAGCTTCAACCAGTCAGACCACTCTTTCTCTGACGTGATGAAAACTGCTTGATCCAAAGAACTAAACCTGCCTCAAACACACCTCAGTCGAGCCGTTGGAAATGCTAGATTTCCATTGGTCCCCATTTCTTGGTGAATCTGAAATTGGAGAGGTAGGCAGCTTGGCCAGACTGACTTGGTCACGAAATTTTGTGCAGCTTCACAGGAAGTATGGGCGGGCCCAGGTTAGGATAGCCTAATAATTAGCTGCAATATGCAGACGTACTGTGAGGGTGTATGTGGACCAGACAAAAAACAGAGACGTCGTTGATTATTTCCCCCACATTAACACACTGAGCATGGATTTCACACAGTGACTCAGGGTCAGTCCAGCAGCTGTCGGGTTGTTTGAGCGCTGAGAGGAAGAGGTCAGCTGGTGCACAGATTCCAGCTTTGCAGCAAAGCATGTAATGGACAACTTGGCTCTCTCTCAATCATCTGTTTTCTGTGTAGCCTCTTGTCGTTTTGCTACTGGTTTTCTTCCATCATTTCCTTTGTGCTTTTGTCCTTGTGAAGCAGCAACACGAAACACTATTTCATGAAACACTGAGTTCATGAAACACCGGTTTGGAGAAGCCACACAGACTGGTTTTGAAAATCAGTCTTTAATTAAACCTCAGTTCATCATCACAATGGAAGAGGTGGGTGGTTAGCAGGAAAACAGGGCAGGGAGGGGGCGGCATCACTGTGTGAATAGTATGTGCAGCTTGACATTGTGCTGCTGCTAGATAAGGCTCAACCCACCTGATCTGCCTTTCCAGGTATTCTGTAAAGACACAGCACTTCCCTCTCTTTGCCTTTCAGGCACAAGTGCATATATATAATGCCGTGAACATGGATCAGGACATTGTTGTCTAAAATCAGCATCATGTGCGGCCTGTTTTATGTGTTTCTAGTCAGACTTGTTCAGGTAGTGTTAATGTGCACCAGGGGTTTCTTTGGTTTAGCTGAAGGCTTAAGTGGTGGGTGGTGTTCCTGCGTTGTCTAAGCCTGGCTTTAAAGTTTAAAGCATGTTCACCATGAAACACTGATCCTTGACAGGAAGGCAGTGAAATATATCCAAATCTGAATGAGACCACCTTGTAGCCTTGAAACCAGCATAGGCTGAATTCTGTGATCATTAGCTCATTACCATGACGTTATTTAGTGTTGATATTGGTGGCCCCAGTGGACAAAGCCAATGTTTCCGACGCACCAGTGTCCCATTACAAAAAAAAAAAAAAAAAGCGTCTGCCTTGCTCAGTCCTTGTTCTGGTTCTCCTGTACCTCCCTTTACTCCAACAGGTCCAGCCATGTGGTCTGGGTTTCCAGCAGTGTGGTGTCGGTGGGGATCGGGAGGTAAAGCTCTGCTCCTCAGAGAAGGAGCCACCAGTCACTATCTACCTCCAGTTACTTTAACTTTTTTTTTTTATTATGAAAAAACAGCAAGATGTTTGCCATAACGGGTAACATCTGTCATGTGTTGAGAGAATTTTGTGGTAATAGTTAATTGAAACCAATTAAAGCTTTTATTTTTCTCTACAACCTCATTTTCCCAATAAACTAAATTTCTTTCTGGTTACAGTACAGCAGGGATGGAAACATGACACCTGGGTGGAAACAATCTTTTCCACCCCCTTTTCCTGGTGCGATGTCATGTGAAGTGAATATATAATAAATGTGATTTGAATCACTTTTATAAATTATTAAAGTATAAAATGTACAATATGCCCACAGAAACAGCTATTTTTCTTTGTTTGTGATGTTGTTTTAACACATGAAAAGAGGCAGATGGTCTACTGGCAATGAGAAGGGAGGCAGCTATTATTGTAGTGTATTTTCCTGTTTAAAAAAACTGCCTGTACTTGGTAATTTTGATAGAAAGGAGGTCTTATAGTATATCTGACTTTGTAGGACTTTTCTAGTATTTGTTTTTGTGACACTGACAGTCCTGATCTAACATTTCTGAATAATGAGGCAATGAAACCTATTAAGCCGCTCCCTGAGGAGGACAAGAGAACAATACGTTAGTATTACAATAAGGAGGCTGGTGTTGTGTTGGTACAAGATTAGCTCAGTAAACATTAACTGAGACGGGAAGCGAGAGTGAAACCTGGGAAAGAGGAAATATGCGGCTGAAGTCCAGAGTTTCCTCATCTCCATGGACTAAACTTTATTAAGAGAGCCCCTGCAGCCAAAGTGGTCCTTCAGGAGGATCCATCCAGAGACGCAGCTGGAGACGCTCTGCTGTCCAGGAGACAGTGTGTCTTCCAGGACAGACAGCGGTCAATAGCATGTCTCTTCCTATGAGACTGACCTCTGAACTCGGCAAGGACTTCAGCTTCCTGTCAGCACACAGGACGGATGAGATAGCGATTTGTGGCGTTTCCACATTTTCCTGTAGACCACTGCACTGCGGTGCTATTTACTGTCTGTTATCAACAATTAGTGACTGATCTGAGATCAGTGTGGCAACAGAAATCAAATCACAGGGAAGATCAACACACATCATTCTTTGAGTTGTTCCAGTTGAGCTGTTTACTGATTACACCATGTACCGTGTATTCATTAAACCTGATATAAATACACTGTTTGCTGCACAGTCTGGCTTCATTCATTATTTAACAATAAGTAGTGCATTTTCTGTGTGTACAGTGCTGAACACGCCCAGTGTAAGGGGTTTGCCCTAAATTTACATTTACTGTTTTACAAAAAAAACAGAAAAATATCAAAGCACATCATTTTTTTTTGATAGAGATGCTAAATTGCAGTTATTTGCTGTCATTCCTGAACTGAAAGTGTTGTAGTGGTTGGTTTTTATTCTGGATTTATTTCTGACTTCTCACTGAATTCCAGTGTTCAGGGTCATATTTGGTCTAAAAAGGTGAATTCAGTTTAAATTCCTCACTCCTGTTCAAAATGGTGAAGAGTAGTGAACTCAGTGAGAAAGAGAGAGTCCAGTTAAAGTGAAGGAGGTGATGCTGAGACAAACAGGACAGCTGCTCTGATGCATTTATTAAATACTGTTTATAAAGAGCTGGTGATTGTTGGCACCTGATATTCATTTAGTTTGTCAGAGAGAGATTTGTCTTTTGACAGACATGTTTGACTTTGGACATCTCTGTTGTTCCTGCTCACCTATAACATTGCCGTCCGTCTTTCACATCATCATTTAGATTCTCTATGTCCATTAAAATCTTATTGACTTACATTTTGTCATTTAATGTAGTTTTTCTGTGTCATGTAATGCAGGCCATCAATTAATATTATATATTTACAGTGTGTTTGACATGATGTGAATGTACAGTAGCTTTAGCTCTTTTAAACTCACCCGGAGTCTCATCTTATATCTTATATAAGATCGTCATGCAGACACTTTGCTCCTTATTATGGGAACCCTTGAACCTATCAGCAGCCTTCATGTAGAGGACGTTCTTGCACCTCCCTGTCTATCCTCTGACTTGTTGTTTGTTCAGAACAATTCCAGACAGTGCGTACATATTTGTGGCATAGTTATCACAACATGAAATGTTTTTTGGCAAACTTTGTTGTTAGAATCCAGTTGTGGACATTGATAAAAAAAAAAGTTCCTAGCTGCTGCTCTGTGCTCTTTACTGGTGAACTGGAAGGGTGTGTCTATGTTTGTGTTGTATGGCCTGGAAAGGGTGTGTGTAGGCCTGATAAAAGAGCCATTAGTTAGCAGTCTTTATGGAGCCTTTCACTGCCTCCTCAGTGTGGAGTGAAAGGAGGGGGTTGTTCCAGGGCTGCCAGGTCCAGGCCCTGCACAGCAGCTCGGTCACCTTGGCCTGAATAGCAGGCCTGTCTGGAGAGGGAAGTTGTCTCAGCTGTGTGTGTGTGTGTGTGTGTGTGTGTGTGTGTGTGTGTGTTGTCTGTTGGAGCAAAGGGACCTTTTAGTCTCTCACTAAGTTAACCTTGTTGTTGCTTGATAAAGACCATAGTGTGTTCTTAGTGGAGACAGAATATTTTCTGCACTTGTCACACAGAGCAGTAAAAATTCAGAGCAGTGCCCAGACAGTTTTGCAGGTTGAAAAGGTGCACATAGCACTGAATGACTGAATGTACAGTTTAAATTTCTGACAAAGCACTGATTTTGCTCCAGGCTGTTCATGGTAACTACTGTTGGTAAAGAGCAGCAGAGTTTTTTCATCTTTAGATGCTTCGCTCAGCATCACCTCCAGGCTGCCTAAACACCCAGTCTGATCACAGCATAAGAAATAAAACTCGGTCTTTTGCATTAGGGGTGTTCTGATCTGATATTGATATTGGATATTGGTCTCATTTCAGCAAAAAATGAGTATCGGATTATATCGTCCTGCATCTAAAATCTCTGATGTCATCACTGTGATAGCATCAGTCCATTCCAGACTCCAGTCCAGCTCTTCTACGCAGCAGCAGAGTCCAGTGATCACAACAACAGCTGTGCTAAGGTGCTAACAAAGTAGAAGGAGGAGGAGTGATGTCGACCCTGTGGCAGCATTTTTAGTTAAAGTCTGAAAAAGATGTTGAGAGTAAAACTGGTCATGAACCAGTTTCCTGTGGTGGAACAGAACCAGGAAGTTTAAGACAACCAACCTCATCATTTGAAGCAGCATCAATAAAAAAGCAGGAGGAGTTCCAGGGTCTAATGATTTATTATTAGCCCATTGGTTAATAATTAATGGATTAGTTTTTATCAGACCTACTGTTAGTGACTATTGTGCTCTGTTTGAGTAATATCACTTGATAAAACCTTTTCTAACAGTCCATGCAACAAAATAAGTCATAAAAGTGTGTATAATTCATGCTGATATTAGGCTATATCGGTATTGACCAGTACTCAAGACTGCAATATCGGTATTGTATTGGAAGTGAAAAAGTTCAGGAAGAAATCAGGACACCCCTGTTTTGCAGTGACCTCTGACCCAGGTGATCACATCTGTGTTGTTGAGTGCTTCAACAGTGTGACGACTTCTCTAAAATGAACTCTTTACAGATTGATATTTGACTGAGCAAAGGGAAAAGGCTGCTTTATTTTCAGGGACAAACGTAGCCTGTGTTCCTCCGTCGTTACCAGAGGGTGATGACATGAGAAGGTGGAATCCAGTCCAGCAGCCTCGTCCCAGTATGAGACCTCAGCATGTCTCCTCTGTGGCCCAGAGCCGACATGGACACACGGCAGGAATGTGACTCCATGCTATGACCTAAAAGAAATGAAGTGTCACACATGAGGAATGCTGGGAACTCGGTGTTCAGGAGGAGTGGTTACAGCAGGCCAGGTAATAGGTGTGAGCTGCAGAGCCTTCACACACAGCCAGACTGGTTTTATTGGTGCAGGATAATTCATGACATGGGGCTGAGCTCACTGGGAAAACCCCAGCAGAGAGTCGTAATGTGGCCATGCAGTGTGTTTTCAGACATCCCAGACATGAGCAGACATGGTTCACTTGAAAGCTGCTGCTGATGAGTCTTTGGTGTTATTTGTCAGTGGCTAACACTAGCATATGTTAGCATGAAAAAATAAAGGTGTCGTGATAGTAGACTAACAACTGCAGATTAGTCCCTCCCCCATTTTACACTGTGTAGAAACCTTGAGTTTGGCATTTTGATTGTCACCATCTTGATATTTTGGAGCCCAAAGTGACATGAGAGGATAGCTCTAAGAACCACCAAATGCTGACATTTTATATTCATGGACTGAAAACACACTGAAAGGGAGAAAGTTCAAAGACTCAGACCGAACACCTGTCAAGCACAGGGTACCCTTGCCCTAAAACATCCTCTGCTTGAGTCTAAATGGAGCCATCATTCACTAAATGAACATCCTGCTGTACTAAAGAAGACTAGAAACTAGAAACTGAGAGCATAAACCCAATGATTATAATGTTTATTTAGGGGATAAATCCAGAGAGAAGTAGGATCATTTTCTAATAGACTTCTACAGAACCAGAGCACTCGTCCCCTGCTGAAAATAGTAATAGAAATAATGCAAATTAAAAGCACTTTAGCATTGGCTTCACTTTTCAGACCCTGGATGTTTCCTCCTGCTTTTTGCACATCTCGTTACCATGTGACCAACACAATGCACCAGTTACCTCATTGAGTACCAGCACGTTTAATAAAACAGAAAGTGTCTTATACCAGTGTTTTTGCCCATTTCGAGTCATTTTTCAAGGCCCACAGAATATTTTGTACTATGTCTCTGAAAACACTGAATAGTTCAAATGAAAGAAGAGACTCTCTGTTTCATCATGAAAAACAAATGTTTGTTTTTACCTTGTTCCATTCTTGTTTTATCAGAGGTAGAGTAGAGGACACTTTCACCAAAATCACCACTTTTTGTCCAGATTCTGTTTTTCTCTTAATCTCGATCGTCTCTACTTCCTGCTTTGATCTCTGTGGCATATACTGTCTCTTTATGCTCTGAATACAAATCCCAGAAGCCCCAAAATTACTCACAGGCTGCGGGAGACCATGATCGGCAACACCGCTTTGACGTATCTTTAAATCTATGGCACTCAAGCGTTGGATTTTAAATGATGTCAAAATATATGAGTGGCACTTAAGGAGTTAACAGGCATTGGTTGACTTGACCAACAGAAGTGCTTCTTAAATAGAAAACTTTTTTATTCTTACTTTTAACTTGAGCACATCTCAATAGCTTTACTCTTTGCTCCACATGTAACTCAAATTATAACACAATAAAAACCGTTTTTGTTTCATACACTCTTTCAATAACTTACCTGACTGCATTTGTCACTTCTCTGCAGAGTGTGTGGTACCTTTCATCAGTTAGCAGACATGGTATTTAGCACTGCTTCTTATTTTGAAATGCCAGGACACCGTTCTTGATATCAAAGCTCTGTCTTGAAATGGTAGCTCCCTGAGTGCCTCATTGAGTTCACTGTGATTCATGGTGTGTGTGCTCTGCTGCTTGCAGGTGGATGGAGGCCTGTCTGGACGAGGAGTTGCCTCCCACCACGGAGCTGGAGGAGGGACTGAGGAACGGCGTCTATCTGGCCAAACTGGGCAACTTCTTTGCCCCGAAAACCGTCTCTCTCAAGAAGATCTACGACCGCGAGCAGACACGTTACAAGGTGCTTTCCAGAAAATCCCATTAGTCAAGATAATCCACAGACCTTGTTGTCTGCAGTTTCATGAAGGAAATACTTTATTTCTACTGACCCATGCAGAAGACCTGCTCATGGACAAGAGGCTTATTTTGTTACTTTGAGCACCACGAGCCATCTCGTTCCATCCAGTATGTTGGAGAGAAAGCAGACATGACAGATCACCAGTAGAACAGAATAGTCTCCATCAGCTATGAGACATCTACTGACAGTGTGTATTTCCCTGCTTTGTGTTGAAGCTGATCAACATGTCTCTTGTGTCCTGATGTTTGGTGTCTGTCTTTACAGGCGACCGGTCTCCATTTCAGACACACAGACAATGTCATCCAGTGGCTCAACGCCATGGCAGAGAAGGGACTGCCAAAGGTGAGCATGGCTCGCATGCGTCCAATTCCATCACCTGCAGACACACCTGCAGTTGGAATTATAGTCAGAGTGAGGTTGTTGTTTTCATTCATTTGTTCAACAGTCCAAATGCTTTCTAGCCGCTACATCTTAGTGGTACAGGTGTTCCTGCCTTGAAGGGTCATATCAGTTTTGCACAATTTTGGTTATTTACAGCATATCATACACAGTTTATGTAACATTAATGCATTTTCTACCTTCAAGGCAACTATCGATGTCAGTGAAAAATGGACTTACATAGACTTTTTGCTGTAAATGCTGTTAACTGGTAGTGTAGTTGAGATAAAGACGTGATTTTTTTTGTTGCTGTGCAAATGCTGTTAGTAGGCTGCTTTAATTTGAGCACATGACTCGCTACCCAGTCAGCACTACGCATGTGCCACAGAGATGAGAAAGAAGTAGCTTCTCTGTTATTCATCTCTGTTTAATGTGTACCTGCTCAATACTGATCAGTGAGGAGTGTAATGTTAGCCCGAGCTAGAATAATTCAGACTGGAAAATCTGTCAAGCCAGATAATAACAGGAAGTTCTGGGTCGTTCTTTAACCTGAGCCAGGCCATGCAACAATGAGAGTATTCATATCACATCCATACAAGGTTGGTAGCCTCAGCCTGCAGCTGATGATGGTAATTAATATTTCTGGCAGTGGTACTCCATGTTAGTTGATTTACCAGTTCAGGAATTGGGAGGGAAAACATGGTATTAGAACACTTTTAACCACAAACACTGTTCCTAATGATGATCAAGTTTCACACTGAACAGGAGAAAGTAGGCAGTACATTTGTAAACTATGTCGATATGGTCCTTTGAATTACTACTTGGCCTAGAAGAAGTAAACATTTTCCTGTTGAAATTTTCCAAAATAAAATATAACTAAATAACTAAAATATCACATGGAGGGGCAACTTCAACAGCAAATGTAAGGCTTTTCCTTTTCAGACAATACCAGGGCGTGAACGCACAGTTACATGATGCAATCCCCCATCAGAGCACTACCCTGAATCACTCCTGCACACATGCTGCGACACGCTGGCATGCTACCATGGACCTGCTGAAAGTGCTGCTCTCACTGACTCACTGTCCCTGTCTGCGTTTCAGATCTTTTACCCTGAAACCACAGACATATATGACCGAAAGAACATGCCACGCTGCATCTACTGTATACACGCACTCAGGTACAATCTGTTTTTGTCTCTGTCTTTGTTTTACATTGGCACACTGCAAAAAATGGCTGTCTAAAAACTAGATAAAACCAGTAAATCTGAGGAAAAAGGTCCTCAAAACAAGTGAAATGATGTGTCCATGCAGCAAGATGTGAAGTTGAACACTTAAAATAAGACATTAACTCTTAAAACAAGATAAATTATCTAACATGTCTAAATCTAAGGGTTTTTTTAACAAATGATTTGCAGTGAGGCTTCAGTCGCAGTAATAAAGTTCTTACGTTGAATGCAGCTGGATCAGAAAATGACTATAACAACAAACAGATATTGTGTTTTAAATGTTTGCTATAGATCCCTGAGGGCCACACTCATCTGTGGTCTAAGCAGTCCTGTGGTGTATTTAGATAGATACTTTATTCATCTCACAGAGAAATTCACAGAATATGTATTTATGAGGTCAACAGTTTTTCAGCAGAATGGCGTTGGGTGGTGCACAAGCCATGGAGCGCTTTGTTTTAATAGAGCAGGTAAAATGGATGCAGGGCCAAAGAGCAGAGCAGAGGCATGCTGCTGGTGGTTGGCTGCTTGTATATGTAAAGCAGTATCACCCAGCTGCTGCAGTATACTGCCACAGAAGCATGCTCGTTAGTGGTTTTAGTGAAAAGCCTGCTGGAAACCATCAGCAGAGTTGCTCCATAGTTTGGTGTTTTCAAACATATTTCACATGATTTATGGGATTCAGGTCAAAGCATGCACTGTTTGACTGGTCTGTCAAGAGCCACACTGAAGCTTCTTCTGCAGCCTCTTCCTGTTTTTAGCATCTTCCAGTCAACAACAAGTGCTGCTGTTATTTTCATCAACTATACCTACGGTTTTCCCAGAATGAAGGTCACATCCTTGGATGAAAACAAATGATGTTGTTGCCTCGGAGCTGTCATTTAAATATGATGTGTGGCACAGCTGCATCAGCTGACCATTGTTTTTGTCTCACCGCTGTATTTTATGATCAGATAAGCAGAACAGTGCTGGTGACGATGTGCAGGCTGTATTATTTACTATTACTAACTGACCATAATGAACGAGTGCAACACACACATTACAACCTTTTATATTTTGTTATGTGAAGCACTACAGATTTGTTTCATTGAAAAGTACTATATGTTATACAAATAAAGAGTGACATTATACTGTATTCAAGAATCAAAGTGTTTATTATCATATGAACGGTGAGGAAACCTGTTTCCCTGCACAATGAAACACTTCCTTTGCTATCCACAATGAACGCAGAGTAATAAATCAAAATGTAAGATAAGAAATAGATAAAGGCAGCTTAAATACAAATAAAGTAACAATGTAAATTTTAATAGATATAATGCAAAAAAATATGCAAACAGGTAATGCAATGCCAAAGTGTGTGATATAAAGCGGAGGTAGTCCATGGTTGAAGACTCCTGTCAGCTGTTAAGGAGTCTGATGGCAGAGGGAAAGAACATGGTATACATGACTGAGTGATAAAGCTTAAATTATATACACAGAACACACCCGTGTCGCTCTGAGAGCATGAAATACAACACACTAGAATGTAACAGGTTGCTCTTATTGATATAATAATTTGCCATTAGCAAAGATAATGCACAGATAGTAACAGTTGAATGATAGCAGCATCAGTAATATGAAGGAATGTGTTTAGAACAGCAGTTATGTAATAAAAAAAGAGCAGCCAGACCTCCGTTTGCTGAAACACAAAGAATACACTGCTGTGTCCTCCTCCTTTATTTCTGGTTTCTCTGCTCTCTTTTGCAGCCTGTACCTGTTCAAGCTGGGCCTGGCCCCTCAGATCCAGGATCTGTATGGAAAAGTAGATTTCACAGGTAAGCTTTAACATGAGTCTGTCCATCTGTTTCCCTCCTTCTGTCTCTGTTTATCCAATGATGTCGTCTTAAATCCAGAGCATTGCAAATGTCACCATGCTGCCAAAGTTAACATGAAGTTCAAAACTTGTCTGCACCCTGAACGCAGCACCAAGAAGAGTAGGAGGAGGAGGAGCACACAGTTATTTATCAGCAGGCTACAGTGTGGAGGAGCTGCTGGAAATGTGAAAGTCATTAGTAATTTTGAGAGATTTCCTGTCTGTCGAGTTCCCGTTTGGCTCCCTGTCCTGGTCCAGAAATGTGATTATCACACATGAGCCAGGAACAGTGTGTTTCCACAGTGTGTCTCACTTCCCCAGCCCAGCCACTGATCTGCTCCTTCTGCTCTGTCTTCTCCCCCAGAGGAGGAGATCAACAACATGAAGAGTGAGCTGGAGAAATATGGGATCCAGATGCCCGCCTTCAGCAAGATCGGCGGCATCCTGGCCAATGAGCTGTCTGTGGATGAAGCTGCATGTGAGAGGGGAGAGGGTGGGATCTGACAGCTGCAGAGAGTGGGGTTTAGTTGATTCATGTGTTTCTAGTGAAACAAATACAAACCTCCTCGACCCTCCAGAGATTCTGATAATTGGTCCTTAAATAAAAGCCATATAAGTAGAAGAGATGCAGAACGGTCCAATTCAAATCAACGTGGCCATTTTCATGTGTGACTGAGGTGAGGCTTTGCTGTAGCGATTAAAACGAGCAGTGGTGTGAATTAAATCATGATGGAATTAGCAAGCTAATAAGCTAATTTAGCCTTTAGACCTTTCCCATATTGTGGGTTACTTTCTAGACTCAACCAAACAACAAACCCCCAGTGAGCTGAGGCCACACTGTATGATCCTCTGTGACTCCTAATCCACCTCTGTGGTTCAAGCACTGCCAGTATGACAAGATAGAGAATATTAATAATTGATTGAAATTTAACATCATCTATCAATAATATAAAATAAAACCCCTCAAAATCCATGTGCAGCCAGCTCCTCACCACCTCCTCCTCCATCCTCAGTGCACGCTGCTGTGATCGCCATCAACGAGGCCATCGACCAGGGAGTACCAGAGGGCACATTGAGCGCTATGCAGAACCCCAACGCCATGCTGGAGAACCTGGACAGCACATCAGCTCGACAGTACCATGACGTCCTTTACCAGGCCAAAGGAGAGAAGGTGGCCAGCTCACGCAAAAGGGTATGAAGTCTGGAAAGTCTGCGATCCCAGACGGCAGTCATGCATTGAGACAAACGGTGGCCCGGGGCACATGAGAGACTAAAATGTGACCGTATAATTAAAATGGTGCTATGGTCCACTTTTTGATTACAAAATAATTGAACGTACAGCCTTAAGCAGAAGGAAATTGGCTTTTGACAGAGTAAAGTGATGAGGACACACAAACCACTGCATAACAAAGTTTAAAAATAATAAGATGGACAGAGAGAGGAGTAAAATCCCTCCATCCTCTAGACAGATTAGCCAGTGAGAGATCAATGAAGGATTTCTTTGTAGTGGAATAGAAAAGTTTTTTTGTGTCAGTGGTCAAATCAAAGTCATTGTGTCATTTCCATTTTTGTCAGCAAATGGAGAATGCAGATGCAGAGAGAGACATCTACGACGAGCTTCTCACCCAGGCTGAAATCCAGGGCAATGTGAACATGGTCAATGGTAAGACACACACACACACACACACACACACACAGATGTGTTTTGTTCATTTGTCTTGGTTCCCATGGCGCAGCAGTGAAATGCCTCTTGTTCTCCTACAGTGAGCAATGCCTTGAAAGCAGTTGAGCAGGCGTTACTGAGCGGCGATGAGGAGAAGTTATACGAGGCCCTCAAAGCCATGGGTGTTCAGAACCTGCAGGCCCAGAACAAAGGCTGGTACCTGAAGCAGCTGCAGGCGGACAGAGAGAATAAAGACCAGGTGGGGTCAGCGTGCAAGCTCAGTGTTTATGCCAAGAAAATGTCTCCTGGGTGTAATCTGGACTGGATGTGTTCCTCATCAGGTGTCTCCAGGAGAAGCCCTGACAAAGGATGAGTTGCAGGTCGGCGTGAACTTGGCCAATGAGATCGCAGAAGGCTACCTGAAGAGTATGCACAGAAGAAATACATTCCTTTAAAAAGACTACATCTGTTCTTAAAACCCACAAGAATGAATTTTCTGTGTGTGTAGTGTTGAAAGCAGTGGAACGCATCAACGCTGCCATCAGGGCCGGCGTGCCAGAGAAGACGGTGCAGGAGCTGATGAACCCTGAAGCTCAGCTGCCTGAAGTCTACCCCAGTGCTGCAGACCTGTACCAGAGAGAGCTGGCCAGCCTGCAGCAGCAGAGCACAGAGGTGACACACACTGAACACACACCAGCACACAGTGAAATGCACTGAAACACACAACTAAAACCCACAGCGTCACCAACTCTACTGCATCATTCTTGGTTTAAGAAACAAAACGTGTATTTCCCTCATCACACTGACATTGGCTCAGTTTGTATAGTTTATACAGTCCAGCCCTCTCTGTTGATAGTAGTGAAAACATATTACTGCCTTGTCTAATTTTTTTAAAATGATGACTTACATACAAATTTTACAATACAATGCTATGACAGTGTTTTAAGGCAATTATAAGTAATTGGATCCTATTCTGGAAAAAAAAAGAATATTCTCTGAGATTATGTCCCACTGCTGTCAAACTAGCCTGGCCGTAGCCCTTCGTAATCTTCCGCTCAATTATCATTTCCCTGCAAATTACGTCTCAGTTTCTCAGGATGATTTCCATCCTGGCCAATCAGCAAATGGTGGGGGACGGGGTGAGACGGGTGTTAACGATGACGTTGAATACACAGCATTTGCGTTGTAGCTGGTTAATGGCGGCGGAGACGGAAGTGAAGGAAGCCATTCAGTCCATTTTGGCTAGACTCCCAATTATTCAGCAATTGAAGTCGTAGCAAGAGGAATGTTGAACCAGTTTTATTGCTGGTAAAGATGTCGTGGCTTCACTCCCGTCTTTGTTCGGGAAAAGTCTTATTTTTCAGTTAGCTCCGTGAAGGAGTTGGCTAACCTGAATGCTAGCAGTGCATTACATACGTCACGACCAAATGTTAGCGATTGGGTAAAATCAGATCCAACCATCGTTTCAAACTTCAACAGAGTTCACGCCTCCCGTTTGAAATCAGTTCTCAATGGAGGAATACCAGACCCTCTGTACAATAGTACCAGGGTCTGGTAAGACCAGGCCACTGTCAAACAAACACTCACTAAAAATTGATTCTGAAATCTAGTGAATGTATTTTTCACTCTACTGTTCGCTGTGTTAAATTCAGATTTTTAACTCCTCCCTTTGCTCTGCACAGTTTTCATATAGGCTGTTCTACTAACCAGATTAATCGGTAATCTAAATAATGCTTAGATGCAGTCCTACAAGGTCTTTGCTTCTTCTTAGATGGTTACAGGTTCTGTACAGTACATAACAATTTACCACTGCTGTTTTAACACAGTATAAAACCTAACTGCTCCATCACCTCCACTGTGGCTTCAGTTGTATATTTGTGATGTTCCAACCTTTCCCTCTTTCCTCTCATTTAACTGTGGAGCAACAAATGGAGACACTGTGGACATGTGTTATTTTCCTCTGCTAGTCTTCAGTGGCAGTTTGACATTTGAGGCAAATATGTGTCTCGTGTCTCGCAGGGCTCACTGTCCCATCCTGAGCTGCTGGTTGCCGTGGAAATGCTGTCGTCGGTGGTGCTGATGAATGAGGCGATGGATGCAGGGGACCGAGCTGCCCTCTGGAGACAACTGTCCAGCTCCGTCACTGGACTCAGTAATGTGGAGGATGAATATGCACAGAGGTGAGCCCACGCACTCACAACGAGTCACATATACATTGATTTAGTCCCTTACCCAAAAATCTATCAAACTGTCTTTGTTAGGCTTTGCACTGTTCCAACAATGACTAACTATGTTTAGGTTGAAATAATCCCTTAATTCAATGAGGTAGATGTGAAAAGACACAGTCCTTATTTGCTCTCCTCAATGCCAGCAGAGTCCACTGACAGACAGTCATCCCACATATTAAAACACAACAGAAAAGAGGTGTTTGCTTCTGTTTCTCTGGACTGGACTTGAGGCAGGCTGCTGACCTGGTGCCCTCTGTGTGTTCCTCAGGTACATGGATGAACTGATGCGTCTTAAGGCAGCAGCCAGAGAGGAGGGCTGTGACTATATAACCTGGAACGACATCCAAGCCTGCATTGATCAGGTCAACCTGGCCGTGCAGGAGGAGCATGAACGTAAGTTTAATATGTAGTTTATTCATTTATATAGCACTTTAAAAACAAACAGGTTTGCACAAAAGTGCTTCACAAACACAGAATTGTAAATGTAAATACATACACACATATAGACAAGCATTATATATAATTATATAAAAAGAAGTTAAACACATTTTAAATATAAATAAGTCACCGTCAAATATGACACTTGTTCTTTGCATGTGGTCTGATGTAACTGATGGAGATTGTGTAGGAGCGGTATGGTGAGGGAGTCCTCATTTAACTGAAGGCGTTAAACCATTCTTTTGTATTTTGTGTGTTAAATGAGTCTGATATTGGAGCGAGGAAGAGAGTGAGAGTCATAGCAGTGAACAATGTTACGGGTTCGAATAAGTTTTCCCAGATGTACACGTATAAAAGAAGTGGACCTAAATCAGAACCCTGAGGAACAGTTCCCACATGCAGATATGGAGGATGAGCTACAATCTTTCATGCCCGTTTACATCCAGTTCCTCTGCAAAGTCTCCAAAACTTCAAAATTACTTTGAGTAAAATGTTTAAAAATGGTTAAGCCGCTAAGCGAATAAACTTATAGCATGCATGCTAACATACTGTATGTCCTGTCCAGGGTTTGATGGTAAACCTATCAAAACAATTACATTTTTAACTAGAAAAGCACTCAGAGAGCGCAGACATCTGCCAAGGTGGCGGCGGTGAGTTTTTATTTAAAGTTACCCCTGCCACCATGGAGGTTATGTTTTCACCAGGGCTTGTTTGTTTGTTTGTCGGTTTGCAAAGTAACTCAAAAAGTTATGGACGGTTTTTGACGAAATTTTCAGGATTGGTCAGAAATGGCCTAACTTAAAACTGATTCATTTTTGGTGGTGTCGTTGGATCAGATCCGATCACCACCAAAAATTAATCAGTTTTAAGTTAGGCCACTTCCGGCCAATCCTGAAAATTTCGTCAAACCAACAAACATACCAACAAATAAATAAACAAACAAACAAACCCCGGTGAAAACATAACCTCCTTGGCGGAGGTAAATATTATATCAGTGGTTATTATTTAACAATACAATACAGTCGTGGTTTATATAGGGGCTCCATGACCCTAAATAACATTTTCTTGGTCAAACGATGCCACATATTGTATTGATATTACAAAAAAAACAATCTTCCAGCTCATCCTCTCCTGTTGTATCATGATCACAGAGTCATAGGTAGTTTTATTTTTTTTTTTTGGCCTACCTGTTCATCTACTTGTGTATTCGTGCAGGCATCGCTGCCATCGGACTGATCAACGAGGCCCTGGATGAAGGGGACCCTGCCAAGACCCTGGCCATGCTGCAGAACCACTCGGCCAAGCTCACAGGCGTGGACCCGTCTGTGGCTCAGCACTATCATGATAAACTGCTGGAAGCCCGCAGAGAGAAGGCTCACGTAAGACACACTGTGTGATTTGCTTTTCTGTGTGTGTATCCAGCATTCAGGTGAGCTTTATGTAAACACTTGATGCAAACAGCACCTGGGTACAGTTACATCAGACTGTTTAAAAGCTTTTTACTGAGAGCTGTCTGAGCTTTAAACAGCTGGACTGGGCGTATTATCATGCCTGTAGGTGTATTTTAAGGATTCTGGTTACTGTAGGGATCAAAAGAGGCCTGTTTCCTGCTGTTTCAATATTTGATTTAGTTCAGGCAGTGAGCTGCTGGATGAGAGAATACTGCACAGATCCCAGCAAGGTGTCAGGTCCACACCTGAGTTACAGTCAGTATTTTGCATTACAAATGAGTCATTCATACCCTCATGAATATGTTTGCATGTCCCCAAGGAGGACTGTTGGCACATTTTTTTTTTATTCCACTTATGAGCTTTTTTACGATGTGATTTTGGCAGTTTGCAATGGAGAAAAAGTGGTTTTGTTTCCAAGCACCAGGGTACCTTTGGAAAACCTCTTAATTCACTGCAGCAGGGTCTAAGAGTCTGCAGTGCTCAGTCCCGCTTCTGGCTCTCCTGTGCCTCCCTTCTCTCCAGTGGGCCCAGTGATACAGCCTGAGCCTCCAGCAGCATGGTGTTGGTGTTGTTCCTGAACCCATCGGCCATCAGTCAGTGGATAAGCCTTTTAGGGCAGTGTGTGCAACCAGCTGCAAGTCTGTCCGTCCATCCATCCATTTTCTACCTCTTATCCTCTCATAGGGTCATGGGGGGTTGAAGTCTATCTCAGCTGTCTTAGGGTAAAAGGCAGGGTACACCCTGGACAAGTCTCCAGTTCATCACAGGACACATAGAGACAGACAACCACTCACACTCACATTCACACCTACGGTCAATTTAAATTAACCAATTAATCTAATCCCCATGCATGTTTTTGGATGGTGGGAGGAAGCTGGAGTACCCAGAGAGAACCCACGCTGACACGGGGAGAACATGCAAACTCCACACAGAAAGGGAATTGAACCCAGTACCTTCTTGCTGTGAGGCAACAGTGCTAACCACTACACCACCGTCCCGCCCCAGTTTCAAGTTCATTTTAAACCAATTAAACATCATCAGACGTTAGCCGGTAGGCTCCCAGATTGTGCTTTGATCAGTGCGTTCCTCCTTGTTTGCTGTCAGTATTTGATGCCAGAATATACAGATTGCTGCATGGATATGCAAATATGTGTTTATGTGGTCCAGTTGCTTCCTTGCTTCCCCCCCTGCTTTAATCTGATTCCGCACAGAATCTGACCTGGTGACACAGGTGACAAGCATTAAGGATAGCTATAATAACAGCTAATCTCCTTGCTGATGTTCTTGATCACTTTATTACAACTGACACTGTTCAATAACCAGAATCAGGAGAAGTTATAGTTTTTTAATCCATTTTAAGAATATACGGTATACTGTATATTGATGAAGAAAGCATGTTACTTGTTGATATATCATGACTCCAGCAGGCCCATGTCTGTTCATTTTCTTCTTTTTTTGTTTTAACATGAGCTGTTTTTTGGCTTTGGTGGCTGAATGAATGTCCGGTTATTAAATTAAGAGTCCATGTGTTAAGAACTCACATGTTATAAGGATGTATCACTGTGATGTGTGGTCGTATTGAGGGTAGATCCATCGTGGTTGCAGGCGGCTCCATGTGACTCAGCCTCTGAGCTGCATTTGACACGACCAGATGCTGATGTCATGGTGTGATCATCTTTTCCCCCCACGCTCACTTCCTGTCGTATGTCTGCCTCCTCGCTCTCTGTGCTTTTCTCTTTTCATTTCCACTCTGGCTCCTCCAGTGTGTCTGAGTCTAGAGAAGCACATTGAGCAGTCGTTGCTCTGACTCATTTGCCTGTTATTGACTTTACGTGAAGTGAGACGAGCTCATCAACAATGTCACAGGAAGGCGACCATGTTTGGTCCGTTTTAGGTGAAGCAGAGGAGCCAGCTTTAGTTTTTACCACAGAGCACAAAGGTGCCGAGGAGGTGAACATCCAATAATAAACATAAACTGTGAGAGAAAGTTAAATGTTCACTCTTGATTTCTTGAGAGCACAGTCTGTAATTAGAGTCACTTGTCAGTGTGTCCATTTTAGTCCTCAGTCAGTTTGTGTCCTTTTGTAAACACAGATAAAGGAAGTCTCTTATCAAGCTTCGACTCATAAGTACTTGGCCACTGCCCACACACAACAGTCTTGAGTCTTGAATGCATCATGTGGGAACTTGTCACATTGTTTTATGGAACCCAGAAAAGAAACACAAGTAAAAATAAAAATGGAGAGAGGGTGGAAAAAAAAAGTATTTCCCTGCTGATTTCACAGGCAGAGGAAATAACAAGCAGAGCCTCAGTCATTTTCTTCCATAAAAGGGCAGAAAGCTGACCACTGCATTAAATGAGCCTCTCACACACACACACGTCTCTGCCTGTTGACTGGCACATGAGGCAGTTTGAGGCGATTACCTGAAGACAGAGGAAGAAGTTATGACGGCTTCCTGTCGGCTCTCAAAGGGTTAGCGGCGATGAGACGTTCCCCAGCTGAGCAGGAGAAGAAAAACACTCATGGATAAGATGTCATGTGTTTTGACGGGAGGTCAAGGGAGCGAAGGACAAAGCTTGATTGTTTTTTTATTTTTGCCTGTGGTTCAGTGTGTGACTGCTGTCGCCTCATCAACTCTGCAGCATTAACAGTCAGGCAGACAAGTAGGCCAGATTAAACAGCAGGAAGTCCTGCCCCGACTCTGAATAACAGGCCAAATATAGTCAACAACAGTTTAGTGCACCTCTGGAGCTGCAACAATCACACCAACGTGTGAATGAGATCATGGTTTCGTCGAGAAAAGTTTAGAAAGATGAGTTATAGACTACCCAACCCAGTTTTGTCCCTTTCGTGTGTTTCCATGATTTGAAACTGTGTGATGAACTACACCGAGCTACGCCCAAGCGCTCCTCCTCCAGTCCTCCCCCCGCCCTCTCTGGCACCACACCCTGTCTCCAGCCAGCTGCTGGGACTCATCGGCCACACATAAAACACTCATTTCGTCGCCAAAGCAATCACACAAACACTAATCAGGCCTCTGTCCAGGTACAGCGCGGCTCTGTTCACCCTATAGCTTGAGCTCATTTGAGTCGTGGTGCATGCTGCAGATGTTCCCCCCCCCCCCACAGAACGAGTCTTCCTCTGAGCTCGGGTATCAGTTGAACCCGCCCGCCTCTTTCACACACACCTCCTCTTTTCTACCCTGAAGCACAGCATGAAGGGGCGGGCGCATGAGGGGAGGCTGGAAAACAAATGAGTTGCCTGTTTTACCAGGTTCTAGAGAGCAGCAGCAGTAAATAGAAACAGCTGCCTCACATGTCCTACTGAGTCTGAGAGCGCCATCTGCATGCAGACACCTGTAACTGCACATGGATCAAGTGACATCAAGGACCTTTTTCATAGCTGTCCTCTCTTTTGTGGCTTTGTTGTCTTAGTTTAGATTTATTTAGTTGATTAGTTGATTTTTCTGTTTTCAATGACTTCAGAAAAGTATGATCACATCTCTGCTCAACACAAGATGTAGAGCGGTGCTTTTGTCTGATTCTTTACCAGTTCACAGATCCGACTATTAAATCAGTCAATCAATTGGTCTAAGAATTTCTCAGGTTGATGACAGTCCTAATATTTCTGTTCCAGTAAATAACTAGCCAAGTGAAGTTGGTGTGGTGTGACTTTACATTTGAAAGCCAGCTGTATTTACTCCATGCAGGGTAACAGGGTCCTCTCATATGTAGATGTATTGTCCTGAGGCAGACCTGCAGTGGTCTCCAGCCTGGTTCAGTCCAGTTCAATCCAAGGGTTGGTCTTTTTACTCTTAATAATCTGCAGAATGATGGTCTTCATTAGACTTCATTGCTCCACTCCTGGCAAAAATGTTTTTGTTTATCTTATATAAGAACCAGCATTGGTGGAAAACATTCTGTTGATTTTATGAAATAGAATTACAATAAGTCTTTGTGTATCACCTCTGCCCTCGTGTGTACTGCTCACACTGAACTATTAGCCATTGGACAAATAAGTGTGCACTTCTTCCTGCTCCTTTTCGTAAATGTATTATTTTATTTCTGCTAGTATATCTTTTACTCATGAGTTTGCACCAAGGCTCTAATGGTTTTATTTAGTTTTGACTTTTTTAGCTTTAATTAGTTTTTAGAGCAGGTTTGCTAGGTTTCATTATTTTTCTTTTTTTTTTGAGTTTAGTTTATTTATTTTTATTATTTTTAGTTTTTTCATACTTTGACTTATTTGTAAGCTGCAGGATTCAAAAAGAATAAAATAATAAAACTCAGCAAAAGATAATATTTAAAAAAAAAAAAAAAAGGTAGTCAGTCACTGTTGAACAACCAGCCACAACAGTCCAAAGCAGAGCAGCTTTAAGTGCAGCGAGTAATAGTGAAATACTGGGGTTAAATACAGAGAGTCTAAACGACATGTGAGGGATGTAAAATTGCCCAAACGAAATAAATTAATTTCATATCAATCCAAAATTGACAAAGACGAAAATGAAGTGATTTTTATTGAATTTTGTAAACACACAGTTATCTTTTTTTTCTTTTAATTATAGTTTTTATCTGTTTCAGTTAACAAAAATTACTTTTCAATTCTCGTTTTTGGTCATGTGGTCTGTTTTTAGTTAATGATAATAATAACCTTGGTGTGCTCATGCCCACTGTGTCCTGTTTCTCATCATGTTTTGCTGTGTCCTTCCAGGAGACCCAGGACCCTTCGGCTGTGTTGTGGCTGGATGAGATCCAGGATGCCATTCTGAAGGCCAACCAGGACACACAGGAGGCCTTACTGTGTAAGACCCTCATTTCACTTTACTGGATATTTTATTTTTAAAGATTGCAGAACGTTGAGCACCCATCTTATAACAGTGTGAAGATCAGCCAAGCCTGATGCTTTGCGTTGTATATCTGCAGTCTCTCAGTCCATCCAGGCTGTCAACGAGGCGGTAGACAGTGGCGATTCAGCCCAGACGCTGGCTGCTCTGCGTAACCCTGGGGCGGGACTGTATGGTGTCACTGCTGAGTGTGCCCAGACCTACCAGGATGACCTGTCCAAGCTCAAAGATGCGAAGAAGACAGAAGGTGAGCAGTGCATTTAGAGAAAAATCTACAGCTCTGACAACATTTGGGAAACTGACTGTAATACAATATCTGTTTAGAACATTTTCACGGCTTTATCTCACCGTCAGATGGCCCTTTCAGATGAAATAAACTTAAAATGAGGATGATGATGATAATTATTGGCTCTTGTCATTCTTTAATGCTCTTGGTCCAGGTGATAACAGCAGCGAGTGGGTGAAACACTGGGTGAAGGGAGGGCACAACTACTATTATAATCTGAAGACCAAAGAGGGCACCTGGGTCGAGCCGGAGAGTTTCCTGCAGAACAACACTCAGCTCAACAAGGAGGACATCCAGGTATGTCCCTGTCCCTGTGCAGCACTGCATGCCAGGCCACAGCTTTTTTTTCATGCTGCGCTAAACTGCTTGTTCTATGCTCCCCGTCAGTCTGTGGTTTCCGGGGTAACCACAGCCTACAATCGAGAGCAGCTATGGCTGGCCAATGAGTCACTTATTACCAAGCTGCAAGCTCGTTGCCATGGATACCTGGTGAGAAAGGCCCAAAAGGAGCGGATGAGCTTCCTGAAATCCCAAGACCCAGCTGTGACATGCATACAGGTAAGAATCAATCACACAACCCTTTGTCTGCTGAATATATGACACTGATACACAATATAAAACTGTAATAATCTGCTTTCAGGCGCACTGGAAAGGCCACAAGCAAAGGAAGAAGTTCAATGACCGTAAGCAGTATCTGAAAGACCACAGTGAAGAGGCCGTTAAGGTAACGTGTGTCTGTAATGTCACATTTACCTTAGAAAAAAACTTTTGAATAGCTAATTGTTTATTATGGGCGTACAGTCTCTTTCCCATGACAGAAAAGTTACAATAATGTTTATGTGTAAAGCAAAAAATAATCTGATTATCATCAGTACTATGAATACAACTGAGATTGTGTTTTTGTCTTGCTTAGATCCAATCCATGGTTCGGATGCACCAAGCTCGTAAGAAATACAAGGACCGTCTGCAATACTTCAGAGATCATGTGAGTACTCATCTCCTTAGACATTGGTGCATAAAATTAACATGGAAAAGTCACAATAACAGACACAAAAATCGGAGACTAAAAGATTCAGGGCAGCTAACGGCTTGTTATTAAAAGCAACAACCATGTTAAGTTAAGTGTGCCTCGCAGCTCATTCAGTGATTGAGACCATCAGGAGAATTTGCCCTGATTATGTGGTTTTAGACAATTAGAAAGAATTAAGACAATGCATTGTAAATTGCGTGTCTCAAAAATTAGGTTTTGAAGTAGACAGATTGCAGTGTTATCGAATAACAACTTTTAATTTCCCCTGACATTCAGGCTGTGTCTTCTGGGGATCATTTAACACTCTGATACGAGTCAAGTCATTTCCACTTCGACTCACAGTGGATTCCTGTGCTCTGGTTATAATGAGTATTGATCAGCTGAGTGATTGCTGTTTTCTACTGCAGATCAAGGAGGTAGTGAAGATTCAGGCGTTCATCAGAGCCAACAAGGCCAGAGATGACTACAAGACGCTGAGTGAGTAGTGTTTGTAGTGTTCCTGTGCCTTGGTGTCTGTGTGGTGGCTCGACCCTCACGGTACTCTTCTTCGTCACACAGTCAGCGCAGAGGACCCTCCGATGGCTGTGGTGAGGAAGTTCGTCCACCTGCTGGACCACAGTGACCAGGACTTCCAGGAGGAGCTGGAACTGATGCGGCTCCGTGAAGAAGTGATCACCAACATCCGCTCCAACCAGCAGCTGGAGAACGACCTGAACCTGATGGACATCAAGATCGGCCTGCTGGTGAAGAACAAGATCACGCTGCAGGAGGTGGTGTCGCACAGCAAGAAGCTGACCAAGAAGAACAAGGGCCAGCTGTCCAACATGATGATGATGAACAAGCAGAGGGGGGGCCTGAAAGCCCTCAGCAAGGAGAAGAGGGTCAAGCTGGAGGCCTACCAGTACCTCTTCTACCTGCTGCAGGTAATGTGACAGTGCTGCTCTTTAATAGCCTCGTCTCCAGATACCTCTCTGATAACATTTCACTGCTTCCTTTCAGACCAACCCCACATATCTGGCTAAGCTGATCTTCCAGATGCCACAGAATAAATCCACCAAGTTCATGGACTCTGTGATCTTCACCCTGTATAATTACGCCTCCAACCAGAGAGAGGAGTACCTGCTGGCCAAGCTCTTCAAAACCGCCCTGCAGGAGGAGATTAAGTGAGTGCCGAGCGACTGAGCCACAGTCAACAGTCCTCATGACCACATTTTTAGCTCAGCTGGTTCACTAATACTAACACGAAAAACGTCATCAGGTCAAAGGTGGACCAGATGAAGGAGATTGTCACAGGAAACCCCACGGTCATCAAGATGGTCGTGAGTTTCCATCGAGGTGCGAGAGGGCAGAACGCACTGCGGCAGATCCTGGCGCCGGTCGTCAAGGAGATCATGGACGACAAAACGCTGAACATCAAGACGGACCCAGTAGACATCTACAAGAGCTGGGTGAACCAGATGGAGACGCAGACTGGAGAGGCCAGGTGAGCTGCAGATGAACATGCCTCGTTCCTGAAAGCTTCACTTGACAGCATGGTGACTGCCTCATAATATCTAGGAGAAATATTCTAGAAACATCACAAGAGAATGACAGGACTTATTTTAGGATGAGAAAATCTTATTGTCACCATTCAGATTATGTGGGAGTAAATGAGAGCTGACCCGTAAGGACGGTCTGAGCTCCATGAAGGCAGTAAAACCCTACAGCTTGACCAACAATCATTATTTTAATCACAAATGCATTTTTTTAATGTAATGAGTATTATTTATATTATGTGATAAATAGACTAAAATAAACATGGTTTCTAAAGGAACTAGTAACACTAAGTTTATTTGTTTTAGAAACATGTCTCAATGCTCCCCCCCTCTCTATTTAGTAAAATGATTCAGTCCAGCTGCTCCATCAGACAGTCTGCAGAGAGCTAACTTTTCACAGAGTGGAGCAGGAGATGACAGGATGTTTCAAAAGTCAGGGAGTAAAAAGAAAAGAAACAAAGTTCAGACAGGAGAAAGAAGTGAAGGGTCGACAGTTTGTCACCAGTTCTTTCATAGGTAAGGTGGGTCTGTTAGTGGTTCATGTGATGGAAAGTTCTGGAACATTAGCCTGTTAGCTAGTCCTAGCTTTGTCCAGAGGTTATAAGCTAGCTCACTTCTCAAAAATATCGTTAAAATGCGTAGTTTTACTGTATGTAAACAGTATCAAAATACCTTGTGGCTCTCTGCATCAGTTCATGAATTAACACAGTTAACACAGTCTTCAAAAACAAGATGAATGTATATTATTATGTACATTATCTTCAGCATCTGTACAGTGTCACTGTGTGTGGTGGCTGCTGGAGCTAAGCTATTTTATATTGCTTTGTTCGACACCTCGAGACACTAAACTTCTGTCCAAGGAAGAGGCTGAAATTCACTGTCTGTCACCACATTCAGAGCATTTCTAGCATAGAAATCTAGACGCAACCTAGCGGCCAAACATCTTTTTGCCAACAGGATGCTAGTCAGGCTAGAGCACTTCTGTTCTTTAAGGACACCTTTCCAAACCATGAAAAGGAGCTTCAGCTTTGCATCAGTGACTGTGCCCGGATATGTATGATGGATAATATATCAAATAATAGTGTCTATATTATGTAATAGTAGTAATATATGATTTTTTTTTAACTCTTATGTTATTAATTATTACTATTTGTTTTTATCTGTTTAGACCTTAAGAAGAATCAAAGGCCTGACCCTGTGTAGAAAATGTAGATTTATGTTGTCTATAATGTATATTATTTATAAATATATGTTTCTGGGTGAAATATAAAGTTTAGCAATCGAAAAAATAAGAAAAATGTCATGAATGAATAAACAAATGAGGAGAAAGAAGTAGTTGCATAAGTTTTCTGGAGTTTCTTCATATTAAGTGTCAGTGCTGCTGTAGTTTTAAGTCAGATAGTGACCAGATGAGTCATTGTTTAGCCCTTTGGCGCACATTTGGTGATAGCATGGCTCTGATGGATCTCTTCCTGTCCTGAACAGTAAGCTGCCTTATGACGTCACTCCAGAGCAGGCTATGGCCCACGAGGAGGTGAGGACCAGACTGGAGGCCTCCATCAAGAACATGAAGACTATCACTGACAAATTCCTGTCTGCCATAATCGTCTCGGTGGATAAAATTCCGTATGTTCCTCTCTGACAGCGTCTCTGCATATTTACACACACATGTCAAGCTGGTTGAAACCAGCGGTACATTGTTTCATTCCCCTGCCTGTCTCACGCTGTCTGCTTGGCTTTCATCTGTCAGATATGGGATGCGTTTCATCTCCAAAGTGCTGAAGGACACCCTCCATGAGAAGTTCCCTGATGCTACAGAGGACGAGCTGCTCAAGGTTTGTATCTTTAATGTGTAGGCTTAATGTGCTCCACAGTATCTTAAGGCTCAGGTATCTGGACAGCTCTGACAGTTCTGCTCTGACCCTTTTGATCCTGGTGAGTTGGACCATCACAGCTCCTCTTCTCTGGCTTCTTCACTCAAAGTGGATATCTCATCGCCTGCCTGGCTTTCTTCTCTTCCGTTTCTAACTCACTTCTTTCCTTTTTTTTTTTTTCTTCTTCCTGCTGTTGCTCTGCTCTCCGGCTTTACAACCAGCTGCAGCCTCTCTGTCGGGGTGGGGGTGTCCTCCTCTCCTCCTCGTCCTACAAGCTGACATGGTCAAGAGCTTTTCCTGTGTTTTGCAAAAGCACCTAACAAAACCTTAAAAGGCAGCTAATTTCACTCAATTTGTCTAGTCCTTAAATAGAAAGATATCAGCATCATTTTCAGTCCCTAAATGGCTTGAGTTAAATGACAATAATCATAACTTAATGCCTGCGTCTTAAATTTGTGTGGCACAAGAACCAGGACTGAGCAGTTTTCTAAAGGGACCCTGGTGCTCAGGAACGCCACCACTTTTGTCCAAAATAAACACAAAATGAATTTTTTTTTTTTTTTTTTTTATAAAAAGAAACCCTCATAGTAACCTCATATTACCTTTTAAGTAACAGTCATTTATGTCACACACATTTGTTTTTGCATGGAAAAATATGTCAAATTTTGTCATCATAATAATTTCAGCTAACTTACTGATTTGATTTGCTCTTCAGATTGTGGGGAACCTGCTGTATTACCGCTACATGAACCCGGCCATTGTGGCACCAGACGCCTTTGACATCATCGAGGTGTCGGCGGGTGGCCAGTTGACCACTGAGCAGCGGCGAAACCTGGGCTCTGTCGCTAAGATGCTGCAGCACGCTGCCTCCAATAAGATGTTCCTGGGAGACAACGCCCATCTGAACCCCATCAATGAATATCTCAGTGCCTCCTATCAAAAGTTCAGGTCTGATGTGCTCCTCGCCTTCTTTCCCTTTTCCCCTTTTGTGTCGTCTCTGTTGTTTAAAGCATTTTTTTCATTCTTTCCTCCGTCTGACTTTCATCCTCCCGTCCCAGACGTTTCTTTCTGGCTGCGTGTGACGTTCCCTCGCTTGAAGATAAGTTCAATGTGGATCAGTACTCAGACTTGGTCACCGTCACCAAACCTGTCATCTACATTTCCATTGGAGAGATCATCAACACTCACACAGTGAGTTTCACACCACCTCACTTTTGTTCTTTTCTGTCTCAAATCATCGAGTGGTCATCCCTGAACCCCAGAGTTGTGGGTTCAATCCCTTTTCTACCCTCTACTTGTTGTTGTGTGTGTCCTTGAGCAAAACACTAAACCCTGAAGTTGCTCCCTGGGTGGTTTATGTGTTAAACCCAGAGGTCAAATTCTGTCTATGTATATATGCTCAATAAAGCTGGTTATTCTTCTTCTCCTTCAGCTGCTGCTGGACCACCAGGACGCCATCGCTCCAGAGCACAACGACCCCATTCATGAGCTGCTGGAGGACTTGGGAGAGGTTCCCACCGTAGAGTCTCTTATCGGTGAGGGAGCCTTTGCCATTGTGGTTCCAGTCTAGCAAAAAAATGACATACAAGTATTAAAATGATTCACAGAGCTAAGTAGTGTACCTGTCTGACCTTACCTTAAATCAGCAGTTTACAGATGAGAGCAGAGCGATTATTAACAAAAGTATACCACCCAGTATGTTATGTGAGCAAACTGTGGCTTCATCTGATTATCTCAACCAGGTGAAAATCCTCTTCCTCCCGACGACCCCAACAAAGAGCTGATGGGGAAGACCGAGGTTTCACTCACACTCACCAACAAATTTGATGTGCCTGGTGAGGCCAACGCTGAGACAGACGCCAGGACCCTGCTGCTCAAGTAGGCTCAGAACTGGACTTTATGGCCATCCAAGAAGATTGAATATGATCGTTTTGGAAAAGTCAATGGTTTCTTAAATGTGTCTTTCCAGCACCAAGAGGCTCATTGTGGATGTGATCAGGTTCCAGCCTGGGGAGACTCTGACTGAGATCCTGGACTCAACAGCAAGCACAGAGCAGGTCAGGAAAAAGACCTGGGGCCAGGCAGGCTACTACAGCTGATGCTGTCATTTTAAATACATTTACTATGCTATATACTATATATACACATAAAAAAACTATTAGCCAGGGTTAGCCAAGGGTTTGTAACTGTTAATGTTGTAGTGACAGAGAGCACGCGCTGTTCATAATAGAAGTGAAATATTGCCTGGATTTTGAAGAAGTTGTTTCTATAGAAACATTGTTTATTGTTTTGCTTAGACTGGCTGTAATCCATGTTGTTTCTCTGGATGACAGGAGGCAGAGTACCAGCGAGCCATGCAGAGGAGGGCCATCAGAGACGCCAAGACTCCAGAGAAGATGAAGCAGGTGAAGCCAGTGGTGGACGACAGCCTGACGCTGCAGGGCAAGAAGGACAAGATCAAGAGCAACCTGCAGAGGCTGGCTGAGCTGGGGAAGGTCCACCCCGAGAACCGCTATCAGGACCTCATCAACGACATAGCCAAGGTTAAAAAAAAAAAAAAAAAAAAAGAAGTGTGTGTGTGTGTGTGTGTGTGTGTATACACACAACAGATTAACTCTGGAAGTGGGCAAAATTTCTCACTGTTTAATTTCCCAGAAAACACTGTCTGCAAGAATCAATAAAGTTTTATCTAATCTAATGTAATCTGTAAATGTGGCGTGTGTGTGTTGCAGGACATCAGAAATCAGAGACGGTATCGTCAGCGCAGGAAAGCGGAGCTGGTGAGACTTCAGCAGACCAACGCTGCGCTGAATTCAAAGACCAATTTTTACAACGTTCAGATTGATTCTTACAACCAGTATATCAAGACGTGCATGGACAACCTGGCCAGGAAGGGCAAGTGAGTGACCATTCATTTCATTTTCCATTCACAGGTGTTTTTTTATACTTCTCTTCTCCTATCATTAGAGTCACCACTGAGACATGTACTATAGTTCAGCAAGTTCAGATTATATTCATTTTTGGCTGCTTGTTTGCATTTAAAGAGAGTCATATAGGATTCCTGTTTACTCAGTTTAAGTATAATAGTAGCTTAATAAAAGAATAAAATGAGTAATTAATTCAGTAACTAATAGTATAATAAACTGTTACAACTTGAAAACAATAAAATAAGTGTTTGTACAAGTTCCATAAATACAATAAAATGATTAGTAAGACACTCAGCAGCCCTGACCATAATAATGTGATTATAATGAGTATTTTAGTCATAGCTCCTCTCAAGTTTCCTCTTTTGTGTGTGTTTGGAGACACCAGAAAGAGGGTTCATAAATGTACTAGTACATGTAGACAGAGTTATTCCCACATAGAGTCAGAATGAAATACAGCATTATGTGTCTTGTTCCTCTTGTCCAAAACACACTTCTGTGCCAAAGATGAGAACTGGGTCACATAACAGGCAGTCCAGGTCACGGTGCTCCTCAGACTCCTGCTCATCTTCATTTTGGACATCCAGTCAGGGGCTGTGTGCAACAGCTGTTGTCTGGTTAGATAGAAAACCAGTTCTGTGGAAATCCAGACCAGGTCCAGAACCCAAACCACCAGAGCAGAGACCCTGATCTGTGAGCTGTTTGTTAGGCAGAAGTGGAAGTAATCTTATTCTAAACACACTGGTGTCAGATTGAATGTGTAGCTATATGGTGACAGTGCACATTAATGAAAACGTGTGTAAATACACATATTATAGCCAACAGGCTAATTTCCCTCTGTAATCCCTGGGCAGTTTGATGGTATTTGTAAAACACAGAGTAGAGGAAAAATACATCAAATAAGGTGTGAAATTAACACGGCACAGCACGGCACCACAGGATAATAATCCCAGTTTAGCAGTAGACAAAAACAACACAGACCAGCTAAATGACATGCATACGTGGTTTGTTAGTTTTCCTCTCTGTTGAATACATCTGTTCACCTGTCCATCCCTCTCCTCTTACCAGGTTGTCAAAGAAACCAGGTGACAACAAGGCCAAGAAAAGCAAACAAGTTTCGCAGAAATACACCGCCTCTCGCCTCCATGAGAAGGGCGTGCTGATCTCCATCGAGGATCTGCAGCCCAACCAGTGAGTCCAGCTGTCTTTGTGTGTTTTCCACCAAGACTGATAGTTTGTACTTGGCCATTCTGACCAGTATACTACTGAGGAGATAACTTTGTGAAGTAGTGAGCCAACTATTGTGGCTATGACTTTCCGTTGCAGTTTCATGCATAACCTTGTTACCACGACTACTAACCATGACAATTTAAAAGCACACGTGTCAAAATTAAGGGAATTTATTTGGAGAAATGGAATAGAGTATTCATATCCGTGTTTTCATTAGTGTTTGATCAACTGAAACAGCATTACAGCAGCTCATGTTCCTCCAGTGGGGTAGTCAGTTGGTTGCAGTCTGCACCCAAACCACCGGATGGCACTAAATCACATAGCCTGGGCCCGCCCATACTTCATGTCATGCTGCACAACGTTTTGCGACCAAGTCAGTCTGTCCAAGCTGCCGTTCTCTTTGATTTCAGATTCCCCTAGAAATGGAGACCAATGAAAATTTAGCATTTCCAACGGCTTGATTGAGGCGTGTTTAAGGCAATGATGCACTAGTTCTTTGGATCAAGCAGTTTTCATCTCTACACATACGTCAGAGTAAAGAGTGTTCTGATTGGTTGAAGTTTCGTCCAGTAGCACCCAGAGGAGGGTTTGATAGAAGCGGGTTAAGCCCGCCCTCTGAGAACTCTGTTTACAAGGCAGCTTGGTCAGACTACGCTTGCAGAGCAAGTAGTCACGATAGCCAGGCTATAAATCACACACTGTACCTTTAAGAACCAGCACGTGGTCGTTCATAAATACCTTGTTGCCTGGTTGTTCTTTTCTCCACAGTAAGTCTTCCATGCTGTTTCGTCTTCTCTCCTCACAGGTTTAAGAATGCTATTTTTGAGATTTCTCCATCAGAGACCGTTGGTGTTTTTGAGGTGAAGGCTAAGTTCATGGGCGTGCACTTGGAGACGTTACAGTTAGAATATCAGGTATGGTTTGTTGTTCATGTGTTGTTTTCCTGGAGTAAAGGAGAGAGACATCAGGGGTGGTTTTGCTGTGATTGATGTGTTGTGGCTGATCTTGTCTGTGTTGTTTTTCAGGATCTCCTCCAGCTGCAGTATGAGGGCGTGGCGGTGATGAAGCTCTTCGATAGGGCCACCATCAATGTCAACCTGCTCATTTTCCTACTCAACAAGAAGTTTTATGGGAAATAAAAAAAAAAGAATAAGAGGGCTACAGACACTGATTCAAACCACAAAGCCCACTCTGAGGGTTGCAGAAAGCCTGACCGTGCTGGCTGTCCTTCACATTCCCTGCTGTAATCCTCTTGTGCCTATGCAAGTTCATGTGCATTGTTTTTTATTATCATGTGGATCGCCATATGTGCTTTAATAGAACAGCCTGTTGTCTCGACTGGAGTCAGAACACCACAGCAGCTTGCCAGTTTCTCTTTCTCACTGTCTAACTGTGGCTAGGTCAAAGGTTTAAGTTTTGTATGGTTTTGCTTTAAATATTATTATGAATATCATGTGCATGGGCCTTGATTAATTATAAAAAATATATATATTTTATGTAAAGAGATTATGTTTTGTGTCTTTCTAAGCCAGTTAGTTTATCTGCTCACCTGACTGATAAAAAGCCCGATTTAAAAAAGAAAAAAAAACTCCTCTGCTAAATCCAAAAGTGCTGTCGTACTTTTCAGCAGGGCTGCAGTCCTGACCATGGTCTTGAACTGGACGTCTCTTTCTTCTCTGGGCCTTTTTGGTGTGTGATGTTTTGCTTGAGGCAAAAAACAAATAAGATGCACTGTTCCTTCACCATATTTTATTTTGAAAATACTGTAAAAGACATTTTTGCAACACTGACTCAACTGTCTCCTGATTTTGATTTGACCCAGCCATCTTTAAAGAGTACATGCTTTCAGTGCCTACCAAGCCACAGAGATCTACATAGTACTCCCACTACCATAATATTTAGTATGCCAGAAAAAAACAGTGTAGTATGTCAAATCCAATAATACCAGTATATCCAACTGCATGTGTATTTTCTAGCCAGCTTGCTTTTCTGACCCACAATCCTCTGTGCAGCAGGTGTGTGAGTGAGAGGGTCAATGTTCAAGGCACACTGTTATCATGGAGTAATTGTACACATAGTATATATATATATATATTGGTATATTCAGACAGACAGTATGAGGGAAAAAAAAAAAATCTATGGTTTTGTTGCATGTACACAAGTTCTAGTACAAGCCCCGGGAACAAGTGTGAACCTGAAAATGAGCATTATGTCTGCCCTTTAACACACAATGTTCTGATATCTATGCATCAGACATGGTATCTGACAAGACTAGCAAAAAATAGCATGCTCATATTGAGCTGTTGAACTCTTTAATATAATTAACTTCTAATTTGTTGCATGGTAAATTCATACTACACCAGTGTGTGCTGCAGCTCATCTGGCAGTTTGCTTTGGACGAGGCTGAGCTGATCATGACTACAGGACATGACTCCTGCACTGTGCTCAATCATTGGCTCACTCAGATGACTTTCTGGAAATGATTCTTTTTTTTTTTAGCTCTCTCATGGACTGTTTATCTGGTATATCTCAGATTATTACACTCCAGAATCAGTTACATAATTACATCTGTTAATGTGTAAAACAGGATGGGATCTAGACGTGTAGGATGGACGTTGATGACAGAGCTTTTTATCATGTCTTATTGGAAAATAATTTGACCTTTATTTATATTGTATATGTTGTCCACTTCATACTGTAGTCAATGTGAGTTCAAACCCTACACAGACCATGGAAGTGAGCTTGAGGATGTGCAGTATTTCAGGAGCTGGACTTGGTCGAGGGTCCAGTAGATGTCACTCTACACCATCCAGTCTGTCCTGTCAGAGATTTTTTTTGAGAAGCCTTGAATTGATATTCCAGTAGAAGCAGATGTTGATTTCCTGTCTCATGTACAGTTTGACCAGATGTTCTGTTGTCTCTGTTGTCTCTCATTGGCAGTCCATCAAATGTATTTTACTTGTTTTAGAATAAAGCTCTATAGATGCAACGTGTCCTCCCTCATGTGTCAGACAGCTGCTGTATGAACTTCAACTGAAGTGCTTCACTTAGGTACAGTTCTGAGGTGGTTGTGCTTAACTTGAGCTTTGTACTTTGCTCCACTACATTATTTTATCGCTACAGTTACAGATTTACACACAGCACATATGATTATTTAGATAGATATAGAAAGCTGCCCACTCCCTCTCATCCAGCTACAACATGAAAATACTGCTTACATGTTAATGCATCAGTACTAATAATCAAATATGATTCATATATAATGCATACTCCTGTGTCTTATTGTTAGTACATTTTTATCTGCTGGAAATACTTCTACTGTTAAAAAACAATTACATTAATGGGCTTACCTTTATACTTCTGTATCAGATGTGCATACTTCTTCCCCCACTTTGTGCAGCTCGAGAGTAGTTTTTTCTTTATTTGTGTCTTTTCCTTCAATTAACTTCTTAAACATTGAAGTACATTTACTCACGTACTGTGCTTAAGTACAATTTTGACATACTTGTGCTTTCCTTGAATATTTCCACAATCCACATTTCAGACGCAGATATTTTACTCCACGACATTTCTTTGAAACTTAGATATGGTGGAGAACTGAAGTACACATGATAGATAGATAGATAGATAGATGGATTAAACTTTATTGATCCTTTCAGATAGTGCCCTCTGGGAAATTAAAAGTTCTAGCAGCAGCAGTACAGGACAATTGAAAAGCAGAATGAAGACAAAGATAAACATTAGGAATAAAGTGATCAGAATATAAAAAAATATTTATATAAAACATACCACACTAGTGAACAATATTTAAATATTAAGTTGTTACTCATGTTCAACATGTAAACATTAAGTAGGGGTTAAGTACAGTCATTCAGTCCTTCCTCCAGAGACGTCAGTCTCCAGTAGAGAGGCACAGTGCAGGGGCTGTGTCGCCCCCCTGTGGTTGCAGCGGGTACTGACGGTGTTAAACGAGGTAATGTTTTTCTCGCAGTAGTGGAGGTACCCAGCCTGCGGAGCTGAGTTGCTGTTACTAGCCCTGTCAACCGACGGCCAATAAGCTGAAAACCTTTCGCAGAGGATTTCTGGTTTCGCAGTGACGCAGGAGACGCGCTTTTCTTTCGGCGTCGTTTGTTTTATCTTCGGTGGACTCGTCGGGTTGGAGTTTGTCTGAAATCTCCCTGCTGCCCGTGGATTAACGCAAGACTCCGAAGAAGAGCTCTGACATCGATTTAAGTGTGAAATTGTGGATTGTGTTCCTGCATCGCGTGTGCTTGTTTGAGTTTCGGTGGTTTCTCTGTTTGTGGTGGTAACATAAACTCGAAATTCTGTTTATATAAGTCCGGACAAAACAAGCGGACACTTGTTGAAATATAATTTACCAAGCAAACCTTTGCCCAACTGCTCGGAGCTTTGCTAACGTTAGTAGCGGGATTTAGCCATCGAGGCTAACAACTTTCTCCAACGCTAGCACTAAATCTGTTTCGGTTTGCTTCTAATACGTGTCTGCTCCATGTTGACTGAGGTCGAGTGTCGACAAGTTGGCCGAGTGCGTTTGTCCAGAATTGTTGAGATGGCAGTGACAGCAGCTTAGCTAACTGGGCTAGCTGCAGCTGTTAAACGGCTCTCCCGTTCACCTCCAGCGTTACGATAGCAATGACAGCTAACGTTATTTCAACGTTACATTCTAACAAGTGGTTCGCTGGAAATGTCCACATGAAGTTATTTTGTGCATTTAACTTCTGTTAATTAACACGTCATTCGCTTCCACAGTTGTTCGAGTTGTATTTTATACAAACAAGTTGCTAAAGCTCCGCTCCCTTTGCATAAAAAGACAACTTTTATTAACGGGAGCTTAGCTTAGCGACATTAGCTCCTAGCTCGGCTCACGATAACACACTCGATAGCAGAGTTGACAACTTTCGCCCAACAGTAATGCGCGCTATGTTTTTCAAACTCTGATGGGTTCACTGCAGCGGTCACTGACAGACCTTGGACAGTAGACTTCCAGCACCGACTACCACTACTTTTTCTCGCTGAGGTTGTAAAACTGCGGCCCGCACCATGTCCGGCTCCCCGGGCACAGGAGGCTCAAACCCCAGGAAGTTCAGCGAAAAGATAGCGCTGCACAACCAGAAGCAAGCAGAGGAGACGCGGGCCTTTGAGCAGCTCATGACAGACCTCACTGTATCAAGGGTAAATACAGCACCTTTTCAGCTCGTTTTCGTTTGTCGGTGTCGTTTTAAGTATTGCTTTTCTTACATGAATGCGTTATAATTACGGACAAAGCTCCTTTTTCCACACAGACAGGCTGCTGTTTGTCTGACAGACTTCAGCTGTTGACTGAGATTTCTGGTATTCAACCAGTACTTCTGGTTTCTCTTCATACATTCATACATCAGGGGCAAACCCTCGTTGCTGCAAACAATTTAATAACCAACGCACAGGCTGTCAAAATAAAGGTGATGGTAACAGTGTTTTTATTTTTTAAAAGGAGCTATTTACACAAGATCTGTTTTGGTGTGTGTCAGGAAATGAGGGAAGTCAGCTCCTCTATAGATCTGCACCACCCACCTAAAGTTGTGAATACCCAAAGGAAACTGTTGTCTGTTAAGATACATGGAGTGTCTAAAGGCACCTTCTCATTTGATTATATTTGATGAATTGCCACCAGAAGTAAGAGTGGGACCAGCTCAACAGGATGGTCCATAATAGACTTAGACTTAACTTTAATGATGGGATGACTCCCTCAGGGAAATTAATCATGAAAGAAATGTGAATATAATGTGGGTTTATCAGTCATATGCACTCACATTTCTATTAGCAGTGCTTTGATGAAACAAAGCAAAGCCTCGTGCCTCACAACAGCCACAGTCTGACTCTTTGTTGGGTCCTGTTTAGGTGTTTAAATTAATCCAAGTTTCCGATTCATTGGGACATTCAGATAAAACTGGTCTCTCCGGCTGTCCCTTATTGGATAGAAATAATTTTGTCCAAGAAGAAGATGACATAACTGATATTTAGAAGAGTAGTTAAATGAATAAAAAAGGATAGTTGTTGTTTAGGTTTAGTGGCAGTACTGGTAGCCAGGGATTATTGCAGTGAATTGAAACTATATGTTGAACAAAGTACATGATGCATTAGTTTTACCGTCACTGGACTGAGTGGACTCATTAGACTTTGAAAAGGAGATGAGACTGATAAGTATAAGAATAGATAACTGAATATCAATGCAAATGTTAGATTTTGTTGTTGTATGATATGTTTATGTCACCACTCCAGATTGTATTCATTTAGCTGCTCCCTGAAGTTCATATTCATAGTTATTGCTTTAATTTCTTGTTTCTCCTTCTCATGGGTTGTCAAAGAAAACTGCACATTCCAAGTAATAAAGGATATAAAGGTCCAGCTCACATTATCCTCATGCCGTTGGTTTTCACTGTGCTCTTTCTGAGAGGGAGAGTCCTGAATGGCTAGTCGAGAAGAGGATGTGGTTTTCAGGCGACTCTGAATGAAGTTTGCCATGAGGTATGAACTGTCAGTGACCCCCTGTGAGACACAGCAGACCAGTCAGAGACGCCCAGGCTGGCCTGGAGGACACGCTGGTAGCAAACAGCTGGAATTAGCAGGAGCTGCTCCAGCCTTTACACCAGTGACTAGACGACTGAATATGAACCCTGAGGGGCTCTGAGGTGCCACAGTGAGCAAACACACTCCTTCTCTGCTGCTGTGCAGCAGGGACTTGGCATCTCTCTGGATCATTAACTTGTAAACATCTGCATGTTTGAGGTGATGTAATAGCTGACACCAACACCAGAGTAAAAGGTTTACATGTTGTTGGTTTTTAAATATCTTCATATTTTTTTTCTTTTGTCCTAGATGGAAAATAAGTCGTGGTTAATCACAGTCTGAAATACATCCATCTATTTATGTCACGTTCATTAGCATAGTAAACAGAGAAGTAACATTTTGGGTCTGTACTGCAATTTGTCTTTGAAGCAGGCAGCAGCCTCCAGTTGTGAAAAATGAACCCAAACCTGCCTGCTCTCTAGCAGCCAGCAGGGGGCGATTCCTCTGGTTGTATCAAGGATGGAGTTGTGGGTTCTCCAAGTGAGGACCTTCCGCATTCAAAAAGCTGCAGTTCCTGCCTGGACTCTGGGGGCTGGTACCAGAAGTGAGCAACTCTCCACTGACCGCCATGTTAAAATAGCCAACTTAACAGCTTTAAAAAAACATATTTACAGCCTGGTACATTTTAATTTTTTGGTCTCTACCGATAGTTTCCACCTCCGTAAACAATGTGGGGGTGACCTCAGCCCTGGTTCCAAGTGAGCTGAAGTGATCCTAAAGGTGACGTCAGCTGACTGACTGCCTTCCACTAATTGGCCAACGCGTGTCGTCGTTGGAAGCGTCATTGGATGCGTCATTGGATGCGGGACGTTCAGCTAGCCTGTAAAAGCCAAACACAACTTGACCCCACCATTTTTAAAACTGGCAACTGCTTTGCTATTATTACACAAGAAAATGGCTTCATAGAAGAAAAAAAAAACCCGCCATGGTCAGTCAAGGACAAAGAACCACAGAGTGAGCAACAGATACATGATCGCTATGGTGTCCTCCATTGTTTGTGATAGTAGTGTTTTCTCTGTCGCATGTAAATGACGTCATGGCAGTTTTGTGCTGCTGTATGACGACCCCGTCCATGCCAAAGATGTACTATGAGGTACTCAGTTGTAATAGAAAAGCACCAAAACTGTGCTGTACTGTGACATACCGTGCCGTGCTGTGTCGTTACTGTGTAGTGGAAAAGTACCGTTACAAAATGATCCTACTTCTCTCTGGATTTATTACCTAAGTAAACATTGTAAACATGAGTTTGTGGTGTCAGTCTCCAGTTTCAAGTCTACTTCAGAGTCAAATAGACCATAAAGCAGAGGATGCTTCAGGGCAGAGCTACCACAGCATTCTGCAGTCTTGGAGTTAACTGTGTTTTTGCCTCAGAACCATCACCCTTTCACAGTGTATTTTCACTTCATGGAAGTTAACTGTAATGTTTTTAATGTTATTCAGAGCTCGGTTGTACTCCACTCTCACATCCCTTGAGTTTGCAAACAAATAAGATGGTGTCCTGGAAGTTATTAGTGATCTCATCTCTCTTAAGTGCAGAGAGGATGCTGGCTGTTGTTTTTGTTGTCGTGTCTGTCTGCTGGTCACTGATGCCCATGAATACCATCCATCCATCCATTATCAACGCTGATCCTTGTGACGATACACTTAGCTCACGAGACGATACGTGATATCCATTTCGTTTTTTAAACAGAGTTTATTTAACTCTACCTCTTTAATAACTCATAAAAATACATTTAATGACTTTTTTGGGTTCAAAATGAATGTTGTAGTATCAGCAGCATGAGGTCAGATGTATCTGCTTGGTGATGCTACTAATATAGAAGTTATTAAATAATGATTTCCATAAAAATCAAACAATTCATAAAACTTACACTTAATCACTTTTTGACATAATCAGTGTTGTAGTATCAGCAGCATGAGGCGCTAAATTTGATGCCTCACCAACACTGCAGAAATGCATCGTTTGCATCTTCAGATCCTACTGTGTTTGAAGTATTGATTCAGGAAGTTGAAATCTGCCATTGTCTTTCTAAAGCTGGTTTTACACCGAACACGGAAAGTGTGGCGTGCTGCGCGGGGTAGGGCACACCGAGTCAACGTTGCTAGGCTACAGATTGAGCGGAAAGCCCTGGCTTTATTTATGCTGATGAGGAGGAGATCCACATGAAGAAGAGTTTGGGTAGATGCCACTGAGGGGAGGCAGGATGTGGGAGAGTGTCCTCCTGGCATCTGTCCTGCAGTGTGCAAGAGCACAAACTCCACCCCTGCACTGCGCTCTCCTCGGCACAGACCACTGACCTTTGTGCGGTGCGACCACGGTGCACCCTGTGCGCTCGGTGTAAAACCATCTTAACTTTACTGAAGTGCTGCAGTTTCCACTTTCCTTCTCCTTACCCTTCTTTCTTTTACTGTCACCCACAGGTCACTAATCTTAGCTTGGATAGCTCAAAATCTGATCTTTTCATTAAACGAGAAATACCATCATGATTTAGTTTCGCGAGATCTAATCACACCCCACCTTATCCTACATAGGGTCGGAGGGTCATCTGTCATAGGGCAAAAGGCGAGGGTGTACCTCGGTGCCACCTTCCCATGAATACTAAAGCACTGAAAATAAAGCAACAATCATTGGCTGCACTTACTGCTGTATATTGTCATATTCCCAATCTCATTGTTGTAAATCTCTTGATTAAATCAAATAAGGCCAGTCTTTGAGATTCAAATTTTGCCCTTTCAGGCAGTCTCAGGAAGAAATGCTATCCTGATTTGCCTTTTCCTGATAACTGCTCATGGCTGGTTCTGTTTCCATTGTCATGGCAGAACAAGCTGCCTTTTGCTTTCTGCAAGGTGATCGTTGACGTATCTTCTGGTAGAGCGTTGGTTTGGAGGCCGAACTGTCCATTTCCTTGGATATTTCCCTTTATTTTGTGTTCCTTAAATTGCAAACATTGCTGCAGTATTATCAATAATTAGCTACATGTTCTTCTCAAATGAAGACTTTGATACTCAGACTCCATAACCCATGAGTGTGGTTTTGTTTTGACCCCCAGGTGCAGTTTCAGAAGGTCCAGCAGCTTCGTCTGACTCAGTCACGGGCTCAGTACTACGGCTCTCTGCCCAACGTCAACCAGATCGGCAACACCAGCACCGAATTCCAGGTGGGATTTCATTCAGTTTTAGTGCAAGACAACATACGTCTGTCTGGGAAACCATTCTTTTATTGTAGTGAATTAATACTAGATGTTGAACACGGTATATGATGTATTTTGTCCACCCGGAAGGCTCAGCTTCTGGACTCGTCTTTGCGTCATTGCTGCTCTAGTTGACTTTGTATACAGTTGTGCCATGGCTGAAAAGGCTCCAGATTCAGTCTGACCACACATTTACAGTTGTCTTGCTTTTGTTACCAGATGTTCAGACCAAAATACAGCACAAGGAGCTGCCCAGGAATGTGGGCATCGCATAATTTCTTTCTTGACTGATCCTCTAAAGCGGCACCCCGGCTGTGCCTACACAGCAGTGTGATTCAAGTAAATGGAGGAGGTGGCATTTATTCACACTGTCATTCTGAACACAGCTTTATAGATGTGCTGGTGCTAGTTGTTTTCCATGAACATACTCTTAATCGTTTCTTTTTGGCAAAAGGATGTTTGATGTAAAAGTATTTTCTTTAAAACAGTGCTGCAGTCTTCCAGATTCAAGGTCTTGCTCTTATTCAGGGGTTTTCCAAGGCCTGAGCACAATAACCTTCAGTTCTGATGTTGAAAACAGATTTTTTTTGTCTCATGGGACCCTGAGCCACCCAACCCCCAATATTATTACAATAATTATTTAATAAATTTACTCAATCACTGTAACAATTGGAAGTACCAATTTAAGATATGTTTGCCTCACTTGAGTCGTGTTTTTAATCATACAACTTTCCATTTTTATGCCACAGCTTTTACTATTTGACAACTTAAGTGATTTTGTTTTTTTTCCACACAAAAAACTACCCAACAATATACAGACCCACAGGTATAGCTGATGGATGATTAATGATTAGCCAATTAATGGATTAGTTGAATGAGAAATATTATTATAATTTCAATACATTTTCATGCAAAAATAAAAAAAAAAAATCTGATTATATTTTCAGCAAATTACTTTTGGTTGTATTTTTCACAATGTGGTATTAGTAAAAATGATCTGGATAAGATAATCCTTAATTTGTCCCAACAACTGGGAAATGTACATTGTTGCAGTAGAAAAGTGGATATTGCAACGTTACAAGTAAAGAGAAAAAATATAAATACATAAATTAACATCCAGTGCCATCAGTAAGCAAGTGTATTAAATAGAATAAGTCGACAATTATCAAAAGAAGTAGGTTTGGAAGATAAGTAGGTTGGCAAGTAAATGTATAAATGTACAAGCAACAGACTAGATAAAAAGCTACATAAGAATGTATACCAGAAATGAACAAAGTGGACCAACTGTGGTAATAAAATAAGAGCTTAAAGTATTGCATGTGAAGAAGTGAAAACACTGATATTAAAGTCAAATAAAGTGAATTATTCCTTTAAAAATAACATTGTATGTCAGTAAAAATAATAAAGGCTTATATTCAAGATAGATGGAGACTTCATTAATTCTGAGGGAAAGGTTTCTTTCTGTTTTAAATGAATACAACAGAATTTGCTAATGGTAAATGCATGTTTTTTTTTTCTTCTGCTTTTATTGGAAGCACAATGTAAAACAGAATTTATATCAATATGAGTCATTTCTTTATCCTTTTGCAATGTGGTGAAAGGTCATAAATAAATGAATGGTATAAATCTAGCCTGTGGTAAAGGCACCAACTGGACTCAGTTAAACAGCAAAGCACTGCATACTGGACCTTCACAAGCTGCAAACAAGCTTCTCCTGAGAGCGTTAAATAATTCAGCTACAGACTGAAAAGAGAAGGAATAAAAGATCAGAGCAGTAGTTTTCAGTGCTCCTCAGCAGCGCAGCACTGTATCTGTGTCAGCTCTCCAAGGAGTGGGCTCTGCTGGGATACAGAGGGTCCAGGTGAAAGTGCCCTTGTTACTTCAAATAATGGCTCCTTTAGGTGCAGGAGGCAGAGAACTTTACACTTAGAGTCTCCATTCACCGTCTCTTCTGGGAGCAAAAGTCAACAAAGTGAATTTCTTCTTGATTCCACTTAATGACAAACATTTGTTAGCCCCAATTCAATTAAGTTAACGTGACAGACCTAATGTAGTCTGCTCTGAGTTTACTCAGAAACTATTTTATCTGAATCCTCAATCTGCGAAATGCACACATGATCAACAACGAATGTCCGTCAGTGTTTTCTGTATTGGCAGTGATTAAAGTGTGAACTGTGCACTCTCTGACAGTTGGTACGAACAGGGAAAAGCAATGGGGCGTTTATATGCATATATTGACTTGTCTGACAGAACTTGTGGAGAATAAACTCATTTATCCATGTATTATTTAGACCTTGTTAAAATGTGTTTTAAATATGACGCTTTCAGTGAAGATGCATGTGTTTTCATGCAGTAGAGAGCTTACAATGGGGTAAATGGGTATTATACTGTACGGGTTTGGTTCTCTTTTCACTGTGGAGAAAAAACAAGTTTCCCTGTAGAATTGATGGTAACACGGGTTGAGTAATTGACAAATTATCATTTTGTGGGTGAAGTATTCATTTAAGCTTGCAAAAAAAGTAGAAGTTGAATAAATAAATAAAAGCAAGAAATGTATGTAATTGTTGCCTCTTTATACTAATATCCACTCTGACCTGAACAGTTTGAGTGTTGAATCATCACATTAATGTAATTGCTTTATGATGCTCTAATTTGACATTGAAAGCTGGCACTTTGATGAAAGTATTGTTCATCTTTATGCGGCCATGACTCATGTTCTGTAATTTCTAAAAGCTATCCAGAGCCTGGAAAAAAAAACCACACAGCAGTCATCACATGAGCGTATTATTATGATAATAATAATACATGACTGTTTCAATACAGTGTTTTTCATAAACGACTGAGTCTGTACATGAATGCAAATTAAATATTGCTTTTGGCTAAATAAACCAAAGTGGAGCACAATGCTGTGTTCAGTTACAACCAAAATTTGATTATATAATTACCTTAGCTTTGCCAAACGGCCCTCTTCCTCTCTTTCAGGGCGGCTTCCCGTCAGGCTTGGACTCTGTCAGAGGGACCCGTCACCATGGGCTGGTGGAGAGGGTCCACAGGGAACGCAACCGCATCAACTCTCCCCATCGCCGACCCATTGACAAGCACGGGCGGCAGATATCCTTCCAAGCCTAAATCATTAACAGCAGGAGAGCTACTTATCAGAGATGTGGAAGTGGGCGTAGTGGCTTCCGGGTGGTTGGACTTTATTGTTGTTTTCTTATTTTAATGGTGGTTTGTCTTCGTGCTGTGGTTTCGAGCGTTACGACACTTCCCCAATGTAGGCAGCTGTTTTGCAGCCTCAGGAACAGAGTTAGTCATTATGCTAATTTGAAGTGTGATGCACTTTACTCACGTCAAATGGACATTGACAGTAGGAGATCCTCTGTCTTTTCTGAATCCACACTCTTGTGTGTGCATGTGTGTTTTGCATATAAATGTAGTAGAAGATGTGTTTTTTATGAGGAAGCTGCAGAGAGAAATGTTGAAATGATGATGGCACACAGAGAAAGGAACATAAGCATGTGTTTGCACTAAAGCTCTCAGCAACACCCTTTTAAAATCCATTTCCCCACTCTCCTTGGGGTTGCAGGGATAGAGTAACAGCAGAGAAATAAGTTTTACTCTTCTACTTTTTGATGACATCTTTCATGGTTTGTAGAATTAAGGCTTTGAAAAAAAAAAAGAAAGTTAATTCATGAACTTTTCCATTTACAGTGGACAGCTTATCGCAGTGAATGTTCAGCTATCACTTGTGCAGTGTGTTTCAGAACTGATCACAGCCACTGTGTAGTAAAAGAACAGAAACACTCAAACCAGTGGTTGAATTTAGACCCACAATGATTAGCAGCCATTATTAAGTTATATAATAATGCATCACCTTGTGTAACGCTGTGTGTAGTGCTGTCATACTTTCATTTGTTGTGCAATTTAAGTTGCACAGGTCTTTCTGTAGCTGGTCTAGTATTGAGGGAGAGCGCTGTAGATGGTAGCTATTCATGGGTTGTAATGTAGTTCCATTTGGGCAAGCTGGCACTGTCATTAATTCATTGAGTGCCAACCATTTTTTTTTTTTTAAATCAAAAGTGCTTTGTGCCAGTGTTTTTTTGCCCATTTTCAGTCATATTTCTAGACTCACAGAATTTTGTACTATGACTCTGAAAACACTGAATAGCTCAAATGAAAGAAGAGACTCTCTGTTTCATCATGAAAAAAATGTTTGTTTTTATCTTGTTCCATTCTTGTTTTATCAAAGGTAGAGTAGAGGACACTTTCACCAAAATCACCACTTTTTGTCCAGAATCCATCTGTTTTGCTCTCTAATCTCGATCATCTCCACTTCCTGTTTTGATTTCTGTGGCGTATATTAACCCACAAATCACAGAAGCCCCACGGAGACTGTGATCAGCGACCCGCTGTTAAAAAAAAAAACCCCCAAAAAAACACTTTGATGGCGAAACCCATCAATGGCACGCAAGCATTGTATTTTTATTGACGGTTTGACTACCACCGACCACAGCTCGAGCACTCTTTTCTCCACAATCAACAAACTGCTTAATCCTATGGACACCATCTCTCAGTCATTTACTACAGGCAAGTGCAATAACCTTCTGGACATTTTCAAATCAAAAATTTATAATATTCACCTACAACTTTCCTCCACAACGATCTCCAACCCTGTTCCACATCCTTTCCCCTCTGACATCCCACACCCTTGCCTCATTCTCACCCACATCTCCTCTGCCTCACTCCACTTATCCTGGACATCATCAACTCATCACTCTCCTCTGCTTCTGTTCCTTCCTCCTTCAAACTTGCTCCCATCACACCCATACTGGACTGGATCATGAAAACCTGGACAACTTCCGCCCTATTTCCAATCTCCTGTTCATTTAAAAAATTCTGGAATGTTCTGTTGCCTGTCAGCTTCATCATCATCTCCACTCTTTTAAGTTATTTGAGATATTTCAATCTGGATTCTGTACTCATCACAGCACTGAAACATCACTAATAAAAGTCACCAACGACCTCCTGCATGCTTCATATTCCGGCTCCATTTCCATACTCCTTCTCCTCGACCTATCGACACAATAGACCACTGTATCTTTCTCCACCGTTTACACTACAACTGCACACCACCTTCCTCAAACTCAACAGCAATAAATCTGACATTATCATCATTGGTCCCAAATCCTTCCTCCCCTCCACCCAGAACTTCACACTCTCCATTGATGGTCACACAGCCACTCCCTCTCCTCAGATCAGAAACCTTGGATTCATTTTTTAACCCCACCCTCTCCTTCCAACCCCATGTCTGTCAAATCACCAAAACAGCCTTCTTCCACCTCCACACCTTTGTCCCACCCTCTCTAAATCTGCCGCTGAAACTCTTGATTCATGCATGAGGATGCCTTCATTTCCTCCAGACTTGATTACTACTTTATCCTCCTTTATGGTCTTCCCTCCACTCACCTACAGAACCTCCAATATGTATAGAACTTAGCTGCCCGGTTTTCACCCACACCCGATACAGAGACCACATCACCCCTGTCCTCCAACAGCTCCACTGGCTCCCTATACAACAGTGCCCCCACACCCCGATACCTCATGGACCTTCTGCAGCTCTACCATCCCTCCCGCCGCCTTCAATCCTCTGACTCTAACCTCACTCCCATCACCAGATACATGCATCGTACCTTGGGGGACAGGGCTTTCGCCATAGACGTCCCTAAACTCTGCAACTCTCTCCCCTCATAAATCCGTGCCTTTGAATCACTCATTTAAATCACAGTTAAAAACATACCTTTATAAACAAACATTTAACCTGCAATAACTTTTTATCTGTTTCTTTCTGTCTTTTGTTTCTTGTCTTTGAGTTTCAATGAAAAGCGCTATATAAAACTGATGAGTTATTATTATTGTTATTAATATTATTTTCTAACATTCCATACTACAAAATAAGTAATAAAAGTCTGTATGATCTGTGCTGATATTGTATCGGATCAGTATCGGTATTGGCTAATACTAAAGGCTGCAATAGCAGTATCGTATCAGAGGTGGAAAAAGTTGTGTCTGGACACCCCTACCAGCTGCCAGTTTGTTGTGTTGGAGAACAGACAATATAGCTCGATGATACACTATATTGACAAAAGTATTCGCTCACCTGCCTTGACTCGCATATGAACTTAAGTGACATCCCATTCCTAATCCATAGGGTTCAATATGACGTCGGTCCACCCTTTGCAGCTATAACAGCTTCATCTCTTCTGGGAAGGCTGTCCACAAGGTTTAGGAGTGTGTTTATGGGAATATTTGACCATTCTTCCAGAAGCGTATTTGTGAGGTCACACACTGATGTTGGATGAGAAGGCCTGGCTCTCAGTCTCTGCTCTAATTCATCTCAAAGGTGTTCTATCGGGTTGAGGTCAGGACTCTGTGCAGGCCAGTCAAGTTCATCCACACCAGACTCTGTCATCCATGTCTTTATGGACCTTGCTTTGTGCACTGGTGCACAGTCATGTTGGAAGAGGAAGGGGCCAGCTCCAAACTGTTCCCACAAAGTTGGGAGCATGGAATTGTCCAAAATGTCTTGATTGAATGAAGCATTCAGAGTTCCTTTCACTGGAACTAAGGGGCCAAGTCCAGCTCCTGAAAAACAACCCCACACCATAATCCCCCCTCCACCAAACTTTACACTTGGCACAATGCAGTCCGACAAGTATCGTTCTCCTGGCAACCACCAAACCCAGACTCGTCCATCAGAGTGCCAGATGGAGAAGCGTGATTCGTCACTCCAGAGAAAGCGTCTCCACTGCTCTAGAGTCCAGTGGTGGCGTGCTTTACACCACTGCATCCGACGCTTTGCATTGCACTTGGTGATGTATGGCTTGGATGCAGCTGCTCGGCCATGGAAACCCATTCCATGAAGCTCTCTGTGTACTGTTCTTGAGCTAATCTGAAGGCCACATGAAGTTTGGAGGTCTGTAGTGATTGACTATGCAGATGCCCCTCAGCATCCGCTGACCCCGCTCCATCAGTTTACGTGGTCTACCACTTTGTGGCTGAGTTGCTGTCCTTCCCAAACACTTCCACGTTCTTATAATACAGCTGACAGTTGACTGTGGAATATTTAGGAGTGAGGAAATTTCACGACTGGATTTGTTGCACAGGTGGCATCCTATCACAGTTCCACGCTGGAATTCACTGAGCTCCTGAGAGCGACCCATTCTTTCACAAATGTTTGTAAAAGCAGTCTGCATGTCTTGGTGCTTGATTTTATACACCTGTGGCCATGGAAGTGACTGAACACCTGATTCTGATTATTTGGATGGGTGAGTGAATACTTTTGGCAATATAGTGTATATAAAATATTTTCACTGTCATGGCTGAATATTTAGATTGTGTATGATTGATGGGTCTTTGATTTCAATGGTCGCATGTATTTATTTGAGCCATAGTATACAGATATTCAGATTTCACATCCAGACTACTTCTTGAATGGTACCTGGACTCAGTAACAAACAGATCAGATAAGGAGAAGGAGTTTATTTCGCAGTTAAAAGTTAAAGTTAAAATATGGAAAATGGTTGAAAAATGTGAGCACTTGTAGGTGTCATTACGGATATACAGGAAGATCTGATGTGTCTCACTGTTAGTAATTGTGTTAAACATTTTGTATGTATTGTTTTTTTTTTTGTTTTTTTTTTTGCAATAATGTACTATTTTAGGACAGGACATGGATTGCATTTTCTGATCTGGATTCACACACACAATATGTCCAATTTACATGAAACACCCCGTGGCCTTCTGATCCCATCAGCACGCCCCCACGTCGTAGCATTTTAATAAGCAGATCTGACTATATTCTCCCTTAAGACCTGCTGTCGCCATGGCGTGCGTACGTGTGTGTCCATTAGTTTTTATGTGGTTGTCAGTATAGTAGCATTGATGAGACTTACTTGTATCTTATGTTTGTACAGGGCTGTGCATGTTTGTCACATGAAGGCAGCATTGATGTGTACAATAGATCAACTAGCCTACATTGAGTGGGATGTTTCACTGTGTAAACTGCTGGAAGTTCAACCAGTATAGCTGTAAATGCACTTGAATGTTTCAGGCAGTTCCTGATTGATCAACACTGTAATCTAAATTAATTTTGGCAAGCAAGCTCTGTAAATGTTCCTGTTTATTGGAACGGTGTTTTAATGCACTATAATGTACACAGTGTGGGCGGAGGCACTCTCAGTCTGCTCTTGTTAGTTTAAAAAAAAAAAAGGAGCAGTTGGCCCATTTGTTATTTGGTGGGTGGTGTTGGCTCCACACCTAAGGGTACTGTACATGTTAGGGGTGTGCCAATACATAGATTATTTGATTCATCGCGATGTGACGATTCGATTACGATTCATAAATGTTTAAAACAATTATTTTTCATAATAATTATATGACCGGAACACTACTACTGCTCGCAGAACGAAAGTAAAAGACGCTCCAGAAGGAATGGACTAAGATAACTGCAGCTACAGTGACTGAGTGTGAGATTAACCTCTCATGTTCAAAAGCTAGCATTTGGAAGCATTTCGGTTTTTATGAATATGAAAATGGAAAGTGCATTGACTACCCTTACTTCATATGTAAGACGTTTAAAACCAGAATTAAGTACAGTGGTAACACTACAAACGTGATAGCATTTCTCGCATTTCCACCCTAGATTAGAGGAGAAGAATCTGCAGATTTTTGCTACTAACCAGCGAACAATAGAAGAAAGTTTATCAAAACTTCCCCGCAGCTCTGAAAGGGCGAACTGAATCTCATCATCTATCGCAACCTTTATCGCTAAGGATTTACAGTATGTCTGTATGTGCTGAAGACAGTGATGGTGAACACTGAAGAAATGACACTTTGACACAATGGAAAGTAGTCAGTGTACAGCTTAGATTTATTGTTCCCTCAAAATAACTCAAATACAGCCATTAATCTCGAAATAAGAAGATTGCCAACACCCTGAAACTGAGCTGCAGCACAGTGGCCAAGACCATCCAGTGCTTTAACAGGACAGATTTTACTCAGAACAGGCCTCTCAAGAAGTTGAGTGCACATGCTCAGTGTCACCTCCAGAGGTTGTCTTTGGAAAATAGACGTATGGGCGTCGCTACAGTGGTTGAAGGAGTAGGGGGTCAGCCTGTCAGTGCTCAGACCATACGCCGCACACTGCATCAAACTGGTCTGCATGGATGTTGTCCCATACGGAAGCCTCTTCTATAGATGATGCGCAAGAACGCCCACAAACTGTTTGCTGAAGACATGCAGACTAAGGACATGGATTAATGGAACCATGTCCTGTGGTCTGATGAGACCAAGATAAACTCATTTGGTTCAGATGGTGTCAAGCATGTGTGGCGGTGACCAGGTGAGGTGTACTTCTTTAGGTGTACTGGCTAATTCTGTCTGTTGAAGTGTTCATCGCATCGGAGAACATGCGATAAGCGGTAACATTGTTGAATACTGCAATGACAGTATTACTTGCCGGAACTAAACAAATACCTGCACCACAATTTATAATTTTGATTTCTTTCTGCTGTGGAGTCACTGCTAACATAGACCAGAGAGCTTATAAAAGCACTGGGAAAAAAAGAAACGGTGGAGCTTTGAGGTTTTCTCATAAGGAGTTAAACCACTAGGTAACATTAGCTTTCTGGACCTCTTCGTATAGATCTTTGTGGTTGTGTTGTAGGTTGCTGTGGTAATTAGTCATGTTTCCTCAGGTGGTTGCCACAAGTGTTCAGTCAGTGTGACTTATGTTGTGCCTACTGCTGCAACAAGTCAGCTCTCTTCCACCCAGAATATATCCTTTTAGTTCTTCTACATCATGTTTGGCCCTCTTCCTTCAGCCATCATGAGCACTAACTACAGCTGTGCGATATGGACAAAATTGCATATCTTGATAAAGGCTAATTTTATATCCTTAAAACGATATATACAAATATTTTTTCTGATGTAGCATCACTGGTAAAGTTATTTTCATCGCTCTCTCCTCTGTCTCCTCTATCCTGCTTTACCTCTGTTTACTCCCTAGCGTCCAGTTCCGTAAACCAGTCCTTGCAGGTGACCTAAACGTGCCACAACAAAGCAGTAGCGTTGCTGCAGTTACATTAGCCTTCATACCATCATGTCGTATGCTTCATACAATGAACATGTTTTAAACTCACATGATACATTTGGATTATCTAGTGGTCATTCTGACGTTGAGATGTGCTTTACACGGCGTATCTAAACCACAACCAGAGTAACGTAAACATAGCACCAGAGCTAATCAAGTAGCCTACACATTAAAATGACAATATAAACAACATATCCTGATCGACATGTTTATATTGCACTGTGATATTTAATGCTAGTATTGCACAGCACTACCACTAACTTTTCTTCATTTCCATTCTCAGAATACCATTTATCACAGTTCAAACTGCCTTTTGTTTTGTGTTGTATCACGTGCAGCCCTAGGTAGAATATAGTCTGAAAACATACATTTACCAGCCACTTCATTAGATCCACCTGTTCAACTGCTCATGAGCACAAATATGTAATCAGCCAGTCACATGGCAGCAGCTCAATATTAGATGTGTTCAGCCATACATGTCCGATCCAGAGGAACCAGATTTAAATTTAGACAGTGAACTTTGATCCTCCAGTATACAACACAATAATACATTTTATGTTTTAAACTATACGAGGAGATTTTAGGTCTGAGAGGAACAGTTGCTTCGGGTCCATTCACCAATATCATCCGACTGTCCATAAGTCCCAGTTTGATGAAAGTGACTTTGATGAAAGTTATGCTGCTGCTCATAACTGAACTCTGATTTTAGCCATGCCCATAAAACGTGCCTGCCACAGAAGAAGAGAAAAATGCTTGAGCGCTCCAACTCCTCAGCGCTGGTCCTTCATCTACTGAGAGACAGTTTAGTCTGGCAGCGAGACCATCATCTGCAGCACAGAGTGGTTTAACTGATGATGATGACGGGAAGCAGCACAGCATCTTGAAAATTAAATTGTGTAGGGTGGTTTGTGGCTCTGGCTTATCCAATCAGAGCGCCATGTCTTTTAAAAAATGGAGAAGTGGTTTGTGGCTCTAATTAGTTAAAGAACTAGACGGTAGTTTCTATTTACTGGACAGATATCTTAAGCACGCCATCTACAGCTGGGTTGAACCCACTGTTATAGTTATTTAGTGGTGTTAAGAAAGAGCTTATGAACCAGTCAGATAACCAGTTTGACAGGATTATTCCTCCTCTGCATCTGGAGAAAAAGCAATTTTGTCCCTTTCTGTTGAGTTGTGTTTGTGTATCTGAAAAGAGACTTATCCAGTGTTGGGTGTGAGGGGTGATAGCAGGATTCCACTCTCTGGAAATCTGTCTCATTCACAGCTGATGATAATACATCCAAGGCCTGAACAGCTGTGTGAGAACAGTGTTTGTCCTTGTGTGGCACCTGATGTCTGCCTTCATGTTTTTGTTGATCAGTCAACATTTTCAAACGTCGACCCAGAGCAGAAGAGCTTCACTTGCAAAATAAAAGAGTGACTGGTACTGGCAAGACAACACGCCACCCTGCTGGAGTCCTGCCCTTCCACACACAATGCCAGGAACTCTGCCCCAGCATACACTAGTAAATCAAATAATGCTGTCATTGTTTCATTAAGTAGTTGTGTGGCACCATTATAAGGCTTTGGTGGGACGGTGCATGCAATATACACTATATTGCCAAAAGTATTCACTCACCCATCCAAATAATCAGAATCAGGTGTTCAATCACTTCCATGGCCACAGCTGTATAAAATCAAGCACCTAGGCATGCAGACTGCTTTTACAAACATTTGTGAAAGAATGGGTTGCTCTCAGGAGCTCAGTGAATTCCAGCGTGGAACTGTGATAGGATGCCACCTGTGCAACAAATCCAGTCGTGAAATTTCCTCACTCCTAAATATTCCACTGTCAGCTGTATTATAAGAACGTGGAAGTGTTTGGGAACGACAGCAACTCAGCCACAAAGTGGTAGGACACATAAACTGAGGGAGCGGGGTCAGTGGATGCTGAGGCGTATAGTGCGAAGAGGTCACCAACTTTCTGCAGAGTCAATCACTACAGATCTCCAAACTTCATGTGGGCTTCAGATTAGCTCAAGAACAGTGCACAGAGAGCTTCATGGAATGGGTTTCCATGGCCGAGCAGCTGCATCCAAGCCATACATCACCAAGTGCAATGCAAAGCGTCGGATGCAGTGGTGTAAAGCATGCCACCACTGGACTCTAGAGCAGTGGAGACGTGTTCTCTGGAGTGATCACGCTTCTCCATCTGGAAAACTGATGGATGAGTCTGGGATTGGTGGTTGCCAGGAGAACGATACTTGTCAGACTGCACTGTGCCAAGTGTAAAGTTTGGTGGATGGGGGATTATGGTGTGGGTTGTTTTTCAGGAGCTGGGCTTGGCCCGTTAGTTCCAGTGAAAGGAACTCTGAATGCTTCATTCAATCAAGACATTTTGGACAATTCCATGCTCCCAACTTTGTGGGAACAGTTTGGAGCTGGCCCCTTCCTCTTCCAACATGACTGTGCACCAGTGCACAAAGCAAGGTCCATAAAGACATGGATGACAGAGTCTGGTGTGGATGAACTTGACTGGCCTGCACAGAGTCCTGACCTCAACCCGATAGAACACCTTTGGGATGAATTAGAGCAGAGACTGAGAGCCAGGCCTTCTCATCCAACATCAGTGTGTGACCTCACAAATACACTTCTGGAAGAATGGTCAAAAATTCCCATAAACACACTCCTAAACCTTGTGGACAGCCTTCCCAGAAGGGTTGAAGCTGTTATAGATGCAAAGGGTGGACCGACGTCATATTGAACCCTATGGATTAGGAATGGGATGTAACTTAAGTTCATATGCGAGTCAAGGCAGGTGAGCGAATACTTTTGGCAATATAGTGTATATATCAGTTTGTAAACGGTTGAATTCTATTTGTCTTATTCTTTTTCTGCATGGTAATATCTAATAACATTGAATTATATGCATGTGATCACTATAAAAAATGAGTTTCAAGTTCCCATGAAATTCAAATGGGTTTTGTTCCAAAAACAATGTCATGGTCACGTTCTTTATTCCCTGTATGAATCTTTAGTGAAATCCACAGACATTGGCGACGGTCATGATGAGAAATGCCAGATAACAGAAAGCTTTACTTTCATTAACTTCCAAGAACTGAAAACACTGAAAGAGTTAAAGTTATAAAACAAAAAGACAAGGCTGTGGTCGAGACCTGTCAATTATAAAGTAGCATCCTCTGATTTATGGTCTGTTTGAGTCTAAATGGAGCTATAATTCACTAAATGAACATCGAAGAAGACTAGAAACTAGAGACTGAGACCAGAAACTCATATTTACTAAGGGAATAAATCAAGACAGAACCAGAATCTATACAACCATATAGAATATATACAACCAGACTACAATCAGAGGAGTTGCTGGCTGTTTAGGAAGAATGAAAGTTTAAAGCGCCTGCAGTGCCTGCTGTAAATCTGAATTTCTGTGTGGGATGGGTGGTGTAATGCACATTCAGTAATATTGGCCGCTGTAGACGGCAGTCAATATCCCTCCATAGCTTACTGTTTAGGAAATCAAGTCATCCTCCTCTGATAGCTGTTTCATGGGCACTTTATTATCACAGTGATGTTTCTGAATTTGTGACCTTAACTATGTCCTACATAGAGAGCTCTCCATATGGAGCAATGTACCTGTCCCCACCTCTGGACAACAACTGGAGAAGGTGAGTAGCCCAGCTTGTACAGCTGACAGAATGTTTGTTGTCTTCTTCTTCCTCTAAAGAGATGATTTTACAACAGAAACTGCTTTCTCATACTACCCTGTTTCCTGTATCACTCCTCTCTCTCTGCCTACAGTGTTGTCTTTCCATACCTAGGCACCAGCCGACTCAATCAAAGCACAAATGGGAAATGTACATAATCAGTGGGTGTCCAGGACAGGAGTGAGACAGCAGGGTGAGGGGCGGACTTGTAGACCTTCATTGTTTGTGCAAGTCTTGTGTTAGCCCTGGGTTGGCTGCGTCTACCTAAAGGTGTTTGACAGATAGCCTTTTTGCTTTAAAGGTCATGCCTGACAGCAGTTGTCCCACTGTTTAGGGATTGTACGTTGTCACAGCAGCACTGCACCCCTGTGGTACAGAGTCTCCAGCTTAGCAAACATTCAGCATCACAACGATACACTTGCTGGACTTGAGCTGCAAGATCCCATCTTTTCCAGCTCTGGTTGTGCCTATGTAGAGCAGGCACTGGTGTATTGGTAGACAGCTTTTCCCTCAGTGTTTACAAGAGAGTGAATTATGGCTCTGTGATAAAAAGCTCAGCCAAGCTCCGCCCCGCTCACTCTTTTCCACTCCCGCTCCACTCTCATGTTTTGTGCAAGCTTGGCTGGCTGCCATCACCCTGCATCGTCTTCCTGCCACAGTGCAGACACAGACACTCGCCAGGCTCCAGTGTTGAGCGCACTATAACAGCTTGTACTATAGGCCCACGCCCTCTCGTCATTGTTGACAGCACCAAACAGGTTGGCTGACAAAACTCCCTCACGGAGCAACCAGACGTCAACGTTCTCAGAGTGGGTGTGTTTCTGGGAGAGCCATGTGGCACGAAGCAATGAATGCAGACTCTTCTTGTTTTTTTGCATGGCACTGCTTCATGTTGTCTAAACTTGTGACAGCCATTTCATATTTATTGAATAATTAGGTTTTCCATTGTAAGGGAACATGGCATTCATGCTCTACACGAAGTGAGCCTCTTTCTGTAGTGTTGACCTGTTTGTAATATACCGGAAGTGATGGACCACAGCAGTTTGGGACAAAGTTATTTTGATGGCTTCTGTAGACATAACAATTCTGTTGAAACTGAAAAGCATATTTTCATGTAGCCATGTGAGATGCTCGTATCCCCCTTTGACTGCTCCATCCAGGTAGCCTTGTATGTGTGATTGGCATCAACCCTGTCAAGTCTCCGCAGGCCATGGCCAGCCTCCTGCTCCAACCTGCAGCAGATTGCTTTCACAGTGTGAAACAGTGATAAACTTCCCTCTCAGTAGTAGATTTTGGCTCACTTCATTGTCACAGACAAGATGTATATACAAGGTTCCCCTTTAGTGCTAGATTAAACGGGCTGTCTCAACAGACAGAAGACTGAATTTTATACTTAAATTTTTTTACAAGTTTAGTTTTATTTTGGTTAGTTTTTTTAGTGTTAAATTACCAGTTAACTTTTAGTTTCCACTCTTTTAGTGTTATATAGCTTATTTTGCATGTAAAAGGTCTACAAAGTTTAAAAAGCCCAAAGACTTGCCTTTTCCTCTGTAACATGATGATGTTACCAAGTAATAAACTTTGCCTAGCTGCTAGTTTAGCATGCCCTCATAGTCAGAGAACAGTCTGAAGAGTTTGGTCCGGTATGGCTCTTCAGGAGGGTGGGGCCAGAGCTCAGACAGAGGTCGAAAAGATTCCCTGCAGCACAGCTGGAAGGACAAAAGTGAAGCCTTTTCTTAACATTAAAGCAAGTTATCATGTTCCAATAGAGAGCCAGCACACAAGTATGAACCTGAAATTAAGAATTAGTTAAAAAAATAAAAAGTTGGCTAGTAAACCCTCCTAAAATTTTGGGATGTGGTTGGATGTCACTTTGTTTTGATGATTCATGAGTAGAGAGAGAAGGTGGGGATTCACAGAGGTAGTAGGATACAACTTGTCTGAACTGAGGTGTAACATGAGATACTTGTAGCAGACACCTCCTGAAAATCATAACAGGAAGTCCTTACAGACACAACAACAATCTCACATTTTTTGAACAACCAGCATCATCCCAGAAAGCACCATAGAACTTCAACACAATCCAGAGGAATTGTACACTGGTGTTACACCATCATACTATACCGTATTTGCTTTATTATTCCAGGTTATGCATACATATTCTGTGACTCCACTATTGAAATATCTGGCCAGTAGCACTGCTTGTGAACCATCATGTAACACTGAATCAATTTCGTGGAACCAAAATACCATTATTAGTCAGAGTCATGTTTCCAACTTAACCTTGGTAATTTTACAAATTTAATCATGATTATTGTAATATTTAACAGAAATGTTTCACAGTGGTGTCCTTGTCCTGTGTGTGTAAGCAAAATGAATGACCAGTGTCAGTGTAATTTTAGACTACTGACGGGTGTTTGAGGGCAGGGTCCGACATTAAGGTTTTGTCCTACTTGCCCTCCTTGGCAAGTACATCTCAAATCTATTTGCCCCACCTTAATTCTTACTTGCCCTGCCAAAGAGGTTCTTTTTCTTGCTGTGTGGTGCATGCTTTCACATATGACTTATATTTTACTAAAATCTATTACTAGGTGACTGTATACAATGCTACATAACACTTCTTTCTTCAGAAAGCTGTATTTATTATTATTTCACATTTGATTAATAGCAGTTCCACCCTATGTGCCCTGTCTGAACAGGTGAGCCTCATGTTTCACACCTGATCCCCAATGTAGTGTCAGTTCATACTTAAAAAGAACCAGCTCAAAGTTCAGTTCACACATATGAAAATGAACTAGTTTGTGTTCATAGTTCACTTTTTTTAAATTAACTAAGTTTACAGTCCTAAAAATGAACTAGTTTTTGTTCATTTGTTACATTTTTTAGATAAGTCAGACACTATGTTCCTCAATAGAAGCTCTTCTTATCCATTCATCACTAGCTGTAAATCACTGACACTCCAAAACTAATCAAGTTAATGTACCAATAAAGAATCACAGGCGGCTAGGTTCATAAAACTTCATCTCCACCCTGCAACTGCCCCTCGGAGGATTTACGTGATTAGGAGAAAAAAAAAAAAAAAAAATCTGAGTCGGTACTGCTGGCAGTCGGTACTGCTGGCAGGCCTGCACAGGGTCTCCTGGCCCACCAATCATTTTTACTTGCCCCAGGCATTCAGACAACCGTTATGTCGAACCCTACAGGATTAATGGTAAGTCAGAGTCTGGGCTGGAGTGTGGTCACATTAGTGAGGCTCGTCCTGCAGGAGGCTGCTGGGAAGTCCCATTGAGGAGAATTTTCTTGTTACAGGCCTTTGTGTGGCTGTCCAATCAATGTCAGTGGTAAATGTCATCAATAGAAGCAATAAATTCCTCAGTGCTGCCATATTAACCTAGAAAGTTGAGTTCTTCCTCACCGTTAACTACGTCACCGCCGGGTCAGACGACAGCGATGAATGCAGGAAGAACAGCTTTTGCAGCTGCATAGTCAGCTTTCTGGGTCAGTACAGCAAACACAAGGAACAGATGACTTCATTTGACTCACTGAACATCCACATAACACTTTTCCTTTAAATAGCCATCCATGCAAATGGTCTTTAGGCTATTGTGTTGTCGCAGTGAGTCCGTCTCAGGGGAGATCTAAGCGGCCAACTAACTACATCTGCACTACATTAGAGCTAGTCAGCCCTGGAGAAGTGCCACAGAGATCTTTAACTGTTTCAGTGCTTTAATTGTAGTGAGAGTGATCTAACTAACTTAGAACAAACCTCTGAGAACAAGGGGGCTGAGGAAGATGTGCAACAAGCATGCCTGAAAGGCACCAATTACATTATATTTTTACTGCTGACTGTTTGTATAAAGATGACCCATGCCAAGCTTTCCAGCCTCTCTGGGAAGTGTGGAGTGGACCAGTGCTCAGGAGTCTCCAGACATGAGAAATCTAGGAGAGCAGAGCTGTTCACACAGCCTTTAACCGCTCCATGACCAGCGGCCCAGCCAACACATTTTATCTTCCATCTGGATTTTGTCAAGCCATTTTTTCTTCAGTAGTAGTAGTAGTAGTGATTGAACTTTGTCTAGCTGTAGTGTCATGATTGTCAAGTCATGATTTTTTTTTTTTTAACTCCATCATCTATCCCCTAGAGTTTACTCAAAGTATACTGTAGTGCTTGTTCAGAAATGTGCGCAAAGAATATTACTGTCCTGCACTGGGAAGAGAATTTCTTCTTGGGGGAGTAGTTTCTGGAGTCCTCGGGCATCAGACCTGAGTACAGCTCATGTTTGAGTCCCTTCAGACACCATCTGTTCCAGGGTCAGAGCCTCGATCCAGTCCCACGCCCTCCTCCTTCTTCCATTCACCCATCTTTGGCCTGCTATTCCCGTACCAGCCCCTCTTGGGATGAAATCTCAGGCTGAGCTCCCGGGAGATAGCGCTGTAGAACATTTCCTCTTTGGGAGCTGCAGTTTGATGATTCTACTGTACATGGGTTTTATCCTCCATCTAGGTGGTCCCAGTGCTGACTTATACTGTACTGTGTGCTCGTAAACACTCAACGTCTTTCTAGCCCTAAAATCCCATCACAAACTTAATGCATTGCCATTCATGCTCATTTCTACTGCTCTATTTTTGACTTGTATAAAGTAACTGAACCCTGTTTCTGGATATAGGCTTGTTAGCTAATATCCTAAATTACTTTCATTAGCATAAATACTCTAGAATCCAGCAGTAAAGCATTTTGCAGGAACAAATAAAAGCCACATGAACGTTGTGGTTGGATGGGTGGAGTGCCACAGCTCATATCTATACATAAACACAGGCTTAACCCTACAGCAACAGGTTTAGTGGCAAAACTAGGAGCTTTGACACATGCAGAGGTATTGCAGTTTTTTTTTTTTTTTTTTTTTTAGAGGAAGAAGAAGCATAATTGGCTTTGTTGATCATATACATGTATACAGGTACATAGGTGAAACCTGTGCATTTAACCCATCCTGTAAGGGAGCAGTGGGCTGCTGTACAAAACGCTAAACCGTTACCAACAGCAACTGTTTCTGAGTAATGGTAGCTGGTAAAACATAGTATAAGAGTAGAACTGACTCAGCAATGTGAGCCACACAACTGTATTTATGTCAAAATCTGCTAACATGAGGCACCATCAGCTTCCTGGTGACTGGCTGCAGCAGAGCTCATAAGTCCCGCCTCCTCCATGTCAGCAGATGGGACATTGAAGTCAATGTGCCGGTCAGATCATGTCCATCACTTCACGGTATATTACAAACCTTATTTTAGGTTGTTCTTATCAGTCTGATACATGTTCAGTCTCAGACTACTATTGTGCAGACTCTGGTTCATGAAGACGTCAGTGTCTAAATATGGCAGCTTGTATCCTGGACGTTTTGGCTTCACTTTGCACAGTGAGAGGAAGTGGATGTTATATGGTGCACACTACGTATTTGATTTGTGGAAAACTTATAATAGCTCTATATCTTTTTCTCGCTGCTACTGAGCATGTGCAAAGGGCCGTCATATTCTGTAGGAATTTGAAGTTTTAAGCTCCATAATGACAATAAGTCTGCATATTTGTGGACCAGAGTCCACCTCTGGAACGTGATGGTTCAGTAGGAATACATGCATTGTTACAACCAAGGTATATAGTGACTTTGCTGTTGTAAACATTACTGTTGCTGCTCTAGAAACAACATTTAGCCCGTGTTTCTTCTCATCATTGCAATATTGTCATCACAGATTCTCCTCATCATCACCTCCACATCAAGCAGGATGATAATGTTTTTTTTTAACAGCCTGTCTGATCATCTGACCTCTTGTGTTTCTCTCCCCATGTCTGTCTTCATTCTAGAGATGTCATTGTGTTTATTAATCTCCACAGCGAATTTGAGCACAATATGTGTAACCAAAAGAAACATAAAAGCTGTGGGTAGTGTTTTTATTATCCTACCGCCCAGCGCCAGGTGTTTGCCACTGCTGCTCTAAGTACTGGAATATTTTTAGATTTCTGTAATGGTTGATCCACCAGTATGTGCTCTTTAATTAAAATGATCTTTCATGGTAAAATATAATTATTGTTGTTATTCATTAATTTTCATATTTACTGTTTTGTAAAAAAAAGCAGAAAAAAATATCAAAGCACATTATTATTATTTATTTATTTATTTATTTATTTATTGAGATATTAAATTCCAGTTATTGCCGCTTTCCTGAACAGAAAAATGTGTTTTAGTGGTTGTTTGTTATTCTGGATTTCTGACTTCTGGGTGAATTCAGTTTAAATTCCTCACTTCTATTCAAAATGGCGAAGAGTAGGGAACTCAGTGAGAAAGAAAGAGTCCAGTTAAAGTGCAGGAGATGATGCTGGAGGATCTTTGTAAACACTCAAAAGCAGACTGTGCAGTCAACACTAGCATGGCTGTGAAGAAGAGGTGGTCCAGCAGTAAAAAGTCAGACTAGCTCTAACAGAAAGCAGCGTTGCTTCTATGCACTTTCATTCTAAGAAAGGAGTCCAGACCCCTGGCTGGAATCTTAACTCTGGTTTTAATTGTTTCTGTCTTTCCATTTTCCTTGAATGTACAAAGGCATTGTTCATCCACGGTCTTCCCTTCACATGCACCACAAATGTATTTTCTCTCCTCCTCAGACTTTTAAGGCAGGAGCCAGGGTCTCGCCTTTCATCCAGTAAAATGCTGTCATCTTTTTCCCTCTGTCTCTCCTTTTGAAGGGAACAGCAGCCATGGACTGAGGAAAAACGGCCTGGGTTTAGATTATTATCACAACTCAACAGGTGACCCTTGACCTCTCTCTGTCGCCCTTTGCCTCTTTCATCATCTCACACAGAGACCAATTGTGTTCTGTGTCTTTTTACAATCTCTCTTGGCTACGTTGCGTCCTGGTTTCAATCTTTTTTTTAAATCTCTGCCTGATTTGTAACATCTGAATAATCCTCTCCTTTCATCTCTAGAAGCACTGAGATAGAAGGACACAAATCTCAGTTTAACATTGTTATAGTTGATTTATTATTATTTTTTCCTCATGAAACATTAATCAATAGTTCTTCTTTCACTAACCCAGCTTTAGGGCTCATGGCTCCATCACACTCTAACACCAAGGCTCCTTATATTTCTTACTTCCAGTCTTTTTACATCCCTCTCCAAGTGCTGTCTTTGTAAAGTGTTGTTTTTCAAACTGTTGAAGTACAAGTAATCTGAATTCAGTGCTAATCCAGTTTGAGTTGACCGTTGACGGCACATGGACAGTGTTCTGGGACCAACACAGGGAGGAGATCTGATCATCTCATTGTCCAAAATTGAGATAAATGTTTGCGTCCTTTTAAAAACATCAAGATCAAATTATTGGGAATGTTTCTCTGAGAACAGTTACCTAAGAAAAGAGAGAGGAATGTGCTTATTTGTTGTCTTACTATCTGTGAGGGTTCATGTTCGTTAATCTCTTGTTTCAGTCCATGTGCTGGGGTATGCATCTCCAGCGCTCGTTAAGCGGTAGCACATTATACTTTCTCTTTTTACCTTTTTCTTATCATTCAGCCAAAAACAACTAAGGCAGGAGCTCTTCATGGTTGTCGTGTTTGTTCCCAATGCACATGCCTCTTCTTCATGAGCTGTAATTCAGTTTGCAAACAACATTAGAGTGCATTTTTGCCACCAACTGAATGTATCAGGAATTGTGCATGAGAGGACCGCCGGACCGCCACAGCGCCTCAATTGAGTGATGGAACCACATGCATGAATAAGTGACTGTTACAAGACACAGAGTGCAGTAGTTTAAGCCTTGGTTATACTCTTACTCAACAAATTACTAGTACATGGATGTGCACACGCATATACCTGCGCAAAATACAGCAGGGGGGTGTGAGCAGGACGAGACGTAAGGCATCTGATTGGTTCTTTCCATTCAGATTGAATGGCAGGGATTGGTCAGAGTTTTTACAGTCCTGTAGATGCCACAGAGGTCTAATTGTTTTCCTTCCTTTTTCTGAACACATAATGTATTGACTGCTCTCAGGATGGAAGGACCATTTCACCCAGTAGAACAAAAAGTGTTTCTGAAGAGAATGGCACACTATATCTTTAAGTGTAATTACCACAATTTGCTATAATGACCTTGAAGAATGAAGAAAAGCAGGGATGACTCATGAAAGATGCCATTGGGGCTGAATGGGTAGCACTAGAGGACGCTCACAGCTGGGTGATACCGGACTCGGGTGTGTCTTGGCTCATGCATGTGTGATGATGTCGGCTGATCTATTGTAGCTGACAATTGAAATTTAAACCTGATAAAACATTTTGACAGACCGTATAAATGATTGATAATACAGTTGATCTTCATTTTTATAGAATGTCATTGCATTCATTAAATAGATAAATACATAAACATGACAGTCCTGAAATAAATACATGAGGCAATAAATGAATATACATGTATTTCAGGGGAGGTTTCACAGTTCACTGAAATAAATGCATGTGCATTCATATCTATTGCTTAATGTGATTATTTCAGGATTTAGTTACTCATTTTGTATTGACTGAAGTGCCATTTGATACATTTTTAGTTTCAACAATATGGTAGAGCTTCCCAACATGTTAATATTCAATCACTGAACCAAAGTGTGTTTTCATCTGGGTCTGATAAATATTTAGTGCTGATCTGTGAGGATGTTTATGAGTAAGGTCATGCTAATGCATGCAGCTTGTGTGGAGGCAGAGCCGGAAGCAGAGTGACTCACTGACGTTACGACCCTGAGAAAGCCTCTGCCTCTGTCCAAGGTGCCAGAACACTTCACATAATGCTCCTCTTCCTCCTCCTCCTCTTCATCCTACACAGAACCAACTCAGACTCTGCTCTCCATACAAGTGCTATGAACCCAAACCCTCAGGACCCTTTTGGCATGAATCAGCAGATGGGTCGAGGCCCCCCTCAGCGCAATGGTGAGAACATAATACAAACAACCAGAACACAATATATGCTCTTTTCTTTATATGTGTTCCTACTTGAATGTGTTTTTGTTATTTTTTGTCATCAGTGTCTTGAAAGAGATGTTCTTGTTTTAATGTGCTCTTAAATCTGTGCCAGCTTGTGCAGGCTTGTGCCTCAGCTACATCATTTTTACTCTTCGTCTCGTGCTGGGGACCGAGGTAGCATTTACCCACTTGAAACTTTGAGAAAACTGATTTGATTCAACACACCCTCCTTGTCCTTCAGTGTTTTGTGCTTACCTTAGCACATGTTGCCAATGGCATGCTGTGAATATGAAATAATCTCTCTCTCCACATACACTATATTGCCAAAAGTATTCGCTCACCTGCCTTGACTCGCATATGAACTTAAGTGACATCCCATTCCTTCCTTCATTCAAGTTCATTCACACCAGACTCTGTCATCCATGTCTTTATGGACCTTGCTTTGTGCACTGCTGCACAGTCATGTTGGAAGAGGAAGGGGCCAGCTCCAAACTTCCCACAAAGTTGGGAGCATGGAATTGTCCAAAATGTCTTGGTATGCTGAAGCATTCAGAGGTCTGTAGTGACTGACTCTGCAGAAAGTTGGTGACCTCTTCACACTATGCTCCTCAGCATCCGCTGACCCCGCTCCATCAGTTTATGTGGTCCACCACTTTGTGGCTGAGTTGCTGTCGTTCCCCAACACTTCCACGTTCTTATAATACAGCTGACAGTTGACTGTGGAATATTTAGGAGCGAGGAAATTTCACGACTGGATTTGTTGCACAGGTGGCATCCTATCACAGTTCCACGCTGGAATTCACTGAGCTCCTGAGAGCGACCCATTCTTTCACAAATGTTTGTAAAAGCAGTCTGCATGCCTAGGTGCTTGATTTTATACACCTGTGGCCATGGAAGTGATTGAACACCTGATTCTGATTATTTGGATGGGTGAGCGAATACTTTTGGCAATATAGTGTACATACATATGAATAAATAAATGACAATCGACCTGGAAGGGAGAGATTGAAGAAGAAGTAATACTGATGCTTAGATTACATTTAGATGAAGTTAATATTTTATTCATATTATTTTATATTATTTATATTCTATTGTCTGAAATTGGGCAGGAAAAAGTTCAATAATTCATAATAAATGAATGAAGGACGGTTTTTCTCTCTGCCCATACTGAACCAGAACAACCCATAGCTTTTCAAAAACCAAAACACTCTATATATGTAAACCCTTTACAGTGACTGTTACACACCAAAGATCAAGTGAAAACAACAAGGTAGAAAATTTCCTGTTTTACTCCAAAAATGTGATGTTACATCACTGTGGAGTTCCTCACTAGAACATCAACACTAGAACTCAAATTCAAACAGAATGCAATTTTTGGTGAAGCAGGGTACATGTAGTGTGTTGGTTGTTTCAGAGTCATCTTTTTTTAGTGGAAAAAGCAGATTTTGATCTGTTATTTCATGCCCATGGTTGCTTTTGAAAAAGTTTGTATTGAACATGTACTTGTGTGTTGAGATCACCTCAAACACTACAGAGGAGGAGCAGAGCTCTCATGTTTTTGAACTAGACACGCTCTTGATCACATTTAGTGTGCCGGCCGCTCTGCTCCTGTACTGGACCTGCTTTGTAGTAATCATGCTGGTTTATGGTGTTTGTATTACTGTTGGTCATTTATTAACAGAGAACACAGTCCATCCAGCCAAAGCTGCTTTTCACTCTTGTAAGTCAGATTACAAGCTCGGTCACACAAAGCACCATCAGGTCTTTGGCACTTTCAGATTTCTCTTTATACCTTTTGTAATTGATCCAGAGAAAAAGATCTCAGAGCTGTTTCCATCTGGGCGTCCACTGTATTTCTGACAGTTTATCTGATCTCAGCGCTGCTGATGAAGTGTGTAAGTGGAAGAGAGAAGTGCTCCTACAGCAGAGTGTTTAGCCAGTAACTTTAAACAGGATATTGCCTTCAGGGCCAAGTGTGATTTTCACTCACACACAAGCAGATTCAACCCAGTGTGGATGTATAAATTACAGCACATTGTATGTTGTGCTTCAAGTGACTCACCTTAGATCCAGTTAAAAATGTTTTTAAAAGGTCTTGATTTGTCCGATCAACAGTCCAAAATCAACCAATAGTTGTTCTGTTTCCTGTCACAGAAGGCTGTTGTTTTTGCCATCATTACTTACACACTCAGTGTGACCAAGACGGCAAAGACAGTTCAGCCCAGATCCCCTTCCTCTGTTCTTACCCTTCACAGTAAAAGCCTAAAAATATACATTGCACAACTGTTTACTAGAGGCAAATACACTCAGAGGTTTTGACAAAAGTAAACTAAAATACTTACAGTAATTCAGGCTTTACAACTTAAGCTCAGACAGCCTGCCAGGCGCTCCTCAGGGTCAACAGTTCCTGGTGGTTTGTACTCTGCCTTTGCATACCTGTTGAACATTTCTATTGAAACACTGCATTGCTGCCAATATGAATAGTTTTGATGCAGAGTGTTCACAGGCGAGTATTAAGCATTTTTGTGTCATTTGTTTGTCGTGCCTCCAGTGTGTAAGGCATTAGCAAGCTGTAACCAGTTAACTTTTGCTAAAAAACCTAGTAAACCTAGTTAAACTGTATGTATGCATTTCCCCAAGAGGTGAACCAAGCTGCGGGTGGAGGATCACATACTGTACAGTCTCCTGGCATAGCACATACTACACATAGCTGTACAGACCACATGTCCTTTTTTTTTTGTCCAACTATGACACCAAAGCGGTCCATGTTGAGGGAACGAGCAGCGCAACCTCATCCACCTCGCTGCTGCCACTGCAGGAGCACAGAGATCTGTAAAGCCCCAAGGCCTTGTTTACACCTCTAAATGTTTCAGCGGGTTTCAGTAGTGTTAAATCCTGGCTCATTAAAGAAGCGTCAAACTTGGAATTACAGCTGTGTCACAGTGTCACAGTGTGGAAACATGTAGAGCAGAGGAGATCAGCTGCAGTCTTTTTTTTTTTTTTGTGGTGCGACCTCTTTTTGCAAATCATTGTCAATGGGAAAAGAAGAAGCGTCAGTCAGGGCTAAGTAGAAAAGAGAGAGGCATCTTCACTGTTTAACGAATACTAGCACAGATGATTGCACAGACGGGATATTGGGCTGAATGAATTCATTTCACCTTCATTGTAACATGGCTAGCTAAAGCTTGCAGTGGAGGTGTCAATAGAGTAGTAATTATATAACTATTGTAAATTTCAAAAGTAGTGATCGGTCAGGAATAAGCGTGGCTTTAAATATTTATTGCTATTTGTTCACTACATGTATGCAATCAGACAGGTAGAACCATTAAATGGTGCGATATCGAGATCATTGTATATGATGGAATAGCAGCATTAGAGTGCGCTAGCATCAGTCATGTGAAATCTCACTTTACCTCTGCAGCTGATTACTACGATGCTTCAGGAATAGACAGCAACTTTTTTAAATCCTGAGCATTTACAATGCCCTCATTGTACAGTATAAAGTGACCCGAGTGACATAAGTTTCCATCCCAGTCGCACCTCTGTGAGCAGCAGTGAGTAGATGTAATGATGATGTTGCATTGCCTCATTGTTCCATCGGCTCTAGCAGCAGCAGGAAAGCTGCCTGTCACTGTGAGCGAGTCTGGGAGGGAAAGAATGTAAAAGAAGAGACACCAAGAGAGGAACAGAACATTTTCCTAATAAGTAACAGTGCTGTGGAAGTGTTGTGGCTAAACGCAAGAGTTAGACACAGGATAGACCAAAGTTTAAAGGCATTTATCTGGCATGAGGTCTACAGTAAGACAGAGAGAAAGATGCTCTTTGTGGCATGAGAGAAACAATGGTCCTCTCTTCATCTCCTCACTCCTCATCAGTCTGTGATATCCCCCCCCCCGCCTCCTCCTCTCTCTCTGATTGATAACGTGATGCCAGATGCCCAGCTGTTGTGTTTATTAAACTACACAGTAATTGTAGTTCCTGTCAGAGCAACTGATTATTATGCCAGACATGCTAGGATAATATCATCTCATGTTCCTCATCTTTTGTTTTTATGAGTTTTCTTTATTTCTCCATCGATCACCCCTCCTCTCTCTCTCTCTCTCTCTCTCTCTCTCTCGCTCTCTCTCTCTCTCTCGTGTTTGTCTGTTTCTTGTGGAGGCTTGAATGCAGTGAGTCTAAATGAAGCGGAGGTTGACGGCTCCGGAAATGGTGAGTTTCAAGGGATAATCAAAAAAATCACAAGATTTGTCACAAGATCACGTTTAATTCGAGTGTTCCTTCTTCTCTGCAGTCTTCTCCTTCCCCACCCTGACTAACGAGGAGAATCTAATAGGTGTCAGTAAGCCTCTTCCCAAGCAGCTGTGGGAGGCCAAGAAGGTGAGGCTGCTGCTCACTTAGTGCTTCCTACATCACTGTCATGTTGATGTTGTCTCTGGTGTTTGATAGCAGATTATCATCTACATAGCCTGGACTTTACCACTCTCACATCTGGATGCAATGTTTATTTCATTGACGTTAATTTTCATTGAAATCAATTTCATTTATTTTACACAGGACCAGTATTAGTACCCATACTGACCTTATTTAGCAGGTTGGGTATCAGCCATGACATGGTGAAGCAGCATTCATTACAGATTCTGAGCCTCAAATTTCTGTCTGGGACCTATTTTGCTTGTCCAGAATACTTGGAAATAACAATATCTGGCAATTATTTGCAGTTTACTGCATGTTATAAGAGTGTAATAATAGTTTGAAATGACGAAATACACAAAATTTGATTTAAGGGTTTCATTTGGGGAAAAAACAATGCAAGTGAACATGAATAACAGATTTTGCATGTTAAAGTTGAAATTTGAAAAGTATGAATCAGTCATAAAGTATAAACTATATACGGGCGTTTTCCACCACAGGGAACAAAGAGCTTCTCCAGCTTCCAGGAGAGGCAGGAATGAAATGAAATTAATGACACCATACTGGCTGTAAAGAGCAACGTCTCATTTTCAGAAACCATTGTCGAGTGTTCGAGTGTTGATTTGTAAAGATCTACATTGTTTTGGGTTTTTTTTGTCAGCCTTAGCTTCCTTAAAAAGATTGACTGCATGTATGAAGTGTGATATAGCTGCACTATTTTGGGGAAAATGTACCACGCTGAAGTCAGCCCTGTCCATTAATGTGACGTGATGTTCTTCATCACAGGGTGTACCTGACGTTCAAAGTGTTTTTTTGTTCCATAAGATGGAGAGAAAAACACTGAAAATACTTTTTTATTTTAAAAATCAAAATCATGACACTGCTATCTGATCTTGTATTTGGTCTCAGCAGACACTGTGAGTTAAGAGATCGGCAAAGTGAGGAAAGAAGGTGGACCAGTATATCCCACATTTCACACAGTAGTACTCCTAATGGCAGCCACTGTGTCTCTTTTTTGTAACAGTTTATTTTTTGCCCATTCTGTCCTGAAAGCTGAATCGTAATTTACAGTATATTATCACCCTGGAAAAGGTATGTTTAAGATTAAAATGCTGCGTTGGAATATTGTTATCTAATTGGTGGTTTTTGTGTTTCTGTTTCAGGTCCAGTCTCTCGCATCAAGGCCTAAATCATGTGAAGTGCCTGGAATCAAGTGAGTCTGAGGGCAAAAGCTGATGTTTTATTTTTTTTTTTTTTACTTATTCATAAATACTAGGGCTGTCTAAATTAGCAGGTTAAAGTCCATCATCGTAATTAATCTGATAATAAATGTTAACACAATTAACCCATCTGCAGCAGAATGACTCTGAATGTCTCCAACTCATTTCAGTCAGTCAGGTCCCAGCAGAGTTAGCGGCTCATATGGTCAGTTGATCCGGTAGTGACAGGAAGCAGAAACAACCAGACGAGTCTTGTTTCAGTGGAGGCTACAGAGCCTCTGAGTCTCTGCAGACCTCAAACAGACCAGTTGATGCTCCTCAGTGGTTGGTCCACATAGAGACACTGTGTCTGTGAGCGACGATGCAGCTTTTGTATTGAAAACATCCAATGTTTGACTGATATCCATTAATAAACTCCATCAATCCCCCTCATTGTTTACTGTAGCTGCTCTGATCGAGGCTTCCTGAGCAGTTTTGGACATCCACAGTCAACAAATCCCTACTTTTATAGGCTCTGGCATGATAACGCTTGTGAGATTTTTCTCACAAACATTGCCAGAAGTATTTCTATACATAGCAACGCGATAAGGAGTGACAAGGATGTAATACATATGTCACTCCGATAAGTGGCGCTGCAAAGAAACACAGCTAGACCCATGTAAAAGAATGAAATAATGCAATAAGCATGCACATAAAGTCCTTGTTATTTACTACTACTTCTGGTCACGTGATGATGTGACGTCATCGCTGGCAACAGCAATGGGTACACACTGCAACTCCAAAATGGCATTGTCAGATCTTCTCACTCTTGAACCTGTTGTCAGAAAATACTACTGTGGGTCACCGACAACACTGGAGCAGTCTGTACGCAAGACGGAACGGTATTAAAGTTTGTCGGATTTACAGAATTCCGTTGTCATATGGACTGCACTTGCAGTGCATCATTCAACCCTGACGACCAAGTATAGTGGAGCAGATATACGAACAATGGTTAATTGATGAAAAATGATGGTTTAAAACAAATAGACAAAAAGTTGATAACTTGTTTCAAGTTGTGTTGTTGAAACTGTAGAAGGTGTTTAATAAACATGTTCAATGCAGATACAGTGGGGCAAAAAAGTATTTAGTCAGCCACTTAAAATGATGACAGAGTTCTGTAATTTTCATCATTGGTACACTTCAACTGTGAGAGACAGAATGTGAAAAAAAATCCTGGAAATCACATTGTAGGATTTTTAAAGAATTTATTTATAAATTATGGTGGAAAAATAAGTATTTGGTCACCTACAAACAAGCAAGATCCCTGGCTCTCACAGACCTGTAACTTCTTAAGAAGATCTTCCACCTGTATTAAGGGCACCTGTTTGAACTTGTATCTGTATAAGAGACACCTGTCCACAACCTCAAGAGGAGAGCTGCGTGGAGGAATGGTCCAAAATACCAGCTACAGTGTGTGCAAACCTGGTGAAGCCCTACAGTAAACATTTGACATCTGCCATTACCAACAAAGGTTATATTACAAATTATTAAGTTGAACTTTTGTTATTGACCAACTACTTATTTTCCACCATAATTTACAAATAAATTCTTTAAAAAATACAAAGTGATTTCCAGGATTTATTTTTCACGTTCTGTCTCTCACAGTTGAAGTGTACCTATGATGAAAATTACAGACCTCTGTCATCATTTTAAGTGGGAGAACTTGCACAACTGTTAGCTGACTAAATACTTTTTGCCTTACTGTATATTTCCTTCTTTCTGCTTGCTCATGCAAAATCAAAAAGGATTATTATAGATTGTAATTTAGTATTTAATTGTGATTAAATTAATCCAATCTGCGTGCCACGATTTAAAATGTCCTTTTTTTACAAGCAGCTCATTAGCCTTTAGCTGTGTTGCCACTACATTGCCAGATGTAGAGTAATTCAGAGTTTATATTATCACACAGAAAGCAGTACAGTGTCCTGAAGAGCCTGAGGGGATTCAACATGGTGAAGATTCTTGGAAAGATGTCCTCTTGATGAATTAGCACCATATTGCTAGGGCATCTTTATTTAAAGCTGTTTCTGAGAGAGGGACTCTATTTGTGTGTTTGTGGAGGCAAGTGTGTGTTCATTGTTTTGTGCTGTGCCAGTTTGTGTGGGGACAGACAATGAGTCACTGTTGCTGCTCATATGCTGTTAATGCAGCATATGAGCAGAAATGGAAATTAGAGTACTAATGGAGAGTGGGTGGGGAAAAAAAGAAGAGGCTAGAACAAGTGGATGGGGGTCAAAGGAACACCTTGCCTATTGCACATTTAATGACTCTACATTTTGATAATGCACAGTATTTACATTAATTCAAATGGATTGTGAGCATCGGTGTGGTTCCAGATGAGTCAAACAGATACATGTATTCATTTGCTGCAGTATATTCCCGTCTCCGGAGCAGAACCCTAGCCTGTCCCACTACCAGGGTGCGTTAAATTCTGGCGGCTCTCTGCCCGACCTCAGCAACCTGCACTTCACCTCCCCCCTCTCCACCCCACTGGACCCAGAGGACAATGGAGGGTACCCCACCCTCAGCGGGGGCAGCAGCACCGGAAACCTGCCGGCTGCCATGATGCACCTCGGCATTGGCAACTCACAGGGTGAGTGGAGTACAGCTTTGTGCATGGGTCTCACCCTTTTCACTATAAAATAATGGTGTCATTGGCGTTTAGACTGTTTCCCTGTAAGCCTCGCTTTCACTGTTTACAATCTCCTGGGAAAACGAAGGCTTAATTTATAGCACAAAGAAACTAATCAACCTTTGAGCAGCCAAAGCAGGAAGAGACTGGTCCTTTTTTTCCTGCTACAAACCTGTGTATCCTGTACAGCGATGCCAACTCTTCCAATGAAGGTAGCCACCACTGGCTCCTAAAGTCAGATGACATAATACTGAATGACTGAGATTACTAGTCTGAGCAGCACTGCTCATGAATTGTAATTTATTTGAATATATTCCTTGTATTTTCCCTGATGTTCTGAAATAAGTCGCTCGTAGTAGCTCCAGAAAGTGATCTGGGTGCCTTTGTGACAGTAGTGCCAACAATAACACCACTTGGAAACACTTGTGTGGAAGTTGAAAAGCTGTCTGTTTCCACTTTGAAGGAAAGTGTCTGTGTAGGTTCTCAGTCATCCAGGTGGAGGTAAATCAAAAAGAACAAAAAGGAGTCAACTGGACTTGCTTGAGGTTTGTTGAAGACGTTTCTCCTCTCATCATCCAAGAGGCTTCTTCAGTTCTAAAAGAGTGGTAGAGAGTCCAGCAACTTATCTTCCTGTTGGAGCAGAAAACAAACGACCGACCATAACCACCAAGACAATAGGTCTTGAGACCAACAACGAACAAGAGAGGGAAGTAAACAGTCATCCATTCTCATCTTTTACATTGCTGAACTATCAGAAAAATTCAAGAGAATTTTCGGTAAACACAAGAACTTAATTAAGACAGAAGCTGGTTCACCCAAAAGATAAAACACCACGGCACAAACAGAGTGATGTATGCAGTGACTTGTATATTGGGGAGACCAAACAACTGCTTCACAAGCATATGGCTCAACACAGGGGAGCCAACTCCTCAGGACAAGACTCAGCAGTTCACCTGTACCTGAAAGACACCTGAAGAGACTCCTCTGAGGACATTAGGAGAGGCTTTAGTCAGGGAAGACGTATGGAAGAACTGGAGAAACCATTCTTGAACAGAGAGGAGGACTACGACACCATCTATTACCCACTAATTATATAACCCAGTATTGACCTCCATCCCCAGAAACTGCAGCAACCATTCACATCTGTATGCAGATCACCTTAACGACTCTCATCAGGTTGGGCGAGACTAAATACAACTCCCACATAAATGGTAATGACTCCTAACAAGACCTATTGTTCTGGTGGTTTTGGTTGTATGTTTGTTTTTCTGCTCCAACAGGAGCATAAGTATCTGAACTCTCTACCAGTCAGTCAACTGAAGAAGCCTCTTGGATGAGAGGAAAAACATCTTCAACCAACCTTAAGCAAGTCCAGTTGACTTGTTTTTCCTGATTAAATGTAAAGTTTGAACTAAATGTTCCCTGCTATCTGTGTTTGAGTTCATCAGGTTTCAGAGTCACAGCTCACCTGATGCTCACCTGAGGTCCACTCCCCTCCATGCCTCTTTGCGTTAATCTCTTGAAGTGCTGTTTTATACAAATTTGGCATTTGTCCTTTGTTTCTTTGCCTTTTTGTGGCTTACTGGAAATTCATAAAACACATTTTATGAAAACTATCTGTCTCTACTTAGAAGAGCTGGTTGCCTAGCAGCACCTCTCTAATCATAGTCTGCAGTGTTGTCTAATGTGTCATCTGAATTTAGTTGGACTTCAAGACTAGAAAATGTGCATGTCAGTGGAAGTGAGTCTTTGTATGTCTAACAATGTGAAGGTCTTTGAGTGGATGTTTGGGAACCAGTGCTGCAGTGCTTTAAGCAGGTTCCAGGCGTCCTCCTCTGCCCACTGAATGATCTCTCTGTCTCCAGCTTCCTCTCCATGCTGCCTGATCTGATCCTGCTCTGCCACTGCTCCCTCTCCATCTTTCCTCTCAGTGTTTAGAGTGGATGTGTGGTTGGGCTCCCACATTGAACACAGTTCAGCTTGGCTGAGCACCAAAGTGAAAGAGGAACTCTGACCCTGTTTTGGCTCGCCACAATCAGCTCTTTTCTTTTCCCTCAGAATCCCTCTGTCCTCTCATTTTCCTCTCCTCTGCTCTGCATCTTTCCCTCCCTCCACAGTCACACAATAAAGTGTAGTGTTTTGTGTCAGGGATTGGAGAGCACGCTGGAAAATAGAGTACATACCACATCATAACTTCCACATGTTCTCCTTGGTGTCCAAGGGCCAGTATCTGTTCTGGATTATTAGATTCATTATAATGCACATTTACACTGTGATACATTGTCAGTCCACCTGATGGATGTCTTGTTGTCTTCACTGTCCCTGCAGGTCTTTCTTCCTCCCTGAGCAATCCCTCAATTCAGGGGTCTCTCAACAACTGCCAGCTGCAGTCGTCAATCAGTAGTCCCTCCATCAACTCCTCTCTGCGTTTGTCCAGCAGCTCCCCCCGGCGACGACCTGCTCCCATCAGCCCCCTCACCCTGTCTCCTGGCACAGAGCAGCGCCGGTGTCTGGCCAAGCAGCTGTCCCCCACAATGTCCCCCTCGCTGTCCCCTATCACACAGGTACACATCCCGTCACTTCCCCTGGTGAAAAGAGGGATGGTTTACACCCTATTACAGATTTGTACACTGTTTTTGCAGAAAAATATGTTTATGTTGAATTTTTGGCAGCCCTGTCATCTCCAGTGTCACTGCTGTGTGTGAACTAAGTCAGAAATGTACAATATTGCAAAATACACTAGTGCAATTGTTTTTAGCCCTGCTTTGATGGGGGGAGTGCAGTTGAGTAATGACACACCAATCAGAGTAAATCAGCTTCAAGTAGCAGTTCTTTCTTAGATTCATAGTTTTTACTGACTCCTGCTGGCTTCCTCTGTCCTGTGTAGGGAGTTGCTTTGGATACCAGCATCATGCCAAGAGAGCCGCCCCCGCCCTATCCTCTCTACCAACAATCCCAACATGTAGTTGACCAGGGCCGACACCGGCAGCAGCAGCAGCAACACCACCAGCAGCAGCAACACCACCAGCAGCAGCAGCAGCAGCAACAGCAGCAGCAGCAACACCACCACCAGCAGCAGCAACACCACCAGCAGCAGCAGCAGCAGCAGCAACAACACCACCAGCAGCAGCAACAGCAGCAGCAGCAGCAACAGCAGCAGCAGCCTGTTTCCCCTCTTCAGAGCATCCCACTAGACTTCAACACGAGCCAAGTAAGTGCTATGAAGAGCATCTGTATCAGGGCATGTGTGTATGGACAGCAGACTAGCACAAACAAACAAAATCTTGTGTGTCTTCGTGGGTTGTTTTAGGCTTGCAATTTTGTTTGTCTCCCTGCAGGGCAGAAATTAGTGTCTGAGATTAGTTTCCACATTAAACTAGTATCACACACACACACACACTCACACACATTTCTCCTTTAAAATTCAATTGTTCACAACAGAATTTGATTTCTCATCAGTTTCATCAAATTGCAAATGTCTCAGTACATCTTTCCAAATCATTGTGTACAGTTAGCACAGTTAGCATACAATTAGCACAGATAGCCTACGTACATTAACTCTTTGAGTGCTAGCCGTTTTATAAAACAGAAAGTGCCTTATGCCAGCGTTTTTTTTTTTGCCCATTTTGCCCATATTTCTAAACCCACAGAATATTTTGTACTATGACTCTGAAAACACTGATCACTACTCATCCAAGGATGGTCAGGGTGTTCCTACCATCTTACTTTCCTTTCCTCAGTGCTATTGAGGAGTTTTTCTCCTCTTGGAGGTGGAGAGTGTCTGAGCTTCAGAGGTCTCTGCTCCATGCAGTGGATGCTGCTTGTGAAGATATTACAGGAGATCAGTGTAGGGGATGGCTGCACTAGTTTTTTCCCTTGTTACATTGCAAGGGAGAATATATTATAATATGCTGTGATGCCAAAGGGATCTCGTTGTGGCACAAGAGTGAACTGTTTCAAAAGCACCAAGAGTGTTGAGAACGTTCGGTCTGTTTCAAGAAATGAGCCAAAGCAACTGAGACGGATCTTTACATTTTGGAGGCACTGAATATTTATATGGGAAAGGAGTTTAGTTTTGAAGCATGAGTGAACAGTTTTGGAAGACATGGGCTTTTGTAAGTGAGCTATGGTGCTGAACTGTCAGATGGTTTTGCTAAGAGTTTTGAGGATGTAATTTCTGTTTCAATAAATGAGGTAAACCAATGGAGAAAAAGTGTAAATAAACAAAAAAGACAATAATATTCTGGTAATGTTCTTCATAGCTTTAAATAAAAAGACATAAAAAAATAGACATTGAGCTTGATATGAATGGAAGATGATGGTTATGTTGGACAACATGTCACACTGACCAAACAGGATGAGTTATTATCATTAACAGGATTCGAACCAGTGAAGTCTATTTTCATTGGTCTCCTGAATAATCAGTTAATTGTGTAGTCTATAAAATTACCAGGGCTGTTAACACGGATTAATCCATCATCGTAATTAATCTGATTAAATTTTTTCACTCAACTCATCTGTTATCATCCCAAGCTGCCTTGTCAACCGAGTTCTCAGAGGGTGGGCTTAACCCGTGTTTATCAAATGCCTCTGTGTGCTAGTGGACGAAGCTTCAACCAATCAGACCACTCTTTACTCTGATATACAGTCGTGGTCAAAAGTTTACATACACTTTTTGAGAACATAATGTCATGGCTCTCTGGAGTTTCCAGTTATTTCTACAACTCTGATTTTTCTCTGATAGAGTGATTGATACAGGAACAGATACTTCTTTGTCACAGAAACATTCATGAAGTTTGGTTCTTTTATGACTTTATTATGGGTCAACTGAAAATGTGACCAAATCTGCTGGGTCAAAAATATACATACAGCAATGTTAATATTTGGTTACATGTCCCTTGGCCATTTTGACTTCAAATAGGTGCTTTTGGTAGCCATCCACAAGCTTCTGGTTGAGTCTTTGACCACTCCTCTTGACAGAATTGGTGCAGTTCAGTTAAATTTGTTGGCTTCCTGACATGACTTGTTTCTTCAGCATTGTCCACATGTTCTCAATGGGGTTTAAGTCAGGACTTTTGGAAGGCCATTCTAAAACCTTCATTCTAGCCTGATTTATCCATTCCATTACCACTTTTGATGTGTGTTTGGGGTCATTGTCCTGTTGGACACCCAACTGCACCCAAGGCCCAACCTTCAAGCTGATGATTTCAGGTTATCTTGAAGAATTTGAAGGTAATCCTCCTTCTTCATTATCCCATTTATCCCATTTGATTTTTGTTTCGTCTGACCACAGAACTTTCCTCCAGAAGGTCTTATCTTTGTCCATGTGATCTGCAGCAAACTTTTTGACTTTTGGATCAAGGGCTTCCTTCTTGCACGGCAGCCTCTCAGTCCATGACGATGCAAAACAGACTTGACTGTGGACACTGACACCTGTGTTCCAGCAGCTTCTAATTCTTAGTAGATCTGCTTTTTGGTGGTTCTCGGTTGACTCTTCACCCTCCTGACCAGTTTTGTGCAGTGTCACAGGAAGTATGGGTGGGCCTAGGCTACATCTGCAGCAGAATGACTTTGAATATCTCCAACTCATTTCAGTTAGTTGGTCCAAGTAGAGGCAGTGGTATAGTGGTTAGCACTGTTGCCTCACAGCAAGAAGGTACCGGGTTCAATTCTGAGTCTCGGCAGACCTCAAACAGACCAGTTGATGCTCCTCACTGGTTGGTCCACACCGAGGCACTCTGTCTGTCTGTGAGTGACGATGTAGCTTTTGGATTAAAAACATCCAATGTTGGACTGATATCCACAAATAAACTTCATCAGTCCCCCTCATTGTTCAGTTTTCAGGATATTCTGCCAATTGATCATTTCAGCCCTACAGCAGCAACTTTATCATTTGCTTACAGACTCAGGTCGTCACAAACTTTAAACTTTTAAATTATTGCATCACCAAGTTATTTATGCTACACAACTTAAAATCTTAGAAACAAGAAATAGCCTAAGAGTTTGCTTTCTCTCTTCTCTCTTTTTGACCACATTGTGAAGTTTTGCTTCTCATTTCTTCCTTGACAGCACAACAACATGGCAACACTCTTCAATGACCCCTTCATGGAGCCACAGTTCTCCAATCGCCAGACCAAAACCCACCCCTATCAGGTGCGTGCACACACACACACACACAGATAACAGTAAACATAAGTTTAATCCATCCAGTAAAGTGATATTACATGTGAGCAAACACTGACGTGCAGTTCATGAAACCAACTCAAATGGGGCACTCAAATGACTCTTCCCTGTTAGGAACTCATTTTAACAAAGTTTTGAGAACACATGAATGCAGCATAAACCCTATCATGGTGGTCAAGACGCTTGACCCAAAGCAGAATATTTTTTGCTCAGTGTTAAAGCGACAGGCTTTCTTAAATAAAGGATTTAGGATTTTCTGCTAGCCTGACAAGCCAGACTATGACATCAGATGTATAGTGTGGGGGCAGTCTATAGGCAGAGTTGAAGCCTGTGGGTGAAACCAACCTTTGTTGTTCAAACTGCCTCTGTATGTAATAGGCCAGCGCTATGACCAATCAGAGCAACGGACAATGTGACATTACCAGCGGAGCCAGCTGGTATATTAGACTTTTGCCGTAGCCGGTCGGCAAAACAGCAAATACATCCTTCTTTAAAACGGATGACTTGAGTGCTTCTTTCTGCTCAACTTTCAAAGAAAAGCCCGAGTCTAACTCTTACAAAATCAATGAGAGAGCCGATTCAAAGGACCGCTGTTCGTTAGCTACAGCCATCTTCATTGTTCTGCTATCTCCAACGACTTGTTACACAGAGCGTTGTGATTGGTCAGCCAGATTCTTATCTGAGCCAGGATTATCTCCTATGGTGCGCCACTAGACCATCCTGCTAGGCAAAAATATTTTTTGCTGCTAGGGTGCGTCTAGATTTCTAGGCTAATTTTCTGCAGTTTTAGAGGAGAAATGTATCAGTGGTTTGTGCAGAATGTTTCTGAATGTGCTAAATGTGTTTTCATGAAATTTAGCAAGCACAGTTACTAGTAAATAAATTGTTGTCAGACCACAGAGCTGAACAGAAACTGTCACTGCCATCAGTTGTAGTGTTGATGAGGTGTTCTATGTACTGTGGATATAATGAGAAAACACTGGAAGGCATCACAGAGAACCAGGGTCAACTAAACTGATTTCTTTTTTTTCGTTTGCCATTTTCTCTCCACCATCTGCCGTCTAGTTGGACCAGTTCACTCTGTTGGAAAATGCAATGAGCTCCACAGCGGGGGGTTCTTGCTTCGACCCATCCTCCTCCTCGATCTACTACTCTCAGGCTGCCCTCTCGGGGCTGGGGGGCAGCCACGGCAGCCTGCAGGACCCCATGCACATGAGGTCCAACATGCTGTACTCCAACTGCAGCGGAGGACTGCCCAACATCATTCTTACTGGTAAGTCTCAACAGGTAGGGGGGGGGGAGAATGAATAGTTTTGTGTTAGTTTACTGTGGAAATGTTTTGCTGCCACATCAAGAAAAAACAGACCAGTATCAACATAAATAGATGAGCAGGTGAACAAGATTGTATTTTGTAGACTGTATTTTTGACTGGTCAGATAGTGGTAGTTTAAATGGAGGAGAGTTTAGTAGGATGTGAGTGGGATGTAAGAGCTGTCAGGACTAATGACAGTGAGGCGGTTAGCAAGAGCAACAGGAAACATTCACCCCCCCCATCGTCTGTTTCTCCCTCAGATGACTCCAACCCCTGTCTATCAAAGGATATCAGCAGCGTCCTCTCTACAGTGCCTGAATGTTTCGATTCAGAGGGAGGCTTCCCACTGGAGGACGAGCTGCGTATAGAGCCCCTCAGCCTGGATGGTCTGAGCATGCTCAGTGATCCTGATATGGTGCTGCCAGACCCATCTGTGGAGGATACTTTCCGTAGTGATAGACTCTGAACATAAAGAATGTCACCAGCTCTGAGACAGAAGACAGCACACACACGGATCTGATGTGTATAGAGTGTACAAATCTGAATATGCATGCAAACAATCTCTGTAGGGCCACTGCATGCATCCACTGCCACTAAGACTCATCAAATGTGAAAGACGCCGTGCACACACCCTTTTTCAGGAGACTAGTGAAGAAACACTGTTTATGTTCAAACTTCCCTTCACTCATGCTCCAGCTCCTGTCCCTCAGACATCATACTAACAAACGAGGTGGGTCATTGCAGTTTTGGGGTTCTTCCGCAGTACCAGCTCACAGCAACCCTGGAGTCATGGCAACCTTGTTACCATAGTTACACACCATAGCAACAACCGCATCACCATCCTGAGGAGCAGCAGGAACTCCAACACACGCACACTGACTTTCCTAACAGCTCCAGAAAATAAGGGAATTGGAGCCCAGTGCTGTTGCGCAATCACTGTCTACAGATGTTAGTAAAACATCTGGCGGCCCAGGAGCAGTGACGTGTCTTTGGTAAAACATCTGGCGGCCCAGGAGCAGTGACATGTGTCTTTGGTAAAACATCTGGCGGCCCAGGAGCAGTGACATGTGTTCTTTGGTAAAACATCTGGCGGCCTCTGGAAGCAGTGACATGTGTCTTTGGTAAAACATCTGGCGGCCCAGGAGCAGTGACATGTGTCTTTGGTAAAACATCTGGCAGCCTCCGGAAGCAGTGATTTCCTGGTAAAACATCTGGTGCCCCCGGAAACAGTGACTTCTTGGTAGAACATCTGGCAGCCAATTTTTCTTCAGGTGAAGTGAGAACCAAGCCGTAGTGGCTACTTCAGGCTCTTGAACAATCGTGGTAGAAATGAAGACTAGAGAGAGTAGAGCGTTCGTTTTAAATTATTTCTTTATATATGGTATCTGATTATTTTGGAGATGTTTGCCGCAGATCTATAAATATATATAAATATATATATATATATATATATATATATATATATATATATATAAAATTTCAGTCAGATTAGAATGTATTTTCAAATTGAAACAAAAAGGGCAAACTGTTTACAAAGATGCGTTTTTAATAAGTAAATATTACTTAATGAGATTAAAGGATAGATTTCTGATTTTCTAAGAAGTAAAATTCTAAGATGTACTGAATAAATGCTATATTTTTCCTTGCGATTTGGTTGGATAGTCCCTCTTCTCAGTCACAGACGAGTTGGCTGTGATTTCCTCTGGCAAAAAAAAGGAACTTCACTTCTTTTTTTTTTTTTTAATACTTCTATGTACATTCATTACATCTGTTTTATTTTCCATTATGTATTGATGGCGCTTTTACTGTACTTTAAATCTCTATGTGAATAAGGGCATGCGCTTTGCTACTGTGGATCGATGATGAATATCTGTTTGCATCCTGCGCTCTGTCCCCTGCACCTCCCACCACCACCCTCAGCTGAACGGTGACTCGCTCAGAGCATCCTGGGCTCATGTGGACATCGGACATCATGTAACATTGCACTTAACCTCTTTTGCACTAATTGGCTCACAGTGTGTTGACTCGTGTTTTTTTTACATCTGTTTGTTTTTTGTTTTTTTTTTAACCTGATAACCCAAAGAAGTTGAATGAAGCCATCACTGAGAAAAAGTAGACTAAACGTGTAGTCGCTGCACATGCAGACATTTCAAAACACCAGCAACAGGTGTCCTATATTAATATGTTCTCGTAAAGAGCTCATATTTGTGGGTGTAATTACCTTGGCCATTCAGGGCATTGAGTGCCCTCTAGCGTCTGTTGTTAATTAAGTCAAAGAGCTATTTTTCATTCAATTTGTTTCTGGGAAGCATTTTTACCTATGCAAGTTATTTTTTCAATTAAATGTGACCTGTTGAACAGGTGCAACTTTTACATTATGCAGTGTTCACAATGTGGGGGATCAAATTAGAGTCAGAAATCACAATATTACATGTGTCCAGTGTCCACAGTGTGTGTTTTAACTCTTGGCCGATCAAAAATATGCAGAATTTTGCATCAGCAGTCGGAGGAACAAGAGGAACTTTTGTTTTTGTGCAACATTTGATGGACTGCAGGCTGAATAGTGCATGGCACTGTTCATTATTTGTGTTACTTCTCTTACCTGCACTGTGTGGACTGTGATTAATTATGAAAGGCATCATGAGGAGGAGTGGTTGTCATGAGATTTCTAAGAATTTATATTCAGCTATTGTACATCTTGTTAGCAGTTTATAAGGTTTCCTGTTTCCTGCCGTTTCGCCTTCTGTTGCCTTACTTTTCGTATTCCAGCAGTAACCTGTATCAGCTCGTTCTCCCCTCCCTTCAGCTTTAGCACTGTTTGGTACTAACTGCCCATTGACATTTTTCTGTCTCTTAGTCTCACTGTTTTTTTTTTTTGGTGTCTTACTTTTTTAGTTGCATATTAAAAATGTACAGGTCTGTTATTTAAAAAAATGTTTTGTCCACTAGTGTTACTACTTTTTGTCATGACATTTAAGTTTGTTTTTTTTCTCCAAGATATAAGATGTTCTTGGTTCATACCATATGTTATAGTGCTTATCTTTCTGATTTAATATAAACAATAAAACTCTATAATGTGCATTAAGGGCGCTGTGGTGGTTCTCCTGCCACTAGAGGGCAGCGGTGTCCAGATGAACGCATGAACTGACCGATCTCTGTATGAGGTTTGGAAGGAAAATATAGGAATACCATGGTGAAAGGATTTTCTATATGCTGGCAAACAGTTTCATAAGAAAGGTCAGCTTTCTGTCGGTTGTGTTTCACGAGTGAATCATTGCTGATTGTTGACTCTGTCTTGGTGTCCCAGCTGTGTCCTCTCAGGTGGAAATGATGACAGGAATACTCTGTGTTTATTTATCAAGACTCAAATTGGAGTCAGATGGTCAGAATTAGATGATGGCTCGTACCATCCAACCAGCCCACGGAGAAATGATGGGGGAAATTCACCAGCAGGTTTGTTTTTATTGTGTAACTTGATTTGTCTAATTCTGATTTAAGGTACATTTAACATCACTTAAAGCTTGGGGTTGGTACTTTTAAGAAACTGGCAAGAACAATGATCCAACCTAACAACTAAGTTAACCCAGACTACATTATTTTTCTTATTTTATTATTTTTTTTCTATTTTTCAACAACAAAACAACATAAAAAAGGACAATCACTACAGCTAGTTCGCACAGAGAGAATGATTACAGCAACCTAAAACTATTTCACGGTAATTATGGGCATGCAAACCACTGACTGATTCATTTCAGCCGACATGACTTATAAATGTGACATTTGGTAGGTGGGAGCAGTAGTACAGCATTATGTATACAGTGTAAAGGAGGACAGTACAGCCTGGGCTCCTGGAAATAAGCCAAACCTGAAACAGAGAGCAATCTGGGAGTGAGTTCCCAAAATAACTCTCTCACACACTGAGGGAGCTGAATAGATAATCACAGTCATCAGTCAGAGAGCTGGAGTTGGTCCACAGAGTGAGTCTGGGCAGGTCAGGATGCCAGCCTCGAATTCCTCTGGTGTGTGTGTGTGTGTGTGTGTGTGTGTGTGTGTGTGTGTGTGTGTGTGTGTGTGGTGTCCAGCTGGTGAGAACCTGAAGGAGATCTGAGCTGATGGGAGTACTGAAGGAGGTCCTGGCAGGGTAACTGTGGAGCAGCAAACTGCATTCAGCTCAGCACTCAGAGTGATGTCCTGTCTGTCCGTACACTAGTTGGTATATTATCATGTATAAGCTGAGTGTGCTGATGACCAGTAACTGGACAGAGCTTTCTCTGCAGCTGTGGGGAGAAGCCCAGGAATGATTTTTTTTGTTTCGTTAGAGAGGTGACTTCCCTCCTCAGTTTGACTTGTGGCATGGATCACGCATATATTTGTTAAATTAAAAGATAACTTTGCAAGTCAACAAATTTTCAACAATTTTCTCGTAGTGTTATTCAGATCTGTGTAAAAACCACAGACTGTATATAAAGAGTGGACAGAGCTATCGTGTTGCTTTGTGAGCCAATACCGAAATAATTTAAACTTCATTCTCTCCACCAGCCAGCAGGGGGCGATACTGGTGGTTTCAATAAGAAGTCAGTTTGTATTGAAGTCTGGGAAAATGACCGTTTTCTTTCCTGCTGTATTACCTCTGTAAACACTATAAATATGAGTTTCAATGGTTAGTTTAAATAATGTTTTAATAGATCAGGATGTTCATTTACTGAATTATGGTCTAATATATGGTGAAAATAACACATAAAGCTTTGGGGCGTGGCTACAGTGTGATTGACAGGTCTGTGCTGTCATTACATCCTGAAGAGGAGCAGCACTGATGGTCTGAACTCTCAGCTCATGTTTCCTTCATCTGAGGAGACACTGGCACTATTTACTGGTAAGTAACATTATGTTGAGCTATAATTAACATTCCAGTTAATATCACTGTTCATGTGAATTATGGAGGCTTGTCTCTAACTAAGATAGCTAGCTAGCGCTAGCGTTAGCCTCACCAGGGATACTTAATATCTACATCATTTACTATGACTAATTTTTAGGTATTTGCTAACCGTTATTATGAAAAAAAAAAAAAACATACAGTCTCAATTTCAACACTGGTATCTTGACAAAAGCAAAGTGAGACATGAAAACATGAATATCTCATGATCATGAAGTGAAACAAAGGGCTTTGTTAATTTAAAACAGACTGTATATAAGAAGTGGATGTAGTCACTGGTGTGTGTCACACATTGGTTTGTGGACTGCTGCCTCAAGTTTGGCAGTTTCCATCCATTTTCTGCTGCTTATCCTCACATAGCATCACTTAGGGTGAAAGACAGGGTCCACCCTGGACAAGTGTCCAGTTCATCACAGGACACATAGAGACAGACAACCACTCACACTCACATTCACACCTACAGACAATTTAAATTAACCTAATCCCCATGCATGTTTTTGGATGGTGGGAGGAAGCCGGAGTACCTGAAGAGAACCCACGCAGACACAGGGAGAACATGCAAACTCCACACAGAAAGGCCCCTTGCTGGGAATTGAACCCAGTACCTTCTTGCTGTGAGGCAACAGTGCTAACCACTACACCACCGTGCCGCCCTTATGGAGCCTGAAAGTGACATGAGAGGGTGGAGCTAAGCAGAACCAAAAGCTAAATAACATGACCAAAAAGGTTATAATTAAATTTGACAAACTGAAAACATCCAGTCAAAGTGTTAATGCTGTAAAACATAAAAACTTAAACAACTCCCTCCCTAAATCATCTCCTGTTTTATTGTCTGTTTGAGTCTAAATGGACCATAATTTACTAAATGAACATCATGCTGTACTGAAGAAGACTAGAAACTAGAGACTGAGAGCATAAACTCATGTTTATAATATTTACTGAGGGAATAAATCCAGACAGACGTAGCATCATTTTCTCATCGACTTCTATACAACCAGAGGAGTCGCCCCCTGCTGGCTGTTAGAGAGAATGACAGTTTAAAGCACTTCATCGTTGGCTTCACCCTTCAGAAGTTGCTGCCTGATTTAAAGTCACAGTGTGTTTGAAGTGGACCACGGTCGAGGAGTAAAAGTGCATGAATTATAGTTAAATTATAATACCACACATTCCCGTCCTGTGTGTTCATTTTTTAATTTGATTGTGGTCAGCTCTTCCCATGTCTTTGTTCTTTTACTGTTTGTAATGAGAAGCATCTTTGACTTTCACTCTGTTTTGACCACACGTTTAACTGTTTTTGTGACTGAGCGGGTTCTGTTCAGTCTGTGCTGTTTGGCAGTTAATGCCACCCAGACCCCTCAGAAAAAAACTCCAGGCTAAACTGAGACTGAAAATGTCTCCAGATTGGATTTCTGCAAGTGGTTGTAATACTGATAAAAGAGGAGATAGAAATGTGTTTTGCACACTTTGTCCCGTTTTAAGTTCAAGGCTGAGCAGATTTCAAAAAGTGCTGGCATGGAGTAAAAGTCGGTGAACAGCCCCTCTCTTTTTGAGAGACTAAATGTTTATTCAGCGCATGATAAAAGACTCCCAGCAGCTGAAACAGTGACGTCATTCAATAGCCTGCTCTGATTGGTCGGCTGGTCTACTGTTGTGATTGATCAACTAAGCCAAATTATTCAGAGTCACCCCAGCTAGCTTTGTTTGAGGGTGTTGCATAAGGTGGCTAAATTTATTTACATTTCTAGCTCAGAGATAAAAACGAATTAAAAGTTATCAAGATGAAATGAAGAAACTGGGACAGTCTATTATTAGCAAAGGCAGCGAGTTTCTTTTTGTTCAGTATTCTCAAGCGTCTATCCACTTCCGGGTTCTTCTTCTTCTTCTTTTTAATTTGTATTTCCAGATAAGAGAGTCTGACGTGTCGTGTATGGACATACAGTGCGAGCAGCAGGGCCGCCCCTGACCAAACTGGGGCCCTAAGCAAAATTTTCATTGCACATATATGCACATATGCATCCCCTCATGCAGAATGTGGCCTCTTATGAAGGATGAGAGGCCACAGAGCGTTGAATCGTAGAGTGTGAACACATGAATCTTGACCTGTGAACTATGAAACTCTGTGATTTAGTCGTACAGTTTGAGCTGTAGCTGAATACAACCATTGAGAATATTGCACAGTGTCTGCCCAACTTAACCTTACTTACCGTGAACCAATCCTTGATCCCTGCAAGGACCAGCTCAGCCCACACAAAGTAAATCAATTTACACATACCATAACACAGGACAGGTCCCACAAATGATCAAGCCTCGATGTCCAGAAGATGATAGGTGGTGGTCTTCTTCTTCTTCTCCTTCTTCTTCATCTTCTTCTTTTTCTTCTTCTTCTTCGTCTTCTTCTCCTCCTTCATCTTCTCCTTTTCCTCGGTCCGTGTATGTTTTGGTATTTGAATTTTTTCTTCAAACGTGTCATGTCAGTCTAGTTAAGTGTGTTTATTATTTCAGTTTTGTCTTTTGGTCGTGTCATTTCCTGTTTTATTTTGATATTTATGGTCTTTCCTTGTGTTTCAGCTTGATTCTTCCTGCCCTTGTGTTTCCCATGTGTGGTGATTGTCTGCCCCGCCCCTGATTGTCTCCAGCTGTTCCCCATTACCTAGTGTATTTATGTCGGTGTCTCCCCCAGTCCTGTGCCAGTACGTCTTGTATCACTGTCAAGCTACCAGCCGTGTTACTTGTTTTGTCAAGTCCAAGTAAGCGATTCTGTCCCTGTGTTGAGGTTTGATTAGTTTCCTTTTGGATTGTTTAATTTGCGTTTGCCACGTGTAGTATTTTGGTTTAGGTTTTCCTCTCTGTTTGAGTGCGCTTTTCGTTTAGTTTTCCCTGTCCTTGGAGAGCGCCCTTAGTTTAGTTACCTTGTTCGTTAGTTCTTCCTCACTATTGTGAGCGTCTTTAGTTTTCCCTCCTTTTCTAGCTGTTTGATTATTCTTTAGTATTGTGTTTAGGTTTTTTTTCCCTTGTATATATCCAGTATGAGTTTTCAGTGTTAGTTTCCCCTCTATGTTGATTCTAGTTAATGTGGTTTCCCTTGTCTTATTGCTTCTAGTGCCTGAGTATTTCTGTTATTATTCATTATCGTATTCATTGATATCCTCTTATTAAAATTGATATATTCTAACTCTTTGTTGGTCGTGTTGAGTCGTGCATTTGGGTTCTGTGTTATGTCACCTGTTGCCACGTTCTAACAGAACGTACTGGCCAAAGAAATGAACCCAGCCGACTCTAGTCAGTTAAGGGAGCTAGTCACGTCACACAGTGACAGACTCGCGAGGCAGGAGGAGCAGGCAGTTGCTGTGGTGCGTGATCTAGCTACGTTGTCCTCAAGACAGGAGGATTTTCGACATTCTATGACGGCTCACGTAGACTCACTTGCGAGCAGTATGTGGGATATTTTGTCATACTTACAGAAGCCACCACCCACTACTACGCCAGCACCGGAAGCAAGCAGCTTTGGTCAGCCAGTTAATTCTCAGGCCATGGTTGTACATGCTCCGCCTCGCCTGGCTCTCCCCGAGAAATTCACCGGAGAATCTGATCTGTGTCGCCCATTCCTCGTGCAGTGTGAGCTCCATTTCCGTATGAACCCAAATGCCTTTCCCACTCCTCAGTCTCGGGTGGCATTTATCACTTCCCATCTGACGGGTAGAGCGGCAGCGTGGGCAACCACTGAATGGTCTCAAGAGTCGGACTTGTGTAATTCTCCAGAGAAGTTCATAGCTGAGCTCCGCCGTGTTTTCGATCACGCCAGACCTGGGCGTCAGGCAGCTCGTAAATTAAAGAGACTGAGACAAGGAGGCCGTTCAGTGGCGGATTTCGCCATAGATTTTCGGCCTTTGGCTAAGGACAGTGGATTGGGGGAGCCAGCTTTAGTTGATGTTTTTTTGGATGGACTTAATGACAATGTTGTTGACCAGATGGGCCCACAAGAATTCCCCGACAACCTTGAGGCCGTCATAGAAGCAGCTATACGGACCGATCAGTGGATCCGGGATCGGCGTTATCGGCGTCGAGGAGGAACGGGACGAGATTTCGAGCCATTGGGGGGCCGTGAGACGCTGCCAGAGACGGGGATCTCCAGCGGTCAGCGAGCCTTTCCTGCATTTAAGGACGAGCCTATGCAGGTTGGCAGGACCAGGATTTCCTCCGAGGAGCGGCAGCGGCGTCTGCAGCAGGGGCTCTGCTTCTACTGTGGTGGGGCAGGGCATCGGCTTCTATCATGCCCGTTAAAAGGTCAGGCTCATCAGTAAGCCGGAGGGGACTGGTGAGCCTGTTCGCTGCAGCTGAAGGCCCTCCAAGACATTTGACACAGGTAACGTGTACTATGAATAACCATGTTAAGACATTCAACGTATTAATTGATTCAGGAGCGGACGAGAGTTTGATGACCTGGCAGGTGGTTCAGGAGCTTGGACTGCAAACTAAGGCCATACCTCAGCCCCTCACTGCACGGGCACTGAACGGTAGGGAGATTTTTAAAATCACCCACTGCACTGAACCAGTAACACTCTCCATAGGCAGTCACACTGAAAGACTTAGTTTTTATGTTTATGAGTCTGCAAGGCATGCTATTGTGCTAGGTTTGCCTTGGCTATGTAAGCATTGCCCTATTGTTAACTGGAGAACGGGGGAAATTGAGGGTTGGTCAGAGGACTGTCGGGGTGGATGTCTGGAGGGGGAGGAGCCTGTGACCATGGGGGGATTGACCGCCCAATCAGGAGGGAATCCTGAACAGACTACTTCATCTTCCGTTGACCACACTGACCTAGCTTCAGTTCCGAGATGTTACCATGATTTAGCAATGGTTTTTAGTAAAGCTAAAGCCACCTCTCTGCCTCCACATAGGGACTATGACTGTGCCATCGATTTGAGAGAGGGAGCGCCTCTGCCCAAGGGCCGGCTCTATGCCATCTCGGGTCCGGAGAGGGAGGCGATGGACAATTACATTCAATCCTCTCTCAAAGCCGGTATTATCAGACCGTCGTCTTCCCCTCTAGGAGCAGGATTTTTCTTTGTGGGGAAGAAGGACGGCACTTTGAGACCATGTATTGATTATGCCCCACTAAACGACATCACCATAAAGAATAGGTACCCTCTTCCCCTCATGACATCAGCCTTGAACTATTGCAGGACGCTAAGGTATTCACTAAGTTGGACCTGCGAAATGCCTATCATCTAGTTCGTATAAAGGAGGGGATGAGTGGAAGACGGGGTTCAACACACCTTCTGGACACTATGAGTATTTAGTCATGCCTTTTGGACTGTCTAATGCCCCGGGGTTTTCCAGAACCTGGTAAATGACATTCTCAGGAGTTCATAAATAGGTTTGTCTTTGTGTATATTGACGACATCCTCATTTTCTCTCCCAGTCAGGAAGCCCACGAGGTGCATGTGCGTCAAGTACTAAGTAAGCTACTGGAGAACCAGTTGTATGTTAAAGCTGAAAAATGTGAGTTTCACGCTGCGACTGTGTCGTTCCTGGGCTTCATAATAGCCCCTGGAGCAATACAGATGGATCCAGCAAAAGTACAAGCTGTGGCAGAGTGGCCAGTTCCGAATAACCGGAAGAAGGTGCAGCAATTCCTCGGGTTTGCTAACTTCTACCGCCGGTTTATTCGGAACTACAGTGCTATTGCTGCGCCTCTGCATACACTCACCTCTTCTAAGTCCATTTTTCAGTGGAACCCAGCAGCAGATGCAGCATTCAAGCAACTCAAGCAACGATTTTCCGCAGCCCCCATTCTCACCATGCCAGACCCCTCCAAGCAGTTTCTAGTAGAGGTGGACGCCTCGGACACCGGCATCGGAGCGGTGCTTTCCCAGCGATCATCCAAGGACGGCAAAGTGCATCCTTGTGCATTTTTGTCCAAGAAGCTGTCAAAGGCGGAACGGAACTATGATGTGGGGAACAGGGAACTGCTGGCAGTAACGGTAGCCTTAGAGGAGTGGCGTCATTGGCTGGAGGGGGCTCAGGAGCCATTCATGGTTTGGACTGACCATAAGAATTTAGAGTATATTCGCCATGCCAAGCGGTTAAATTCACGTCAGGCCCGGTGGTCCTTGTTTTTTAACCGATTTAACTTTTCTCTTTCCTACAGGCCTGGGTCGCAGAATGTTAAGCCGGATGCTCTCTCGAGGCTGTACGATCCAGAGCCTGTGGCCAAGGAACCTGAGCCCATCCTGCCGCGGGATTGTGTGGTAGGAGCGGTATCTTGGCCAATAGTAGAGGAGGTTAAACAAACAAATGGGCATACCCCGCCACCAAAGGGCTGTCCTCCCGATCGGCTGTTTGTGCCGGAGGGGCTGAGGTCCAAGGTGGTACATTGGGCTCACACTTCTCGACTCACCTGTCACCCTGGAGTAAAACGCACACTTTTCTTTCTACGTCAACAGTTCTGGTGGCCCGCCATGCACTCTGCGGTCAAGGAATATGTGGAAGCATGCCCAGTCTGCGCCCGCAACAAGTCGTCTGCGCAAACCCAAGCTGGTCTCCTGCACCCGCTTCCTATTCCAAGCCGACCATGAGCGGAGATAGCTTTGGACTTTGTTACGGGACTTCCTACGTCATGTGGTAATACCGCCGTGCTGACGGTGGTTGACAGATTCTCTAAAATGACACATTTCATTGCATTACCCAAGTTACTGTCAGCTAAGGAAACTGCTGAGGTCATGTTCAACCGTGTTTTCAGCATTCATGGGTTCCCGAAGGACATTGTCTCTGACAGGGGTCCCCAGTTCGTGTCCAGGTTTTGGAGAGAGTTGTGTGGACTGATCGGAGCCACAGTCAGTCTGTCTTCTGGGTACCACCCTCAGTCCAATGGACAAACCGAGAGACTGAGCCAGGTATTAGGCACCTGCCTGCGGTGTCTCATATCCCAGAATCCTTCTTCTTGGAGCAAACTTCTTCCATGGGTGGAGTTTTCCTACAACTCCTTGCCTTCGGCGGCCTCGGGGCTTTCACCGTTCCATGTGGTTTATGGCTATCAGCCCCCCGTTTTTCCAGATGTGGAGAAAGAGGTCCTGGTTCCATCTGCTCACGCCTTGGTCCGCAGAGCCCACAAGGTCTGGGAGGCTACCCGCCGCGTTCTCCAGCGGAGCTCCGCTCGTATGAAGAAAGCAGCGGACCGCCGTCGTCGTCCGGCCCCGAGCTACCAGGTGGGCCAGCGGGTCTGGCTATCATCTCAGGACCTTCCCCTGCGGGCTACGTCCAAGAAGCTCGCTCCCCGATTCATTGGTCCCTTCCCCATCTCGAAGGTGGTAAATCCAGCATCAGTTCGTCTTTGCCTTCCCCGCTCCCTCAAGGTACGCCCTACCTTCCATGTCAGCAGGATTAAGCCGGAGAAAGTGAGTCCTTTGGTTCCCGCTTCCCGACCCCCACCTCCCCCCCGTATCATTGATGGAGGTCCAGCATACACTGTCAGGAGACTTCTGGCAGTCCGCAATAGGGGGCGAGGAAGGCAATTTCTGGTGGATTGGGAGGGGTACGGTCCCGAGGAGAGAGAGTGGAAGCCGGCGTCCTTCATCCTGGACAAGACTCTCATCAGGGACTTCTACCGTCGCCACCCGGAGATCCCTGGGCCGTCAGGAGACGACCCTTAGGGGGGGGGTACTGTCATGTCAGTCTAGTTAAGTGTGTTTATTATTTCAGTTTTGTCTTTTGGTCGTGTCATTTCCTGTTTTATTTTGATATTTATGGTCTTTCCTTGTGTTTCAGCTTGATTCTTCCTGCCCTTGTGTTTCCCATGTGTGGTGATTGTCTGCCCCGCCCCTGATTGTCTCCAGCTGTTCCCCATTACCTAGTGTATTTATGTCGGTGTCTCCCCCAGTCCTGTGCCAGTACGTCTTGTATCACTGTCAAGCTACCAGCCGTGTTACTTGTTTTGTCAAGTCCAAGTAAGCGATTCTGTCCCTGTGTTGAGGTTTGATTAGTTTCCTTTTGGATTGTTTAATTTGCGTTTGCCATGTGTAGTATTTTGGTTTAGGTTTTCCTCTCTGTTTGAGTGCGCCTTTCGTTTAGTTTTCCCTCTCCTTGGAGAGCGCCCTTAGTTTAGTTACCTTGTTCGTTAGTTCTTCCTCACTATTGTGAGCGTCTTTGGTTTTCCCTCCTTTTCTAGCTGTTTGATTATTCTTTAGTATTGTGTTTAGGTTTTTTTTCCCTTGTGTATATATCCAGTATGAGTTTTCAGTGTTAGTTTCCCCTCTAAGTAGATTCTAGTTAATGTGGTTTCCCTTGTCTTATTGCTTCTAGTGCCTGAGTATTTCTGTTATTATTCATTATCGTATTCATTGATATCCTCTTATTAAAATTGATATATTCTAACTCTTTGTTGGTCGTGTTGAGTCGTGCATTTGGGTTCTGTGTTATGTCACCTGTTGCCACGTTCTAACAAAACTATGATATTAAAAAATAAAAAACAGTGCTTATTTGACTTTAGTTTTTAAATACAAAAAAAACAAAATTGAAATACAAAGCATTTTACTTTTTGTTGATCTGACAGGACTCTTTGAAATTAAGAATTATTTAGATTTTCTTTCTCTGCTTTTGCGTAACAAAATACAAAATCACAAAGAGGCAGATATGAAAAAGGACTCTTTTATTTAATGGAGACCTGCTGCCGGCTGCAGGATTTTCGCCACCTACTGTTCTTTATTTATAATTATATCGCATTTGGGCGGTAGAATCCAGCACCCAAGAAGAAGAAGAACCGAACGTCCTGTCAGAACCGCGCGCCCAACCAAAATGTCCTTGGAACCTTACAGCCAGATTATTTTAGCCATGGCTAAACAAGGCCTTTCTTCTGCAGAAATCTCTGCCCAAATTTCACACGACAATGGGGGCAGAAGAGGATTTTCTGCAAGAAATATCTGAAAATTTTGTGCCGAAAATGGCTGCAGTTTAATGGGACTGCCTGACACGCAGTTGGAGGTTGCCAAAGCCATAACTGAGGTACAGTATGAATCTCGTTGTTCTACAGATGTAATTTTATGCCCATTTATCTCTATTGCAAGGAATACCACTATCACTAAGTTCACTATGTCCAATATTCATAATTCAGTATTCACAAAATATTTTTTTGCCAAGCGGAGCCAGTCAATCTTGGTCTGGTATGCAAATTAGCCATGTGCTTTTATTTTCGGTTTGTTTATGTAACATGCAACAAGCACTCACTACATTACATAAACCCGACACCCGTCAGCACCTCACCACTGAATACTGACTCCTTCCCATTTACACCTTAGTCTAGTGTTGTTATTTAATTATTTCTGCATTGCTCTAAAATAAATTCAAATATGTATAGTGCCATACGCACACATCTGTCCCCAGTTATTGTCTTGGAAACCCTAGTCCCTAGTAAGTGCACTGATTGAGTGTCGATACCTGACATTTATTCGGTCGTTTCCTTGCACTGTAATGCACAACTCTCCATCTGTGTTGCACAACAATTCGGAGATGTTGTATTGACATATTGACGGGTATTTCGCACACTGATCACAGCCAACATACCTGTAAACACTCTACAAGCCACATACACAACACAGTAGCATTCAAGTTTATGGTAAACACATTTCAGCTGGTATGATTTTGAAAAGCCTAAATCATGTTTATTTATTATACCTAGACTGGACCAACATATGGAAGGAGGATGATGAAGGGGTATCTTGCCATGAAAGGAGTGCATGCTGCAGAGACACGAATTGGTTCAGTGCTCAGAAATATGCATCAGCCTTACCATGAAGCCAGACGTCAGGTATGTGTCTGTCTTGGCCAAATATTATTACATTATAAAATTGGTGTAGATTGTGCGTAATGAGAGAGTACAAATTTAGAAACGCTTATGACATTATGGGAATGCATTAATTTTGTATACTATGAATTACTTTTTTCCCTTTCTTCTTCAGGGTGCCCGCAATCTAAACCCGATGCCATATAATGCTGAACATATGGGTCATAAAATACACATGGACCAAAATGAAAAATTAGCCATGTTTGGAGTTACCCATGTTTTGGCCATCGATGGTTTCAGCAAAAAGGTTGTTGCTTACTCAACAATGCCTGTAAAAAACAACCTTGCAATCTATGAAGACGTGTTCAGGTAATGGCCTCAGGTAATGTTGTGGACACCAAAGGTCCTTTTTGTCTTATATAGTGCAAATAGACATGTTGTTTCTTCCTGGTTGTAAATGTTGCTTTATGGTAAAATTAGATAACTTAATCGCAATGGTAGGCATACAGGCATAAGGCATCTCTATTTCATATCATAATATCATCTTTCTGAGAACAACAACGTAGTTAAGTTTTGCACAGATTAAAATGTACTCTTTTCAACAGGCCTGCTGTGCTTGCCCATGGTATCTGGGACCAGGTGCGAGTAGACCATGGCAAGGAATTTTATCTGACACTCTTCATGCAGGAGCTGCTGTCACCTCATCGCCATAATCAGGAGACCAAGCCCTATTTACAGACTTCATCCAAAATGGTACAGTTTTATAGTTTGTGTTGTTGATTTAGGAACACAATACTTGTCTTTGTGTATTGTATTTTTGCTTCTATTATCACTATTAGAGTATTTGCTTCAGCAGGCTTGTTGTTTGGAATATGTATCATTAACTCTATGTAAACATAACATGATTATAGTTGAACATTTAACAACTACAGAAGCAACCACTCTGGAGTTTATTCAAATCGCATATTCTAGTTATACAGGGGAGTGTTGTCCTTTATGGTAATTTATGGAAAATTAACAACAAATTTAAATAAAATTTAAACAATGATAACTGTAAAGGTACTAGTTCACCAATGTGCATAATACCTGGTCAGCTGTCACCATGCAGATTTACTGATAAATATGATTGCTGAATTGATAAATTTGCAGTTTTACCAGGAATCTTACATGATCATTTATGTAGGCTTTTCAATTATGCACAAGAACAAACGATGACTTCTCTTTCTGGCACATTTAGAATCACATAGTTGAACGAATCTGGCCTGAAGTAAACAATTGCGTCAACTATCCACTGAAGACAGCCCTTGTCCAGATGGTGGATCAAGAAGAACTAGACATGGACGACAGCCTTGTGAGATACTGTGTCTAACCTGACTATCCACTTGTGCCAGATTGGTCTGACAAGGCTGGTTGAGTCATGGTTCACCGTATTCCAGGTGAAATAAACCAGTGTTATAAGATTAAAATTACTACAACATACAATTGTGAGATTCAAGACCAACATTATTGTCTTTATTCAACAGGCAAAGGTGTACCAAATGAATTGGCTGGCAGTGGGTGTCCCAAAAGAATCCCACAGCAGCTGTTGCCTCATTCAGCTGAAGCAGCAGACCTTTATAACCAGCAGCTGGGATCTTCACTGACCACACATTAAACTTTTGGAGTTGATCCATTTCCAACAGAACAAGACAAACTTACAGTTGAGAATCAGTTTTCAGAGCAGTACCCAGACATTTCAGACTTGTACTCAAGAGCAGTGAACTATGACTTTGCCCCATACAAAAATGCACTGCTCTACCTCATAACAACTACTAAGCACCATGTATGAAAAGATATTTGAACTTTGGTACTTTTACAACCAAACTGCTGGAATCACAAAGAGAGTATGTTGTAGTGTAATTGTCTGGGTTACAACTTAACAAAGTTGAGAACAACTGCTCCATGGCAGTGAACAGTGACTATTGCCTCAAACAGGTGTTGCTCTCTCATAATTACAATACCAACAGTATTTGAGTATCAATGTACAAGATATTACTCCTCCTCAAAGAGGGGTCTCAGAACAGAAAGCACCTCTGTCAGACCATTAACCTCAAATATGTTGTTGCCTGTGGTGCTCCCTCTACATTTTGCACAGTGCTCAGAGGTCATACGCCATTGAGCTACGCATGTTTTGCAGCCAATAATGCTTCGGCAGCACTCTGTGAAGACTGGCTCTACGATGAATCCTAAAAGAGAAAATGACAATGACTATGTATCTCCATCTTACTCAAAATGTTCTTAATAACTGTTTTCTTACTTTGGGGTTAACAACAAACCTACTGATTTTCTATCTATATAATTAATATTAATCACTGACCTATTGTTTTTGCCCATTTTCAGGACTATATACAGTATTTTAAAATACAGGATAAAGTGGGTTCAGAAGATGGATGGATGGCTTATATAGAGATCACATGTTGCAATAACTAAGCACTTTCTACGGAAGAAAGAGAGGAGGTCATCAAAGAAAGGAATTAGTAAAAGATGAGACAAAAATACTTACTCATACAGACAACACAGCAGAACCCTTGCTTGATGACCAGCAGCTGGGAGGGAGTCAGGATGATTTTTTGAGAGGTAGCAAGATTGGTCAGCTCCCTGATTGCTGCAGTGACATCTGGTAGGCTCTGTGCTGCCAGTACAAGCTCTTCAACTTTCTCAGTGACATCTCCAATGCCAGCAGCATTGTCATATTTGCTGCTGTAATAATACAAAGACAATACAATATAAACAGCTTGTATTGGTGGTGGCCTAGAGTGTAGCTTTGTTAGTGTTTGTCAGGTGGAGGCCTAACCTTTTGTTTTAAACACTAGAGGTGTATATGTGTGTAACTAACCCTGAATAAAAAAAAACAACCTTTGTAGCAAGGATTATAGAAGCCACTGTACACACATGAGTAATAATGGACAAAGGCCATATGAATGGGTACTGATCAGCTGATTTTTGAGTTCTTTCAAGTAAGGATATATATAAATAAGTCGTAGTGGTATGGTACTACTCGTACAACAGGAAAAATAGTGTATTTTCAAAACTTCTACAAAACATCAAGAAAAAATGTCTTCACATTTTCAGGAAATTTGAGACAATTTGACAATGGGAAGCTTGCATTATGCAATTCAATGTTTGGAAAAATAAAATGAACATTTGTATCACCTCGATTTCCTTCTTTTTTTTTCCTGCATCTCATAGTCATGTTCTTTTACAGCAAGAATCTTTCGTGCATTCTGTTTCCAGTAGTGTGACCCTTTGAAATGAGGGTGGAAACATTGAAAGTCAGTATGACTCAACAATATGTAATTAAATGTTGAGACAAAAAAGTAAAAAGTTAGATAAAAAAATGACCTGTTGTGCCTTCTGAGTCTAAAATTGCATTCCCCCGTGCATCAGTCAGTACAACGGCATCATGACTTCCAACGGCATCTTGCACTTTTCCAATGATCCCCTGAAGAGTGGCCTCACACTCTAAGAACCGGACCACCACCATTCTGCTAGGACTCAATCTCCCACCAGCCACCTCAGCAAGGAACACTGATCTGGAAGAATATACATAACAAAATAATTGCAATCACGCATTGGGTATTGATTAGTTTATAGTCAACAATAACTGTAAAAGGTACTGACAGAAAGGATCAAGATTTATATAAAATACTGTACTTTGAATAAAGTATGACTTTTTCATGCAGAAATCCTTACCATATCATCTTTTGCTTCTACATAATTAAAATGGAATTTATTAATATGCAAATATATTTTGAGTTACGACTAAACACCCTGCAACCCTATGAGGACAAGCGGTAGAAAATGAATGGATGGATGGATGGATGACTAAACATTTTAGAAAACATAAGTGAGGGTTATCATTGAAACAGGATGATCCTCTACTGTCCTGTGGGCCTTCATCAGTCTGGTAAGGCTTCGCTTCATTTTATTTACCTCTGAAATATTTTTGAGACAGTGGCTCTTGGCGGTGCTGAGGCAGTTTGCTGTAAAGTTGAACTAGCAGCAGCTGTCGGCCCTCTCATAAAGGAAAAACGCGGGCTTATGGTATTTGGAACTGCCGAGGTCTCCTCTGTCTCACCATGGACCTCATAGTGAGTTCCTGGATTAAGGTCCAGTGAGCTGAAAACACCAGATGCTCCAGGAAACAAGGCTACATTTGTGTCATCAGTCAAGTAGAGACTGCGAGTTGACACCTATGAAAAATGCACAAATTACATGATAATTATTAAGTGTTTATAACCATGCCTTTCTCACTGAATATTCAATGAAAAATAATTCACTACTAGATCATCTTCTCAAAGGCCAACTCCCTATGTAGAGTCACAGCAGATTGGCTACATTGTGGAAACCTGTTCTTACTGTATAGTGATCAACCGCTTAATTTAGAAAAAATACGAAAAAAAAAACAAACAAAAAAAACCCGTAATTAGCTACATGTGTAAAGGCTTGTATCCGTGAGAACACTGAAACGCACTGTCAGGCCAACCAAAGCTAACGTTATAATGCGAGTTAAGCTAGCAGTCCTAGCAAAGGTGTGGAGTTTATTATAAATTACTTTTTTTTACCTGAAATATGCGACTGAGTTTTTCCGCAGTCATGTCTTCCTCCCTGAGACACACTCTTTTATTATTTCGGAAAGCAACGTACTGGTCCATGCCGGTCACGGTCAGTGTTAGCGTTGTTGTAGCTGATGGATTGTCCTGTTCGCACAAATGCGAGACAATTACAAATAAAGAACAGTAGGTGGCGAAAATCCTGCAGCTGGCAGCAGATCTCCATTAAATAAAAGAAGAATAAAACAATGACAACATCCGGTCTCTGAACACGATAAAATGGTCCTTTTTCATTTCTGCCTCTTTGTGATTTTGTATTTTGTTACGCTAAAGCAGAGAAAGAAAATCTAAAAAAAATTTAAATTTCAAAGACTCCTGTCAGATCAACAAAAAGTAAAATGCTTTGTATTTCAATTTTGTTTTTTGTATTTAAAAACGAAAATCAAATAAGCACTGTTTTTATTTTTTTAATATCATCGTTTGAAGAAAAAAATCAAATACCAAAACATACACGGACCTTCCTCATCCTCCTTCTTTTCCTACTCCTCCTCTAAAAGCAGTGCACGACCAGATACCGTAATAACTGTTGTTCTAGTGCTCAACATGCTCCCTCACACGTTCTGCTTCCTACCCGGCTACCGTAATAACTGTTTCTCAATCATAAAACACAGAAATTGGGGACGTTTTCAGGGACAGATTTAACCAATCACTTGTCATCCAAAATGGAGAAAATCAGGGCTGTCTGGTCACCATATGTTGCTTTTCCACTACTGAGTAACGGCACGGCATGGTACGGCACAGCACGGTACGGCAGGGCACAGTACAGCCCAGTTTTGTTGCTTTCCCATTACAACTGAGTACCTCCTCGGCGTGGGCGGGGTCGTCACAGAAAACCAGGAAGAAGAAGAACAACAACACAAACTGGAGGTCAACACAAAATGGAGGACAAGGAAGTGATCATCTATTTGTTGCTCACTCTGTGACTTTTTGTCACGCACAAAGTGAAAGAAGAGAGACAGAAGATTCCAGGAAGGGTAAAAATAGTGAAGCAGTTGCCGGTTTTAAAATGGCAAAGTCGAGTTGTGTTTGGTTTTTACAGTCCAATCAGACGTCCCGCATCCAATGACGCTGACAATGACGACACTCGTTGGCCAATCAGTGGAAGGCAGTCGGCTGACGACACGTTTTAGTATCGCTTCGGCTCGCTTGGAACCAGGGCTGAGGAGGTACGGAAAAAGTACCTAGTACCAGGTACTAGTGGAAAAGAGACACAACCGTGTAGAGCCGTACCGTACCGTACCGCGCCTGTGGAAAAGCACCATTAGTGTTGCAAACTAGCCTTTAGCTGCTAGCTGCTAGCCAAATGTGTTATTTGGTGACATCATCACGTTACAGAAGGAAGAGCGGGACTTCAAGCGAGATGTTTCAGGAGCAGTGGTTCTGTCAGAAGGAGGAATTCCTTACTTTGCACATCTTTTAAATGCACATCTCGAACAGTAGCTCAGTTAGCCAGATAGCTAGCTGCAGCTGATAATGTTTGCAGGAAACTGTTTCCACTTCATCCCACAACTTTGACCGTCACCAGCTAAAAATGTACGGCCTGGTACCTCTGTCCAGATTCAGGGCCCAGCTGTTTCACTGCTACGTCTGCACATCCATTCTTCCATGACACTATGAAAAGAATGCTTGTGATCTGTATTTTTAGCCAGCAGTGTGGTCACACCTCTGCTGTTGTGACTGAAATAGTTTAAAGCCCACCACCCGACAGGATCAGGATCAGAGCTGAACTGTTCCCAGAAACAGGAGGAGGATCTGATCTGGGCTCAGTCCTGTGAATGGAGGCTTGGCTCTTGGATGTGCTCTCCACTGGTGCTGGCTTTTGTTTACATGCTTGTGTGTTGAGTTATTCTCAGCCAGTTTGGACCACATTTTCTGCTCAGTAGAAACATCTGACTTTTGTTTATTGCATGTTTTTCATGTCATGTTATCCAATAGGAAATTATTAGCACACACTCATACACAGGTTGCCATTGCAGCTGTATTCAGTGGTCTATAGATGTTTGTATTGACATGTTGATTAGTGTTCCTTGGACTACCGTGCAACGACATAAACACAACTTGTTCAAGGACAACTGTGTTTATATGACTGTGATTTCTTGTGCGTGCAGATACAGTGCTGGACAGGAGGCAGCTTGCACTGAGGCGTGTTAGGTTCACTGAACTTCACAGGCAAAGGAGAGGCACTGAAAAAACAGCAGCCTGGACAGAGAAGGCAGATGTTTGCCATCCAGACGACTTGTTTAGACCAAGTCTGATGGCTTACAGGTCCGTGTGAATTTACAGGGATAAACTCCACTGTTTAAGACCTCAGAGAAGAGGTGTCCTCACATATCAGCCATCTGTTTACATTCAGGTTCACGGCTCACTTTCAGCTAAAAAATACAGTTACAGCTGATGAAATGTATTTTTTCGCATGCAACATATACATGGAAATTTACAGTGTTACTGCAGCAAGTGATTAGTGCAACATGACAGTAATAGAGTTTATACAAATAAGAGGCAGTGTCATCAATACCCAAGTAGACTCAGCAGAAAAATGTCAAAATAAGTAGGCAACAAAGTAAGTAAGCAAACAATAGTGTCAGAGAAAAATATGTGCAGGACTAATAGCCAACATACAGTAGCTGAATAAACAGTGTATGAATGTCTGAACAATAAGCAGTCCAGATGAAAGACTTCATACTCGGGCGGACTGTCCGCTCCGCTCAGAGCTTTCACAGTCGAGCGTACAGCCACACACTAGTTTCCTGTCAAACTGCCGTGAATCAGACGATCGGCGTCACGTTTAATGCGGGTCAGTGTGAAAAACTATGCCGAGCAGTGTTTTGTGTGACACCATCTGTTCCACCCAAGTATGAACTGGCCTCAAGTCAGCAAATAAACGACATCAATGAATAAAGATAAGAGAAGTATTGCTGAAAATGAACACCATGCGGGACATTTGAGGTTAGAAAAATCATAGTGTACAAATAAAAATGTAACAACCAACCAACTAGCATCTATAAATGATAACTTTGTAAATTAATGATGAATTAGAAGAAGAATTATTTTTGTACAATATTTTTAAACTCCAACGACCTTACAGACGTGAAAAACTAAACAGTTTTTTTCGATAAGCGGCTGGTTTTATTGTACTGATTCACTCATCCAGGCAGCTGAGAGCAGCCTGTTTGTTTTCTGTACATAAACTCTGCTGCAGATGTTCGGCCTGTTTTACAGTATTCAAACGGTCCAGTAAATAGACTGCTGGTATTTACTGGAGACGTTAAGTGGCTTTTTTGCTGTGTTATTTTCTCCCATGGGAAAGCGGGTGATGACCATATGGTGGCTGCATGTGATGAATAGCTCTTATGATGAGTTTGAACAACACTGCTCGACACCCTCTCAGGGTCAGGGAACCAGCTGTTTGATCTTCTTGTTCCGCCTCCTTCATTTCATTTAATGCAGCCATTAAGCCAGCGTCACATCACAACATCAGGTCTGTATATATACGGCAATGTGTTGCCCAGGTGATGGACGGCAGCTCAAGATGAAAGCAGGAAGTGCCTGCAGGGTCTCCTGAAGACTTTCAGGTATTAAAAAGCCTGTCATGTCATTCAGCGGGCACGTACACCTCCACTTCATACACCACCCATGATGCATGCTGGGATGGTGCCATGTTACCGTATATGCAGACAATCAGAGGATTCTCATACTCTAATTCACACCCTTTTCTTCTTTTTATCTTTTAGTCTGAAGCAAACAGACTGTCAGTGATGCATCCACATGCTCTAATGTTTACCAAATTCACAAATACGCTGCTCCCACCCATTACTATTTCCTCCCCCAATGCTTGATGACATTCCAGATTTTAATAACCCGCCAGCGTTGCCCAGACCTGTATGTTGTCTTTCTGCAGATACAGTTTTCAAGTCTTAAATCAAGACTGAAGTCCGGTCAAGTTCCAAGTCCTAAACAAGTCTTAAAGAAGTCATAAATCTGTAGGTTTTTGAGCTGCATGTGTAAATTTTATAATTGACCATCACGTGTATTTTGCAAGCTAAATTATCTTTGGTGTAATTTATTTTCTAAACAGTGCTCAGTAACTTGGTGTTTGTTTGTTTTAACGTTAGTGATCACAACAAATGAACAAACTGATCTGTGACACACTTTTTAAACAACATGTGATTCAGTCTTTTGGATTCAGGCAAAATGTTTCAAGTATTTTCAAGTCTCAAGTCATTAAAGTCCAAGTCAAGCTGCAAATCTTTTTGGATTTTGTGACTTGAGTCATGTGACTCTAGTTCACACCTCTGCTTTATACATTACTGTCCTGCTAAGATCCACTAACTCTGACTACTGTAGCAGTACATGACAGCTAACACACTCACACACACACACACACACACACACATTACTCTGCTGCTCTGTTTCACTGATGCTGTTTTTAAATTAGTGCATTTCAGTGTGATGCTTATACACGAGAAGAAAAATGTGCTTTCTGCATGTCAGTGTTTGACATATTTATGACCAAAAGATGGTTTAGGTGACAAAAGAAACATGTCCAGCTAGTAAGGGACCCCCTCCTGTCACTCTGCTCTTAACGAGCTCGTTAGTGTAAATGAGTGACAGCTGGTGGAGAATGACAGCAGCAGATCCCATTATTATGGCCTTAATAAAGGCTGTTATTAAGGAGAGCCAGCAAGAGCATAAGAGAATCTCAAACCTCAATAAGGCACAGTCCTGCTGTGCTGTGCAATGATATATCTGAACCAAAGAGTTATAATATCTTGGCCATATTTTCATTTTTTTTTTCTCAAAAAATGAAGAAGCTCAGCTGAATTGCATCCTTTTACTGCATTTTTAAATATGCTTGAAACAAACTTCAGTGCATGCAGACCACAAACACAAAGGCCTGAAGTTTAACTGATAACATTATAAATCAGAAATGTATTTTTTGGTAAGAAAATTCATAATTACCAAAAAGCCAGTCAACAATACTGCATGTTCAGTGTTTTTTACCTTGTAAGCAAAATAAGGTAAACCAGTGGATCAGCTCAGTAAGAATGGAAAACCTACTGAAAAACACGTATTTGTTATTTCTCAAACCAGGAATTATTTAAACAGGTAACAATAAGAATACTATGTTCTCTACATTCAAACAGTGAATACTTCTTCACATCAATATACTGAAAATAAAAACAAAAGCGTCAGAAGCAAAGATTCCCACAGATATTATCTCAATAAATATCCAGTGAATTAAATAATTAATATAGAGACACATTTAATCATAACTAAACATGTCTGAGTAACGATGAGAAGCTGCATTAATTATGTGAAGGCAGCTAGATAATAATATAGTTTGCTTATCCGCTGTGTTTGGCCTCGACTGAATTCTCTGGATACACTACAGTATTTACAAACTGGAGCTTTTGAGCTGAAGCACATCACTTCCTGCTGCAGCTGTGTGAAGGCTGCTGGTAATCTATATGATTTTTCACACCGCCACCGACAGCCTTTCATCAGCGAGGCTGTGAGAGACCTGGTCCACCCTTCAAGTTTTACCATTTCTACTGGCAGGCTGCCAAGCTCAGTAAAACCTGAGGGGAGGGTAAGAGTCCCATCCAACCTCCCCATTAATGTCTTTGAGGAGTGGTAAAGTGCCTCTGCAGCTCTGAAGCCTCTTATTACACTACAACACACACACACACACACACACACACACACACAGAGCGAGCGTACTGTACAGGCATGAATGTGATGATTACTGTAAACACTTGGCTGACTGTCTCTCAGTTATCACACAGAGCTCCAAACAGTGAAGATGGAGGAAAAGGAAAATGTCTCTACAAGCTGAGACATGCACAGAGCCCTCAGAGCCGCCAACTAATCATTATAGAGGAGCTATAGATTACATACACAGAAACATTTTGATCAAATCTGAGCTGATAGTCAACAGTTACAAATGGGACAATATGAACTAATGGTGATTTCCAACCCTTGTCTAACTGCATGGATTTAAATGTCATAAAACCTCAATGTGAGCTTGAGTAAAAAATGTATGGGTATTCCTTGGATTTTAGGCTTTTCTTAATATCAATTACATGCCTCACATGAGAAACAGCTGTCATTTCCTTTTCTGCAAACCACAGATATGTTGAATGTGGATGTATTCAAACAGAACGAGCGTTGTTTATGAATAATATTAATAATGATAGAAGCAGGGAAGTCTACTGTGGGCAGGCTGGAAGGATGTTTGACCCATTGTGGCACCACAGAGGTCTGCGACCAGCCTTTAATGTTCCTAAAATATACACCTGGTTAAGTTTGCTTTGATAGACCAGCATTGAATAATAAAAATATCATATTTAAAAAGTACATATTGATATAATGCTAACAGAACGCATGATAATTTCATATGAATAATCCAGCACTTTTTAAATATTTTTATATATGCAGTTATGTTAGCAACCAGCTCTTTTCAGGAAGTTGGTGAGTTATGGAGCTAGGAGTCACAGATGGGTAAATTAAAAAAAAAAAAAAAGATTATTTTAAATTAATTTTTTAGGGAAAGTATTGCCAGCCTTATTATTTACAGTCAAGCCATGGTAAATATTCTTAATTTCAGGACAGTTATAATTATGAGTACCATATCACATTTCTGAAAAGGTCCTTAATTTTGTGTATTATGTAGGAAACAGGACCTGCTCTCTGGGTGCTGCTGAGTGTCTGATGCAGATTCATGACGCTGCAAGTCACCATTAGTTGGTTCATAACTCATTTCTTTGGTGTCTGTAAAGGGCATGGGATGACTGCCACATCACACCCTGTGGTCTGATACAGCAAACTAATATTTCCCCCATGCTACATGACCCAGTGTGGTCAAAAACAAGTCGCAACAGATACTGGCAAGCTCACAGACAAGACTGCTTTAACATGCCTGCAGCGCTGCGTGTGGAGGAACTTCCTCTGTTATGTCTGCAGCTCCAGAGTTCAAGGTCGCGTGCTGAAACTGTAGCGCAGCTCGGATGAAATGCCTCCTCCTGGGCTCAGCTGAAAGGGTCTGTGCCACGCTAAGGTGGAGGCGGTGCTCTGAGTTCACACAAAGGCCATGTGGTTACTTCATCACCACTAAGTCATCCCATTTGTTCTGCGGTGGAATAAGCACTGCGAGGGAAACTGGAGACATCACAAGATGAGCGCCAACTGTAAACCAAAATGTGTTAAAAGAGGATGTGGGACTTCAAATGTGAGGCTCAGAGAGGGATGCAGTTACACCAGGTCCCAGAAAATGAGTGAACTTCAGTGAAAAGGGAAGCTGGTATGGAGTGACGAACACAGAAAGGTGTTCTGACAAGTAGACGAGGTGCAGTCACAGAGCAGGAGGCAGGGGAGGAGAGGAAGAAGTGAAGAAGGAGGGAGTAAGGATGAAGGAGGGATGAGAGGTAAGAGGAAAGACATTCAAGGTGTTTAGAACAGTAAGTCAGAACGGTAAGAATACTTTATATATTATACCGAGCAATAAAGTGTAAGAATTGACAAAAAGATAAAAACTCGATAAATAAAAGCAGCTTAAAGACAAAGAAGGTGGCAAAGTGATAAAAAGAAAGTGTGAGGGTGCAGCCCAGCTGACTGAAAGAACGTTGGCATCGGACGTTTCTGATGTTTCCTGTGACATGTTGGCCTTGTGTTACAAACAATTCCTTTCCTGCCTGAAACGCATGAAAATGGTTTGTGTTCAAATAAAAATGAAACTTCATGACAACATAATGCTACAACTGTGAGAGCCCAACAAAACCATTCTAGTTAGGTTTAGGAGAGAACTGCATTATTGGGCTTAAGGCCACATTTACATGACAACACTGTTAACAGAAATGGAAAGTTTTAAAAAGTGCTCTGTGTTTACACTGATCCGTGAAAACGACTATAGTGAGTGAATCAGTCCTCAGCCAGTATAACAAATACGTCTCCGCTGGTCACATGTTGCTCGTAGTTGGTCATAGCTGTAGGAAACAGTGATTCCTGAGACAAAATCTTTCAAATAGTTTTTACTCTTGTGTTTCCAGGCACTCCAGACACTGTTCTTGTGTAAACACAAGGTGCAAATGCAATGAAACCTTTCAGTTTTTGACTGTTTTCGTTGTTGTGTGAGCGGGGCCTAAAATTACTGTGTTTGTACAGTGAAAATAAGGCTGAACCCTGTAAACACAACACAAACAACTGACATGACAAGAGCAGCTGATTACAGAGCAGCCAGCCTTGTGTGTGTTGGACCCACTGCATCTTGTTTGGCTCTTTAAACTACATCACCTGCCTGAATGCAAAACTGCTGCCGTTCAACATATCCCTGACAAATGTCCAACAGTGCCAATATTTTGTCTTGGAGATTGTTGGAGGATGTGATTCAGAGCAAAGCATGAGGTTTGTTGAAGCTGTGAAGGAACTGACACACACACACACACACACACACACACACACACAGGTCGTAGGAATGCTACGCACTGTGTTGCTCTGCAGACACAGACTGAACTGAACTTGAACTGGACTTGTTTGCACTGGTACATCAATCACTGTACATTTTGCTGTTAGACAACATGTTTGGGAGCTGAACTGAACTATTCTTTACTTTCACATTCATGAGTTTCTTTTTTGGGTATAACTGTGATGCTTCAACAGATCCTAATAAACAGTGAGTGTGCTTCCCTACAAAAGTTTTTCCTCACATTTTGTCTTCTTTGAATGTCCGGCACCACAAGAGAATTTCCACTTGTTAACAAAATAAGCATGGTCAATGAATTTTGATTTAACTTGATTAGGTTTAGGCAGCAAATTTATCTGATGAGGTTTTGGAAAATATGGTTTGGCTTACAAGATCTAGAGAAGTGACAGATGAATGAAAGTGGATCAGGTTTCACACAGAGTATGAACAGTGGACTGTCTGCTTCATGACTACACTGATCACTGTGTTGAATTTGTGCAACATAAATGAATTACAGTGCTTTTACTTTCTGTAGTTCTTCTGTGTCTGTGAGCGGTGTACGAGCACAGCCTGAATAGTTTCTTTGTACTGAAGCATTTTATCTTTGATATATTATCATGGTCTTTAAGCACTTTCTGTTCACATTCATGATTTCTGCAGGAAAAAAGTTGTGTCACCTCAGAGGAGCTGCTGGGCTGTGATTGGACGAGAGAGGCGTGTTCACTGCAGGAATGTGTAAGGTTCAGGTGGAGAGAGAGAGAGAGAGAGCTGTTCACTAGGCTCTGCCTGGCTCACACTGCTGGATCTGAGAGGAAGCCGGTCATAAAGAGGAGAAAGACGCACTGGAGCTCCCTGCTGGGACAGACAGCACTGTCTTTATATCCGGAGCAGGACTGCGCTCAAACCACCTGTCTGGAGGCGACAACACTGAGCGCACTTCAAGGACTATATAAACTTTTTTCTCTCTGGAATAACTTGTAGGAAATCACAGCTATAGTAGGTTTTAACGCAAATAAGAAACAAGAAAGATATTGCACCTGAACTTTCAGCAGAAGATGCGCCTTTTTTCTTACACTTGGTGCGACAGATGTGTTTGGATGTTGGAGCACCGCAGCTGAGAGACAAAACACTGTTAAGTCTCCCTGAATAAGAGCAGAAGAGCAGCAGCAGAGAGGGGATATACCATGGATGGTGCGTCGGTGCATGCAGCCTGGATGCGCTGCGCATCTGAGCCGCGACCTTTCGCACCATGACGCGGGACCAGAACTGATTGAAACGCACCTGAAACCAAACCACAAGGATCCACCATGTCCCCTTCACTGCCGACGAGGTAAGATTTTACAAAAAAAAGGTCGCGTGAGAAGTGAATTAGGGTGATTTATAAGGCGTGTTCAGCTTTGATGGGGAGGTGATAAATTCCAGAGACAGGTTGAGCTTTTCCTTTCTTTTCTTCCCATCGTGTGGCTGAGTTGCATTTCAGGATGGGGGAGAGAAATATGTGGTGGCTTTAAATATTTACCTTGAGTTTATTTTGCTTGCAAGTGGCTGCAAAGCTCTGAACATGCTTTTTGCAGTACAGTGTAGGATGGGAGGTGATACATTCCAGCCAGTTTCTCTGAACCCCCCCCCCCCCTCCTTTGGAAGCTGTTTGTTTTGCACTTCATCTCAAGAAAATGTGGCGGTTTGCAACATGTCATGTGTTATTTGACTTTTGCATGGGAGCAACTTGACCTGCAGCAGTTTAGATAACAAGGTGGTTTGTGAGGGTTTTCTCTGGGGCAGAAGTCACTAACAGTCTGCTGTGAGCTATACCTCCTACCAGAGGGTGAGGTAATCCTCCTGCCAGACAGTATCTGAGATATTACAACTCATCCTGCCTCCACTTTGCACCCATCCTGCTCCGCCACCTTTTATCTCCTAAAGGTCAGCGGCTATAAATACCCTGCTCATATTTGATCTAATCCCATCCCTTGCAACGGAGAACACAAACATGGGGTACTGCAGAGGGTCTGGCTGAATTCATGATTCTTCCAGATCTCTTCATATAAACCTTGATGTAGCGTGTCAGGAGAGATGTGCAGGCTGTCAACTGACAGAAAGAGGAAGAGGAGAGGGAGAGGGAGGAAGGGTTTTGGTTAAGGGGCACATTTTCTGTCTCTGATAACTCTTTGGAGGAATGTTTGTTTGGGAAGGAGCCCATCCGCCCCATGAGCAGATTTAATCTGCTTTGCATGGAACACTGAGCATATAGCTTCAAAACGAGGACTCTAATTTGGTGTTACATGCTATGATGTCACTCTGTCCTGCAGGGAGGAATTACAATGCTGGAATTCCTCCCTGTGGATGTGGAGCACAAGAGAGGGATGTCAGGAAAAACACTCTTTGTTAAGTAATTGTTCATTTTCTAAAAGCCCAGATGTTCTCAAAACACTCTGCGGCTTTTCAAGCCGTACTTTTTTTTGTCGTGAAAAGCTCATTTTTTACAGATGTACCATCACAGACTCTTACTGTAATGGGCCCCAGATGGACAAGCAGCTTCTGATCCACAGTGAAGTTATGGTGTATAAACTCTGAACTAAAGGTGGAGGTAATGTGTGCATGTAATGAACAATGGAAAACAACATTTGCCCCCTGGTATTTTGGGCACTGCTTTAAATGAGTCCTTTACTGCCCTGGGTAAGAAGCAGCTGTGGTGAATTCAAAACTCTGTGACACAGTGAGCTGAACCAGAATTTGAAAGTGAACTGATTTAGACTGGTGCCTGTTTTAAGAGGTTGCTTTCTGTAATACTGTAAACATGTTTATTGACTGAAATTCACTGTAAGGGTCTCAGGATATGTCCACAGATAGAGTACACGGATATTTTTGTAAGAAGCGTTTTTCCTCTTTTGGTCTCATCCTCGCTACACAAACTTGATTTAAAAAAAAAAATCATTAAAAAGCTGAAATGATGTCAAGAGCATGCCAAAGCAACAGGCAACAGTATCACACAAAGAAGAGGAAAGATTACACTTATTTGCCTTTCAATGTGGGCCAAAGACGCTCACTCAAAGGAAACAGCCACGACCTTGACATACTGAAGTTTTCCTGTCATCGGTCCTCGGTGTCAAAGTTGTCCCACTGACTACAGGTCTGTCCAGAAAGAGTGTCACTGGCAGCAGGGTTTGTCATGGAGGAGATGTGTCCTCTGCACTGCGTTGAGATGCCTCTGCTCCTCAACATCGTCTGTGTTTATGTGTAAACATTTTGGATGTCCTGTTAGCAAGCCTGTTACCAGCAATATCTGGCCACATTCATCACGACTTGTTCCTCACAGAGGAGATAACCAGCTGAAAAAAAACATTGAAAACTGAGTCTCTAAAAATCTTTAAATGTGTGGAGCATCATGTTTATATATATAAACAAGGTTTTCATGAAGTTTTGTCGCTTGGGTTGGGCCCCATTGTGCTTTCCTTGTGTTAAATTCTTATTATATTAAGAAAAATTCAAATAAACATAATCATGCCCAGTGGATCAAAGGGAAAAACAACCTTGATGTTGTAAAGATATCATCAAGTTCAAACCCACCACAAAAACAGAACTCAGAAGACAGTTGAATCGCTGCTGTTTGACGTGACACTGATGCAGTGGGAGCTGAGGAAGAAATACAGGCTGGATTTCTCCAGGCATCAGCAGCTCGTGCACAATGCATCCTGGGACATTTAGGCACTGCCGCACAGCTCTGTGAACACTCACTATAGCAGCACTGAGGAATTTATTTTACCGTTTGAAAGGGTTGTGTTTTTTACAGTGTGATCCAGCGTCTGTCAACAGGATGTTGAAATAGTTTCCATGAAGTTTGATTGACATGTCGTCTTGGTGCCAAGGATCTGGGACTTCTGCCACTGGACCATTAGTGTTTCTTAGTTGTAATTATGAAGCTGATGGAGACAGAAACCACAGAAACTCCCAGCCCCACGGCTACATTTGCAGCTCTAAGACACCCATGTTTATATATGATTTAAGTGTTACACTGTAATGTGTTTGGGTGAAGAGGTTTTTTTCATATGTAGAAGAAGTGATAGCCCTTAATGTACCTTCTATCCTTTTAATATTTAGAGGATTTGCTCATTGCTTGTTATTCTCTGTCCCTATATTGCTTGTGTGCATCTTTGTATGTTTCCCATGTTGCTATCACAACTGTAGGTGACCTGAGAGGCTCTGCTTCAGTCAAAGTGGCTGTGAAAAGATAATCTGATAATCCCTGAGGTATGACGGTGTACTAAGTTTGTTCTCCCTGTCGTGAAAGCAGCGAGTTAAGTGCAGCGAAGCGAAGTGAAGGGACCAATAGTTGAGCAAGAGGCTAGACATTTTGGCAACAAGAAAAGCAACAAAACAATAACAATGTCTGTCTTTGATTAAGTCATTTACTGAAACAGTCTCTGGATCTTTTTGTCCATATATACAATGGTCTTTGATTTCTTTCAGCTGCAGTGTTTTACTACGTCTTCAAGTGAGGCAGCTGCTGAGACACAAAGACCCTCCACTTGTGTTCAAAGAGGCGGACCGGGACCACTGTTCGATTGTTGCTGCCTCATTCATAGTCAATTCAAATGCAGGGGTCAGGGCTGAGCACAGAGCCCTCACACTGCACATCTGTTAAAGGTTGTGTCAATTCATTCAGCAGTGTGCTCCATATAACCACCAGACCCTCCACCAGGCTCGCCCAAACGCTGGGTGGGTCACAGCTTAAGTCTTTGGGTTATGTCAAAGGTTAAGGCCGGCCCCTGATGGAAGACGTGTTGCTTTTGCAAACTTAGTGGGTGTGCAGAAAGAAAAAAGGATGCCTGTAGGTTCCTGTGGAGGACTACTTAGGCCCACACAAAGACGCTAAACGTGCAGAGACCTTTTCGTCAGGTGTCTGCTGTGGTGACATGACTCCTAAAAGGTCAAAGGACACATTCTCACCTGCAATGCACTGTGAACCAGTGCACAATGTAATTGCTTGATAACAGCATGGAGCTGGTGTTTATTTGTGTAGGGTGTGTTTAAAGAGAGGAATTATCAGTGAGGGTGGGGACGCCTCGTCCACTTCTGCTACTACGTTTTCTTTGGTGTATAATCATGTGAAAATAAGAGTTATTGTGTTTCCATTAGCTTAGAATGAGCCGTTAATATGTACATACTGAATGGCTCCTCTTCATGGAGCCAACCGCCGTGTTGCTACGGTAGCCCAGAATGGACAAACAAACGCATGAAGACACTGGTAGTAAGTCATAAACACATAAACACAGATAAGAGTAGTTTAATGTTGTTTGTGTTGGGTGAGGGCGGTGTGTTTTTTCTTCTACTTCCTCGGTGATGAAAGCGACTAATGTCAGTCACAATAAACAGCTAGTCTCGTATTGATTAAAGCCATTTCCCTCCCTGCCCCGGAGCTATTCACTAATGTGCTGCTATAGTCTTAATGAGAGCAGGAGGAGGCGGACTGACCCCTGCTCACCTCTGTGAGGAGCCCTGTAGGGAGGGGGCCAGCCAGTCAGTGACCAGAGCTGCTGTCTTTTCATGTTCACAAACTGGAGCCAAAGATCAAGTGAAAGTGAGAGAAACACCTTCATGTCCTTTATGGAAATGTAAACTCTGCTCATTTTCACCCTGTACCTTCATGAATCCATACAAAAACAAACTTGGTGTTTTCATCTTTAAAAATAGATCCATATCATCCCACCAGTGCACCTGTTAAACAACAATATTTTACAGGCAACAATAACCGATTTTAGCAGATCATGCTGTAATACCATGGTGACATACAGTTGTTAGTAAAATGATAGAATTAAATGATAGAATTTGTAAAATTGTCTCATTCTTTAATGAAAACATGAATGATCAGGAGAAAGTATTATTATTAAAAAGCATATTATTGTAAATAATGAGACATCTCAATCAGCACAGTCATTAAATACAGCATAACAATAGAGAAAATACAGAGATGGACCCTGTTCAAAAGTTTGCGGTCCTTTTCTTCTTAATGCTGTGAATTGCCTCTTTAGCATCAGTAACAGCTTTGATTTTTTTGGTGGTAGTTGTGGATGAGGCCCTTTATTTTCTCAGAGGGTAATGCTGACCATTGTTCTCTGCAAAAAGCTTCTACATCCCAGAGCATGAACATCCCAGCGAAGTGATAAATTATGAATAAAAATAATAATAAAAACAACTAAATGTTGATGTCACATAGGTTTTTTTGGCAGATGACAGGTGTCCACAGTTACCCTTACCGATCATTGTTGACCTGTGTTCATATAATCAGGTCAAAACTTTCTTTGGATCAGCTCTGTTTGGGTAATTAAATTTGTCATTATGATTTAAAAAGAGCAAATACAGTTGCGTGCTAATAAATCATTTTGTCTGACCACTTCCCCTGAATGGTGGCAAACATATTTTCTGAAAGAATGGACAATATTTCACAAATTCTGCCAGGGTATGTTAACCTATGAGCACAACTGGATTCTCACCTTATAAAGTCGATTTTTCACACATACCACTGTATGTGCAATGTTCACTTTCTTTTAGCTCTGGTTTTGGTCTCCACCAACTTCTGAAGGAAACATCCTAGACCTCAGGAAGAGTGCCAGTCTATGAAGCTAATTTTAATTGTGGTCATGTAATTACAACATCTGTGTCCTTCATGTGAAGCGATTGGGCCCCAAAAACACTTTTCCCATATATTTCCATTGAGCATGACATCTGTAAATCAGTGGATATTTAATGAACTTCTGTGAAAGAAAGTTTTCATTCAGGTTCAGTTCCTTGGTGCTTCGGAGGAGTTTTATTCACAGAAGTGGAGACAGAAGTTCACAGCAAGCCTGTAGAATTCAGTCTGATTCTGACCAACATTAAACTGAATACAGGGTTACAGGTAACAACAGGCTAAACATAAGCTGAGGGCTTTGATTTACAAAGAAAGGGAAAGAAAATGAAACTACCAACACCCATCATGTATATACTGGGTTAAAGAAAGTGGTGTACACAGTAAAAATATACACCCTCTCCTGATCTATCAAACTGTGTGTATGCACGGGTACGCTCAATTTCCATTGATAAATCAGACATCAGTGAGTTGAGCATGGACATTCGCACGCCTCATATCCCTCCCTTTACACACCCAAACACAACCATGTACGATCATTGCAAATTAGCATGTGAATATAAAGTAACCATGTGCGCTCTGGGATTTGTGGAGCGACGTCAGTGGACGAGAATGGAGAAACAAACCAAAAAAATAAAACTTTTTGGACACAGAGATCAGTGTGTTTGTTGCAGGGGCAGCCACAGCTTCGGCCTCAGTAACAAACAAAAAAACAGAGTGTCTGGAGGTTACAGATGTGGTGAATGTGGTGGAGGCTCCTTTTCAATGCTGGAACCTTCAGCAGCTCCAGGATCAGCTTTAGGGAGTTCATTCATCATCATGGACCAGCAGGTCTGGTTGGTCCTGGATCAACCGAGGATTGCTGGATCCACCCTGCTCCATTACGCACAGGTGGACTCTGCACAATATTTATATGCTTGATCACATCTTGATGCCAGTGATCATAAATGATAATTATATAATTTTTATAATTATTTGGTTTGATGGTGTGTTGTATTTAGTGAGTGAGGATCATTACTGTTTGAAGCAGCAAAAACCAAATGTGGAAAATGAAGCCATATGGAACAATATTTGATGTATTTGTAATTTTTACCATTTTGAAGTACCTATGAGCGCCTGTAAAACCACTTACATGTAACGAATTATTGTTGTTATTATTATTGTTGAATGGGCCTGTTAGAGGAAATGATCTTTCATTTGCAGTGAATTAGGCCATTATGGACATGACACTGCGTTATTTATGTCTCTCTACCTCACAGATTGCAATTCTCTGACTCTGCACCTGTGTTGCCAACTCCCCCCTCTTCAAAAAATTAATAGATTTCCATGTAAACAATAAGCCATGGTCAGACTGCTCGTAAATATACATGTTTTTTTCCAGACAGCTTTTCATTTAACAGATCCCAAACATGGCGGAGAAAAGCATGTGCGTACGAAATTGGGAAAAAAGTGTGCAAAAAAAAAAGCTAAAAAGACAAATGAGGCCCCTGGTTTAATTTTAGCAGCATGTTTGATCGTTAGGTACGACTGTGTTGTTGGTTTCCTTGATTTTTTGAACGGAGTTCTGCTTCATGACCTGCCAGCACGTCTCTGGAAATGCATTTCAGGCAGTTTGTCCAAGTAGAGTTACCGTCACGCTACTTTTGACGGCCCAACTTTGAACTAAATAAAAGGAAACTGAAATAAGCTAAAATTTGCAATTATCCTCAACTTCTTTTTAAATAAAAAAAATATGCCTCACGTCTCCTTGCAACTCCGTACATTGCATCCCCCCTCCCCCTTGAGGTCACTTGCACCCCCCCGTCATGCCTCTGTGCCCCCCAGTTTGGGGACCACTGTGGTAAGTGGACACAGCTGGAAACAATGAGACAGTCACCGTGAGAGAGCAGGAGGGCAGGAAGTGGAGTGGCTGAAACAAGAGGCAAACAATACAAAATAAAACAGGAAATGACAAGACAGCGTGACTGAATGTGAAGAAAAAAGGTGACTTTACAAAATGAGGAGACACAACACATGATGCATAGTGGTTATAATAAGAAGAGATAATGAAACACATATTGTTTTTGGTTTCCTTTGTCTGCATTTAGACTGTGTTTGATGATAGGACCCAAGCAGGTTTTTAATTGTAGTAAAAAGTATACCCAGATATTATACAGTGTAGTGTGCATTTAAAAACTGGTCAGGGGTCAGTAGGGAAGACTAGTGCACACAATGGTCCATAAGTCATGCAGCTCCAATGCTGGAGGTATATGAGAATGAGAAGCCATCTTACATCAGTCATGATTTATGAGCCCATTTTCGGTCAGTGCTACCTTCCTTGTTTCTTGAATTCCTCCATGTAAGGCTGGGCTGCTCAGCCAAGTGTGAAGGAGATGTGTATCCTTTAATTGGACAGGGCAACTACTGACCTGGGACTGAGCCAGGAGCTCTGGAGCAGCTCTGTGTTTACGACCCGAGGAGAGAGAACTGAAATGTGTGGGAGAGAAGGTCAGAAACAGGGAACATTAAGCTGCTGTAACTTTCCAAATAAAAGGATGTGCTTTATCACAAAAAAGGCCCTTAAAAGTATGACACAGTATCAGCAGAGCCGAGCCAGGAAGCAGTCAAAGAGAGGGGCTTTCCAGGAATCACTGGTGCTTCTCAGAAAAGGCATTTGTCCTTTGATAAATCAGAGAGAGACAGGAAAATACAGAGAGTTATCACTGTTGCCTGGAGGTAAAGAAGAAGAGTCAGAGCTGGTTGAGCAAACAACACCAGGCTCGTCTCATCTGGTAGACTCACTGTGTCTCAGTGCTCCAGTTACCTGTAATCACTTTTGAGTCATTTTCAATATGCAAATAATGTGTTGCTTTGGCTCTCAAAATGAAGCCAGTGTGTTTTTTCTGCTATCAGGACCTGATGTCTGTTGTCAAGCTGGTCTACAGCTGGTCAGGATAATTACCAGTCACAGCAGCCGGTGGGTGAGCTGCATATAATCTGCAGTCACGAAACTTTAGTTTCACCTTGTGTGTGAATCATCATGGCAAAATGTCTGCTACTGTAGCTGGAACCACTACTGAAGTAGTTTTGAGTGCTGTGCCAGGTGTTTGTATTTCTGTCTTTGGTGGACACAGTCACTGCAATGGTGTCGCAACTTTACAGGTATGTAGGTGCAGCGTTTCCTCATGCAATGATTGCTGTTGTTGTCCTCATTTTTCATTCCTGTTCAAAATGAGCTTCCATCTTTATAGAAAATGACTTGGTTAGGTTTAGACAACAAAACTACTTAGGGTTTGGTTTAGATAACACTGGAAGTGACAAATAACACTGATGTCTGGTTTCACATGAGACACAAACAGCATTGTTTGGTGTTCTTTATGCTTCCTGGTTCACAATTAATTAGTTTGCCTATGGATTAATGGGATATACAGTGTACTCTATGCATATTACAGTGCATGACGTTTCATAGGTATATCTGTGAATGGTGTACTGTATGAGAGAAGTTCAGACTGAAGATGGATGTGGTCCAAGCAAGGGCACCATAAGTAGGAGGGCAGGCGGTGGAGAAGGGGTCATTACTCCCCTGACCTGATGGTTTGATCCCATCACAAGGTGGTCTTAGGGGTGGGCGGTATAAACAGTATAGACAGTATACAATATAAATTTAGTCAACGGTAGAGATTTTGGGTCATACCTGCTTATCGCGGTAGTTCATTGCGGTTGTGTTTGTTTACATAGAGAGGAAGGGCTGTGCTGCCTCTTCTGGTATGCACACCTTCGCCTGAAGGTGGCAGTGTTGTGCTTAGAGGCTCAGTGCTTTGATTTTCAACGAGAAGAGGCAGCAGCTAAACTCTGTGAAAAGGTTTCACTGTTCTACAGAATTATCTAGAAAATATGCCTGTAAGTATTGTTGGTTGTCATATGTTCTACTATGTGTGCTGCTGCACTGTTTGTGTTAAATATAGCCATTTATATAACAAGTTAAAATGATCACAGCCATGATGCTAATTTACGTTAGCCCGTCTATGGCATTTTCCATTATGTGTTAGCATTAAGCTAGCGGACTTTATGTAGGGCTAATACTGAAGGCAGTACTATTGTGTTAACAATACTTTGACAGCCAGAAAAACACTGTATGTGTGTTTTAAAGGTCTCATATTATACACTTTTTTCTGCAATTGTATATAGGTCTCAGACATCCAACAGTATTGTATTCAGAATTTCCCCAGACTCAGCCCTGGTCCTGAATTCCAGCCAGTTAAAAATCACTGTATTGATCTCTGCTGAGAGCAGACTGTTTCTGTGTCTGTACCTTTAAATGTTCATGAGCTGTGTCTGACCACGCCCCCTCTCTGGAGAGAGGAAGTGGCTCTCTTTTGCCACTTCCTCTCTCCAGAGAGAGGATGTATGAGAGAGGATCTAGATGTGTACTGACACTAGCAAAAGAGGCTAACATTACTCTGCAGTGCATGGACAGTACCATTAACAGTAGTCAGAGTCACCCAAATTACAAATAAGTGTAAAACACTAGCTTCAAATGAGCCTTGTGCTCACAGAGCTTATGTTGAATGTCTCCTGATAGCACGACTGCAGCAATCACAGCTCCGTTAGCTGCAGTGCTCCATCTGTAAACATGGCACTGTAGTGTTAGCACTGTAGCTAACAGAGCTAGCTAAGATGATAAGTATACCACAAGGGAAAGAGAAGGATTCATTCTCCTATTGAAGTGAACTCAATCACCCCCAGCCCCTTTGGTTCTCTGTCCTCTTCCAGGGGAAGTAAAGTACTGGGAAGATCTGGACTGTATACAATACATTATTCTATGAAGAAGCTCAGTTAGCTGCAGTGCTAATGAGCTCCAGAGCTCGGTTAGCTGCAGTGCTAACTAAGCATATTATGCTTGGCTCCACACCTGTAGTTGTTTCCCAAACAGGTACAGATCCATGCTTCAACTCCAGCTGTGTAGCCGAAGCATGGATCTGTACCAACTGTCTGGGAAACAACTACAGGTGTGGAAGCTGTAAGTTATTCCATTTTGTGTTGCTTTACTGTGTAGCTCTACTTAGAGTGATATGGTGGTCCTTCGGTAGCTGCAGAGCTAACGTTACAGGGACGTGTTTACAGGCCATCATACTAAGTAGAGCTACACAGTAAAGCAACACAAAATGAAACAAGTTATAGCTCCATGTTTGTAGCTGTGTCCCAGACAGTTTGTACAGATCCATGCTTCATCTTCAGCTGGTTAGTGAAGCCTGCTTTGTGAGATGATGAGCGCACACATGCTAAACTTTGGGAAGCTCTCTCGCTACATTTCCAGCTAAAATAAATCGATCCACTGGGTCTTCAAAGGACGAACAGAGTAAAAATAGCTTCCTGTGCTCGTTGAAGCAGTCAACACACAGAGCAGCTGCCGTGCTTTGCTCCTAACTTTGTTAGGTTTGTTTGTGAAAGTTAGAGAGGAGAAACAATGGAGGCCGCTCAGTAACTTTAGAGGAAGGTTGTCTATGCGGGAGGAGGCTGGCTCAAAGGCAGTGTCCTCTACTGGAGGGAGGGGCAAAACAATTGTTGACATCAACAATTGAGAAATGTTCAACTTGCCTGTTTCAGCACACATTGTCAAAGAAGAGGAGCAAGCAGAGGAAGGAGGTGACAGACTTTTTTCACTCCTGGGGCCTCATTCACAGGCTATGAGGACACATTCTACTGTTATACTACCTACCTTTATTTATGTGTTTTAATTTTACAGTTAAACTTGCCTTGTAGTGTGCCACTAATTGGCATAAAGGCTACTTGTTTACAGGCTTGGGTCTACTTCTAAAGTTTATTTGTCGATATTGCACTTTTGAGTAATTTTCAATTTTGTGTTTATATGTTTGGGTAAAACCCTGCCTTCTGCCCTAAGACAGCTGGGATAGGCTCCAGCCCCCCCGCGACCCTATGAGGATAAGCGGTAGATAATGGATGGATGGATGGATGTTTGGGTAAAAGTTACCTGTTGTACTTTGTTGTACTTCCATCCATCCATTATCTACTGCTTATCCTCATAGGGTCGTGGAGCGGGCTGGAGCCTATCCCAGCTGTCTTAGGGCAGAATTTGTTGTACTTAGTTTTTTTTTATTTTTTTAAATATCATGCATGTTTATATTTTGTGAAATTTTATACTGCAAAGTTACTTGTTTTATGTTTTCTACAATTAAACTTTTGCACAATACATTTTCTTGAAGTAATATTCTTGACTTTTATGTTATTTAAGAGCTTGAAAAACAACTTCCTGCTTGAGTGCTTTTACCATGTGCTATGGCAATCATTAAGAAACTGTTATGCTATAATTTATATAAGTATACCGTGATATATACCGTCTACTGTCTATGGTTCAAATTATACCGCGATATAGATTTTAGGCCATATCTCTATTTTTCTGGTTGATATCAAGGCCGATTAAACTCTTTTTCTTTGTTTTAGCATACCCTACAGAGCTTGTACATGCCTTGCTATCAAAAACACTATGCTCCATTATATTTAGTACACTGGTAGACATTGGCACAAGGCTGAGTCAATGCACTGGTGTCCATTCACCTCTCAACACTGACCTGCCGGTGGGTCAGTCATGACAAACACAAATTTATTTATAAATCTTAATGGTGATCCTGACATTTCCAGAGTTGCCACATATGTCAGGCTGACTTTTGTATAGATTTTGTATCAAACAATGCAGACACATTGTATCTGATGTGTTGGTGCAGCCATAAAACATTGAAGCCTTGAATATTTCTCTCATTATATGCGTTTTTGATTAAAAAAAAAAATCAAAAGGTCCACATTTTACTATTTTATTGTAACTAGTTTGCGCTGAATTTAAATGAAATTTAACTCAATTTTCAATTGTCAGTGAAATTGAAAGGTTTCCTGTCGATGCAGCAGGTGTGCTACAGACTTTTTGATAACAGAGGTCAACAGTTGGACTGACCTCTTGGACTGTGTTGGAGTTAATAAGACACTGCTGGGGTGGGGTGGTGGTGTGGTGGTGGTGTGGTGGTGGTGGTGGTGGTGATGGTGGAGGGGGTGTTAATGATACTAGCTGGATGGGGGGGCATTCCTGACCTTGGCTCTTACCAACAGGGGTTCGCAGCAGTGCGGCAGCTTATTTGTGGATATTATCAATGACCTAAAGACCTCTGCTGTTTGAAGTGTCGTGAAGAGTTCTGTCTTTCCTGTCCGTTTCCTCCCGTTCTCTCCTGTAACAACTTCTGCATCTTGTCTTGTGTGTGAATGAGACGTAAAACCAACTGACTGAGGGTGTTTGTCTCTCTCCTTGTCTGCAGGAAGCTGACTCTGTGCCAGGTCCTGACCTTTGTCCTGCTGCTGGTCGCTCCCGTCTGCCTGTCGTCCCCACAGAGTGTAAGTTCAACACAGTGTCAAGTGTGTGTGTGTGTGTGTGTGTGTGTGTGTGTGTCCCTTTAACAAGACAGGAAATCTGACTTTGTCTTAACAGGTGTTGATTCAGCTGTCTGATGAAAGCTGCAATGCCACATCCATTAGTTGTCAACTATTAAACCTTTTTTAACAATCAATTGATTAGTCGAGAAAGAAAAGTCCAAGTTTTCAGGTTCCAGCTTGTTAAATGTTCATGTTTTCTGACAGTAAACCAAATGCCATTTGAAGACATCATCTCAGGAAACACTGACCAAAGGTTTTCACAATTTTCTGACAGTGAAAATAAAGTATACTGTCACCATCTTTTTACTTATAGTGACATGACCACAGTAGTTTAATGTCATGACTGAGACTGAGCCAGTCAGTTTAGTGTGGTGTCCTTCACATTACACGTTGCCTTTTGATTTATTGTTAATATGGGAATATTTGTATTAACATTGAGGTTATTTAAGTTTAAAGGAGTCTCAACCAACACATTTGACTTTTGACAACAAAGTCAGCAGCCATAATATCAACCTTTATGCCCTGCAGATGTGTAAAGCTGACAGCCAGATGACAGATGTGTTTCATCTGCATCACACTGAACATACACACAGACCCTCATAGTCCCAGTCTGTCAGGACCTAAGGCCATTTCCCACATTCTCCCCACTTTGTTGTGATCTCTCTTTTTCTTGCATGTGACAGTGTTAAATGTTGTGATTAAGCTAATTTGTGCAGAGAAAACAATTTGCCCTTGGATAATAAACCAATCACAGCTCTTTGACCAGCTGCTGATTGGATTGTTTTTGCAGAGCGTTTGTCCTCTGGTGGTATTTTGTCTTGGAAATTTGTCTTTTGGTGTCTCCACGCGATGATTGCTGCTGCACTACATTTTCTTCTGTGGTCGTTGCGTTCATCCTTCATCACTGTTTGTCTTGTTGTCAGGCAGGCTTCCCTCCAGGCTGGAATAACCAGACATAGAGACCCTGCTCTGTTACGTCAAACACAGGAATGCAGTTGAGGGTCAACACACATTTTCTGCTGTCAGGAACAACAAGTCAGTGTTTCACTGCTGTCTTTTAAATAGAAATACACACAAACCTCATGCCACCAAAATGTTTTGTTCAATTGCTGAAAATAAATTCAGTCATCGTTGATGCACCGGCAGCGTCTCTGCAAAATACGAGACCAGGAGCTGCTCGTAACCATGTCAAGTTCATTTCTTCTTTTAGTAGTAATAATATGAATACAAACGCTGTGCAAGTGTATTGGCTCAGTTTTCAGTAACATTTTGTCTTACAGGGTATTTAAGTGTAAGGCAGACAGTTGATTTAGATCTGAATACATAAGAGAATTTGTCGTTTGATGTTCATGACGGCTGATTGATAATCTAAATGATCTGCAGTCATGCACTAACAGGCACTGCTAGTGTCAAAGGTCCATTATAAAGTGCAGGGAGCTTGTCTGGTTTGTTTAAATGAATATATTTTGATAAACGGTGTTGTGTAATCAAGGATATTATTGAAACCGAAGAGGTGGACTTATCTGTTTCTATAAATACCCGCCTACGTGTAAACGGGGTCTGAATGTTACTGGAGTCATATTTTACTCTCAGTCTTGACTGAGAGTGAGCTGTGATATTAAACTGCACTGACATCATAATGTCTGCATCTTTGACACCTGTGACATCTGTGGCTCCATATGTTAGTGTTTTTGTAGAACTGTCTGAAGTAAGGCTGCCTTCCTCTCTTTTTGTCACTTTTTGTTATTTAGGACGCACATTGTAGGACTAAAGTTTTTTTTTTTTGTCACAGGACAGTCATCAAGGAGGAGTCTCAGCAGGACATTAGCACTTGTTCTTTAACCTGTTTTCTGGCTTTCACTAAATGTTACATATTTATATATTTAGTATGTCAGGTATGTCTGGGTCTCTTTAGTGTATTTTCACCTGAAAATCAGAATCACTGTGTTTGTGTTACCTCAGAATGAGCCGCTTACATACACAGTGTTTAACAACCAGTATCAGGTGTTTGCCACTGCTGCCCTCAATGAACAGTATTACTGATTAACAAAATCTTTTTTATGTTTAAAATATAATTATTGTTGTGATCCATAAATATTCAAATTTACTGTTTGTACATACAGAGATGGTTGTACAGTACAAACCAAACATTTTTGCATCAGCCACCATAGTTCTCATTCACACACTTGACACTCAGCAGAAGTTTAAATTGGTTGCGGTCTGAAACCTCATAACTTGATGCCACCAAATCCTACACACTGCCCCTTTTAATAGTCTTTTTTAAGATAATAAGTCTGAGCTAATGACATTTCTGTGCATTATTTAGAATGTGGATGCATTAGACTTAAAAGAAACTTATTAAAAATGTACTGAAATTCATGAATAGTATATGATTTACTCTTCAAAGTGACCACTTTTGCATTCTTTTCATACAAGATAATAAAAAGAAGTATAAGGATATTGTAGTTTCATACAAAGGAAATCTCCTCTTCACTTTCAAGAGTAAATCATATACTATTAATGAATTTCAGTACGTCTTTTTAATATTTTTTTTCTTTTTCATGTGGGCTGAGTCTGTGCCTCTGTAAGTCCTGTATGTCTCTTACTGTATGAGCTTTGCTTTTCAAACACCAGAGCAGATTTTTTTCTCTACTCATGTGAAAGAGGGGGGGTGGGGGCAGCGTGCATTGTAAAGGTTAAAGGTCACTTTCATTAATCTAGAAAGCCAGCCCACCTCATCTCCAACTGTTATCAACGCTAATTTGACCGGTGGTAACACTAATGAGGGCAACCTCAGGTGACCCTGCCCTGGAAAATGATGAGGGTGCTAGCATAGGTCGCTCTCAGCTCTGTGTGTGTGTGTGTGTGTGTGTGTGTGCGTGCGCGTGTGTGTGTGTGTGCGTGTGTGTGTGTGTGTGTGTGTGTGTGTGTGTGTGAGACCAATTCCATTCACTAGTCAGCTCTAGTCACAAAGTCAAAAAGCCTTTCAGTGTTAATTGACAGCAAATTTTTATTTAGTGTTAGTCATAGTCGAAATTTGATGAAAATGCTACCGGTATTTAGTTTTAGTCATATTTTAGTCATCTGAATTTTATTTAATTTTAGTCCAGTTTTAGTCAACGAAATAATGTATTGTCAGATTTTCGTCAACAAATATCTAACAGTTTTAGTTAAAATGTGATGCATAATTTAGGAGTTTTTCTAGAAATTCCAAACTCACATACTAATGAAAGAAACATTTATAAACTTCTTATTATGGAATGTACTAAGCTTTGAATGTGCAATATACAGACACAGCTTTAACTGTTTTTATTTTAAAATTAGAGCGTCTCAGAGGACAAAATTATGTCCGTCTCCACTAAAGACCAAAGTGGGGGACTTGATATTGATATTTTAATATTATAATAATAATACCCCATGGTGGGGGCCCTGTGCTGTCTGCTCCGCCCCTCAGTACCTCTGGAGCCACCACTGGACCTCCAGGTGGAGCCCCCGTGTGTTTTTATTCGTTGACGAATGTGTCAGTTGTTTTTTTCATAGTTGTCGTCATCATAGATTATTTTTTATTTAGTTATCGTCTCATTGTCTCACAGACATTATAGCGAAAATGTTTCATCAACGAAATTAACACTACTGCTTCGCTTAACATCATGAATGCCAGTTACAGTCGATCAGTTTAGTAGTTGGGAGGTTTTTGGATGTTGGAGAGGTGGTTGTTCAGAAGGTCTTGCAGTCCTAATTTTATAAATGATTCAATTTATGTTTCATAACAGTATAAACATTGTGTTTTATTTGTCAGTGTGACAAAACAAGCCACAAATTATATTCAGGTGTGAGGAAATATACAGACAGGAGACAAATGAAACACACCGTTATGATTGTACAAGTGTATTTATATAGGAATAACCGTGACTAGAGGGATGTGAAGGTCAACATCTGGAATAGTTTTAGTGGTACAAAGAGTAGGGGTAACACATTTACTAATGGAACTAAATGGTCACTGCGTGAAACCATGCTGGGAAAATTCAACATTGAGGGCTCCGTTTTGCAGACGGCATAAGTCAGGCAGAGTGCAAATGGTAGCGTATCCTGATTTTCATGCCGCTGTGCCTGTTTGACAATTCGGTAGACCATCTGCACCAAGATGGGTGGACAGATGGTGAACTCTGCAGACAGGTGTGGTCAGATGTCTTTCATTTATGAATATGTGACCAACGGTCATCAAACCCTCTGAATCACTGTAGAAATCAGTGTATAGAGTACTCGTTAAATTATCTGCTATCAATGAAACACAATGAAACTTGGCTCCAGCACTGGTGGGTGTTCTACATTGAACTGCACCCTGGACAGGACCCCCTTTATTTTTGGCCCTTCTTCTTCCATCATTGAACCTCTTCTTGCACTGGGCAGAACTTCTCAGTGAGTCGGGAGAAGATGCTTTCACAGCATTTGTGAGTTCCTCCCATGTAAACTTTACATCATCTGCCTGCGGAGGTCTGCTAGCAGTTCCATAAATACAGACTTTACATGCTTGGACCTCCTGGACGAGTAAATCTTCTTCTTCTTGGCAGAGGTTGGGTTGCGTGGTGCTCCATAGCGGTGCAGCCCTCCCTCTCTCAGATCCACTGGGCTGCGCTGGTCTCCCAAATTCTCAAAACCGATGTAGCCCTAAACTTCAGTGCAGCTAGGATTAACTAATTAAGAAACACGTGTTGTTGCTTGAACCTGAACTCATCTCCACTGTTGTCTTTGACTCTCCTGATGCTGGTGGCAGTTTTAAAAGCAGTTTTTGTTCCATTGAGATGATACAGATGCTGAAAAGCGGGTATTGAGACCGTCTTGATTGACAGATGCATCAGCATATCACACTCAGTGGCTGGTTTCACACTGTCGAGCCAAAGACAAGCCAGCCCGGGCTTGCTGGTGCTTTCTCACTGCAGGGCCAGGTGCTAACTGAGGGTCACCTCTGGGTCGTCCTGGTGCTAATGGCCCGCGATTTATGGCCCGACCTAAACCATGGTGTTAGTGGGACCAAAGCAGGGCTAGCGGCGGTGTCCAGGTTGCTGGTGTTTGCTGTTAGCTGCGTAGCCTGCTACTATTGATGTAAACAAATAGCCTATCAGTTAGTGAGCTATCTTCTAAATAGCCTCGTGATGATGTGGTATAGCTGTCATTATGAACGGGTTGTTTTATGGTTAATATACATCAATTATTTTTTGTTTCCATGTGCTGGCTCTCAGTCATCATTCCTGTTGTAATTTAATTGCTCTGCTGCCGTCGTCCCGCATGTAGCCTCCTTATGCCTCTTTCTTTCTTTATCAGACCTATCCTGTTTGATAATGCGTTGTATCAGTGACGTTTTCACAAACGGGGACGTAAACCAGAGAGGCTAGTAGCCCAACAGTGTGAACACAAATGGTTTTGGGGCATGGGGCTTGTGGCCCAGGGCTGTTAGCACTGTTAGCCTCCTTAGTGATTCTAGTTTCATCTTTCTGTTCCATTGCTAAACTGTTTAGTTGCATAGTGAATTAATGAATCAACAGACCACTAAAATGATTTATTAATTGTTTCGATAATTTATCAAAATTACTTAGAGTCCATTTTTGCATGTCAAATGGGAGGAATCGCTTCAACTTCATGTTTAGTATCATTGGATATGGACGATATCCACTTTTTTGTCATCAGATACTCAAATACTCAACGATAAGTAAGATAACTGGAAAGATAACTGAGGATTATCAGTAATGAAAAATATAGATTTGTCAGAGCTCTAGTCATTAATTGTCAAAAGAAACCTCACACTGATGTCACAACACTGGTGGAGAGTATCCTGCTGCATAAATAATGTGGAAAGTGGCGGGAAACAAGGACAAGAGCTTCCTCATCCATGTGCGTGTGTTTGTGTGTGTGTGTGTAAAGAGTTAAAAGCGTGAGCCACCAGCTCCTGTATGAGAAACCAGTGGGAAAGCTGCCAGTTGTCAGTCCTCCTCCAGGGCAAAACCCTCAGGAATGTGTTTGAGATTTCTCTAATCACTTTTATTGTTTGGCTCTGATGGTCCTGATCCACCAGGCTCTCCAGGTTGTCCAGTGTACCCGCCTGCTGTTGTTTTCTTGGCTGTAAATAATGTGGGTTTAGATCAGTGTTACGCTAAACTCCCTCCAACACAGTTTTTCCACTATTACAAATGATATCCCATCAATTCTGCCAACACCGTAGGCTTCCTCTTAAACACACACACACACACACACACACACACAGACAGTTTCCACCCGACAGCGGTGAACATGCAGAGTGAAAGTAATGACAAATATTGTAAATGTCACATTTAGATGTCAATGCAAATCACATTTTACATTTATCACTAATTGTGTTTAGAGTCATCAAAATGTTACTTATATATTACTTGTAAGCAAGTATTTAGTAATCAAAACTTCTCCCGGAGTGTCATAGATCTTATTTGATAGTTAAACCTTTTACAGTCTATAAGTTTGAAACTCATTATCGGTTTTCAATGTCAAATACTCATCTGAAAAGTAAAAGCTCTGTTTTTGTGCAACAATAAATTCAGTAACATGGTGAAATACATAAACAATGTTGTGATTAAAAGAAAATCAAAAGAAGACATTAAGGCTGAGAAACAGCTTGGTGTGTTGATTGACAGCTGTCACCAGCTGGCTCTTCCTCTGTGTGACAAAGTGCTCTGTCGTTTCTGTCTCAGTCCTGGCTTCCTGCATGGCATCCCTCCAGCGAGGCCTTATCGTGGCGTCCTACTCGTGTCCGGCGGCAGCTGCACTTCAGGAATGAGTGGGCGGCATGGAGCGGCTGGTCCATCTGCTCCCGTAGCTGTGGGGGCGGAGCCTCTGTGAGGACTCGCACCTGCATCACCAGGTAAATATCAGCTGAGTAACACATTACTACACATTACATTTCCCAAGTGCAGTGCTACAGTTTTGAGGTAATTTACTAGAGTATTTCCAGTTTATGGACCTGTATACTGTATACCTGTATATCATCTCAGGCATATATTGTACTTTTATCAGAATTAGATCATTTATAAAAAATATCAACTAATAATTGGTGATATATTAAAAATTGGTAAAATTAGCTCCACCTTTCCTAGCTGCAACATTTAATTTATGAACACATGAATGCCCTTTTTATTTTTAAATATATTTTGATGCTAATATGTATTTTTACTTATGAGTTTGAAGTATTTCTATGCTGTATTCCAATGTTTGTAAAAGGTCTAAATGTAACGTAATCTATTACCAGAACCTATTTCACAAATATATTTGTAAAAGAGTTAGTGTTTTGCTATTGCACATTTAACTAGAATATGGAGTGACACATTTAAATGAACACAGTGACTAAATATTTCAGTGCTAGTTTAATAATAATTTAAATATGAGTAATAATGAGATGAAAATAAACCACAGCATCCTGCTCAGTCACAACTGATACTAAAAACTCTGTCCTGCTGTTTTTTTCTGTTCTTAGTCCCATAAACGTCTTTTCTGGTCTCTGTGCAGGAACCCTGTTGGTGGACCGTGTGCAGGCGACCCCAGACAATACAAGATCTGCAACACCAAGGTCATTACGACAAGAAACCTTTTCACACTGTATGAAAAAAGTGACTTTCGATGCAAACATTGTAGAACAATGGCTGATGTTTGCTCTGAAAGGTGTGTATGTTCGAGGCAGGTGTTTCAGGGTGTGATCTGGAATTTCACTGACATATTAACTTGCTTCTTTGCTGCACTGAACTCTGGGATTCAACAGTGGCACGGTGCACTCAGATATCAAACTTGCTGCTATTGTGCTCTGAGGTCAGCGGATGTGTGTCAGACATGTTGGGGTGTGTTTGGAGAGTCAGTCCCTGTGGCCTGGATTGATTGAAGGAAAAACACACAGATACACAGGTTACAGCGTGTTTAAGCATGCTTGAATGTGTGTGCATGTGGCAGTTTGTATGCTGTGATTAGCTAAGAGCTTCCAATGAATGAAGGCTAATCCCTGGCTTCTCTCTCTGCTGTAGCTCATGATTAGCAACATGAAGTAATGCTATGCTAAGGCACATCTTTTTTGCAAAATAATCCTGTCTTCACAGGAAACAATTTAGTCAGAATCAGGCACCAAAACCAGTTAGTTATGTTTAGGAAAAGCTTGTTGCAATTTAAGCAATGAAAGAACTTAAAGATGAAAAGATTGTGGTTAAATGGTGTCAGACCGGTACAGGTTTCACCACCCCAGAAGTGTTGTAACTTCTGAACATAACATTTGGTTTGGAAATGGTGTAGCTAGGGCTGGGTATCATTCCGAATTTTTTTGATACGATGCCAATTTCGATACCTTTGTTTCGATACCGGTTCCGGAACAATACTTTTTTCAATACCTCAATAAATTATTTTTGCGTAATGCAGGCTTTGATCATGGTCATCATCAATATATGAATGTATTATTATTATTATTATTATCATTATCATTATTATTATTATTATTATTATTATTATTATCATCATCAACTCAATAGGTTATTTATGTGTAATTTGGGCTTTATCATGCTAGACAATGGTCTGATGATGATCAACAGGCTGCTACCAGTTCCTCTTTAGGACCCTGGGGAGTGAGAGTTTGTCTTATGGTGTGTTCATTGGAAGCTCAGATCATCTTAACCTCAAAGTTTAGTGCTCCCAGCTCTTCCAGCCTTAAAACAAAACATGTAGCAGCATGAATTCTATGTCAGGTTGGTCAGATTAATCTGATTTTCCGAGGTGGAGCTCCAACTTCATGGGGGGTCTGATTTAAATTCTGACTTAGAGAATAGAAATTCCACGTACAAATGAACATACCGAACGCAAACACTGGGCCCCCACTGCTGCTGCAATGACATTAATGCTGTGTTTTACTGGTGTTGTTTGTCTCCTTATGCTAGAAAAGTGGGGGGATGGATCATTGTCTATGAATCTGATGGGGACATCTGAGAGCATGACTCACAGACACTTCAGTATCGGAATTTGGCACTGAAAAATTATTCATTTTTAATACCCCATAGGATCGAAGCTTTTCGGTCAGTGCTACAAAAGTATTGAAGTTCAATACCCAGCCCTATGTGTAACGTTGGAAGTCAGGTGTTTTTTTACCCACACATACAGTACAGCCCGACCTACACAACATTTAGCACTATTTATAATTCATACCTTTCATTCATTATGCCTTGTTCCTAATTATGTTGCATGCACAAAATGATTTGTGGGACATATATATATATATATATATATATATATATATATATATATGTATGTATGTATATATATATTTGTGTGCAGGAGTGCCCCCCCAGCTCGGAGGACTTCAGAGAGATGCAGTGTGCTGCCTTCAATGACAGACCGCTTGTGGCTGGAAACTCCTTCAGATGGACCACCTTTCATGGAGGTCAGTGAAGACAACTACCTGTCGAGATTCCACAACTGTGGTTTTTCGGCAATAAAAAGTGGTTTATTGTTTCCATTTTACAGTCTGTAGAAACTGACAAATATAGCTGTATGAAGGACATCATCATCATTATCGTTTCGTGCCCATGAAGCCAAATGCAGATCAGCGGAAATCTCCAGACTTGTGACTTAAATCAAGAGGTGTCTCGACATTAGTTCATTCAGTGTTACATTACCAATGCAGAGCATTTTCTGGAAATTCAATTTAGTAACCAGCAAAATATCCAATGATTAATCCAGTGAATGACGTGTCTTCATTAAATAACATAGGAGAACTGTCAGCATTAACATGTTCATCATGATTAGATTGAAGTCAAAGCATAACAAACTAGAAAATCACTCAGAGAGCGCAGACCTCCACCAAGGCAGCATTCTGATAGAGCGTATACTCCTGTAAGCCAACAACACCTAAGAGTGAACGTGTTGATTTTGACGCACCTTGAAATCCACATTTAACATTGTATTCACATTAATGTCATATATTTATTTTTTCTCTATTGCATATTTTGTCACATTTGAATTTGAATTTTAAAAAAAGACCAAAATACCAGTTAAACTTTGCAAATACAATTTGACAATTCTTTTCTGGATATTTTGAGACCAGTTGCCTTGCTCTAGCTCCTTCCTACATGAAGTTATGGTTAAAAACACATATTTGACCTTGGTGACCTTGACCTTTTACTGATCTTGACCAAACTGAATCAGTGTCTTCTGGATTCCTATATTAGTTTATATACCAGATTAGGTGACGATTGGCTGAAAATTGTACACAAAGGAGCGTTCAGAAATATGCTAAATCTCCCATACATTACTATGGCGTGACCTTTCATTTGACCTTGATGACCTTGAATCTGATCTGATCACCACCAAAATTCAATCAGTTTTAAGTTAGGCCACTTCTGGCCAATCCTGAAAATTTCGTCAAAATCCATCCATAACTTTTTGAGTTATTTTGCAAACCAACATACAAATGAAGAAACCCTGGTGAATGATTACCTCTGCCAAGGAGGTTATGTTTTCAGCAGGGTTTCTCCAGGTGGAGACATGAAATGTCTGAATCACTGAATCATTGATAATATGATCTGAAAAACTGCTGTGAAATACAAAATAGTAGAATTCTAAATGTACAACACAAACGTGATTGCTTGTGATTAACGAAAATGAATGTCCTAATAGTAAGTCAGCTCTGCTCTTTGTTTGTGTGAGTATGCTGTGAATTTACAAAACACATTGACTTTTCTCTTTCTTTCACTGAAGTGACTGTCCATACTGGTTCTGTCATGTCTGTGAATTTCAAAGTGTTGAGCAGCAAAAGAGCAGCCACGCTTTCTGTGCAACAGTAACTTTGGTATGTGTGTGTATTCCTGATCCTTGTCCATCAACACTGGGCCTCTGGGAATTCCCCAAGAAAAACTGATCTAAAATGAAGACAGATTCAGCAACAAATATTAGTGAAGCAAAAAAAGAAAAGCATGTTTTCAAATGAAAGAGTGAAAGTGTTTATCCAACCAGGTGTCTATTATTGTGTCTAGTGGCAGCCAGTCAGATGTCCAATGCTGGGAAGCAGCGTGACTCCTCACATCCAAAAAAGTGCCTGATACGCTCAGTCTGGTCACTGTGGTTATTACTACTGCAGGTTTTTATGTATGTTCCACACATGTGGACAGACTGCCAGAGAGGATTTGCAGATGGGAGTGAAGTTACTGTGTTGTTGGCAGTGAACTCTCCATGCTGCTGTGGCTCTTGTGTCCACTGTGAAGCCCTGCTAGGTGTTTAGGGTTGTGACTTTTCTCAGTGACATCAGATACTTTTCTTTTCTTTCTCTTCACCTGCTGCCTGTTTCTGTTTCTCAGCCTCCTCCCTTCCCTCCCTGTCCTTTTATCTCACTTCTTTTCCCATAATAAATTGAATGAGTCATCTTCTCTGCCAGGTTCAAACCCCTGTGAACTGAGCTGCCTGGCCCTGGGTCACAACTTCTACTACAACTTTGGCCGAGTGCTTGATGGCACAGCCTGCGACAAGGAGCCTGGAGGGGTTTGTGTCAACGGACGCTGCTTGGTGAGTGGCAACAATACTGTGTGTGTGTGTGTGTGTGTGTGTATGTTGGTGTTTTCTTTGCATAGAGTAGAACAGAATATGTTTTATTGATCCACTGTTGGGGGGAAATCCACTTGTCATAGCAGCATAACATTTTATAAGTATAAATAAAACAGCAATGATGAACTATATAGTAATAAGTTTTATTTTAAGGATAATCTTTGTTTCTAAAAAAAAAAAAAAGAATCTCCCACTAATTTAGTGTGAAACACTGCACTATAATTCAAACAAAATTAACCCAGAATCTTAAGGTAAAGAGATTTAAAGTGCTGCTCTCTGTTAGCAATAACCACATTTATGTGATTGTATGTTTCTTGCAGTCAAAAACAGTAACACAGTAGTTCATCGGTTTATGACTGAACCAGAAGGGTTTCATGGTCATCCAGGTCTTGGGAGTCACCTAACAATGATAACATGTACAAAATGTTCATCCTTTAGCCCTCATTCTGAATCAGCCAATATTCTTACATGCTTAATGTAATGAGTGGTGAAACTGTCTGACAGTACAAATACACTGTCTCTCTCTTTCTTATAAAGGTTGGTGTTGTCATATTTATTTTTCCAAAAACTGTTGATGTCCAACCATTTTTTGGACATGCATCTTGGCCATCTGCAAATTCTGAATATCCACAGAGAATCCACTGGTTATAGTCACATTGATAGTGGAATATGAATGTGTATGTAAACATAGTCTTTATTATCTATGAGATGATGACTGGTACCCTGAAGCCTGAACTTTCTCTCTCTCCTCATTTGCATCTTGTTGTGGTATGGACTGCAGCCTTCAGTTAGCATTACACAGTCCAGAGTCCTGCTCCTACATCCAGCCTGTCCCCTCCTCACCCCTCTTACCCCTCTTACCCCGCTCACAGATGGGGATAGTTGGACATGAGCTTGTGTCCCTCGGGTTACATGCAAAATACTCATCTGCCAAAGAAGGGGGAACTCACAAGCAGAGTTATTTTTCACTACTAACAAAGGATTAATGCTCGTCTATGTTTACATATGTCTATATTTATATACAGTATATGTGTGTGTGTGTGTGTGTGTGTGCGTGTGTCTGCGTGTGTGTATGCGCATGCTAATGTGCAGCATAAATATGAGGTTTGCGGACTAGGCTGGCTGAACAGCACAGGGCCTGAAACAGGAAGCAGATGTGGCCTGCAGCTGGTATGAAGGGCTGCAGGTCCCAAACTGAGATCAGACTGCAGTGTGTGTGTGTGTGTGTGTGTGTGTGTGTGTGTGCGTGTGCGTGCGTGTGTGTGTGTGTGTGTGTGTGTGTGTGTGTGTGCGTGTGTGTGCGAGAAAGAGAGAGAGTTTGTCTGATATTGTATTGTGTTGTGAGGCTGTACTCATACACCCTTTGTAGAAATACTCATAAAAGATAATGCACTGTAATTCCTGTATATCCCACAAATTCAATTTCTGTGTACAGCTGGGGATGACTGCAGCTCTGCAGGTCATAAACCAAACTATGAGGAGGACCATCAGACCATGGGACCATGAATGTGTGAACCACAGTTCAGTCGTACAATAGCTGAGAGGACAAGTGGTGGACAGAGCAACTGACATCACCATATCCTGAGCTGCAGTTAATATTCTGTTGCCCCAGTAATCTATTACTTCAGTCTGTGAGCTGCTCTAAACCGACAGTTAAATGAACTGACTGTTCCTGGTGTTTTGCAGGACCGCAGTCACTCCCTCATGCATTTTGTCACTGAAGATTCATTTCCTGTTGTGCACACATAGGATTGTTTTTTGTGTTTTATAAGGAGCTTATGGGGCTGATTATAGGTCCCTTAGATTGCTGCTCTCCTGCCAGGGAACCTCCCCATTGATTGGTTCGCTCTGCAGAGGTGAAGGCCGGAGAAGAATGCAGCCACTGTGATCCATCGGGCAACAAGATCCCCCTCACGCCATAAACCATCCAACTCATCCTCCATGCTCTTTGCTCTGGCATTTTAACGTCTACAGAGACCCGTCCTCCTCTCTTGAGGCCCTTAACTGTCGCCTTAGCCCAAAGTAAATGTTTGTGAGGAGGAGAAAATGACAGGGAGAAGCAAATAAGAGAACGAGAGGTTGTTGAATCATGGGGTTTCATGAGGGTTTCAAGGACTGTATAGCCGAGACAAAACAAGAAGAAGGGTTAGAAGTTGCCAGGGCTCTCGTTGGAAATGTATGTTTAAAGTCAACACGTTTCAGCAGAGAAGTCCAAGTAGATCAAACTGTAGATCAATGTGTACTAAGCATTTCTCTGTGTGTGTGTGTGTGTGTGTGTGTGTGTTGTGCAGAAACCCGGCTGTGACTCCATCTTGGGCTCAAAGCAGCAGGAGGATGCTTGCATGGTGTGTGGAGGTCGAAACACCACCTGCCTGCAGCACAAGAGTGTGTACCAGAGCAGCGGTGTGGGAGCAGGTAGGCTGCACACCTCCATGAGGAATCAATCACAACTTGATTTGGGGATATTTCTAGGACCTCTTTGTGGTTTCCTTCCATCCCAAATGTTATTAGTCATCCCAAGGATGGCCAAGAGGTTCTTGTTCTCTGATGCAGTGAAAATTAATCATGGAGACCATTTTGCCAAACAAAACCTGTTGGCTGCCATCCAGGAAGAAATGCAGCTAAACAACACAAAATTACAGTTGTTAAGATTTCAGGAAGGAGGAGGAAGAACACAGAGTCCTTCATGCTCCAAATGACCCTCTGGCTCGATGCCACCTAAATATTTTCTACCTTCTGTATATTTGGTACAGAAGCCAGAGAAGGTCACACTGTTCACATTTGACATGTTGAAAGAAGGGTTTTCTTTGGTTTGTCCATAAATGTCCTATCAAAGAGGAGGAAAATTATTCATAGTTGGAATACCAATGCACTGAAACTTTCACTGTGTTTTATATTAATGTGTTTTTACAGCAATGCTGGATGGGATGTGTTGTGTTTTAATAGCAGATTTTCACATTCAAACTAAAGACAAAGTATTCTCTATCCTATTCTAATTTTATTTTTTCTAATTTTTATTTTATCCAAACAATTAACAGGTTACCATAAACACAGTCCAGTAAACATGCTGGATCTGAGTCCATGTGACTTTCAGTTTGCCTAGATATGTGCAGCGTGAACCAAAACAAACTAAAAAATGCAACAAATTAAATGTGTGTTTTATCATTCAGACCAAAGGAAATTAACTGATGAGTGTTCAGACATGAGGAACAGACACCCAAGAAATGGCACTCAAGGATGCAAATGTTACAATGCAAAAAATGTGGCAGTTCCTGCTAAGATAGAAAGAAAATGTTACTTGATATTGTAGCTTCATCAGTTTTGAAACCCTCAGTGTGGTGTGGTCAGTGTTCAGTCATTTCTCCACTGCACCTGTTGAAATACTCAAGAGCTCAACCTAAAGAGCACAGGCTTTAGATTGTACTACAGAGTACAAGTGCATTCACAAGAGAAGGTATCTAAAAGGTATCTGAATGGAAAGCAGATGGGCCTTGAGCGGTGAATCCTCGTGCTCTGTCATCAGACTAAATACATAAAGAGCCTCAAAAGGACGGTGTTTATGGAGAAAGGGCCCGTAAACTTTACAGTAGCCTACGTCCAGTGTTGGACTGTAACTTTTGACAGTAACAAATAGTTTAACACGTCATTTTTTAGATAAATAAATGCAGTTACTGTTATAATATGGAGCGTTTGTCCGTTACTTGGTTAATGAATTCCTGATTGATGAATTCAGATTGCTTTCATTCATGCTCTCAAATGTCTCTATGGACAGGAGGACATGTCCCCTTCAGATTCATAGAGACATTGATTCGTCCCTCCACTTTCCAGCATAAGGAGACAAACATCGTTGGTAAAACAGAGGCAGCATGCAGCTGTACTGGGAGCACTGAGTTTGTGTGTTTAGCTTCATGGTGCGTTCGGGATGGACACAATTGTTGGAATTTCCACGCTCCAAGTCAGAATTTAAATCAGAACCCTCCGTGAAGTCAGATCTCCAACTCAGAAAGTCATATTAAGCTCACCATCTAGACATAGAATTCATGTTATCTGCTACTGACGTTAACAGTAGCTACATGTTTTGACGATTGAGAATTGAATTAAATTATGAGATCACACATGCATATCTAACACAAACAGAACATACTTAACACCCCTGGTGTGCAACTTGGCTGAGGGCGTCGTCACACAGCGCTGTGTGTAGGCAGAGCATAGAAGAAAACAGGCTGATAATGGCCTCTTTGTTTGGGCCGACTCTACAGCCTTGGGAGGCTCTCGCTTCTATTACAGCTGTGTTTCCCAACAGAGGGAGAAGTGATGGAGAGCAGCTCAAAGTCTGCCGGCACAAGGTCAAATACAGACGGCCTGGAGCTCATCGCTGCCTGTCTTAGTCACGGCACTTCATCTTCATGTAGCCATGTAGCCCACAGATGAATGTTGTGAATAGTTTCTCCCTGAGAAGGGTAAGCAGGGGCAACCAGAGTTAGACGCTCTTCAGAGGGTGCAACAAATGGAGTTCATCCTGCAGCTACTTTTCACCCCAGAGCAGCAGGGAACCATAGAGCTGTCCCAGCCTCTTTTTGTTTGATCAGAGGTGAAATACCACTCTGTAAAGAATGCTTATGGGTTCAGCTCATTCATAGATTGCCTGTCTTTGTGCTTGCAAAACCAATCCTGTAAAGTTTAATCATAGTTAATCATTACTGACTTTATAGATTTTGATAGTTTCATAATGACAGCTGAGCTTTGTGATTCGGTACAAGCCACAATGTTTGGCAAGGTCTCTTCAAAAGCACATAATTATCTGATTATTTGTGAGTTACTGATTACATATCAGTTACTGATTGCTGGAAAATGGCAGATGATGATTTAGTGTGTTATTCAGAGATTAACCCTGAATATTGAGAGCATAGTACAAAATGAAGGCCTGCAGCAATCTAGTTTCACATGGCTGCACTTCTCAAACCACTGAATCGTTGTAATGGTACAGTAACATGTTGTTGGAATGAACCAATAACTTTTCAAAGATCTGGAGATTATTATTACTTTAACCCATTGAAACCCACCTGCCCACTGGAGGGTTGGTGGTAGGGTGACAATTAGGACGACAATGATATGGTTAGGGATATTTGTGGTTGGTATTGGTTGGAATTTGTGGTAATGGTTGGAAGGTTAATTGACACTATTACATATATGAGTAGGCTTATCAGCTGCAATCAGCTTTACAATGGAGTCCAAGAAAATACAAGCCTGCAAAGCTTAAGTGTTACTCTGGTTATTCAACAGACAACGTTAAACAATAAAGAATGGGCAACACTGGTGACATGAAGGCTGAGTATTGTGACTTTCAAGCAGCTCTTCCCATAATGCTGTCTGATGCCATCGCAGCGAAAGTGGCTTGCTTCATAGTTTGTTACAGGCTGTGTGCTCCTCCCTGTGACATGTATATTTGTCCAACAACAACAACAAATCTGCTTTTTATTCTGGTCTGTATTAACATCTAATTCTGTTTGCTGCATTTAAAAATGTGTGGAAGACGGCAGCCTCGCTGCTCTCATCCTTTTATATAAGATGGTTTGGAGGTTGCGCTCATGTCGTTCCTGCAGTTAGTTGTGGTAAAACAGCAGTAAAAGTAAAAGGGATCCTCTGATACTGACTAATGTTGCCCTTCATTTAGATTAAAATTCCTTTAGATAATTCAAAAAAGCCTTCAAAGTCTTTTCTGCTCTTGGCCTCACTTTATTGTTGTCAGTGCAGTCCCCAGGTTGTAATAAAAACAGACCCTTTAATCATATGAAGCAGTTAAATACTCCTGTTAAAACCAAACCTCTCACTGTGGGTCTCTGTTTACCAGACGGACCTTTTGGATACAATGAAGTGGCCATGATACCAGCTGGAGCAACTCACATCCGAGTCACTGACAACAGCAGAAACTATCTAGGTAAGGCTTGCACACACACACACACAAACACACACACACACGTTTGTTTAAGTCGCCTTTGGGGTATTTAGGCATTTTTACCCTCCCTTTGGGGACAAAGTTTGATTTCCTGTACAATTAAGGCGTATACTTCTCTGACTGCGTAATATGTCATCCGACTCCGTAGCTACGGAGACCCCTCGAGCCCTCGCAGTTCTCCATCATGATGCGTGTTGTGCAGCCCTGTGCTGAAATGCACCCCCTCGGAAAGTGAAGCAATTCCCCTTAATATTGCAGATAAAAGCAGGAGAAAATACTATGTTATGATTTAGTTATTTGTGAGGGAGATAGAAGAGAAGAACATCGGTTGCTTACGGTCTTTAAAACTCCTCTAAAAAGAGAAAATAACAGATGTACTTCTCAAATAATAGCAAACGCAAACCAATAACTTTCGATATGATCTGTGTAAATATACCCCAGCCATAATTACTAAATGAATTAAATGAATTTTTTTGAGCAAGTTGAATGTATTTGACTTGCGTTTCACAAGGCTAATCAATACTTTAGTTCCTGTCCTGTCCGCGCTGCTGCAGAGATGACTAGTCTGTCTGTTTCTGTGTAGGGAGAGGGGCTACATTTCATGACAGGGGTGTAACTAGAGGACCAATCACAGCATTTGTCATCTCAGTCTTCCCTTCACGGATTGACGGACAGTTAAAAAATATTTCCTGCGCCCGGAGACAACGGAGAGGCTCTCCGTCAGGCTCTTCGGCGACGCAGAGGGCTCTCCGTCTCTACGTACGGCACTTTACGGAGTACTATAAATTGGCCTTTACCCTGAGCCTAACTACAACAACTAATTGCCTAAGCCTAAACCTAACCCTAACCTCACCCTAACCCTAACCCTAACTACTGACCCAAAATCAAGGTTTGAACAATTGGGGACATGGACTTTGCCCCCAATTGCACATGCTGTCCCCAATCAACTGGTTTTAAGTCAAGTGTGTGACCCCAATGTGGATATAAGGCAGACCACACACACACACACACACACACACACACACACACACACACACACACACACACACCTGGCCTTGTGTCTGTTTCAGGTAGCGCTTTCTGCAGGAGGCTCACTTTGCCTCTGGCTCCATGGCTGCAGGTTGCTAAAAACACTTCCTAGACTTGCCATTACTTCCTCTCCACAGAGGCAGGAGGGCGCTCAGTGGTCCCATCTGGCCTTTAGACCCGCTCTGTATGTTTTCCAGGCAACATAATAACCAAGGGTGTCTATTCTCATCCTTGTTTATGAGACCAAAATAAAACAGGACCCAGAAGTGAGGCACACTGAGGTCCTGAAAGGGACGCTCATAAAAGTTTTTATCTGACTACTGGAGCACGGTAGGTGAAGGCACTTGTTTCCATTTCATGGAAAGTCCTCCTCACAACACTGAGGGAAGACAGCTGCCGTACATAGCCAGCTGACATAGTTGTGATCTGGGAGCCTGCCTTTACCTCAGCATGGCCCAGTGACACAGAGAGTGAGTTAGAAATATTTGGCTGAATAACACCAAGCTCTTCCTTCCCGCTGCTTTTATGCCTCGTCCAGCTCTCCAGAACGGCCGCTCCCAGTTTGTGATCAACGGCAACTGGAAGATCAGCATTCCAGGTGAGTACAGCGTCGCAGGGACGAAGCTGCTGTACCGTCGCTCTGCAGACACCTGGGAGAGCTTTGAGGTGCCAGGACCCACCCAGGAAGACCTCCACCTGATGGTGAGAGCATACTGGAGCAGGACAGTTCGCTCATCAAGTTGTAAATCTCCTGATGTTTTATTGGTGTTACCTTGTCAAGTCAAGTAAATGGTATTTATATAGCCAAAGAAAAGGAGGTGTACAGTCCCTCAGTCTTTAGACTCTTGATTCAGAAAAGGAAAAACTCCTCCAAAAAAGCTTTAACAGGGAAGAAACCCCAGGAGGAGCAAGTTTCAGTAAAAGATATAAAGAATATAAAGAAGGCCGTCCTACATTGTGCAATGTGCTGTCAAACTTAGCTTACTCTGGTTATCATTAAGTCTTTCACAAGGTAAGAGGCACATTGGGGTTGAATGGATTTTTGACTGTTTCCATTCAGAAGTGTGCAGGTATTTCCCAGCAGACCTGGCTCAGCTGCCACACAGCTGTTAACTATTGCTTCCTCCTGAGACGCTGTGAGAGCGTGATGCTGTTGTGAGTTCTGTAAAACACTGTTGGAAGCGTCCTCTGGACACTGCATACTGTCGGTTTGACTTCTTCCTGAGACAAGTGCTCAGGTTTGTTGTGTAAAATTTGACCTCCTTCTCTTGTAACTTTAGATTCAAGATTCAAGAGGTTTATTGTCATATACACAGTAGAAACAGGAGCAACACCAGGTAATGAAATACCTTTAAGTTTAAGGGTTATGCTTTTACCCTGATTCCTAGGGTTAAGACCACCTTTACCTCAGGCTTTGTTAGGCATAAAATCCATTTAGTTTCCATCCTGTTTCATTCATCCCTCATTTAAGGATTACATGGGTACGAGGGCAAATTATAGACAGTGGAGACCTGGACATGTTCTCTCAAAATGCTCAAAGTGGAAATAGTGGGAGATTCAAACGTAAGTATGCAGGAAACAATACACCATCAAATTTGCTCTTATTTTTGTTGGTGTGCACTCGTTTTCTCTGAATTATTTCTAATTTTCCTGTAACATCATTGACGCTCTGGAAAGTCCAGCCCCTTCTCCCTCATAATTGTATTCCCATACAAATAAACTGCACTCTCAATCACTGTAAATTTTGAGGGAAACCTATTTTCTGCCAGATATTGGTGTACACGTGGTGAACACAATGCTAGTCTAAATGTCACAATGTCATCGTTGTGTGCAGGTGCTGGCCACAGACAGAAACCCAGGCATCGAGTATGAGTACTGGCTGCCACCAGGTCAATACGCACTGCATCATGGGAGGAGGAGTCCACTGCGTCAAGCTCACCACACTGCCAACTACCTCCCCTGGGACGAGCCCACCACCACCACCACCACCACTACCACCACCACCACCACACGACCTCCCTCCATCACCACCCGACCCCACTGGTGTAAGTCCTGCTTCCAGCTTCATTTAATCACCCTTAAGTATACTCAATGATGAAAGGTTAAATAACTTACCCCAAACTCCAAGCTCGTACATTATCTACACATCCTCATGTAAGGGAAGAACCCTGAGAACTAACAGACATTAGTGCTCATTCATGTCAATGACACCACTGTGTTGCACTGTCAGGAGAAGAAACACAGGTAGTACAATCTGCTGTTCACCCTGCCATCATACTGATGAGGGGTAAAATGTTTGATCCTGTTTGTTGTGTTTTATCTGATAAGCCTTCAGACTCAACACTCACCTCTTCTGTTCAGTGTGAAGGGCCAGTAAATGCAGTTAGCCCGGGTAGTTTGTGATCCTTTAATTAACAGTGAGTCAGTCACTGTTTCAGATATTTGGACATATTTTTTTCAGCATCAGATGATTGGGATCAGCCTGAGATAGAACTTCTCAAAACATGTATTTTGGCATTCCTTCAAACATAAATGCAGCTTGCATGGGTTTAGTGAACAGTATTAAGTGTTATTAACATAAATATGTACTGGTACCTGTATATATCCCATCTGCATTGTGTTTCAGCCACACTGATCTTGATCACAGGTGTTTTCTGTTGTCCACTAATCTGAATGAGCTCACAGGCGCAACAGTGTCAGGGTTACACGTAGCCAGGTATCTGTTAAAACAAGTATTTGTTCATGCGGATATTTTGTCTTGTCTATGCTTGTAATTAGTGTTTCATGTGAACACATTCTGTCAGAAATACGATCTGTGCGACAGCAATACCTCCACCTCAACGTCAGCAAAACAAAGGAGCTAATAATCAGCCCTCCCGCCGCCCAGCATCCCATCACCAGTGTCTAGTGTCCGATGTCAAGTTGTTTGTATCATGTTATTTGTCTTAAATGTCTCCATTTAAGTCCATATGTACTGTCTGTGAATAGAAATGTCCCCATGGGGACAATAAAGTCTAAAGTCACCTATCATCTACACGTAAACGCAGGTTTCAGTCACTGAAAACGGTTATCTTCGGCCAAAGTGGAGATTTGTGAAAACTCTGTTTTCATGCCTGCGTGTAAATGGTGGAAAACAGAGTTTTAGGTTTTCAAACATCACGATACATGTCACAGAGGATGTTGTGATGTTATGTTTTCACGATTGTGATTGGCTGATATGGCTTTACACTTCTCGTTACACTGCCACCTATAGATTTGGCATGCTCATAACAGGGCTTGGCAGGGTGTTTATGTAAATGAATATATTTTGGAAAACGGTGTTGTGTAATCGAGGATATTATTGAAACTGGAGAGGTGGATTTATCCGTTTCTATAAATACTCACCTACGTGTAAACGGGGTCTCAGTAGATCATAGCCTGAGAGCAGCTCCATTCAGGCCCAGTAAGTGATGTGTGTGTTAATCTTGAGCTCACATTTGATTTAAAATAGTTTATCTACAAGTTGGAGCTGCATATTGATCTGTCACGATGAGCCTTCAGTACACCTTCAGTACACCTGAGCTGAGTGTGCCCTCCTTAAATACTCACATGGAAATCTGCAGGCGGCCTGAGGACTACTGCCTTCTGTCAGAATCAGTCCAGTGGGAAATAAATCAAAGTACCCTCTCTGGAAACAATTTCCAGCTGATTTATTGGTGCTAAACACAGTGTGACTGTTGTTGTTTCCATAGTAATAGAAATAGTGTGTTGAATTGTTTGTTGAGGAGTAGGCTGGACTTTCCAGTGGCTGAGTCTGGTCCCCATCTTTCATGTTGGGTCGGACATTAAGAGATGAGAATGAGGTGATTGACTTGGATCTGACAAAGAAATCCATGCAGGGTCTCATTTCACCCTCACGGTTATTAGCTGTTTCATAACTGTCACAATAATTTCTTGTTTTCTGTGATCTTTTACATCTAACACAGTGAGCTGAAGTGCGTCTGCAACGTCTTCATTGTTTCAAAGTTTATTTTCAGTACTGGTGTCAATCCATTAAGTGAAACCATTCTACTGCTTGACATGGTGTAGTGTTTAATCCAGCGCTGCACGTGAATATAAATAACCTATTTTCGTGAACGGCTCACTGCTGTTTCCATCGTATAAATCTTTAAGATGTCCAGTTACAGGGCAATGATGTTGTTCTAACCAGTTTTTTACTGATGCTGTGCCACTTTGGGATGTGTCTGTTCAGAGCAGGCAGACTGATTATCGCCCAGAACGTCTGCTTGCAGCCTTCAACTCACTCAAAATGAATTAATATTGAATGTATCAGATGAATGATTATCTTGAGCTGTGCTAGTTTTCTAGCTTTGTAGATCGATTTGCTTGATTTTATATTCAACTGTCCCACAGTGGCAGCTGAGCAGCTGCTCACAGATGAAGAAAAATACAAACAAACTGTGGATGGTAGCAACACCTGGACCAGAATATTTGACTATTTGGATATTTGTTCTGGGCGGCACAGTGTCACAGTGGTTAGCACTGTCGCTTCACAGCAAGAAGGTACCAGGCTCAATTCCCGGCCCGGGGCCTTTCTGTTGTTCTGTATGTTCTCCTCATGTCTGTATGGGTTCTCTCTGGTACTCCGGCTTCCTCTCACCATCCAAAAACATGCATGGGGATTAGGTTAATTGGCTAATTTAAATTGACCGTAGGTGTGAATGTGAGTGTGAGTGGTTGTCTGTCTCTATGTGTCCTGTGATGAACTGGAGACTTGTCCAGGGTGTACCCTGCCTTTCACCCTAAGACAGCTGGGATAGGCTCCAGCCCCCCCGCGACCCTATGAGGATAAGAGGTAGAAAATGGATGGATGGATGGATGGATGGATGGATATTTGTTCTTTGGTCGCTTATGGGCTTGAGTCAGAGCGAGGATACTGGGATCACTTTGGACTGTTGCTCTCTACCACAGACCCAGTGAGCAGAGCAGAGCAGTGAGAACCTATTAGTCCACTAGTTAGTTGATGGATGCAAAAAATACAAATGGAAAATACTAAAAGAGTTCACCAAATACACCTGGGCGGCCATTAATACTATATACCTTGATGTCCCGTCCCAATAAAATGTCCTGTAGATTTGAAAATTTGCTGTAGAGCACTATCAAGAATAGAAGAGAATAGAATATTTTTTTATTCATCCTATAGGGGACATTAACGCACCACAGCAATGTAAAACACGTTACAGTAATAAACACACAATGAACAACAGCAGCGAAATTATAGAATAAGTAATAATCTAGTATATATAAATATTTACAGTATATACTAAATAATAAGGAAGAAATATATATTTTACCGGCAAATGAAAAGCTAATTAAACACAATCATTAGATAAATAAAATGTATTGTTGCTACTTATGTTATGGATGAGGCTTTTAAGTGATGATGTATAAAAATAGATTGTGTGTGATTGTGTCTACTAGTTTTACGGCCTGTGAAGCCGCCCCGCCAGTCTCCCCACCACAGCCGTCGCCAGCGGCCACACCAGCCCATCCTGCCCCGCCTGGAGCGGGAGGACAGCCACAGAAACCTCCTACCTCAGCCTCCACCTGGAAGTATGTTCACCGTGTCAACATTAACCTCAAAGAAAGCAAGCATGCATATTTCAAAAGTACTTTTAAAGGTAGATTTTCCTTGTATCATGACGTAGCTTGTCAGCTTTCTTCTGCTCTGTGTATTGTGCAGAGCATTGTGGGACGTGTCAGCGAGTCAAAGGTCGAAGGGAACGCCAGAGACAGTACTGCCAGAAGGACTTTGGTAAGTGTGTATTGTTGTGTTGCTGTTTTTGAGTACTTTGTGACTAAAATTCTGTTGTGGGACTGCTTCCTGACAGTTTTCCGGGCTCGAGTCTTCGGGAAGCTGTACAGAGGGGAGGAGACGCGTTATGACGTCCAGATCATCCACACCTATCGGAACGCCTTCCGCCTGGAGCACCGGGAGTTCCTGTGGGTCCCGAATGTGTGTGACTGCCCCCACTTGGAGGAGGGCAAACAGTATATACTGATGGTGCGTCGCCACATTAACTATGAGCACACGCTGAACCGCATCCTGCTGGAGGAGGACAGCTACGTGGTGCCGTACAGACCCAGAGAGGACGAACTGCTCCGGCCGCTTGAAAGGCTCTGCAGCAACAGAGGACCCAGACAGCCATAGAGCACAGAGACAAAGCGAAGCATTACTGTCCTCCAGTGTTTCATTTCAAAGCCTTCAACGTCTCAGCAGACCTCCATGTCAGCTACACAGTCATGTCAGACATGACCTGATGAAGTCCAGAGTGGCATCACTGGGTAAAAATGACCTTTGACAGACACTTTCAGCGTCATTTACATATTTAGAAGCCAACTCCATGTTTATTTAAAAAGCCTGACCAGCTTACTGTACCATATAGAGCACTTTAGGTGGATGTGTGTGCCCACCTTTAAACACATACCAAAGAGAAGAACATTGGCTGAAATGGCCTTTTTTAATTATTGTTTTTCCACAGCTATCATTTAAGTGTTTTATATTAATGTATTTCTGTGTGTGTGTGTGTGTGTGTGTGTGTGTGTGTGTGAGAACTTAAAGGAAAAATCCACCTCAAACAGGACATCAAAGAGCAACATAAATCCTGTCAAACACCATTTTAACATTGTTTATTTTGGACCCCTACAGACATACAAAGTATGAATTGGTCATAAAGTAACAGTGTATAGCATTTACTCGATCTATCGATCTGTTGGCAGAAATTATTGCTAATAATTAGTGTGTAATCATGACCGACTGCGAGCTGTTGTGTTGTTGTGAGCCTGGAGTGACTCCTTCATATCTACGTAGGCAGGTGTTCCTCCATGTTGCTCCACCATATCTCTACAGAAGCCCAGAACAGACAAACCAAACGCTGGAGAGACTTTCATGTTTTTACGTTACCTGAAGGCCACCGTCGTTCTCTGACACACTCATGAAACTGCAGTAACGTGAGCCACCAGCTAAATGCCACCAAATCTTACTCACTGGACCATTGGGATCAGCCCGGCAAAGTTACATCTTAAGGGAGCTCATTAAATTTAGCTTGAGACTCCAGCATTATTGTTTTGAGGAATATCATTTAAAGAAAACCTTTAAATGGGAGTAAAAATATCCCTGTTTCCTCATCAGAACTCAATTTCTCCTCAACAGTCAAGGAAAGTGGACCAGGATGTAAAGATGTTTCTCCTGTGCTCCCACCATCGTTGTGTTTTCAAACAGTACAGGGAACGTCAGGATTTAGAGGTGGATTTTTCTGTTGGTTTAAACTCCAGAAGTAATAACAACATATTGCTTCACAATATATTTATGTAAAAAAAATAACACATAATAATTTGTGTCACATGTTTAAAAATTTTCATAGTGTCTTTTTGTTACGTGAATGAGATTATGAAATATACAGTATTTTATTGTGTGGCACTGATTAGCTGCAAATATACTAATAATTATAATTTGACTACAGTTGTTTTCGGTAAACTTGGGGTAGTCAGTCAGTAAATTTCTGTTATACATTTGATATATAACGTTTTCTCTCAAACCTCATCTACATAACAAAATAATGTCTTTGTCATTGTAGATGTTCACAACAACCTGCCGTCACACACTTTAACAAATCAGACATGAGGACAGCAGTAAGAAAACTGTGTATTTACAAAAAAAAACTACAACACAAGAAACACTCCTATACTACTACATACAATATCACTGAATCGATTTATTTTTTGAGATTACTGCTCATCAGATGTAAGGAATTCATCACAAACACTCGGCTCACTGTCCCTTCAGTTGTGAAACCAGTTTCCACGGCGTCAACATGAACATGTGGTGGACAAAGACAGATATTTTAGATTGACACGGTTCACCTCAGCAGATGTGGCTGCTTCATCTGAAGGCATGAGACAGAAACTTCTATCCCTTCTGGAAGTGACTTTTAGTAGTTTTTTGTGTTTTTTGAGCACTGTTGGTTTAAAATTTTTCAGTTTTCAAAATAGAATAACACTTGCAAAACAAAATGTAAACAACAATCAAGTGAATAATAGACTATAAAGCAAGACAATGCAAGCATTTTCTTGTGTTGAACTCTAAAGAGCATTATACGTTTGTGTTTAGCTGCCTCTCAGTCGCTCTCTGAACATTCAGACATCAATCTTGTGAAAAGATGCAGAGAAAATACTGAAGGGGAATCTGTTCTTCCACTTCAGGCGTTATTTCAACCATGAACAAATCTTTCTTTGGCTGTGGGCTGGAAATAAGAACCAACTCTGAAGCTGCCTCAGTTGTTGCGGCTCCACAAAATATCTTGAAATATCATTGAGCTGAGGTGGAAAAGCACCTGTTCACCAAAGCTGAGCTTGAAGCTGAATTTCTTTTGTGCCCCTTCACTCTGTTAACTTCACACGTGTGACTGAAAGACATTAATGGTTTTCTGACGTGAGACTCAGCTCCACCAACTGTTAATCACCAGCTGCTAATAATGCCATAATGGTAGTGAAGAGACATAAGCATTCATTCACATTTTTCTGATTTTCTTGATATTCAGTTGTAATTTGTGATACATTTGGATGGAAACCTAGCCACTGACACGTACAGGAGAGAGAGTTCACAACTGAATGAAAGGATGCAATTAAATTGGTTCTGTTTGTACATTTTTCTGGTTTGCAAATGTTAGCCCTCAATAAAGTTTATGCTATTGTTCTGTGAAATGATCCATTTATTATCGTACCAGCAGCTGAATGATGGCTGAGGTCGGAGTGATGGGTTTTTCAACAAATATTGGTAGGAAAATACACCAAAAGTGGATACCTGAAATTCCAAATTGGAAATTTAATTTAAGTTTTTTACTATTAAGAATATAAAAAAATGCAGGTATAACAAAAGAGAGAAGACTAAAGCTGGATCTACAGAAACAACATCTGGTTTAATGCTACACTCAAAAAAGCCAAAAGCCTGCTACATTAATCTAAATGTAACATGTAGCTTCTACCATATATAGTCATGTTTTGTGTTTGAACATCATGTTATTTTAACATGATGGGCAATAACTTAACATTGTGTAAATTAATTTATGTTGACAGAACATACAGTAATGCATTTTGGGTAAGATTGCGTGTACAACTCCAGAGCAGAAGGTGGCAGTAGTGTGCGAGCCGGGAGTTTTAGAAACTTTACTTCCTGAAGTTCAGCACACAGTTCAAAACACATGCTGAGAGTCTGCGATGTTCGTTGTGGAAGACGGTAAGCTAAGTCCTTTACTTATCTTAAAATAACTTTGACTTAAAATAAACCATTGCACAGAAATGTCTCATAACTTGTTATTGTCGCTCTATAATTTTCAATGATTAATTTCATCACTGAAAGTTTCCGTAATGTACTCACTAATCATAGCAGCATTAGCAGCTAACCTTAGCAGCATTAGTTGCTATGGTTAGCTACTTAGCATTTGTATTGCTTGCTAAATTAGCATATTATATTTGGGTAGAAATACTTTCCATAATTTTTTTATGTTCACCCAACAAATGATTATTATGTTGGATTTAGCTCTCATACTTAAGTAATAGTAACGCCAAAACATCATGTTGATTTGACACATTTACATTAATTTCACTCAACAAAACTGTTTCTGTCTAAATTAATGTATAATTGGGTGGAAATTCTTTCCATATTTTCTTATTTTCACCCAACAAATGTCTTTTTTGAGTGTGGGTTGAGATTAAAATCTTCATATCGTGTTGGACACCATGGCATAGATGATCTGCTTTAATATCAATATCTAGGACATTGATTATTGCTGAAGCAATAGTTCTTGTAAGATGGTGAAATGTGTCAGTGAGGCTTATCTGTTGATGCAGTTAATCCACTAATGTTTTGTTTCCAACTTCGAGAAAGATTTGTTCATGATCAAAACCAACAATTGCCTGACAGAGGATATATTTGGGATGTGTGTCTCTGTTTTACACTATCTAGAGTCCTTTCTTGTTATAATATTGAAAGTCTAAATACAGCAAAAAATTGAATAAAGTACTAAATATAAAGATCATAAATGTAGCCATTTCCACACCTAACTGTAATTCCCATCTTATACAGAGTGAGTGTTCACCCCTACTGATCCCTTTGGCAATTCATGTTTTCAAACCACAGTCAAGTCCTCCTCGTGGTTTGATTTCCTGGTGTGTAGTCTGTGACATTAGGGCTTCATCCAGTCCTTATATCAAACGGACACTGAGCCCTCTGATTGTGAGTCTTTCACTCCTGTGACCTCCATTCCCGGAGCATGACCTTGACCTGTCAGACAGAAACAGAGACGTGGCGGGAGGATCCTGAGCGCCGTTTAATGCGCGATCGCCGAGGTCTGGATTCAGACTGACAGCTGCACAGAGGTCCCAGCAGCAGCCAGAAGTAGAGGATCACACAGGCCCAGCAGGAGGACATCTTCACCCAGAACGTGGACCAGCTGCCGTGGGTGAAGGTGGTCTCCAACACTGCCGACTCATAGCTGGAGGAGGACAACACACATTAACTCTACACTAATTTGACTGTTTAGCAACTGTTCAAAAACCAATAGAGTGAGGATGAGAGCTGAATGCTAGATTTGTTTGCAATTGTTACCCTCTCCTTGACTAACAGAATAATTGCAACAGCCTTCCCACAATTTGTCAAAATAATATAATAATTAACTAGAAAATTAATGATCCGACACGAGTAATTCTGCCATAAATAATGAAAAGCCCAATATAACAGAGCATACTCATACCCCCAATGCACCATGTTGATGGAATAATCATTTTTAAATAGCCACCAAATCAAACAATAAAAGTTGAATCAGCAACTGTCCAATGATGGCAAATATAGGAAAATTATGCACCTTTTTTGGCAAAACTCCAGATATAATTTATTTTTTAAGACAGAACACACTTGTGTTATTTCCCTCTGCTCACTACAGAATAAAGTGATTATACAACTCTGACCAGTAGTAAAACACCAGGGTTTGGCTTATTGATAACAGATCATAAATTTTTACAGTGTTTGTGTTGTGAAACAAAGACTTTGCAAACATGCTGTTCAAAGGTCTTTTACACCTTTTGATATTTTTGGAATTGAAGACCATGCACTTTGTTAAAAAATAATATATGTATGTATGTATTTATGTATGTATTTAGAGCTGATAAACCTGCCATACAAACTTGTTCCCAAACAGATGCCTTGAGACACACTTAGATCAGAAGTCAGGAGCGGTGAATAATCAGAATAATCGATTTACAACTTGCAATGGATTGCTGCATAAGAAACAAATCTGTGATGTGTCAGAAACACATAATTAATGATGCAGTGTCACATTAACATATATTTTAGGAGACCATGTGCAGACATAAAGATATAACCTTCCACCTTTTTTGAGCCCCCCAATAATTCTCAGTCTATCCCTTAGTATCATCTGAATGAGAACAAATTGTGTCCTTAACCGACCTGAACCAGTTGGTGAGGGTCATCATGACGTACAGCGAGGCCAAGAAGAAGACGAAATGGAAGAAAAAGTAGCTGTACGCCACTCTCTGCGTCTCGTTGTGAATGACCTTCTGACAGCCTTTGTTCTCGTCATCCATCACAAACTCCTCATCAGCTGAAAAAGACACACTTATAAATGTCTCTCATCAAAGCTCAGCTACTTCAAACAGCACTGAATTTATAGTGGTTCAGCTGGTCAGCATGTACACACTGCAATGATCAAAGCCAAACATGGACCATCGCTTCAGCCACAAACTGAAGCCATTTCATGTCTCGATACACTCCAAATCTGATTGTGTTTGGAGTGGACAGACTTCAGGGACACAATATTTACATGTGCTGTCTGTCCATAATGTTATGTTCTGTTTAAAGATGTCGGTTTGTTTTAGGCAGTAAAGTGAATGAATGCACACTCTGCTCTTAAAACCCTTCTTATGGCCGCTGGACGCCGACTCAAAGAAATCGCTTTCATAAAAAGTCAGAATTTTCTTTCCAAACGATCTTATGGTTGCTATTTCTTTTGTTATCACACAAAAAATTCTATTAAAAAATGTTGAATATATTTGGTCTTGGAAACTAAGCTTCATAGTTTCCAAGACCAAATATATTCAACATTTTTAAATAGATTTTTTTGCTTTGTGCAAACTGAACGCAGGGCCTCCTAGTTTCCTTCTCTCTTTCTTAATATTGCCTGAATGTTGCAAAAACACAGAGCTCTTCAAAGCAATGATGTGAAGCTAAGTGCATCGGTACAAACCCTCCTCTTCCTCAGGGCAGCAGAAGCAGCAGGTGGCTTTCTGGAACTCGTAGCGATAAACTTTGATCATCCAGAATGGACCGAACACCTCCGCCAGGTAGGACGCTTCATTGCTGAGAAACGGAAATTACATTTCCAACACACACATGATTCCTCTTTTCAGAGATGTTACCAACAAACACACGTAATAAATGAATTTTAGCATGTTCTGCCTTGACGTTTTATTTAGTTACATGCACATTGTGTTGAAAAGTAAAGAGACTACTCACCATGCAAAGAGGACGCAGCAGTACATGATGGCAGCTCCAATTATGGCCACAGCGTTGCCTTCGTTTTGGATGCCATCTTGTCCCACGCTGGGGTAACAGACGGTCATGTTCATGCCCTGATACACCACTGAGACAAACAACAACATGTTAACCGTTAACTGTTATCACAGGCTCATTAAGGGAATAGTCATTCGTTGGTTCAGCCAGGCTTTTTATATATATATATAGGGATATTCCACCCCTATGTGAGATTTAGTCACTCCTCCCCAGAGTTAATCAAATGAGCAAAAGCATTTTTTAGCCGGTTCAGCCATTACCCTAAACTAGCAACACTGCCGTTAGCTTAGCTTGGTATAGGCGCTGTAATGTAGAGTTGCCAGCTACCATGTTGTTGCAAAAGTGATTTTTTCTTAATTACTTCTCATGACTTACATTCATGAGTACAAATGACAATGCAAATTAATAGTGGTGTCAACAATAATTGATTCAGCGATGCATCGCAATGCGGGGCATGCACGATTCCGCATCGATGCGGCAACATGCCATAATCGGTTATGTTCCTGTTTATTTTCAGGCCTCGAGTGGACAATAAGTTGTGAAGTTTCAATTACTCCTGGAGGTATTTCCGGCACACCGGAAGCGCGGCAGCACTAGCTAGCATAACAACAACATACGAAAGATGGCTGAGGCAGAGGGAGATGACCGTGATGACGGGTAAAAAAAAAAACCAAAACTTGGAAAACGCACATCTGGGCACATTTCAGCTTCTATGAAGTTAATGGAAAACTACCTTAGTGCTTGTATTGCCTCATGACTGATGAAAATTTGCCTTGTGTGCAGTAGAATTCTGAGCATCACAAAGCATCGTAGAATTGAATCAAATCAAATCACAAGGACAGTGCACACCCCTACAAATTAACATGAATGTATTGACTACTAGACCGATTTTGACTTGGGACTATATTCCGGCAAAGCACCAGCAAAGCACCGTTGCCAGGCGTAAGGATACCACCCAGCAACATCCGTCAAAAAATAGAGTGACGTGCACGGAGTTGTTAGCGGTTAGAAGTCTGTTTCAAGTGGAATAAAGAAAAATAAGTGTTAGCGGTGTTGCAAATGGCTGCGAAAGCAAGCAGACGAATAGACAAACTAGTGAAAGGAAGAAATCTTTGGCTTGTTACACTTAGAATTCCTTCAACAACACCAGTGGAGAAAATAAATTTGTGAGGATTATTTCGCACCAGGGGATTACAAAGAGAAGATGCAGTGTGCTACAGGAAAGAAGTTTTAAAGTCTGAAGAGTACGGTCCATTCCCATCGAGTCCCATTGATTTTCAGAACAGACGCAGAACGAAGTGCATCATCAATGCTCTCCTTCTTTGGGTTATATCTTACATTGCTAACGTTAGTGACTGCAACGTAGTCTGGCTCACATTGTTGCCTTGTTTACTGCATAAGTTATAACTTCATCACCGGTTCATCATATTTACTATAAATGACGAGTTTACCTGTTAGTGTTACCTGTGGCATGAAACAACCGAGGGACTTGGCTACACTTAGCATGTAATGCTACTGTTGACTCGGGAATAGTGGACCCCATAACATAACAGTTTGACCGTAGATTGTAGCAAATAAATTACTGTTACTATTGATTTGTTTTCTCCACCAGTGTTGTTGAAGGAATGGCATTTTGGAATTCTGTGAAACATTGTGTTTGTGTATTTCCTCTACTTGTTTTCGCAGCCCCTTGCAACACAACTAATAACCATTTTTCCTTATTCCACTTGAAACAGTGTTCTAACTACTAACAACAACTCTGTGCACATCGTTTTATTTATTGACGGAAGTTGGGGGTTTTCAGGTGCTGCGTGGTATCCTTACGTCTGGCAGCAGTGCTTTGCCGGAATATAGTCCCAAGTCAAAATCAGCCTACTAGTCAATACATTCGTGTTAATCTGCATTGTCATTTATACTCATTGTGAATGGAGGTCACAAGAAGAAATTAGGAAAAAATTTGAGTTTGGAATTACTTTTCCAATGACATGCTAGCTGGCAACTCTACATTACAGCACCTATGCAAAGCTAAGCTAACGGCAGAGTTGCCAGTTTAGGACAATGGCTGAGTCGGCTAAAAAACACTTTTGCTCACTTATTTAACTCTTGGGACTGCGAGGAATGACCAAATTTCACATGGAATGGAATATTCCTTTAACAATTGTACATTTTATGTTTTACTGACTCTGGAAAAGCAGTTTAAAATATCAAAAAATATTTAAGTTACTGTAATTTCATTTGAGATAATCTCCCAAAATATTAGATGTATAGACTCTGTTGAAATCAACAGTATTAAATTTTGGTGGTTATTTTGATGCCTGTAGGACTATTATCAGTTAGCACTGAGGAGATGTAAGAAATGTTTATGCTGGAATCAATTTTGCTCCATATTGTCACCCACAAAATATGCCACACACATGTCAGGTGTGTAATTTCTTCATTTCATTTCCTGCGAAATTCCTTTCCTTTTTGTAAAAAAGGGATCTCAGCTGCACTTTCCCTTCTGGGACTGTCTCTTTACAGACTAACGCTCTGGACGTCCTCTCAAATATGTGCTGTTTGTTCACACATGTGCGTGCATGTGCACAAACACACACACACACACACACACACACACACACATCCAGCCCACCCTCCAGAGGGTCGTTTGAGCCGGCTGTGGATTCCTGAAAACATTTCCTAATTACAGGACTCTCTCACACACACACACACACACACACACACACACACACACACACAGAAAACAGCAGAAACAGGACACGTCCTGCTCTGAGTGTTTGTCATGGTGAGGTCATCGAGCAGAATAAGCCTTGCGGGGACAGAAAGACCTAAGACAATAACAAGGATGGATCTTTGTCTGATGCACATATCCCCCCTGGAGATGTTAGCATGACAGGTAACAAACCCCAGAATTAAAGCAGTGGAGAGAGGAAACACAGGTGGAAATTAAACATTACAGAGCAGTCACTGTGTGTTACTTTGTGTGTGTGTGTGTGTGCAGTTCACAGTGTGTGATAGTGGTGAAAAGGTGTTTTTAAAACAGACTCAGGGTGCATATTTTCTCAACAAGTTGCTACAATGTGCTGTTCTGCCCTGGGACTGTAACACACACCTCGTCTTACTGTACACTCACACATACAGCACACCTCTGTGGATAGCAGCATGGTAGCTACAAAGGAAATCAGGAGGAGTTCATCAGAACTTTCAAGATTAATTGGCGCCATTGGGTATCAAATGAATATTACACCAAAAATAAAACCTTTGTGGACTACACAGCACAGGTTTGTGGGGTTGTAAACAAGAAAAATGACGGCAAACACTGCAGATCCTCAATAGGCCGCCAAAAGTGAAATTCAATAGATTCTAATATTAAAATGCTCAACTTTAATGCAGCCAATAACAAAAATGCTTTCTGTCTGTACAGCTGATATCCCCGTCCATGATCACTGGGCAGGGCTGAATTTTTATGTAACTCACCAGTTTAAATAATATTAAAGGTGTGGCCACACTGAGGTCACAATGTTTTGACTCCTACTAATAGTGAAAGCTAAGACACACCCTAAGCCTCTGCCTAACCCTAACCAATCCAACTAATGATGCCAGCAGCTCCTCATTCTTCAGTAGTGACTGTCATCTCTCTTTCCCCCACTTCATTTTATCATACTCCGTCTGACAGTGCAGACTCAGTGCATTTCCCCTCCTGGCCAATCAGGGTGTGACGACGCTCTTTCTTTAGGGCTTAACAGAGGAGTGGACGGCACACACAGGGCTTTGAGCCTTCCTACCACTTAATGCAGATTAACCAAAGAACTCTGGTCTTTAGGCCCCTTCCAGACATGTTTGCTGTCTAAATTTTGGAATTGAGGGTGTTTTGGAGCATTTTGAAACCAAGCTGGAAATATTTTAAAGATCAACTGTCCACTGTGTTGTCCACATTTCCTCACAATTATATTAGTCCTTATTATTTTAAGGGATTAGTTTTTAACCACAGGCATTTGCTTGAAAAAAGTGGCGATCAATGTTTGGATTAAAGTGATGAATTTGGAGAGACTTTCTGAAGCATAAAATGAAAATTAGATCTCTAAGATCTTCTTCATTCATTCAGTGTGATGGATTTTATTTTCTGCTTCATCTACTACACTACTAGTGTTTCTAACAGGGCCAATAGCATGGACCCTGGAGGTGATACTTGCACATTTAGGCAAGTGAAGAAGAGTTTGGCTGAAGCGTTAGTCCATCCGGCAGCAGCCTGTAAAGGCACAGAGCTCTGTCACTTTTTTATTCAAAGTTTATTCATCTTGAACATGTCCCAAATTGCACCACCTTCAGCACTCCACATCTTTCAGCTCCCAGCATTACACCCAGCATGTGTGACATGATCGGATGAACTGTCTTCCAGATATGTAGAGGACACACATCCTGATTCATTGCTTCAGTTTAATGGAAATACTCAAGTAAATGGGATTTTGTTTGGTTTTAGTTTGGTGTATACGGATGTAATTTAGCCTGTTTGTTTGTCGCAAACTATTAAAAACTCAGCCTGTGCTCTGGCTGTAAGACATATTGGCTTGTTTTCTGCAACTGTTATCTTATTTAAATGGTTTGAATGTTGCAATGTCACAGCTATATGAAGTAGTGGACCCTTTCTGAATCTGAAGGACACAAACATATGAATCACTGCTGTCCATGCTAACACAATGTCAACTTTTTACCGGCAGGTCTTAACAATGCATCCGTTCAACAGGACGAGCTGTGTGAGAACATATGTAATGACGCAGCCAGGTTGTTTTCCTGTTATTAAGTTGTCAATGGATTCATGAGGAATGTGAAACAAATATCCTTCAGTCTGCCTTCACCACAGGCCACCAGCCCTGCAGGCAGCATGTCAGAGCACATCTCATCCCAGATTATCTGCGTGTGTCCCTGTGTGTGTGCACGTCTTTATTTGCATGCGTGCCATTAAGATGTAAACCCCGGATAAGGCAGGGGGCCTTTGACAAGGCTCTGCACTAATGTCTCAGTCATGTGGAGGCTCTTTGTCTTACCTGAAGCCAACAGGTGAGTCATTATGAGGAAAGTAAAGTCAAATTATAGAGGATTTCATCATAGTGTGTGTGTGTGTGTGTGTGTGTGTGTGTGTGTGCGTGTGTGTGTGTGTGTGTGGGCTCTTCAGTTTAAGAAGGATAGGATGATGACATACAAACAGGCACATTTCACAGTAAACTGCTTTTATCTGAAGGGGAAAATAAAGTAGGGACTCAGATTTTGTTTGGAGCAGTATTCACATGTCTACATTGAAAGTCACTGGTTGAGGATTGTAGCCGACTGTAAGTGATTTTAAGTGATGCATTTCCTGTACCATATGTTTCTCTTTTAATTAACTTGTAGAAAATAACCTTGAAATTGAAACTCCCTCTTAAGTGAGCTCATGTTAGAGATTAGTGAGCCAGACACCGTGAAGCTGCAGAGATCTGTCGCTCTGTGTCTGGTAGACGGCGTACCTTTCTCCGGTGGGCGGCTGGACAGTGCAGAGAAAGTGAGGTACATGACATAACAGCTGATGATGGAGGCTTGAAGGAGCCCCGACCGAGGCTGTTCTGCATCGGCAGAGAGGGAGAGGGAGGCATGGTCAGAATACATACCATATAATACACGACTTCACTGCATGATAATCCCAAAAGACATCCACAAGTGAAACTTTGCACATTTCCTTCAATAAATGTACTTAGTTACTTCCACCTCAAGGCAGCTCTATGATTCAATCATAAACATGTGCAGACAAAGCAGCCTGTAGTCAGCAAGAAACAGATGATATTACATGTAATTATTATTATCTGCAGCAGCTCTGGTTTCAACAGAGGCATGTTTGCATAGCTGGAGGTGGACTAAGTGTTATTCTGCCGCCGGGCTTTGATGACAGACAAGTGAGTGTGTTTCATCAACTCACTCTGCTTCACACACGGCGTGACTGCAATGAAGGACATGAGGCCGCAGAGTCCCAGGTTGATCCACAGCAGGGCCTTGTTGAAGTGGCAGGCGATGGGGTGTGTGTAGTATTTGTACATGAAGGTGAAGGCCATGGTGGCAATGGTGTAGAAGAAGAGGGTGGCGCACATCACGGCCAGGTACCAACGCTTGTTCTCTGCTGCTCCGGTCAACCTGACAGGGTTGGAGAACAGAGAAATGATTTCATCTCCACATCCATCCTGCACCACGTTCACATCAGCCTGGCTGCTGCACGTGTCTAGAGAAACACACCTGAAGTGTGACATTATTTTCACAATAAACAGATGCTTTTCCTATTTCGTTGTTAACAACCCGAAACAAAATATGAGTATGACCCTGACCATAAGCATAACAGGTTGATTCCTTTCCTTTCTCATGAATTACTGCTCTTGATGGTACTTTATTCCAACATGAGGACTGACACCAGTTTAGCCATTGGGAGCAACAGACAGTAGGTGTAGCAGTGGATATCAGGATAACAAGCCTGGAACACGCTCTGGTCATTGTTCACTGTATGATTAGCAACTTCAGATGCAAGAATGGAGCTGAGAGACAATGTCTACAACTGGATTGTTTCATAAGTAGCCAATTAGCCAAGCTAAAAAAAAGAATAAATGGTCTCCACACAGACTATTTAGCTTCTTCAATCAAAACCTGCTCGAACATGATGAGTCAATGCCACTCGGATTACAAACGGAAACTGGAACAGCTACGATACCAAAATCTTGTCCTGTTACCTCCTAATTCGGCATTCATGCAGATATCTGTTTATACATCACAATAATAATAATAATAATAATAATAATAATGAGCAGCCCATGCAACAAACTCCAGGTGCTTCTTCATTGTGGTTTGCAAAATTCAACACTAAAGTTGAGAATTTACAAGAGATAAAACAAATATTGTACATGTTATAGCACATTTTATTTCTACATGAGGCTACTAGCTGCATTACGTAGTTCAATATGTTAGCATTAACAGAAGTTAAGTATATTGACCCATAGCAGGAGGTTATCTTCTGACATTCAAACTCAGAAAGGAGAGGCAGTCTTTAGCACTGGAATAAGAGGATTGTTGGCTATGTGTGTCAGTGTGTGTTTACTTTGGAAAAGGCCCTGAATGAATAAATCCTCTTAGTTGTTGTAGCTACAACTCTGCTGTGTCACAGCAGAGATCAGAGGTGGCACAGCAGCAAACATCTGGATGCAGTAAATAGCATCTGGGGCAAGCTGGCTGCCTGAGGCGAGTCCGGCTGAGGGAATGATACAGTTATTGTAACAAAGCTGCAAATGTGTATCTCAATCTGCGTGTGTGTAATCTGATTTGCAAATGTGTAAAACAATCTGTAAATGGGTAGTGAGATCTATGAATGTGCACTCAAACCTGCAGATGTGCGTTCAGATATGTGTGCGGGATCAGATTCATAAATCTGAAAATGCGTGCACTGATCTGTATGTGTAGACAAATCTGCAAATGCAAACTCTATATTAACAGCTGGAAAGTCAAAGTATTTTGCTGCAAGAGCAGGAAATTCAGACAAACTCTCTATTGGCTGACTTTTCTACGCGTGACTGTTGCTTCACTTCTGCCAACAGATGTGTAAGTGTGTGGAGATTTGTCTGCCTCCAAGGCTGTACAGCTAGATACCAGCAGTTGGCACTTGCACCCGATGATTCACATTTTTGAATGAATGAATGAATGCATGAATGAATTATCCCAGAGATAATAAGAACAGTTTCTGATCTAGACCTGGTCCACAGTGATTTGGACATCAAAAATCTATCAAATGTGGCTTTTTGCATTTTCACAAATAGAATATAGGCTTCACAAATCTGAAACTGTGTTTTAAAGAGTCCATGTCTTTCTCTGAGTTAATTTAATAAAAGTTTGATAAGTGCACGTACAGCAGTTTTAATATAGGTAAATGAATCAGTTATATCTCCCCTTTTGCATTTTCATAAATACAATGATGTATCAAAATGTAATAGTGAGTGACAGACATCTTTCATGTGAAAGTGCACTGTGGGACTCGTGATTATGAAATTGGCGTCACAGTGGTTAGCACTGTCGCCTCACAGCAAGAAGGTACTGGGTTCAATTCCCAGCAAGGGGTCTTTTTGTGTGGAGTTTGCATGTTCTCCCTGTGTCTGTGTGGGTTCTCTCTGGGTACTCTAGCTTCCTCCCACCATCCAAAAACATGCATGGGGATTAGGTTAATTGGTTAATTTAAATTGACCGTAGGTGTGAATGTGAGTGTGAGTGGTTGTCTGTCTCTATGTGTCCTGTGATGAACTGGAGACTTGTCCAGGGTGTACCCTGTCTTTCACCCTAAGACAGCTGGGATAGGCTCCAGCACCCCCATGACCCTATGAGAGGATAAGAGGGAGAAAATGGATGGAACTTTAAAATCATTGTGTATGTGAGTACTAACTGGTGGTATGTAGCTGTACAGCTTTGGAGGCACTCACACAAATCTCCACACACATTTACAGATCTGCTGGCAGAAGTGAAGCAAAAATCACGTGTATAAAGCAAGCCAATAGAGATGACAAAAACTTGTCTGAATTTCCTGCTCTTGCAGCAAAATACTTTGACTTTCCAGCTGTTAATATACAGTTTGCATTTGCAGATTTGTCTACACATACAGATCAGTGCACGCATTTTCAAACTTTTGTTAACACATTTACGAATCTTATTACGCACACAAATTCTGATCACACATTTGCAGATTTGTGTCTCACTACACATTTACTGATTGTTTTACACATTTACAAATTTAGATTATACACACACACACACACACACACAGATTGAGCTTTGCAAATAGTTTTGCTGCAATAATGGGCTGATATAGTAATGATGATATGCAGAGAGGAGACTTACACAAGCACATAATAGGAAATAGAGGATTTGGACTGACTGTTTAAGACATCAGCTAGGAGTGTGACTGTGCAACCATTGCAGCAAATGATCAAGTCCTATTTTAAATTGTCTCTAACGTAATTAATTAATAACAGACTAAAAGAACAAAGGCAATAATTACTGTAAAATCAAGGGCAATAAAGGTATGAAAGAGTAAAACTGCAGTCAAGCAAACTATAAACTAAAGCCACAGGTAAATGAAACCAGAAACAAAGTTCCAGATGTTGGCACAGAGGGGGACAGATGTTGCTGAAGTCAGACTGTGTGATTTATACAGTTCTGCTGGACACCAGATGTATTCGTCATCACCACCAGTGCAGGAGAGATGCTGTCCTCTCCAGATGTGAAGCAAACTCTCCTCTGAGAACCATGTATCTCCACAAGCAAAACATAAAACAGCTCTATTTCATAACAAAGCATTGTTTCAGATAATCCAGTGGGGTTTAAATCTGCCGTTCTTTATTTTTGGCATTATTATTTGGCATTGTTTGCCTTTTTCAGACATCATTCAGTAAAGAGATGATCACAAATCCATGAAATACATTTATTCTGTTATCTGAAGCCTAATTCAGCACTGCAGTGCATAGTTTTTATTGGACAGCGACAATATGAAAGTTAAATCGCCTCTCCCACCAGCCAACTCCTGAGCCTTCTGCCGCCAAAATACACCTCCCTCACCTCAAACTGTACAGTCATCTAACAACAGAGTTCTTCCATCATCACCAGTGTTCATTAAACAGTGATGTCCAACCTTTTTTTGCCCTGTGAGGACAGGATTTGAGCCCTCTGCTCACTCATACCTTTCCAAGACTGCAATTCATGACACTAAGGACAACATAGTTAAATATTCCATTCCTGCTAATCCAGATCCCATGAAATATTACTGGTTTCACTGGTGACTTGTGACCTGAAAGGCACCCAGTAACTCACACAGGGAAATGCCAGAGACAAGAATAAAGTCAGCAATGTGAAGAAGTCAGGTAAACTATGAGGCCATAAGTATATGGACACCTGAAACATTACATCCATATGTGGTCAGACAACATCTCATTCCAAAGCTATGAGTATTAATCTACAGCTCTGACAGCCTCCACTCTTCTGGTTTCAGTATTTCCTCCAGATGTTGGAAACCTGGCTGCAGGGATTTGCTCCCATTCAGACTGATGTTGGATGATCAGGTCTGGTTGACAGTAAGTGGTGTTGAATGAGGTTGAAGTTCTTGGAAAAACAAACTGAGAAGCATTTCTTTATGAAGACTTTGCATCCAAGAGATCTGACAACTGAACTATAAAGCCCAAAACCTAACCTAATTTGTCAGATAATATTGTCTGTGTCATGATTTTATAACCTTGTCATACACACAATTAAATTACAGTCATCCATGTGACCCTCTCACTCACCAGTTCTTGTTCCAAGTGTGTGCAAAAGCTGTGATGAGGATGAGCTGGATGAGGATGAAGGCAAATCCTCCCACCACACCAACATAATGCCAAGCTGGGGTACAGGGAGAGAAATAGGAAAAAAAAGTTTGATTTATTTCAGGGAAAGGAGAACAAGCTGTGAGTCATAAATCAGCTGTGATATTGGGCTTGTGTCTCCTTTGGTTTTATTGTTCCCAAACAAAGTGAAGTCAAGCTGTAGAGATTTATGGTCCCAATAATTCCCATCGTGAAGAGTGCAGGTCTCTGCTGCCCTCTGGCAGGACTCAGATGATGGTGCACGACACCGTCACTTGTAGTTTCCTACCATGCAGGAAGGACTCTGTTGGGATGAAGAAGGCAGCGGTGCACATCCCGAGCAGAGTGATGAACTTCAGGAACCAGAAGCTGCAGGTCAACACAGAAAAACACTTTAAACCTGAAGACTTTTTGTAATTTGCATTAATTCATGAACATTTTTGTTACAATTTTTTTTCTATTATTATTCTGTTCTGCTTGTTATTTCCATTCACATAACTGTCTGAGTAATCAATATTGAATCAAACTGTCAAAAAGAGAAGAGCATGCCTGGTATCATGAGTACAAGAACAATCAGAGAAATAATAAAAATGACAGATTTAACCACTTAGGCTGAAAAAAGGAAGTCTGGTTGTGTATACGGTTTACAAAAACTAAGTTAGGTGTGTATGATAATTTACAAAAGGTGTAAGGTGTTGTCATACTATTTTGTTATTTGTATCAGGAAATATGTTTAAAAGAGTTCACTTGCAGGGGCACTGGGTCACTCCCTGAAGCCCTACAGACCTCTGAGAGCTGTAAGGCCCTGAACCTTTCACCGTGGATAAAGACTCTTGCGAGTAGATTTCTACCACTGTGGAGCAGCAATCCAGTCGGTCAAATCCTAATCTGAGCAACGTCACAGCTCTAATCGGCCATAATGGAAAGTGTGACAACAAAGAGCTTTAAATAGACCTGCAGGCCGGGTGAGGTGAGCCAAGGGAGAAACACAACACAGACCGTAGAGGAGTATTTAAAGATGCATTGAGATTGACACTGATTCAGAGAAAGATCCAGACTCATTTCTGGAGTTAAAGGGCAGTAAGATTGGATATGAGAAAATGTGTTTTGTAGCATGTTTGGGAATTTCAAGTTCCCAAAGTAACTGGAAAGTCTTCCTCTCTGACTGCCTGTCTGTTGGCAGGATTTAAAAAAAAACAACAACAACAACAAGGTCATGCGTTTGTTGGATGCTTGCTAGGATGTCATGACGTTTACACTGTGTTCATGTGCAAGTACAAATGTACTAGATTTCTAAAAGTTGAACTGTGCCATATTCACAATTTCTTGTAAATAAAGCACAGAATAACTTGTGTGGTGTTTGCTTGAAGTATTTATAAGGATCTGCTCCTCCCAGTCTGGAGGGACATACTGTAACTGCTGTGGTAAACCCTGAGGATCACTGACCCGTTGTGTATGAGCGCTCTGACGTCCTGACTGGACTTCACATCTATGAGGAAGATCGCCATCATTAGGTAGAAACAGGAAGTGCCGAAGCAGACTCTGTAGACCGCCGAGTAGCCCACCAGCATCTCACAGTGGCCCCCACCATGCGCCTGGTCACACACCATGTTGAAGAAAGGCACCTGAAACACACACACACACACACACACAGTAATATCTGCTGCTGCATCTGTGTATGTGTGTGATAAAATGATGCTTTAATCTCTTGAGTACCCAGATGACAATATCTTTATTCACATTAAGAACAAAAAAGCAGCTTAAGTAAAGCAGCACCATATGTTTCCTCTCAAGACCACAGGTTTATTCAGACAGACAGTATGAAATAATGTGTCTTCAGAAAATTACAGTATGTAAACATGTTCTTGTGGAAACCCTATTTAGGAAGTATAAACCTGAAAATGATCATGAAAAAGTGAGTTTTTCACGATGAGCCCTCTTTAAATGTGTTTTAGCTAGTTTGTATTTCAGTTGATTTGTGTCATGGAAAAAATAATATCCAGTACTCACGTTGTTCCTGACGAGCTCTGAGACAGTGCGGGACAGCATGAGGCAGGAGACGGCACAGCTCATGATGTGGAAAAGGGTGTACATGACCCGTGTGCTGGTGGAAGATTTGACTGGAGGACAGAAGGCACAGCAGAGCGAGCAGGGAGCCGGTCCACAGCAACAGCATATCTGAGGGCGGAGAGGACGGAGGATTATTCACTTATTCATCAGAAAACAGAGCTGGTCATAACCATCTCAAGTGATGAATCAAGTGATATCTATACAGTGACATTTGATATATGCCTACAAATATGAGGTGCTGGATGAGCACCATTCTTTGGTTTGCTGCTCCTCTCTGTCTAAAATGTTGCACCACAGGTGCTCAGTTGATCTCCCATCTAGTGACTGTGAAGTCCTCACTCTTAACCTTTCAGTCCTCCAGTTCTGTTTCTCTGCACATTTATTCAGGTTTTTCCTTTCATCCTTTCCTTTTCACCCCTCTGCTAATCACATGCCTGTTTTTAATCAGGGAGGCATCAGTCCTGATATTGGGCCGATACTGACTCAAACTAGAAAAGCACTCAGACAGCGCAGACCTCCACCAAGACAGCATTGAGAGAGTGTATTCTCCTGCAAGCCCACAACGCCTAAGAGTGAATGTGTTGACTTTGACTAAAAAAAACAGTCAATATTTGACTGATTTCTGGCCGCGAATTTGTCATCTATGCACAGTTTTTCACGATTATTTCAGAAAATATTAATATTTAATCGTAAGAATGTCTTAAAATTATAAATTGAGGATTATTTTCCAAATATTTTGAGACCAGTTGCATTGCTCTAAGACCTTCCTACATGAAGTTATTGTTAACAAAGCATATTTGACCTTGGTGACCTTGAACTTTTACTGATCTTGACCAAACTGAATTGGTGTCTTCTGGATTCCTATATTAGTTTATATACCAGATTAGGTGATGATTGGCTGAAAATTGTACACCAAGGAGTGTTCAGAAATATGCTAAATCTCCCATACATTACTATGGCGTGACCTTTCATTTGACCTTGATGACCTTGAATCTGATCTGATCACCACCAAAAATTAATCAGTTTTAAGTTAGGCCACTTCTGACCAATCCTGAAAATTTTGTCAAAATCCATCCATGACTTTTTGAGTTATTTTGCAAACCAACAAATAAACAAATAAATAAACTAGAAAAGTGCTCAGAGAGCGCAGATCTCCACCAAGGCAGCAGCAGTGGCAACTTTTTATTATTTAAAGTTATCCCCACCGCCAAGGAGTTATGTTTTCACTAGGGCTTATTTGTTTGTTTGTTTGTTGTTTTGTCGGTTTGCAAAGTAACTCAAAAAGTTATGGACGGTTTTTGATGAAATTTTCAGGATTGACTGGAAGTGGCCTAACTTAAAACAGGTGGTGGTGCCGTTGAATCCGATCCCCACCAAAAATTAAAGTGATTAATTTTTGGTGGTGACCACTTCTGACCAACCGTCCACAACCTGTTGAGTTATTTTGCAAACCAACAAACAAATAAACAAACCCTGGTGAAAACATAACCTCCTTAGTAGAGATTATAACTGGACTATTGTGATTATTAGCAATTCAATTCAATGATTAGCTGCATGGCTGAAGACAGCTCTTTGGAGGTACTTCATGCTCATTACTCTACTAAGTTCATTAGCAAAGCCAGTGTATCAAGTGATGATGGCAGCACGGCTAAATACAACACAACCAACCTACAGGTGCTAATTATGGGATTGGGAGCATTTCCATCACCTCTTAGCAGCTCTCAACAGCCAGATGCTCATAGTCAACGACACTAACAGCGCTAATAGTTCAAACAACAGCAAAAGTGCTGACAGAGATAATGGTGTTAACCTGAGGGGGAAAGTAGTGCGTAGATATTACACCTCCACAACAACACAGATGGTTAGGATGGAGTTATCAGCTTTAAATCTCCAAATGTGAGCAGTGCAGCTAGGGGCACACATACATGCATGCACAGCCCAGCTAACACTGCTGTGTTTTGCTGTGAATATATAAGATATGAGGCTAATCAGGATATGATAAATGAGCCAGGAGAATCTGCATTTTCTGCTCCCGGCAAAATGCCTGAAAAAATAAGTAATTTAAACCAGTCCTCTGCGTTATCTAGCTCCAAAAGAAACAACGTTTTTAGGTTTCTCCATCACAGTAAAGACACTGAACAGTGTGAGTCACTTATGGACGCATTGGGTCAGACAACTTTACACCAGCAGAGTGACTGTGAGAGCAGCGATTAATCTATAATGAGTCCAGCAGCAACTGTCTGGACTGGTTCTGATTCTGACAAATAAGAGCTCTGGGCAACTGGGATGCAAGCCCATCACTGCTTATCCTGAACTAAATCTAAGGAGACAAAAAAAAAAAAAACGCCCACACATCCGTCTGATGCTTCAGCAAACTCTACAGATTACAGTCTGGAGGTCCAGCTGTATCATCAGATGATAGGATGGAAAAATGTTTCAGCTTTGCACATTATGTGTATTTTTTCTCAATTATTCTGGGAATGATTCGTCACATGGAGTAAAAAAAAGCAAAAATGACCCCAGGATAAAGCCTGTGAGTTGTCCATGTACTGCACCGTGTTTATGAACACTGATGCTCATCACATGCAGGTCATAATCTGATGGATAATGCAGAGAAGATTATCCGATGTCTTCTCATTGAAGGAAAGACTGAATAAAAATAGAGCTTCGATCATGAACAGTACCTCAAAAATGATTTGATCCAGTAACAGATGAAACGTGATTAGTAGGACAGTTTGCCCAAACATTGTTCACAGAAATATCAGAAATAGTCACCTCTCCTCTATCTTTTACCATCTTAATATTCACCTCTCCTCTATCTTTTACCATCTTAATATTCACCTCTCCTCTATCTTTTACCATCTTAATATTCACCTCTCCTCTATCTTTTACCATCTTAATATTCACCTCTCCTCTATCTTTTACCATCTTAATATTCACTAAAGAAATATGTTTCTTTTGATTATTCTTGTTTGCTTAGGAGTCCATTTGTGTCAAAGGTATTTTGAAGTTTTCTATTGTAACTGGATGAATCTCCACAGACACAAATCACCAGTGAGTCAGAGAGTAACCTACTTTCTGAGTTGAGAGTCTGCTGCCAGCTTCCCTCACCATCCCTAACCATGCAGGACTTGGAAAAAGATTAAAGCCATGAAATTCTCTTGGATCCACGACGTGGAGTAGTGGGTACTTAATTTATGTTTCTGACCTAAACAAAATCAGTGGATATTCAGCCTTTCAATTTAATCTGTCCTGAATCAAATCATATTTATCATATATATGTTAATCTCTCCTTTATAGACCATGTGGCAGGTTGTCAGTAATAACATATACATTTTTCCTTTTTGCACACTGAATAAAAAAGCTTATGCGCTGAAATAGTGGCACAGTGCAGCTTCAAAATAAAATGAAAATATGTTAATCTTCTTTTTTAATGTAGAACCTCCATTAAGTCATCTTACAGACAGCCAGGTGTTTACAACCATTCTAACGCTGCACATGTCTATCCTCTGGCCCAGTTTAAGCTTTATAATGACGGATTAAGAGTCACCGTTAAGTGAAAGTTGTTGCAGTGAACCAGAGCACTCAACTTCAGTAAACAGAATAATTATTTGGATTTCAAAATAGCCACTGGGTACAAATAAAAGTGTGTTTCACACTGCATATATAGGTCAAATATAAGTGTGACAGGCCTGCTGTGTCTATTTCAGTACTCATTCTACCAGAGTATATCACAAAAAATTAGTCAGTATACTTTTCTGGCTATACTGACCTACAAAAAGGCATGAGGAAGTAGTATGTCCCAATATTGTATGCATAGTGCATGCATATATACACTATATACACTTGGTATAACAGTAAAGCTGCTTGAAAAGCAGCCTGAGCCTCTGACTGGGTGAGTGATGAAGTTACATGATTGGTCAGGGGTGTAACTTCAGGGCTCTTACTTCCTCTGAGGGCTTTTAAAGGTGATCCAATGCTTTAGCTACAGCTTATTTCAAATGTGTCTGCATGTGAAGAGTGAGACAGCCCTTGGACGTTGTTACTATTGTAATGTACTATTGTGTCACAGTGTTAGAAATGCTGCACAAATACATATGTTGCATGACATGTTGCATAACTGGTAACTGAGTCCATTTTCCGTGAAATAAACACAAAATTAATTTGATGTAAAGTTACATTTTTAAATGTGATGTGACTAAAATAATCTCCCAATAGTACATTTAATCCAAAGTGTTTTATGTTCAGTGGTTTCTTCCAGTATTGCTGGTTCTCTGTGATCACAGATTTCGGTGTAACTCTTGGAACGAATGCACTCTGTGTGTTCTTTGTAGAGGCACCATCCAACATGAGTAACAGAAGTCGCCTTCCGTCTCTCATCAGGCCCTGAATGTGTTCAAAATATTGATGTCTGAAGTTCAAGCTGACAGTCAAAGAGACTTTTCAAGCACTTTTTTGACAGGTGACCAATGAGGTATTTTGTTTACATGCAAAATACATTTGGTTTAGCGTGGCTATCGCGACGACTTGCTCTGTGAGCATCGTCTGGCCAAGCTACCTTGTAAACAGAGTTCTCAGAGGGCGGGCTTAACCCACATCTATCAAATGCCTCTGTGTGCTACTGGACGAAGCTTCAACCAATCAGAACACTCTTTAATCTGACGTATGCATAGAGATGAAAACTGCTTGATCCAAAGAACTAGTGCGTCATTGCCTTAAACACACCTCAATCCAGCCGTTGGAAATGCTAACTTTTCATTGGTCCCCATTTCTAGGTCAATCTGAAATCAAAGAGAACGGCAACTTTGCCAGACTGACATGGTCGTGAAATTTTGTGCAGCGCCACAGGAAGTATGGGCGGGCCCAGGTTACATTTGGTTAGTTTCATGCATCTGTTTATGCTCCGTATTGCTGATATTTCCGTACTATGTTCATTCACAGCTCTATTAGCGTGACCTGAAGCCGGCTGTATACTTGCCATGTTTGCTAGCATGCGTGCAATTGTGCTGTCAAAATGGCGCTGGCGAGTGCAGTTGGTTACATCATTGGTGGGCTCAAACCATTTTACTGCTGCCTACCAACCTACTGGTGAAGCAGAAGAAGCAGAGGAAAGCAAGAAAAAAAAAAAGGTCACTGTCAAACGAACTTTGCTTTACAAAGTTTGAGAGCCATGACAGCTCTGTCAGCAGTGGTGCAGGTCTGATGAATGCAGGACAACTGCTTTTCTGAGATCTTTTCTTGGTTTTAACAAACCAAGGTTGGTTGTGAAAATTCTTCCAAATCTTGTCTTTGCATCCTTCCCCATGGTCTCCGCGATTTCTTTCCATGAGTTCTGTGCTCTCAGATCATCTCTGTTCCTCCTAAGTAGGATCATACAGATGTCTGTAGAGACAGACCTGTTCCCTCAGCTTGGTTTCCAGCACATCCATCCTCTTCCAGCTGTTCAGTGTTTCCTGTTTGGCATGTGCAAGACAGAAATTTGGTCGTGCACACGACAAGCAGACACGGGGCCTTTTTGTGCTGCGCACATTGGGTTTCCACGTCATTTTGACGTCACGATTGCATGTGCGCTAGCAGACAGCCGGCTTAAGGCTTCAGAGCGAGTAAAGCCACAAAGAAAGGAAATGTCTAAGTAGTAAACTGGCCTGTGTGTGTTGTGAAGTGAGCTATACCATGAGGGATTAGTGATATGCTGTAACGTTACTGTTAGGCTTTACGTTATGTGGTATCATTGTAATACTGAAATGATGATATACTGTAACAAATACTCAGGTATACAGTGTGGATTCATTTCTTCTGTGGAGTTGCTGCTAACATAGAGATGAGCTTATGCAGGCTCTGAAAAAAGAAAAGCATAATTTCAATTCGATCAACATGGCCAACATGGACAAAAACCTGACTACAGCTGTCCCTTAAAAACATTTTCTGCAGCTGAAAACAAACCTTTTCCTCCTGGATTGTTGACACAAATTATCACAAATCTGAAGTCAATTAAATCATTTTCAAAATTTAAATAAATGGAAGCATTTAAATCATGTCTTGCTGCTATTTGACTTAAATTAGCTTTCTGGAGCTCTTCATATAGATCTCTGTGGTTGTTTTGTAGGTTGCTGTGGAGATTTCCTCAGGCGGTTGCCACAAGTGTTCAGTGTGACTTATATGGTGCCTACTGCTGCAACGTCATCTTTCTTCTACCCCAAATATTTTTAAATTAGAGACATTTTATGTGTTCGTCCCTCATGACCATTAACTTCATTTCACAGTCACTGACATGCATGGGGAGGAGGTATATAGGGCAACAGTGCTTCATCTGATTGGCCAAATACATTGACAATACAATACAGTACAATACAATACAAATACATTACAGGTCAAGCTGTGTTTTGGAATATGTATATTGTGTCTGGGATATTGTGATGACGGTGAATTTTAGATATATTGTGCAGTCCTTTGTATCCCCTTTGCAGACATGGCAGGTTTATGATAATCAAGCAGAGGAAACTTTGCCAGGATCCTCTTTGTAGATTTCAGCTCCGTCTTCAACTCCCTACAGAAACATCTGCTGATCCAGAAGCTTCATCATCTCCACCCCCACCCCCCTTCTGATCCACCTTATCCACCAGTTTCTCACCGACAGACTGCAAGCAATAAGGGTGGGCTCAACCATATCCCCTGTACTCACCATCAACACCGGGGTTCCACAGGGATGTGTGTTGTGCCCATTCCTGTACATTCTCTACACCAATGACTGCCTCAACATTTCACCCATCACATCTCATCTCAAATATCAGACAACACAGCCATCCTTGCACTTCTCTCAGATAACCAATCCACTCTGGACTATCACAACACAATCACTCACTTCACCAAGTGGTGCACAGACAACCATCTTGTCAATGTCAATAAAACAAAGGAACTACTGTTTAGCCCCATCTCATCCCAGCTACCCACCATTATAGACACCCAAACAGTTGAGACAGTGAACACCTTCAAATATCTGGGAATAACTCTCGACAAAAAACTAACCTTCGATCAACACACCATGGAAAAAGAAGCCAACAGAGACTGTCATCCATCCGCAAACTCAAAGGAATATATGTTGCACCCCACCTCCTGTTATTACTTTACCAAAGCATCATTCAACCCATCCTCCTGAACTGTTCCACATGTTTCTTTATGTCATGCTTTCTGTCACCAACCTGACCAAAGTCACATGCATCACAAACACAGCTGCCAAACTCATTAGTCTCCTCAGCCCAACCTTACAGAACTAAACAACAGGTCCAGCTCCTGCTTAGAAAACACCATAACACAAGACACCACTCACCCACTACACCAATACATCACCCCTCTAGCCTCATGGCGTAGATACAGAGCTATCAAGTTCATGAGGACTCGCTTCAGGAAAAGCCTGATCCCTGCAGCTATAACTGCCCTAAAGAACAGGCCCCACTCATCTGTCTGTATTTTAATTTCGTCTGTCTGTATAATGCATTGTCGCTGTCACTGTTACATGTAGTTGTATGCTGGTACTGTGGGTATTTGTCCTTGTGCTGTGTAATGTTGTCCTTCTATAATGTGACATCAGTGAAGACAAATTTCCCTACGGGGACCAATAAACCAAATCTAAATCTAAATTTGGGCAAGTTCTTAACATGCAGTACATATGTGTTGTATATTCCTTTTATCAGATTTGTCTTCAGTTTTTGACAGGTATGCAGTATCTGTTGGAATTACTTGCTTCATTACATATCTTTCACAATTTTATTTTTTAAGACAGGCTACTGTGGCGTCAGCATGACATTCACCTTAATGATGGCCACAGGATGGGTGTGCTGGCAAATTTGGTAGGACAGTGTAACCTAGGTCAGAGTTACAGGTCCACATCCTACTAGCAGTCCTTCAACGGTTGCTTGTCCAGCTAAATATAACTGGAAAAATAATTTCCCAAGTTGGGATCAATAAACTAATTCTATTCCATTCTATAGCTGAGAGTCTTTCCATTTTTTTCCAAATCGGCATGTTTCCAGATTTAAGACAACATGCCCTACAAGTGACGCCACTTTCGACGGCAGTGTTTGCCAGCATATTGGGGGAAAAATGATTGCTGATATTTATACAAATCTTTGATATTATTCACAAATTCTGTACTCCTGTTTTGCAACAAGTAATAATCTGAATGTAACGTCTTGCAGGGAGAAGATATCCCTGTGTACTACTCACTAGCTTTCATGCCTGTTGAGGAGATTCCCAAAGATGACATTACACTGACATCTCCCAACCAAGAAGACCTTATCAACCCTGCTGGAGCAAAGAAACCCTCAACACAATGTTGCAAAACCACGCACCGCAGATCATGACCGCCAATCTGCCATCCTTCCACATCTGCTCTTCCAGCTACAGGTGACCTTTGTAGTTCATTGTTACTTCATTAGTAAAACTGACATCTGCAAGTACTCAGTGTAAATATTTTCATCCCAGTGTTTGTGGATGAAACAATGGCGTGTCATGATCAGCGTCCAGGAACTGCTGAAGTGATGGCTGTTGACATTTCTCAGGTACATTTCTTCCAAAGGTGCACATTTGGATCCTTTGCAAATTCTTGTGGTTTTTTGACACTACAGGGTATTTTCACTTCCATGATAAATTATGCTACACTATATGGCACTTTGGCAATTAACACTGTTAAATTATGTCAACAGGGAGTCACTGTTCCTCTGTGTTATCCACTACTGATCCAGACTGTTGAGCTATCACTTCACACACAGAGCGACAACATAAGAACAACACCACATGTCCAAGACATTTTTTCTGTTGATCAGGTGTGGGGTTGGCAGGTTTTTGGATGTGGTAGTAGGTCAGAGGGAGAAAACTCTCAAACATAATGTTACACTGCAAACATGCACACAGGAACCTCTATTATCACACCACAGTCAAAAGTAATTAAGAGGAGGTGCTGGTTAGGACAGCTCCCTACTTCCCATTGTTATTTCTGTTGGTGCAATACATACTATCCAGCTTAAGTGGCACTCCCAATAATTCTGATGGTAACTGCTTATATGAATCTATAATTGATAACAGGAATTCAAGAAAAAAACTTTGTTGAAAAGCTTACAGAATCACCGGCTCATTATAGGATGGAGAAGAAAAAGGGAAAGTATTGTACGTCCTCAAAATGACTAATCAGTACAACTTGGAATATTTTGGTGGTCTGGTTATTCTGTATTGTGCTCACTGCATAAAAAACAGTCCTTGGCAAATGGAAAACACCGGTGCAGGAGGTCCAATAACTGTAATTTATGCCAATACTTTAGATCTGTCTAATGTTAAAGACTGACATCTTGCTGGTGCGAGCTCACAAAGGCAAATATTTTGAAAGTTTGATTCCAGTCTCTGGCAAAGATACTGAACAAACAATTAATTTGGTGGAGTCATTAAACAAAGTCAATACAAAATCCCTGTACAACTGAATAACTCCTACACCAACTGTATACCAATATATTTATACCAAATGTGTGCAAGGCCTGGTTTAGAAATTTGCTAATACACCTGAAGAAATCAAAGATGTGTCAAAGCAACTACGACATGGTTTCTCTACAAAAACAAGCCAAGGCAAACCAGAAACTCAAGCTACATGCAGGCAAAGGCAATTAGAGCAAGATCCAAATGCATACAGCTAGCAGACAGAAAAAACTAGCAGTAGGTCCTATAGAAACTAGAGCCAAACATGCTATAGTGCAGGCGGCGAGCAGACAGAAAAAAACTAGAAACAGATCCCATAGAAACGAGAGGCAAACACATGAAGGTGAAGTCAACTTGCAGACAAAAAAGTCTCAACTCAGATCCCACAGAAACTTTCAAACTAACAACTGAAATAACAAGTGACCATCATTTGTGTGTGTCTGCTGAAATTTGACTGAAATTTGTCAGTGAAGTAGAGAGGTACCACGAGAGGTACCACGATGAGCTCAAAAGTGACTATATCTGACTATTGGTGAGATTCCTGAAGACCTGAAAGCAAAAGATGATTTTTGGATATGTCACAACTTCTACTCTTTTTTCTTTTCTTCCATCGATAAATGTTGTTTATTATTATTATTATGTTTTTATTCTGTTATTACCTTTACTGATAGCGCAACTATGAGACATTCAACTGGTCATTACCTAACAACAGAATTAATCGGTATATATTGTTACATATCACTTATATATGAATGCTTTTGATACAAATGCTTAAATAAAAAACAACAAAAAAAAAACAACTTCCAACCTTGCATGCTAGTACCTTTTGAAATAGTATATAATGATGGTGATGGTATAATATACTGAAGAAATAATACAAACAATCCTGAATGTCATTTGCATCAACATAAATTGTCAAATCCAATTAAGATATAAATGGTTAAAAAACTCAATTTGTCACCTTGTTTTTCCATTCATAGCTTTACAGTGGAATGACATATTACTGCATATTTAAGACCACAAAAACACTTTGAATTACTGGTGAATGTAAGATTTTTTTTAAAAAAAAATTGACGTTTTCTTTTATCATGGTCAAATTATTTGTAATACTACTGCAAATATCTGTAAATCTACATTACAAACATTTCTGTAAAAATCTGTAACCATCCATCCATTTTCTACCTCTTATCCTCTCATAGGGTCGTGGGGGGCTGGAGCCTATCCCAGCTGTCTTAGGGTGAAAGACAGGGTACACCCTGGACAAGTCTCCAGTTCATCACAGGACACATAGAGACAGACAACCACTCACACTCACATTCACACCTACGGTCGTTTTAAATTAGCCAATTAACCTAATCCCCATGCATGTTTTTGGATGGTGGGAGGAAGCTGGAGTACCTGGAGAGAACCCACACAGACATGAGGAGAACATGCAAACTGCACACAGAAAGGTCCCGGGCCGGGAATCGAACCCAGTACCTTCTTGCTGCGAGGCGACAGTGCTAACCACTACACCACCATGCCGTCCAAATCTGTAACCATTTCCAGTAAAAAAAACTTGTTGTGTTTGTAGTGTGTAGTATATAGAATATTACAGATCTGAAGCAAAAGGGTGGGACAATGTAACAAGGTCGTAAATTCCAGATCGGTCTACTGCTTCAGCACCATGGATAGCGTCATGGATTTTTTTTTTTTTAAATACACAGCACAGTGAAAAGTCCTGCCGGTCGACACATCAGGAACTGTCCTGTAACTTTTCAGGAGTGAGCAGGACTCACTCCAGCTGTTTGTCTATATCACTATAAGATCTCCTGCATCTTTCCAAGTATCCAAGAAGATAATCTGAGAAGATAATCCTTTGCACCAGTTTACCTTTCCTTATATACAGCAGTGGCTTCATATCATACACATGACATTTTGATACATTTTTAATGTTTTTGATATTGATTTCAGATTTCTGGTTTGGAACAGGAACTCCATAAATTGTGTTATTTAATTTTAATAAATCAAATAATTACTTTTTTTCATTAATACATACACAAACATATGATATCAACAACAAAAATAAAATCTGTTTTAGGTATAAGGATTATTTTACCTAAATATAATTTATATTGGCAATATTGTTTTAATATCACTTTTTTGTGGCTCTCATCAATCTATTTATTCTTTTTCTAACTATAGTAACTTTAATTATTTTTATTGTTTAATTAACCTGAATTTATTTGATTCTCAAACTCAGAGCCCATAGATATTAGTTTTATTCATTGATTAATAGGGAAATGGAAATTCAATGAATTCATGCAAATAAAGCCGAGTCCTAAATCTGCAACATGTAAAATGCACATTCTGCCACTGTGTTGTTCCGTGCACATTGTGACACTTTGCAGGATCTTTATAGTCTCTTTATAAAAAAATGCATGGTGGTCAGTCATGGTCAATGGATAGATAGATAGATAGATAGATAGATAGATAGATAGATAGAGCTTGCATGTTCTCCCTGTGCCTGTGTGGGCTCTCTCTAGGTACTCCGGCTTCAATCCCACCAACTGATAGACTGTAAAAACTCTGACCAATCAACTGACACTCGGTCTGAATGGAAAGAACCAATCAGATACCTTCAGGGGCGTTACTAGATTTTAAGGACAGAGGGCTTTTGCGGCATTCATGTTGTACTTGGAAGTCGAAATTTACGAGTTCCAAGTCGTGAATTTCAACTGTAACGGCCCTCGAAATCAGATTTTTCAAACCTCACCAACCCCGAGTTGACCACAACAGGGATCAAATAAAGGAATTCTTCTTCTTAAGCTCCACCCCCCTCCTATACACACGCACACACACACATATACATATATGTGTGTGTGTGCGTGTGTGTGTATATATATATATATATATATATATATATATATATATATATGTGTGTGTGTGTGTGTGTATATATATGTATAGCCTGAAGGTTGGGTCTTGGGTGCAGTTGGGTGTTCCAACAGGACAGTGACCCCAAACACACATCAAAAGTGGTAATGGAATGGATGAATCAGGCTAGAATGAAGGTTTTAGAATGGCCTTCCTAAAGTCCTGACTTAAACCCCATTGAGAACATGTGGACAATCCTGAAGAAACAAGTCATGTCAGAAAGACAACAAATTTAACAAATGTTCTAAGTGTGTGTGTAAACTTCTGAACACGGCAGAGGGTCGTTAGTGGCTTTGAACGGGACGTTTTACAACTGTGGTGATGCAGAATATCGGCTCTCCTCTCCCTGCTGAATCTTACTGTCAGATGTTTAAGGGTTGTGTAGGTTTGGACGGAGTAGTGACGGGAGGAGGTGGTGAAGCTTAAGAGGAAGAAGAAAAATCCTTTATTTGATCCCTCAATGAGGGAAATTAGAGGAAGCTGAGAGGAGGTGCTACTTTCAAATCTTGCTAGCTCTCTAACATGACAGACTATATAGCTTTAAAAGTACTTGAGTATGTCTATTATATGCTGCTTTGTACTTCTACTCCACCATATTCATTTATTATATACAGCTAGTGTATATTTAGAAGTTGCTTTGCAGATCCTAATATAAGCTTAATAAAATAAAATAAAATGTAAAGCATTGTTATAGACTCCTAGCCAGACTATTTTGCCACAAGGGTGCGTTTAGATTTCTAGGCTAATGGACTCCAAGACAATATTTCAAAATTGAAAAAAATTGAAAGCTCCACTTCTAGCTACAACATTAAAACACTGCTTACATTATTCAAATAATACATATAATGCAATGCATAAACATGTGTAGCTATTTTAACTGTTATTTTGAAATAATAATAATTATTAAGTTTTATATTGTTCTTTTTTAGTTAAATAAAAGATCTCAACACTTCCTCCATCACTGGCCTAAATAAATAAATGTTTTGTTGCATTAAGATCATTTTCTCTACGAGCATAAAAAGTAAAATCAGCTACAGAGATGATATCTCCAAAAAGAAAGCTGACAGACTGACAGACTGACAGACTCCAGCTGCAGTGACTCCTGCTCAGCTCTCACCTGATAGGCCACCATGTTGAGGAAGTAGCTGTAGACGCCGCTGCGGTTCATCCCCTGAGTGGCCGACATTGTGCCTCTCAACTGCTTTTCATCGGGCGTGACAACTCTGCATTTGGCCATGAACCTCCAGCACAAACAGGCTTCCTCAGCGTTCCTGCAAAGATGGCATCCTCACATCCTCAAAGAGGCTGGAAACACAAGAACTTTTAACAGGCCTGGTGATGACGAGAAAAGAGTACAAAAAGTCCAGCAGGTTGCCCCTACATGCTTCTTATGCTGGATTAGCTGTGAATCTAGTTCAGCCAGGCTTCCTGTAGCCAAGAGCCTGAGCATGGGCACCGGGTCCGGCTGCTCTCAGTCCAGCCTCACGGAGGAAGAAGTTGTTTTTTGCTCATAGCCTGTGTGCTTTGGCTCTGCAGCGGCTGCGTTGGGTGCTGCCAGAAAAGAGGGAGAGGTGGTGGCGAATGCTTGGTGCCCTCCCCCGTCCTACCCGGTCAGATTAGGCAAAGAGTCTGTGAGGGGAGGAGGAGGTCGACAGGGACCATGTGTCCGTCCCATCTGTCCCTCCCTTCCCTTCCCCCAGCTCTGCACAAACCCCACAGTACAATGGGATTGGGCAATTCTCCTGTTTAATCCAGATTTAAACAATTAACCCTGTGTGATTTCTAGATGCTGATGCTTGACACCTTACAACCACCCCCCAATCTACTGAACCCCCTTCCCCAGACCCAGACCAGGTCCAAGTCTGTGTGTCCTTCATAGAAAGAGGCCATGAGATGTCCATAATCCCAACAAGTTATAATGACGACCCAGAAACTGTAAAGTGGGGCAGACTGGGCAATGGAACCAATAAAAGCTAGTGTGCATTAGTAAATGTGTTCACAGCTTAATAATAGATAATAGCCGATGGATTTTTTTTTTTTTTTTTTTTGGAGGGGGTCTCTAATGGAAGGCTGAAAAATGCACCAGGTGGAGAGTAAAGAATGAGTTGCATATAATATTTTAGTTTACAAATGATTCACATTTTTAATCCACTATTATCATAAAAAGACCTGCTCATAACATTCACTTTGTTTTACTTTACTGCCCAAATAAAAATGAATAAATAAATTCTGAAAATCTCAAAAGAGTCAAAAGAGGATCAAGTTGAACCTTGATGACAGGAGCAGTGTTTCTGTGGGGGAGAGGACTTTGTGTCTGTGCAGACCTGCATGCACAAAAAAACACTGTATAACAAAGACTAAAGCACAGAAGCATAAAAGGCCCATTTAAACTTACTGTAGTGATGAACACTCCTTTAATATTCTGCAAAAACAAGGAAGGACAAGGATCATGAGTGTACAAGCATCATGATGTTTCCAGTAATACTGTATGTTATTACTATTGTTTGATGGAAACTACAATGTTTTTAAAAAAAAAATCCAGATTGAGATGGATCGGGTCTTGTTTTATACCTGCTGGGACACAGAAAGGATTGTGCCTGTGAGGGAGACCAGGACTCACTAATCACTATGAGAGTATAAAGACTGACCATTACAGATGATATCCCACTGATGGAGAGTCTCTCATGTGGGTTAAAAATGAAGTCAAGGGTTGGGAGGTTGTTCCTCCCTGTTGCTGCTGTCCCTTTTTTAATTGTATTACCTTTTGACTTTGATTTTTTTTTTTAAATAATTGCACTCTAAAAAAAGAGAAAAAAACCAAAGAAAGATAAAATAAAAAATGAAAATAAAGCACTGAGTGCATGAGAAGAGACAGATTAGATTTGGGTTAGAGCGTAGGGCGGAGCGCTGGATAATCCCAGCATTGTTCAGCCCTCCTCTCAGTCAGGATGACCTTCACCAGCCAATTATTCTGTCTCTGTCCGCTGTCACTGACCAAGGCTTATTATGACACACAACACTTTCTAATACTGGTGAAATATACAGCTCAAAATAGCTTTTCCCAGCTATTTTTATTGTTGTGTTATTTATTTTTGAAGTGACCTTTTAGTCTTCTTATTGTTGTCTTTGACAGTCCAAAGGTCTGACAGTGAGTCTCGTTCTGCCCCACGGACACCATGTTCTGTATTATTATCTCTGTAGAGCACACATACTCTTTATACTTGATAAATTTGTTCACTCCTTGCTCAATATTTTTCACATTACTACCTCTTTACTTTAAAAGCTGCACAACTCATCTCATTATAGAAGCATATACTGTATTTTACATATATTTTTTGTTTTAATGTTTCTCATTTTCTACTGTAAATGTATCTATATTGTACTTATAATTCTCATCTTTTTTTGGCCATTGTTTTCCCTCATTGTGTTATGCAACAAAACACCAAGGGAAAGTCCTGATTCTAAGCTTCATCGTAAGGTTTGTTTCTCTGCTAGTCAGACACAATTTTACAATAGTTATCATTAACAGGTTTGTTATTTTTCAAATATATTAACAAACCTAATATATAACATGACATATGCTGATAAAGTGATAAAGCCATTCAGAGAAGAGAAAATCAAAGAGTAAAATTAGTTAAAAAGTGACAACAGAGTCATGTAAATGACACCCTTCTATGACTCTGTGGTGGCATCAGCCATCTTTTATGGAGTGGTCTGCTGGGTGAGCAGGGACAGGAAGAGACTGGACAGAGTGGTGAGGAAGGCCAGCTCTGTACTGGGATGTCCTCTGGACTCAGTGGAGGTGGTGGGAGACAGGAGGATGGTGGCTAAGCTATCATCCCTGCTGGACAACACCTCCCACCCCCTGCAGACACTTTGGCAGCACTGGACAGCTCCACACATATCCAGCAAGACGACGGCGGTCATAAGGAATAAACAATATTAATACTCACACTCACACACACGTTCATTCTGATGGAGGGAGACAGCCATCAAGATTCTGTCACATTTACGTATCTTGCTCAAGGACACCACGGCACATGACTACTGGAGGCTGGAATCAAACCATTGACCTGCTCTACCACTGAGCCACAGCCGTCCCTATATTTATATGATGACTTGTTTTTTTCACCTGATTTGTTGCTTATTTATACTTTTGTTTAGTTTTATTTTATTGTTATTGTTGCTCTATCCACTTTGCTGCTCTAGTGGTGGAAATTTCCCCATTCGTTGGACTAAGAAAGGGTTATCTTACCTTAGCTTCTCTTTAACTTATCTTATGTTTGACTGCACTGACTGCTTCAGGAGGACAATTTGATTTTAGGAGAGCATGTCCTCTCTGTGCATGGATCTTGGAAAAATGCAGTCTAAGCCAAACTGTTCTCCAGAAAAGCCATGCAGTCTGTCCAGGTTTACTTTCTAGGAAGTGAGGAACAAGCAACATGTTGAATAAGAGACTCTGCTAAGAGGCTTGGACTTACAAACCCGGTGAATGAAGACTCTCAGAGCACTTTAAATAAATCAACATTTGTAGGATTATTCGCCTGTGGAGCAGCTAGGCAGGCTGTGTGCACAAAGCTGGAAACACCTATAGCACATAACATCACATCTTCATTTAACCAGCTGTCACAAGCAAACTTAAACTGCACTTAAAAATAGTGTTTTTTACTTAGAAAAATCATGCCTCATTCCAGTTTTGAAGGATCTCTCCTCCTCTCTGTCTACTTCACATGCAGACCATCTATTTCCTCACTGTGGATTATTCCCTCTAACGGGTGTAAACCAGTAAGTCCAGTGATGAACACATATTGCTCTGAGCGGCATTCCTAGGGGCCCCACTCACTGTCACATAATTACTGCTGCCTTGTGGGAGAGGAGGACGTGCCAAAAAAAGGGGACAAACAAAAACAAATAAGCGGATGCCTGAGTGAAAGCGCTCAATCTATGGTTTCAATAGGCTTGTGCAATAACAGCTGGCTGACAGCCAAGCGTGTTTACAATAAAAAGGACAAGAAAAATGATCCATTCATTATTCATCTGGGACTCTTTCTGAACAAAACAATAGAGTGACGGTTTGTGACCAGTGTTGTTTTTTAACCAAAAAACAGTTTACATAGATGCAGGTGAACAAAAGTGTTGTAGAATTGTCCTTCCCATAGTCACACAATGTTCTCATCCATAACTGGGTGCAAAACTTGCTCATAAGTAGAAATTAGACTGTGTTTTCTGAGTCTGTGCCACCTTCTGTAAAGGTCTCCTATTACATACTTTTTGGCAATTGTAAATAGGTCTCAGACGTCCAACAATATTGTATTCAAAGTGTATTACCCCAAACTCAGCCCTGGTCCTGAATTCCAGCCAGTTAAAAATCACTGTATTGAGCTCTTGCTTGTTTGAGCCCACATTGTCAAAGAAGAGGAGCAAGCAGGGAAGGAGGTGACAGAATTTTTTTCACTCCTGGGGCCTCATTCACAGCCTATGGGGACACATACTACTGTCATACTACTGTTAGAACACATTTTTGTGTAAAACAGGGCTCCCCTGAAAGCCACTCTGTAATTCGAACCCTGGTCTTAGATGACTAACACAATAGTCCTGGACCACAAACCCTGATCCTTACCCTAACTATAAAAACTTTGAGATTTGTCCAGGACTGTCGAGTACTTGGTGATATCAGATCATCCATTCCTCTGCCTGAAAAGCTCCATTTAGTGCCTGTTTCTTGAAGACCCCCTGCTGAAAAGCCCAGTCTGCTCTGATTAGTTTATTAAATCTATGTTTTCTGATCTGGGCAGCCCACAACAAATGACAAAAAGTTGTGCATGAGCAGTGAAAATGTGATTTTTTTTAATGCTATGTTGCCTGTAACTCACACTTTTATGGCTGAATGTTGATCACTACAGGGACAAAAACATGAAGAACAGACTGGAGCAAGAGGGAGACCAGCTCTGTCCTGGACATGTCCTCTGGAATCAGTGGATGTGATGGCAGACTAAGTGTCCCTGTTGGACAACCTGTCCCCCCACAGGACACTCTGGGCAGCTCCTTCTGGAGCAGAGTGTGAAGTAAAGATGCTGCAGGTCCTTCCGACCCGCTGCTGTCTACATACATGTAATAATACAACAGGCATGTTCAATAATCAAATAGATGTGTAGTAATACTCATTATTCAAGAAAAACTTCTGATTTTTATTTCATTTTTTACTCACAATGAAATAATAATCTAAAATATCATTAATGCAATATATTTCCACCTGTACTGTGTACAGGGGCACTTTAGGACACACTAATTTATTTTGCCTTTTTATTTTATCATATTTGATTATATATTTTCATATTGGCTGTACCACTATTGCTGCTCTTAAATTATTTTTACACTGTGAATGTCCCTGCTGTGGGACTAATTAAGGTTTATCTTGTCTTATCTTACCTGGAAAGGCAAGGCGCTCATGTTTTTATTGGTGATAGCAAAACCTGACTTTCACATTTTGATGTTTAAATGCAAGACTTTTTGTGAAGAAGCTTCAAGATTTGCTTTTCCAAAATAAAGTTTTTGGGTAAGCCCTTTCACATGCACATGCATACATTTTTTGTGATAACCTTATTATCTGACATTCAGAATAAAACATCTTTTGCATCCTGCAGAGTCTCACCTGAGTCAGCCAGCATGACGACATCATGTCCCTGAGGCCTGAGTGCTGATGAGAGCTCCAGACAGTCATCAGTCATACAGCAGGATGAACGGGTTGGCATGACGACAGTGATGACTCTCCCACCCTGGTTCCATTCCTCAGGCTCCTCACGACCACACACATCTCCTGAAGGATGAGCAGGTGAAACCAGAGAGCGCTGGTGGGGTTTTCAGTCCCTCTCACAAGGCTGTTTGTCTTCCCTTTAATCAGATTATTTGTTATTGGACTGAAAAGGCTCAAAGGGCTGGAGGAGTCTGGGGAAACAGGAAGTCTGTTACAGTGGTTGAAGAGCTATTTGTATTAAAGCACACGTAAACCTCTTATAACAGTCAGGAATAGCACGAGGAGGAGCCCAGGAGTGATTTAGTAATCCGGACAGTTAAGCATTCAGACAATCCAGTTACTGTCTTCTTCTCATGATTACTTCTGTCAGATAAGAGGTGGTGGTGTGCAGGAGTATGAAAAAGATGAGGTCTGATACTGACTGGAGGACAAAATTGCTGAGTTGGAGGAATTTTTTTCACAAAGACACCATTATCTTCAAAGAGTGAGAGAAAAGGAGGTAAAGAGCAGGTTTGTGCTCACGAGGGAAGAGATTGGCTACAGGTGTACCTGTTCACCTGTCTGTCTGAAGCAGCTGTATAAAATATGATGAATGCTGCAGTGATTTCAACATTTGCTACTTTGCTTAGGAACTTCAGTGGGTTGAGAGGACTTTTTACAGTTTTTAGGATTGATTATATTGTGCTTTGAGAATGCTGAAGCAAACTGGAGCTGATTGAGGACAAAGCCAGAATGATGTCAGACAGATGAGACACCACAAAACCAGAGACACTTATGGATGCAGCCTTCTGTATAGAGAGAGACACTGACAACAACGGCTGTAATGTAATATATATATATATATATATATATATATATATATATATATATATATATATATATATACGTAATATAACTGTAATACAGTATGTGTTTGTGAGCGCAGCCTCTGTGAAGTCAGTGATGTTTTATTCTCCTGTGACAGAAACAAATTAATCCCTTTAACATACTAACATACTGTGTTTTATGTTTATTATGAAGTTATTCTGCAGTTCTTAGGCTTCATCCAGTAAGCGAAACTGCTGTGCATCAGTTCCTGTATCAAGTCGAAAAGAGTGAATAAAGCAAAAAAAAAAGTAAATAATAAAGATAAGGAACAAAAAACGAATCAAATATCCATATAAATTGACGGATTCTTCCTATTATTTTTTTTTTTCCGGTACCACCCCGTCTTCCTTCCGACGCTTGGCGGAACCTTTCTCTTCGTTCCGGGCTTCACTGGAGCAAACATGGCGGCGGAGGGAGATGTAGATTTGGACCTGGAAGCCGAGGAAAACTGCACCGGGAAACCGGCAGAAAAGCCTCGGAAACATGACAGCGGAGCCGCTGACCTGGAGAGAGTCACGGACTACGCGGAGGAGAAGGAAATCTCCAGCTCTGACTTAGAAACGGTGAGACATCCGGCCTGACGTTAGCCGGGACACATGCGGTCACTGCTGCTTAGTTTAACTGACACTGCCGGTACATCTTCACCGGCACCAACCCACGGGAAGTGTGAATTATGTGCGCTAAGTTATAAGTAACATAGTTATTCAGCTAGAGCCTTTCTTCCTCACAATGTGATAAAATGCTGTTCGTGTTTGTTGGACTGTTTGAACGATTAGCTCAGTGGCTAACTGCATCAGAGCTAACTAGCTAGCATGTTGATGGGATAGTGAGTCATAACACTAAATACAGAGACAGTAACAATGTAAAATACACATATTAATTAACAACAAAACTGTTATATAATATTGGTATTATATTGGTTATGAATGAAGAATGTAGTTTGTGAAATGTTTAAAAGAAAAGTGTCAAAGTCATTAGTTGTGTTGACACATGATCAGTGAACCTCTTGTTTTGGCAGAATATCATACTCAGTGAGGTTCCTTATTCACCAGGTGTTTGTGATCTAGCTCCACAATCCACTGAACTAATGATACTGAGTTATATCAGAATCAGAAACAAGTTTCTCGATCAGTAAGTTTGCACAAACAAGGAATTAAACTTGGTATCTTAGTGCAGGACATTTAAACATTTAAACATATTGCAGAGATAAGAACCAAAGATGATTAAGTGACTATGTAAAGCTTATCACTTCGTGTTGGTATAGTTTCTGTATTGATTCAGTTACTTGGACTGTAATGTGAGAATTAGAGAGGTATAAGTAGAGGATCTTGGACATACTGGATGTTACAATACCTGTTCAGGAATGGAAAATCACCTATGAAGTAAAGGAAATATCAGCTGGCATATTTGAGTAAGCAAAACAATTAGATATGTGAATTATTAATTGCTTTGCATTGTAAAATATCTTTGTGTTGTTCTGTTAAAAATCAAATCAGATTTCTTAGTAGACCAAAGTCTAATATGAGTTATCTTACTTCAGTATTTCCCATTTTATTAGTAGACAACAAACGAGAGCAGCCCATTTCTTCTTTTTTTTTTTTTTTTTACAAAACAAAACAAAACATTTACAAAACAAATGAAGTAATTAAATCTACCTGGATAGGTTTCTTTGTGGTGTGATGCTACAGTTTAATGGATTTAATTTTCTGAAATGTTTTTTTCTTTCAGGCCATGTCAGTGATTGGAGACCGAAGGTCACGAGAACAGAAAGCTAAGCAGGAGAGGTGAGAGCACTGTCGGTTCCTCCAGTCTTTACACGTGAGACAGCAGCAGCAGCGCCTTATTTCTGACAACACACCCACTGTCGTCTGTAAGAAGGGAAATAGCATTTGTTATAAACTCTGGATTTGTTCGTCTCATCCTGTCCTGACATGCAATCTGAACTTGGATGGAGAAGATGGAGCCTGATGAGTGTTTGTTTTTTGTTTCAGAGAAAAAGAATTGGCTAAAGTCACCATCAAGAAAGAGGACGTTGAACTAATTGTAAGTTTTTCTCTCAGTCATTCAGGGATTTTTTTTTTTTTGTCTGTTGATAATATTAGTTCAAAAAGGTGCAGTCCACTGAAATTGAGATGTTCAGGTGGCGTTAAAGCCTGTGAGTTTGTTTTAGGTACAGTACACACACTAAAGCATGTGTGATGTTATTCAGAGCTGATCTGATCTTGGTACAAGCTACAGTGAGTTGAACAGTGTATTTTCTGGTGTTCTTGTCACCGTGCAGATGGCAGAGATGGAGATTTCGAGGGCCGTGGCGGAGCGCAGTCTGAGGGAACACATGGGGAATGTTGTGGAGGCTCTGGTGACTCTCACCAACTGAACAAATCACACTGGACTGCTTCAAATACTTTTTCTTTTGCCAGAGTTCATCAAGACAATGAGGCTGAACTGAGCTCAGCTGGTGGAAGCTTTTCCCACAAAGCCTTTTTTCCTTCTTTTTTTTTTTTAAATAAAAAAAAAAAATAAAAGTTGACCTGCTCCCCTTGATTAAAGTTCTTGTTTTGCTGTCTGTGGAAAAGGGTTTTAAACAAGGATGAAAATACAAGATTTATTCAACACAAAAAACAAGGTACAATAACTGTACTGTCACACAAAAGGTAATGCAGGAAGTCAGTACAACAGTCTACACACTAAATGTTATCAGGCTGATTTGTACAAAATTACAAACCACTGCTTAAAAAAAGAAAAAAAAGTGATGCACCTCCTCAAAATGCAACAATCAAAATTACTGATTTAATGATGTTGCATTTTCCTGGTGGATCAACAGTTCATCCTTAACAATCAAAGCAGTGGAATCAATCTATCTGCTGCTTCCTCTCCATGGTATCGATACCCCAGAAAGACACTCGACAGGATGCAGCTTGGACTCTGAACAGTCTCAACTTCTTGGTGAAGTCCTTTTCACACATCTTAAGTCTTCCTCTTCTTGGTGGTGGGCCGGTCGAACACGTCCCTCACGCCGGCCGCCTTCTGCTTGAAGAACTTGCTGTTCTGAGCGCTCTCCTGGGCCCAGGCTGAGTCAAAGGACGTGGTGTCCTGGTCCACCAGGTGGGTGTATTTGGTGCGTCCAGAACGACCAAAGTTCTTGACCTTTTGAGGGAAAACAAACCAGGTAAAAAAAGTTTAAGAGGTTAACGTGACACTGACTTTTTTTTCACCGACAAATGAAAACACAAGTTCTGTTGACCCGTGATCGTACATGAAGTGACGTGAGTAAAAAGCAGCTGACCTGCATGACTTTGGGTAAGATGGTCTTGTTGAAGTGATCCTCCAGAGTGGGTGCACTGAAATCTCTCTTGTACACGTCCTCCTCTTCATCCTGTAACAGAGATCATGTTAACAGCTGACTATTCGCTGCCTGTGACACTGCTTCAAATCAAACTTCATGACCTCTGTAGTGAAGCGAGAAAGTTTGAAGAAGACCTGAGCTGAACGGGACATTTTAGTCACTACCTAACGGGAGGCTCTTTCAAGTACTTAACACGATTAAAGGAATATTTAAAGGTGTATACTGACCAAGACACAATCTAGAACATAAAAGTTAGATGAAACAAGTACTCATAAAAAATAATGAAGGACCAACCACAAGATGTCTGAAAAAGATTGTTTTGTTTTACAATATACAGTGAAATATGTCAGTTGATAGCTCCTATACTATATATTAGATATTTTGAAGCTTTCATGTGTCTTAAAACAGGTGGTTGCTAACGTGGTTGAATGAGACTATGGAGCACAAGTCCATCATGGAGCATCGGTGGTGACGTTAAGTCATATCCATAGTTTAAATATTATAATTTCATTTACGATTACGGTAACTCTTTGAGTGCCACAGACGTATATTTACTTCCTTTAAAATCCAATGCTTGAGTGCCATAAACGTATATATACACGTCTTTCCTTTTTCGGCAGCAGAGACAAAAGAGCTCTCACACAGCCTGTGAGTAATATTGGGGCTTCTGGGAATTGTGGTCTGAACATAAAGAGACGGTATACACCACAGAGATCAAAGCAGGAAGTGGAGATGATTGAGATTAAAGAGCAAAACAAACAGAATCTGGAGAAAAAGTGGTGATTTTTGGTGAAAGTGTCCTCTACTCTACCTCTGATAAAACAAGAATGGAACAAGATAAAACAAACATTTTTTTCATGATGAAATAGAGAGTCTCTTCTTTTATTTGAACTATTCAGTGTTTTCAGAGACATAGTACAAAATATTCTGTTTGTCTTAAAAAAATGACTCAAAATGGTCAAAAATGCTGGCACAAGGCACTTTGTGTTTCATAAAACAGCTGGCATGAAAAAAAAATTGTTTTACAACATACCATACCTATCAGTAATTTCCCAAGTTGGGATCAATAAAGTAATTCTATTCTATTATTCTATTATTATTTTTACTGTACTCACTCATTCTATTACTTATTTTTGCTGTTTTGTTCTATGTCTTACTTATGATTTCTTTATGCTGCTGTAAGAATGAATGAATTTCTCCTAAAGGGGATCAATAAAAATATTCCATTTTGTTCTATTCATTTGTTATCTTGCTGAACAAAACGTCCCAAGTATCAAAATGCTTGTTTGCCATAGAGCTCATTTTCTGAAATAATCCATATGACTGAATCTTGTTTTTCCTTCTGTATTAATTAAGTACCTAGATGGATAAACTCGTCCCACTCACCATGAAGAAGGCTCCTCTGTGGTAGTACTTCTGGAGGAACTTGTATTTGCCTTTGCTGGCTTTGTTGGTGACCTGTTTGCCGCTGTTGCGGAGCTCAGCCCGGCGCTCCTCCTCCGTCAAGCTGTGGAATCTCTCGATCTCGGCCTTCTCTTTCTCCATGCTGAGGACAGAACGCCACTCGGTGTCAGGCTCATTTCATCATAAAGCACAGTTCATTTCAGGAGCATCATACTGTTGTTTTACTCACACTTCTCTGGCCTCTCGGTCCCTCTTGATGCGCTTCAGCTCCCTGACTTTCCAGCCCTCATATTCCTCCTCCTCGTTCTCGCCGTCTGTGTCCAGAGCATCCAGAGCTGCCAGTGTGCGCCGGTTCTCCTCGAACTCCTTCTTGGCCTCTTCTTCTACTATCTTGAGGGTGTATCGCCGGCGCTCCTCAGCCTGCTTCTTGGCCTCTGCTTCCAGCTCTCTTTGCCTCTGCTCCTCTGCTTCACGCTCCGCTACAGTGATCCGGTCCTTTCTGTGTCAAACAGACAGAGGATACAGATTTAACGCCCTATGAGGTTAAAAGTACCTTGCACCTATAATTAACATATTTATCTTACAAAAATATTCTGGTATATTTGTCTTAGAATTTTAAAATTTTCTCTTTTTCTTAAAGGGACACTATGTAATTTTTTCTCACCGCGGATCCCCAGCCTGGAGCTCTTGTCATTTTATGGCCCTTTTACGCTTATGTAGTGCTTTATGTCTCTCTCTGCAGTTCATAGTTTTTTATAGACCAGAAAGACATGGAAGCCTCCGTATGAGCGACCCGCTCTATGTAAAGACAGATAACTGATTCTTCACCCAGGAGGATAAGTCAGATTGTTGACATATGTTATTTTACACCTATGAGGATCTATTTATGAATGAAGACGTTGATTTGAGGTAATAAAATACTTGAAAAATTACATAGTGTCCCTTTAAACTGTTCTAATGAAACTGTGTGAGCTGGTCTAATCTTTGGTCAAAGTGCTGACGAGGTAAGGAAACAGTTGCTTCAGTTCATACTTGCGAATGAAGACCGGTTTGAGGCGTGGCTCTGCCTCATCCTCGCTGTCTGTGTACTCCTCATATTCAGACTCCGACTCTGACTCCTCCCCTGACTTCCCCTCCTCCTCTACCTCCATGACCTCCATCTCCTCATTCTTGCGTTCAGTGGCTCGCTGCCGCATCATTGCTCGTCTCCTTTCTATTTCCTGTAAGGAATGAGAAAGTTTTGTAGTACAGAGCAGTTTTAAGTGTTAAATATAAACACTGTGAATGTATTGAAACAGTCCATGGAGAAACGCACACAGCCCGTATTCACAAACTTGCATTTTTTTTTTTTTTTTTACATTAGAGCTTGCAAACATGTTCTAATACAAATGCAATGACACCAATATGGGATCTTAAATCTAGCCATAAAAAAAAATTAAATTCTGACCCTACCTCATCATCCACTTCTTCCTCTTCCTCCTCCTCTTCATCCTCGCTGCTCTCCTCACGCTCCGGGTGCCATGTGCCTTCATCAGAGTCCTCGCTGCTCTCAGCCACAACTTCAGGCTCTGCGATCTGTCTGTGTCTCGCGAGCCTGAGGCCACAGAGACAGGAAGTCTTGTGATCAGATTTGGCACCACAACATTTAATGATGTGTCTACTCAAATGAAATGATGCGATGATACCTTTCCTCCACGTCCTCAGAGACGCGGTTGAGCAAACGTTTGAGACGTGGGTCAGAAACCTCCTCTTCCTCCAGCTCCACCTCGGCCTCCGCTTCCTTTCCCTTCTTCACAAACTGGAAGTCCTCCTCTTCCTCATCCGACGACTCCATTGGCGCGTAGTCAGGACGTTTTCCCGACACATACCTTTTCACCTTCACCTTCTCCATGGACAGCTCACCTGGGACAGGCAGAGATAATGATGAGCTTACCACCAGCGAGGCTGTCTCACCGGATACTGCCGGTCTAGACGTCTGATTGAATCTAGTTTTATTGAGGAACTTTCATCAGGAATAACAGCCCTACAAAAAATATTCCCCTAGTCACATTTATGAAGCATTTTTATTGAGACTGAGTCAGAAAAGTGATGATTTATTACTAATGAAATCTTTATTTTCCTTTTCAGAGAACATTAATGAGGTTTTTGAAGCAGATAAAATTAATTAAAATTCTAAAACAGTTCTGACAACCAGTATCCTGCAAAAAATATTTGCAGTTGCAGAATCCAATATTTCGGCCCGTACTAGCTGATACAGCTGAGTTTGTACCAAGTTGTTCAATAAAGTCACGCTTACTTAAAAATGAAGTAGATCAACTTTAGTTGTATACAACTCATTGTGGTAGCCACAGGCTATATCTTTCATCAAGTAATCATTATAAATATAAGTGGTGGATGAAGTATTCAGATCTTTTATTTCAAGCAATAATACCACGACTAAAAGACTGTGTGCTATATAAAACTAACCTGCATTGAAAATGATAAAAACAAACGCAAGAATATTCAGAGAAATAGCTGCTACTGTAATTACTCAGTTACCAATGGACTAGTCCTTCCAGCTGTTTTGTAAACGGCTGGGTGATTTAAATTAGAACTAAACATCATATATTAGAGGCTCTTTGAGCTTATTTGTGTGTAAAAATCTTTATTTGTCAAATAATTAAAGCTGTCATATAAACGTAAATCGTATTAATGTGCTACAGTCTGCATGCATTTGCTTGCACTAATGTTATTAAGTTAATTAGGACAATATAACGTCGTGATTTACATCATTAGGATTTGAACAGATTTTAAAGACAGTGTGTTTTCTCTTAACAGTGACGTTAGGAGACGCTAGCACGCCGCTAGCTACCTGCTGGCTAACAGCTAACTGGCCTCACCTTTTTCGTTCCGGATCGGCACGGCTCCGGCCGTGGACTGGATCGGAGGAAGCTTCATGTTTAGGGCTTCACGACTGGACATGACTGCCTGGTCGAAGCTAACTGAATAAAAATAAAACTGAGGATCTCACTCGAACAAAATTAGCCCGTCCCTGCTTCGGCTGAGCGGAAGTTTAACTTGCAGAAGCAGGACAGGAAGTGGATTATTGAGTTCCGGCATGTATTTACTTCCGATAAGAAACACACACCATTCAATACACACGACTGACGTACCGTGTTTTACTAGACACAGTCAGTGAAATGTCTTTCTGAAATAAACGTTAAAGTTACAAAGTTAATAATCGAAGATACAGCTAAATGCAGATATGCTGCAATCCCACAATGCAATGGCTGATATTATAGAAAGGGGAAACATTCATATCGAGTAAAAGAAGTTATACAACACTTTAACATGCTCAGTTATAAGTCATTGAAAATGTTACAAAGCATATTGCGTATTATACTTGAAGTAAGAGTACTCTAAATGCTTAATGTCATGCTGAATAACTACTCATACTCATCAATACTTCTGGAACTCATATATCAATAACGTAATTTAATTACACAACTACAATATGACAGCACACAAATATACATATGAAATAGGATTTATTTCTATATTTTACAAATGAAAATGGATTTTATTTATGATCAGTACGCTTTGAACTTTCTTGTCAGAGCTGGACTCCTCTCTGTCTGAACAGCTCCTCCAGCTTCTCCTCCAGAGCTGGGTTGGTTCCTCTCAGACCTTTCACCACCTCACAGGCCCACACGAAATACTCCTGCACCCGCTCTGCCGTCCAACCTGCCAAACACACACCAGTCAAAAATCTCTGATTGCAGCTTCATAATTGTAAATAGTTCCTTTAGTCCTCCACATTTGAGGGCATTTGTTGACATTTCCTGACATGTTAAAGACCAAAAAACTAAATGATTAATTGGGAAAATAATCAACAGCTTAATCAGCAGGTTGCAGCCCTGAGCATGATAATACTTAATTGAATTTCTTCCATTGAAGCCAGAACTAAACAATCTGCCTTAAAACTGATAAGAACAGCCAACAATTAACAAAACACAAACAATTAAAACAATAACTTTAACTGAAATTAAAGTCTTGTTTTGTCAGTCCCAAACCCAAAGATATTAAAGACATCTCTTTAATATGTATTAAAATGTTAAAGAAATAACTTAATTACGGCATAAAACCAAAAATGCAGGCATCTCCATATTTGAGAGGATGAAAACAGCATTTTCTGCCATTTTGGCATGAAAAATGATTTTATCAATGAATCGATCATTAGATGCCCATTATTTTTCTGTGGATCGTCTAATCAATGATTGAACTACGTCGTTGCATTTCCAGACTCTGTTCCAGTGTAAGAGCAGTGACAGTGAGAAAGGTGCTGACCGGCAGGCATGCAGCGGTTTAAGTCCCTCAGGTTGTACAGTTTATCTGCCAGTTTGACCAGTTTGGCCTGACGGCTGCAGTGTGGAGCATGTTCCACCTGCAGGCGCTTTCTCTCCTGTTTGGGCAGCCTCTTGTCGTCTGTCACCTCCTTAACTACACGAGCCACAATTTCCCCGAATTTAGCCTCAAGCTCTGCGTGAGTCGTGTCTGTGTCCTCCACCGTGTCGTGGAGTAGAGCAGCCTGACGGGAAGACAACAAGCAGGATCAGTGATGTAAGAAACACTGCAGATGGTAGAATGATAGCACAAGTTACGAACCTGTAAAACCTCAATGTCTGTGATGCCTCCTTCATGGCTCAAGATCCTCGCTACTCCTGAAAGTGCGCACACACACACACACACACACACACACACACACACACACACACACACACACACACACACAGCTGTGAGTCTTACTGTAAATATCAGGACTAACTGAGTTTACATGGAGGATGATTCTCTAATCCGGTGTAAGTAAGAGAGCTCGTCAAGCTGGTACAGAAGAAAAAACCAACAACGTTTGGCAAAACTTTGTCATTTGTGTCAAATGTAATCCACAGACTGAGTGAAGTGACAGCAGAGGGCAGAAAGTTCAGATCTGAGGTCTGTATCAGCAGCAGGATGGAGGCAGAGGGAGTTCAGGGCCTCTCTGGGGTTATGGACTATGGTGAGTGCTCTGCATGTGAATGGTTGACAGACTAGAGAAAGATTTTGAGGTGTTTTGAAACCAAATTATATTGGCATTCATCACCAATCCATTTATCAATATGAATGTGTAGGAAACCAGTATATAATCTAATACTTGTATTTTTGGGATTCTACTGGAACACGCTTAGATAATTAATGTTGCAAAAATGCTCTGATTTTTTATTGATTAAATGTTAAATGTGGATTTTATTTTCCTCCCTCCTCCTTCCACTTCAAACACATTTTCAAAACAACAGAAACAATTGGTGGTTCATGGTTCAACTTTTTTAACACTGTTTTCTTGTGACTTATTTTTCCTCGTGATCTTGGGAAAAAGAGTTATGTTTGTGGTGGAATAGAAATGAAAACATTGGGTTGATCACTGTAGGGTGGTGTTGCCATCTACTTTGGTAAAGTTTGAAAGAAATCAGCAGATTCAAACTTCCTGGATCAATACATCAAATCCAGTATGACCTGAAGTTGCAAACGATGTATTTCTGCAGTGTTGGTGAGGCACATGGTGAGCTACAACCTTATTTATACCAAAGCGATGTGTCCGCGATGCTCCATGGAAAACATTGCTCCTGTGGAGACAGAGCAGGGACCGTCCACAAAGGGCAACAACAGAAGGAATAATATTCAATAACTTATACATTACTAACTGTAGCATCACCACATCACCACATCTGCGCTGTTTACACAAAGACCACTGCTCATTAGGAGCAAGGATTTCCAATGTTTGAATTTCCAGACCATCACAACATTAACTCATTAGATAACTAGAAACATTGTTATCACGAAAAATGGTGATAAAAAAGGTTTAACCATGGCCTCTGAGGGCTTCCGTAAAAAAGTACTAAAAGTATTTCTGATAAAATAGCAATACTGCAAGTACCAGAATTCAAAGTCAGTAAAAGTGAATGAGTACTGACATTAAAACAATCAGTGAGAGCACTCACCATGCAAATTGTCCAGAATAATACACAATATATGCTATTATTGTCTATAATTACTGATGTATTAATATGTCCATCACTTAATATTGCAGCCGGTAAAGGTGGGGTTGATTTCAATTTCTTTATATACTGCCAGGTGGCTTGGGGATTTCCCCTTGTAAATCAATGCAGTCATATCTTATTTCATAGCTTACAATAATAGATCAGCATGAGTGTGTAAACTACATACTCATCTACTGACTCAACCAAAGCGACTAAAGCTGTCAAATCAATTTTATGCAGTAAACACTAAAACTAATATTTCCTTCTGAGGTACAGCGGTGGAAGTAGCAGAAAGTAGTGTAACTGCAGTAGTTTAGTAAATGTACTGAGGTATTTTTCACTGCAGTGGTTGCACTTGAAGGCAGCATCTGAAGCACAAAGTGAACTGACTCCTACCGATGGGGTGGTTAATGTACGGCGTTCCCTCCGGATCTTTGCGTCGTTGGTTGCGATGTTTCTCTGCGGCGAAATTAACCGTCTCCAACAATAATACTGCGTCTGAATTCATGGTGAAAAAACAACATGTAGTTGTGACGGCAAGACAGCGTCAGGTGACTTGAAATTCACCGTCTCCGTCCGCTCCTTGCGCTGACAGTGTAGCAGTCCGTTCCTTGAAGAGTCCGGGTGGAAACACTGCAGAAGATCATGGGATCATTTCTGCTTATTTAGGCTACGGAAGCAGCAGGTAGCTTCTAATAACAGGCTAAACGCGCTTTATGCTGATGTTTTGGCAGATATTTGCTTGTTTGCTTGCTACTTGAATATGTTTGTGAAATTATTTAAATACAGCTGTCAGTATTTTGACGTAGTCTTAAAAATGTTATGATGTGATAGATGTGTTTTTAGCATACAAGCTAACTTAGCCTGGTCAATCACAGCATATCTTCTGGTCTCTTCTGTGTGTTTCTGTCGCATGATGTTAGTAAATGTTATATTTCTGAAGTAGTGGCGCTGTATGAGTGTTTTTCTGTTTACATTGAATAAGTTGGTATTGTCCTATCCCCGTTGTTGTGGCACAGCATGGCTCACAGTGCCAGGAGAGATTGCCCGGAGCTCCCTGACTTCTTCCTGCTCAAGAGGCTGGCCAGAGATCAGCTCATCTACCTGCTGGAACAGGTAGAAACAACAACATGTCCCAAATGTGATGTAGTAATTTGACTCATCTGACTCCAAATGCAGACATTTCACTAATAATTACTGGAATGTTAATATTTTAAATGGACTTTATTTTGATATGCCAATGTCAGCTGCTACAAAGATGGTTCGTCATGGACGAGTGTTGAAAAATGTGTGCTGAAGTGCCCTCTTGGGAGGTAAAAACTTGGGTGGGAAAGTAGGCGGTATGGAGGGATAAAGTTGGCATAAGTGTCACACAATAGTCTTCACATTATGATTCCAACACATAATGAATGCATTATAGTGTGTAAACTCTTCTTTTTCATGCATGTTATGCTCTAAACACATTCTGATGGACAGAGAAGAAATGTGTTTGTGTTGTGCGTCTCTTTTTTTCTCCCTTTCTTTATCACACAGCTGCCAGGGAAGAAGGACCTCTTCATTGAGGCTGACCTGATGAGCCCGCTGGATCGCATTGCTAACGTGTCAACACTAAAGGTGAACCTCATCAGCTGTTACTCTTCTGACTCTGACACTGAATTTATACTTCTACCAACTTTTTCAAACCATATTGGTGTTTTTTTTCAGCAACATGAAGTCGACAAACTTTACAAAGTGGAACACAAACCAATATTCAGCACCTCAGATCAGTGAGTCCTAAACCCTTCATACTCTTAACATCATTCAACACACACACAAATAAACAAACAAACAAACAAACAACACTGACATGTGGCATCTCTCTTACAGGCTATGTTTTCTGATCCGGCCGAGAATTCAAACTGTCAAATGGATATGTGGTAAATAGAGCTTTAATAATATTTAATAATGACCAAGTGTAGTTTAACATTGTGAATAATTATCTTTTATGTTTTTTTAAAGGAACAGTGTGTAACATTAATGGGGATCTGTTGGCAGAAAAGTGTGATACACTCAACAATACAAATTATTAAATAAAAAATATTATAAAATAATACAAAAAATGACATTGACATTAAAAATATTAAACATGTTGGAAATATTATGATGTGCTTACATTCAATAAAAATCTTTATTTATATAAATTTTTGATTGTTTGAGTGAAAATGCAGTTATATGTAGCAGTTAAAAAGTGTGAGATTCAAAAATATAAATTATTCAGGAGTTGATATTATTTGTCATGACCATATGATGTGCAGTGACTTATAACTATGAGCTTATGAAACAATGTCCTTCTTGTTGCAGATGTGGCCAATGCAGACAAGGCAGCAGGACGATTTAGAAGATACAAGATCATCTTTACTCCTCAGAAGGTATTTCCCCGCTCTGCTGTAGTGCACACAATCTTATTTTATTATTTTGGATCAATTTCTTGATATTTACCTGGTGACCCTCCTGTGTCTTCCAGTTTTATGCATGTGAGGCAGTGCTGGAGGAGCAGGGCATGTTTGGTGGTGAGTGTCCTTCTCCACTTTTTCTTTTAATAACAATGATCAGTACTGACGGGATGAGGAAGTGTTGAACTTCTTTTTGTCTAAGTAAGCTGCCACAAGGAAGCCACCTACCACTCATAAATACATAATATTATAGAAAGGTTGTCAATTTCCATCAAAATCAAAAAGAAACCAATAACTTCACACTTGTTACTTAATGGCATGTGTGTAAGTATAATGTGGTTTATGTTATTGCATTGCCTCTGCAGTAACAGCTCACCCTTTAACATTTTTTGTAATACCTAAGGTGAAAGCATCTTGTGTTCAATTGAAAGTAATTCCCAACCTCTCATGATGGAAGAGAATCTCTGGAAGAGTCAGGCTGAAAACAAACTGCTGTGTTGTGATGAATGTGGAATGGCTCATTATCCCAAATAAAAAGAGAATAATAACTAATAACAACTTGTTTTTGCCTTCGCACAGACGTGACCACTGATGAGTGGTCTTTCTATCTCCTTCCTCTTGACGATGACATCATCAGTCTTGAGCTGCCGGAGTTCTTTCGAGACAACTTCCTGGTAAACCAAGTGCATGGAAACAAGTAGTTCATTAATTATTCAGCCAGTTAACAGACCATTTAAGTCATTTTATAAGCAATTCATTGTCCGATAATAATGTGAATATTTTAATACAGGAGTTCTTAGTGTAAGACAATTTTATAAAATGTATGCAGTTGGCCTCTATATCAGCATTATATTCTTTTCTATGAGGGAAAGCTTTGATGAAATTGTTGTTTAAATTTTGAAATTTTATTTTAGGATTTGATTTACTGATTACTCATGTATCTTTGTAAAAATGAATAGGTTATTATGGCAGCACAGATTCAAGATATAAAGTATTTTTTTTTATCATGTGAACAGTAAGGAGATGTGCAGAGTAATAAATCAAAATAAAATAATAGATAAAGAGATAAAAAAAAAATACATAAATAAAGGCAGCTTAAATGCAAATAAGGCAGCAATGTGATAAAAAGACAATATATACAATAAAAGTATAGACTGCGCAAAGAGCTAGAGCAATGTCAGAATGTGCAACATTGAGCAAATACTGAGCAGGTGCATGAGGCTGTGTTTCATCACCAGGCAGGGGACCAGCGCTGGGTGAGGACAGCCGGCAGCGCTCTGCACCTCCTGCACTCCCTTTACGGCCCATTCTCAAAGGTCTATGGGATCGGACGATGTTCCAAGGTGCAGTATGATCAGAGAGCAAAAACCGCAACATCACCTAGTTTAATGTTCAGATCCGTTGTGACATTACCTGAGATAATGTTTCCCCTGATAACGCCGTTAATTCTGTCCAGATGGCATATGAGTCGTGGAGGGAGCAGGTAGAGGAGGGAGAACAAAACGCTCGTCCAGCAGAAATAGGAAAGGTTTTTCTTATTGACAGAGGTGAGGAGAAGAAGAAGAGGACCTGTCCTCGGTCTGTCAGTGTAGTAACATGCTGGGCTCTGTGCTCCCTAACATTGTCATTGTCTTTGCAGATGTGGACTTTGTCACTCCTCTGTGCTCACAAGTCGTCTATGAGGGCCTCGTGGATGATATATTTAGAATCAAATGTGGTGGGTATCAAAGCAAACTGTGGAGAGTTGACTGTGTTCATCAGCTGAGTCTAAAATAGTGTGTGAAGATGATGTGTCTGCCTTTCATTTCAGGATCTTTACCCACACTGAAAGGCCTGAGTATTTGCTAATTTCATGTATTCTCAGAATACTGTTGTTTTTTGATGCCACACTCTAAGATAATCTAAGATAAGCTAGAACTATTACAAAATACAAAATATTTTGGGCCTTTCTTTGTAGACGAAGTGCAAGATTTTATTTTGATGATGTTGAGCCTAAATGATTAATGGTGAAATCAATAATAAGCAAAACAGCATAAACACTCACAGCTTCAGGTTAGACTGCATTGTCCAAAGGTCTGTGACCTCACTTCCATCCCATTCTCGTAATTACGCCTGGCACAAATGACCACTTGGACTCAAGGATGAACAAATTAGATTCTAATAATACTAATATTGTGTTAAATTGTACTAGTAAAGACATTTTAAACAGACATGATTATAAACTACTAACTTTATTGGATAGAGACTGTGAGGCAGTACTTCTGGTTCGTTTGTGTGTCGATGTTTTGCTCTCTCATCACATCATCTGTTCTGCAGGTTGTGTCGAGTTTGGACCTGATGTGACTTCGTCTGATAAAAGTTTAAAGGTCATGCTGAACTCTCAGGATAAGGTAGGTTGGTTCTGACGTTAGACGTCCTTCGTCAGCTATGTGAAGGGAAATATGAAAAAAAGCATTGTCTCTCATCTCGCAGGTCTTCAATGAAATCAGAAACGAGCATTTCTCCAACGTCTTTGGCTTTCTCAGTCAGAAAGCCAGGAATCTACAGACTGCGTATGATGTGAGTAAATGTTTATTATCCTCACCAGTCATTCTAGTTAAGAGTGTGACTCACAGAGCTAACTCTTTATTAATGCTACAGAAGCGCCGGGGGATGGACATAAAGCAGATGAAGACGTTTGTGTCAGAGGAACTAAAAGGGCTAAAACAGGAACATCGGCTTCTCAGCCTACGTGAGTGTCACAGCAGTTTACTGCGTATCACATTGATCATATATTTAATTTACTGAAGAGCACATTGTCTTTCAGACATCGGTGCCAGTGAATCGATAATGAAGAAGAAAACAAAGCAGGATTTTCAGGAGCTGTTGAAGACAGAACACTGTAAGAATACTCTACTTTCTATAGATACTGGTTTTAGTAACTGAAAATTTATTCAAGGCATAATTGGAATGTTTTGGGGTGTGCTTGTCAGTAGTAGTCACCTTCAGTAGATGATGGTCAGTACTCTTCAGTTTAGAGAAACAGGAGAACCAGGACAGGAGCAAAGTAATGTACCGCTGAGGATGGAGGCAGCAGACTTCTTTGTGAAAAACAGTCATTTTATATAGCAGAAGACGCCTCCTTCGGTTAGTTAGTTTGTGTTATTGTGTGTCTTATTATATTTTTTAAAGGGTTAGTTCAGATTCACCAAAGTACAAACAAGCTAACCGAAGGGGGCAGAGGTAGACCAGCTACTCCTGTGTTCTGAGAGGTAAAATTACTGTTTTTTTTTTTAAAGGAGTCTGGTGGCTTTGAAGAAAGCATAGATGGTTATAGTGGCTTCAGCTCCCCATCTGACAGGGCTGTCTGACAGCAAGATAAAGCAGTGCAAAATAATCTAAATGCAGCATAAATTCAGACTGATATTGATTCTGTTAGGTGCCTAAAATCTCTGTTGCTGCCCCCATCCCTGTTTCTCTGAAAGTGAGGTGAGTTTGCTGTATGTAGCTCCTCCTTCTGCTTCACAGGTCATGATTTGTTTTTCTTGTCATTGACACAAATCTCAGTGAAGTCTTGTTTTCTCTTCCAGCTTTACTTGAAGGATTTGAAATCCGTGAAAGCATTTCTTTTATAGAGGAGCACATCAGCAGACAGGTTTGTCCGCTTAAATACGCGATCTGAAACTGAAGCTGGTTATGACAAATAGTGATGAAAATATACAGGGAACTCATGTATTCTTTTCGTTTTTCAAGGTATCCATGATAGAAAGTCTGAGGCTGCTTTGTCTATTGTCTATCACAGAAAACGGTGAGTCATCTTTATACAATATAATATAATGGTTATAGACAGTAATCATGTCTAACCATCTTTATTTACACATTTGCCTTACGACATTAAATGAGACTCAGTGTGACAGTTTTTCTTGCCACCTGGTCAGACTGTTGTCAAGGTCACCATGAAGGTCACCACTGGACTCTTATTCCTTCTAATTTTTAACAATACTCTGAAGGCTGCTCAGATGGAGTTAAAGCCTCTCAAATTATCCACAACTTCCAGGAGTTCATTTGAAAACACCTCTCCAAACGTGGTGAATTTTTCACATCACCATGCACTGCTCGAGAAATCCTCAAGGAACAGCTGCTTTTATTCTGAAATAAAAAGGTGGACAGTTTATTTGGTGTGTGATTTTCTTAAGTTTTGTTGTCAGGCAAAATGTGTAAATAAAGCTGGAAAAATATTGATTCTATGGATTTTCACTTCAGGCTGTATGATAAAAGGTATGATGTATATACTGTATAATTTCAAAGACAGATTGAGATCTCATGCTGTATAAACAATTATGTGACGGTGTTTTTCACAGGACTCCTCCCAAAAGATTTCCGCTCATTAAAAGCACAATATCTACAGGTGAGACTTGACGTTGGACTTTACTGAACACTTCATGTTTATGAAAGCTACAAGTGAGCATTAGACACAGCATTTTTTCTGACTGCTACTGGTTCACTAGAACTAAAGATCCAGATTATTAACAATGGGTCTCATTGTTTATTGCCATTGGATTATTAACAATGGGTCTCATCTATGAATCGTGAGCAGGGTTTGTGGGTAAATGGACATTCCTGACCATTTGATCTCCTTTTCAGCATCACCTTATTGTTGTATTCAAAAGGTGAACAAGTCATGTCAAAGAGATACATTTGAGAAATAAATGTTGAACAGGCTTCTCTTTTCCTCTAGAGCACAATGTCCAGCAGCCTTTCGTATTAGTTTCAGTATTATGAGTACAATTATCAGAACAATACGAACATTCACTTTCCTTCATGTGGCTCAAAGTTGCTCAGCTCTTAAAGTAATATTGCATGGGCTGTGTGCCACAGACAGGGTCATGAAGACACATCTCTTCAGGTCTTTCTATGGTTTTAGTTGACTGAGTCAAACATAGATGTTCAGCTGGATCCTTTAAACCAGCTGCCCTGACTTAAGTGTGGACCGCAGTTAAAGAGCCACTGGTCTTAATGGGAACCATTTTTCAGAGCTATGGAGTGGACCACCTACTCACATTTGCCAACCTGAAGCAGTTGGGGCTACTGGTGGAGCAGCAGCCGGGGGAAACACTGACGGTAATGGAGAGTAAAGTGGGCAAACTGGTCAACGACAAAACTGCAGGTGAAAGGATTGTTGAGTAGTATGTTAACTCCCCCAAATCACAGTTGTTTTAAGAATTTTAAAACACCATTATTCCTCATTTCTCTCCAGGAAAGCTAACTGACGCCTTCTCCTCTCTTGCGAAGAAGAGCAATTTCAGAGCCCTGAGCAGAAAGCTCAACCTGGTAAATCATCATCTGTATCATTTTGCTCATCGCGTCACACACTACCATTCAGAATGATATTTTGTCCGAAACACACTGAAAGATTGTCATGTTTTTGTGTGAAGGTACCAAAGTCAGATGAAGAATATGACCTGCGTGTCCCAAAAGACATGGCCTACATCTTCAGCGGCGCCTACGTCCCTCTGAGCTGCAAACTCATCGAGCAGGTGAGGAAAGCAGGAACATTCATTTAATCCACAGGATCTGTGTGGGGAACCATTAGTTAGTGTTCTTAATGTTGTTCCTGGAATGGTCATGTGTAGGTGTTGGAGCGAGACGGTTGGACGGGGCTTGAAGAAGTAACCAGGCTACTGAATGGACATGAATTTGCTGTTACAGGTCAGATCATAACAGATATTTATGATGTTGGCAATGAGTCAGTCGACACTGTTTACATGGACATAATAAGGTGATTACTGTCAGCTCCCTGCAGTAGTCTAATTTCCTTATTGTAATCAGGGATTAGAGAAACCTCACTTGGTTTCCCCTGGAAAAGGTTTCTTCTTTATGTGTAAATGGCTTCTAATTTCTGTTTGGCTTTTTAGTTGCACAAATGACAGGACAGAGACTTCAGAGAGGGAAGCACTGATCACAGCAGAGTGGCATGATGAAAGGAAAACTCATTACACCACTGATTTTATCCTCATGCTCACAATACTTTCAGTATTTAATCACCTTTTGAATTACATTAACGCAGAAGCCCAAAACCCAGTGTTCTCTTTAAATGCAGAAAAGATGACAAAACATTGCTTGTATTGCTTTAATACAGTAAGGTGTTGTCCCAAAATATGGTTGATCTAATTTGTGACCTTTTACAGTGTACACATCCAAACACACTGACAAGTAAAGGCACAAACCTAAATGTTTCGTCACATCATCAGGCAGCAACGGAGCTGATTCAAGAGCAAAGAGCGATGCTCAGCGCATCATCCTGGTCATGTTCCTCGGTGGCTGCACCTTCTCTGAGATCTCAGCTCTACGTTTCCTCGGCAGAGAGAGAGGTAAACATGGCCTGAATACTGACTGGAACTTACAGAAAATACTTTTTCACTTTAACTTTACTACTTCAGGTTCCCTCTTTGCCTTCATTCTGTCAGTGGTGATGTTGTCAGTAGTTTAAGCTTGACAATTAATCCAACAGACAGAAGCATTGTGGTGTTTTGACCTGCTCCTAGTGATTTATTAGATTACATATTTAGAAGAATTTTTTAATACCACTTTCATTAGACATTTCATTGGACGATTTGCTGGGATATTTTTTGTTCTTGTACCTTAATGTTATTCATGTGGAGTACCCTTTTTAAAACAACTAAATGTTAATATAAATGAATTAATTTCCATGAAGCTAGCTGGATCTTTTTTTATATTATTCACTTGTTGCTTTGTGTTGTAAGACCTGAAACAGTTATTTAAATAAACGTTACTGTTTTCTATTTTCAGGTTATAAATTCATTGTGGTAACAACTGCAATTACAAATAGTTCAAGACTTATCGAGGCTTTGCTGGGCAACCATGTATGAAGGCTGTCACCACTACATGAAGGACTGACAACTGAGACATTCCTGCAGCCACTTGTCATGCATTCCTCATGACACACTGGCATTACAGATGGAAAATGATGGAAGACCAGTAAAGATGTACAGTATAAAGTGAATAAATGTTTTTAGCACGTGCGTTTCATCTTTTTATTGAGAATAGAATAAAAATACTTTATTGATCCCAACCTGGGAAATTATTTAATTTTTAATATTTGTCTGTCAGTAGTAACATTTACTTGACTAAATGTACTTAGTTAATGTACTTAAACATGATTTGAGTTAATTGTACTTTACTTGAGTATTGTATGATACTCCAAAAACATCATCATACATAATATTTTATAGTAACACAATGACTTTCTGCAGGGTGAGTATTTTTTGAAATACTTCAAACACCTCTTGTCTGCTGTGCATTCGTCAGTCTAAAATTAACAGCAGCGCCATCGTTACACGAAGCGTCAAAGTGCTGAACATTGCCGCACCCTCCATGAAACCAGTGTGTTTGATTTTATTCACATTGCTCAGCTATGGGCGGTTCACTCTCATTCTTAAAAAAACCGGAAGCTCCTGACAGTCGGTATTGGTTTAACACAACAAGCGCTCCTACAGAGCGAGCCAATCAGCGAGCAGAACGCCGCAGACAGCGTATTTTGAACTGCTTACAAACGGACCGGACAGTAGAGCAGCTAGCGAGGTGACGCTAAGCTCATCTTTTCTAACAAGTTTTGGTTAATATAAACAGTTCAGCGACATCACCGGAGTGAAATTCAACAATGAGAAAGAGGTAAGGTCAAAAGTGTTTTTTATTCTGCGAGAATAACGTTAAGTTACGTGTAATAACGACGAGATAGCAAGTAGCTAACATAGCATACATTGACCAAATGACCAACGTCTGTTAGCTGAAGGAAACAGTTGTGTGCTGAGTGTATTTGGCTTAAATGTCGCTGCTCACTCCGTCCAAAGGATTTCTTGACAGCAGATATTTCTTGTCTGCGTGTCCCTGTTTAGTGAGGTGCTCGCAGCGGAGGCTGTGTCGTGCCTGAATAAAGCGCTGTGCCACCTTAAAGACATTTGGGAGGAAATCGGTATCCCCGAGGACCAGAGACTGCAGAGAACCAATGTCGTGAAGAACCACATCAAGGTGAGACATCAAGCTGAAACCTGCTGCTTTCTTAAGTCAGCCTGTGAGATTCTAAACAGGTTTCGACAGAGGAGGGTGGGGGCTTTTCCAAAGACACAGCGATCGTGAGTGAAACTACAAGGAAGATGTGTTGGTGTTTTGTAAATAATAGAAACGCAAGTACTGTAAAGTCAAGAACTATTCACAATATACATGTTTTAAAATAAGTAGACAGGAGTGTGCAAAAGTTCACAAACCGTTTATATTGACTGGATCCTGTAAGTGATATTGTTTTTCTGCTATTAAAAATGGATCGCGATGTGCAATGATTGAGACATTTGACAGTCTAAAAAGCATACTTGTAATAGTTTCTAGATGACGTCAAACACACCCGTCACCTCTGTACTGCAGTTTCTTCTTGCTGTCACAGTGTGTGTCTGTCACACACACTAATAACTAGAACATCCTTGATGGATCAGGCTCTCAGTCTCCACTCCTGACATGTCAGACCATATAAATGTCAATAACAGTGAGAGGTGAAAAGAGTCCAGTCGACTCTTAAATTAGGTTCACATTTTGACAGTTTTATCTCGCTTTGCTCCATATACCCTCAGCAGCATTAGGATTAATATTAGAGTAATGGTCCATTCATCACACACACCTGAATGACTCATTAGTGAACTACAAATGTTATGGATGGCCTGGTCCGATATTAGCAAAAAACAAGTATCAGATTATGTTGGCCTGCATCTAAAATCTCTGATATATACACACTTTTCAGGGTCTACTAATTTATTTTTTTATTTATTCTGTTCAGTTGTAGAATATGCATATGTTTAAATTAAACAAGTGGTTATTTTGCACTTTATTCATATATATTATAATATAATATATTTTTATGTATATGTTTTTTGTTTTTATTGGATTTATTGAGGTTATTTTTCAGTCTTCCAATTCATTTTTTATTTATTTTATTCAATTGTAGATTGTTCTCATGTTTAAGGTTAAAATTGTTGTAACCTGTTTTGAGTAATGTCACCTGATTGCTGTTGTATTTGTGAGCCAATGCTAGACAGAGAATGTGGCTCTTCAACTTTATTCAAGATTCAAGATTTATTCACGTTCAAGATTTTTCTCCTTTTTTGATATTTACACAAACTTGTTCTCAGTTATAATATGTTAATAATGTTGTGCTTAAGTGCTCTAATCTCATGGAGTGTTTGTAGATAGTGCTAGTGTGTCTTAATATACTAACATTTTTAGACAAGTGTATCTGCACAGCCTAGTGTTATTGTATGATAAATATATGCCAAACTAGACATACTGTATGGTGGGAGTGGAAAGAAATGTCAGAAAATGGTAAAAAAATGTTGGTCAGCCCAAGAGGACCACCAAGTGTCTTTTGTCCTCAACTCAAAGATATTCAGTCTACTGTCATTAAGGGGCAAACCAGAAAATATTCACATTTAACAGATTTGACAGATAGTCAGTCCATTGTGCCAGCTCTAGCTGATTTATTGTTTTGTCTTTGTCCACCAGAATTTATTAGATATGATGATCAAAGAAGAGGAATCTCTGAAAAAGAGGCTCATAAGCAGCATTCAGACTTGCAGGACAGAAATGGAGAAACTCTGCTTGGAGCTTCAGCTGTCTGTGTTTGAGGTAACAACTGGAACAGCCACACACCTTTTTGTCATACTGTAAATGATGTAGATATTTGTATTATTGGCTCATTGGTTAATTCATAACTGTAACCTGCTTACCCACTATGTTTTCATTTTGTTCTGTCAAGGTGTATAAAAATCAGCCATTGTAGTTCTTAGTTGGTTAGTGATAAACAGACTTCCATGAGAAATGTCTGATGCTGACCTCGCTCCTCTCTTCTCTGTTGTTCAGGAGGAGACTGGTATCAGCATGCTGCAGCAAGAGAAGAACATCCGCACACAGGTGGAGGCTCTGATGAAGGAGAAGACTCAACGGATGCAGCAGCTGAAGGTTCTGCTGGAGCAGGACCAGGACCTGTGTGACATCCTGTGCTCCATGCCTTATGGCATCGCTCCAGAATCTGTCCCCACACTGGAGCAACTGGAGAGCTTCAGCCAGCACATCGCTAACCAGAATGCAGAGAAGGTGGGAACTGGCTTTGTCGCTTTGTCACCCGTTCAGTTATGAAGAGCGAGGAGTCTTTCAGGGCTGCAGGTTATACCACAGATGGAGATGTTGGCAGAGCAGCAGAAATGGAATAAAAACCACTAACATCTCTTATTTGTCTTCAGAGGGAAAGGTTACAATCAGCATTCATTCTGGGGACAAATGACTCTGCAGTAGTCATGGGTGTTTATTTATTGGCTCCAGCTCTGATCAGCAGCGATGGAAACATGACTTTTGAGTGGAGATGATCATTTTTACCACTTTTCTGACACAATGTTGTGTGACAATAATAATACAACACAAAATAAAACTCATCTTCATTAGTCTCCACACCAGCAATCATGTTATTTTTGGTTTGAAGAGAATATCAGTGTATTTTATGTGCTTCTCTGCATTTGATAAATTAATCAAATCCTCTGGTTCGAAAATGACAAGAGGAGGCTGATTTTCCACTTTTGAGAAATTAATTTATTTCAAGTAAAATTTTAATTAAAATTACTATTAATTTACTTACTCTCATCAACTGTATTTAAGATCATAGCATTCATTTTTTGCCAATTCATGTTAAAGTAAAACTATCATGTGAATCATTCTCTTCTAAATGTAACATTTAGACCACTTGGACTGCAATCACATCATTTCAGGGAATCTGCTTTGTCTAATGCCTTTTAATTTGATACTCCTGAGAGTTTTCTAACAGCAAGAGCCAGCTGGACATTTTTAAAATATGTATCTGACATATGACAATTAATAGCAAGGCAACAAGACAGAAACCAGTTGACCAAATGCTGCACCGCTCCTCTCTGTATTTCAGGCAAGGCGGTATGCTGAGTTCATGGACCTCAAAAGGCAGATCATCTTGTACATGGAAGAGCTGGAACACGTCCCCGAGACCAGCTTTGAGAAGGACGTCGTCTGTGAGGACGAAGACTCTTTTTGCCTTTCAAGTGACAATATCACATCACTCAAACTGCTTGTTTGTCAGGTACAATGAATGCATTTAATCAGATCTTTAGCTCTTTTTTGGAGGAAGACAAGCCCGTTGTCCCACGGCTAAAAATCAAGCCTCAAAAGCTGACGATGCTGTTGGCTCACGTAGTCCAGCCAAACATGAATAATAAGCCTTCCAGCACTGTTAGCACCTTTGTAATTAACTGATAATGAAGCAGCCAAGTTCTTAACTGCTGGTGTCATGCTGATCCTGCAGCTTGAGGAACGCAAGGCCGGGAACGAGGCGATGTGTGAGTCTCACAGAGAGAAGATCCAGCAGCTGTGGGACAGACTGCAGGTGCCCCAGGAGGAGAGAGACACCTTCAACGACCACATGGTCTCATCCAGGAAGAGGAACCTGGAAGCAGTGAGAGCATTTGAGTCTGACTTCTTCCGACTTAATCCATTTATGTTTTTTTTTTGTTGTTCATGGTCAGCTATGACTGTCACTATCCTGGCTGTTTGTTTTTTTGTTTTTTTTTTTTAATTTGCACTTTATTTTTCTTCCTCAGTTACAAGCTGAAGTCCAGCGTCTTGAGGAGCTCAAACGGCTGAACATCTGCAACGTCACCAATGCCATCCGCTCCGAGATTGCTGTGTTTTGGGAAAAGTGCTTCTTCAGCATCGACCAGCAGCAGGCTTTCACTCCGTATTTCAGTGGTGAGTTCTCTCATTTAGTCTTAGTTGTCTTAATATTGTCCTAAAATGCAGCCAAGGAGACTTAAACTGACTATTTCTTTAGAGGACTTTTCCGAAGAGCTGTTGCATCTGCATGAGGCTGAGATTGGGCGCCTGAAGCAACATTATGAGGATCACAAGGAGCTTTTTGATGGTGTTCACCAGTGGGAAGAAAGCTGGAGACTCTTCCTCCAGCTGGAGGTGAGTACGCTCTGACAAGGAAGGACACTTCCTGTGGCTTTTGTCTTCAGTGGAAAAGGTTACAGTTAGCATTAAATAACAGAAAAATTACACTTTAATTACACGTTCATGGGTATATTGGCTGCAGCTCTAATCAGCAATGAGATGCTGGTGAATGCATTTTCTTGCTCATTTATCAACAAATGCTATATGAAATACATTTAAGTGAAAATTTAATAAATAAAATCAACAGGATTTTTGGCAATTTTCATGATTTACGAACATACAATTAATATCCACTCCACAAAGCCACCAGAAACAGTAATTTGCCCTTGCTAATCATCAAAACACACCTCAACTTTGAACTCAACAGAAACAAAATGAAATTGGTCTTAACTGTCTTGGTTAGTCTTTCCACTGTTCCAGCTATCGGCAACTCTGGTTTGACAGTTTGAAATACTACAGAAGCGCTGCCACTCTATATAAATAAAAATTGATCAGTAACACGTTAATATTATTATTATTATTATGTTTATTGTTAGAACAATATATTTTCACGTTATAACGTGATAATATTTATTGTAGGAACGTGAAACGTTTCACGTTGTAATGTAATAGGTTGTTATATTGTAAAAGCGTAATAATAATTTTTCAGTTTACCATCAGTAGCGTGCGCATACTTATCACAATATCATAGGTCGTTCTCAGTAATAAGAGAATCTCGCTTTAATGAGCCATTTCCTTCCAGTTATCCGCTCCACTGCACACTGTTTCCTTGCTTCTTCACATCACATTACCTGGTACTTGTTATTACCTAAGTTTTTCACGTTTTTACATTAAACTTATCACATTCTTACAATATAATTATCACGTTTTTACAATATAAATTATCACGTTTTTACAATATAACAAACTATCACGTTATAATGTGAAATGTTTCATGTTCTTACGATTAATATTATCACGTTATATCGTGAAAATATATTGTTCTAACAATAAACATAACACGTAATGTGTTACTGATCAATTTTTATTTATATAGAGTGGCAGCAATACACTTCCGTAAAATACAGATTGTGAGTGTATGCAACGGATATTTTTAAAAATTAAAAAAAAAAAAAAAAAAAAGAGAGAGTACCACCGTAACATTTTTAGAGGAAATGCTGATGCACCTGTCATAAAACAGTTTAGCAACAAAACGTTCAATACTGAAGGTCTACTAGTAAAAGTTGTAAAACATGTTTTATATATATTTTCATAGAGAATACGTTAGAAAATCAAGTTATGGCAGTCTGAATTCTGTTGAAACCCCTTGATACATTCAGTTGGTCAATAATCAGATTTTCCCTTTCATGTTTTTGAATGTATTTGTGTTTTGTTTTGCACTGCTTGAAAATTCTTTTTTTTTTTTTCATCTTTCTCTCTCCCAGAAAAAAGCCACAGATCCGACAAGATTCACAAACCGAGGAGGAAACCTTTTGAAAGAGGAGAAGCAGAGGTCTGAGCTGCAAAAAAGCCTGCCCAAGGTAAGACATGAAGGCTGCTTTTTTTACTGACATAAAATATATACAGTATTATGAGCATTTGACAGTAATTTGAATGTATGTGTTTTTTTGTCTGTTTTTTTAAGCTTGAAAAGAAGTTAAAAGCCCAGATTGATGCATGGGAAAGTGAACAGAGTCGTGAGTTTCTTGTAAATGGTCGGAAGTTCCTGCAGTATGTGGAGGAACAGTGGGAACTGCACCAAACGGAGAAAGAGATGGAAAAACAAGAGCGGGTAAACCAGCCGGCCTGTCCTATCATATGTTTACAAAGCCTGTATGTTTGCTCAGAAATGTGCTGACTGACTTCACATACTCTTAACAGCATCTGAAGAAGAGCAAACAGATGGAGGAGGATATGCTGTATGGGACAGCAGTACGAACCCCCACCAAACGCAGATTACTGCCGACGCATACCCCAAATAAATCACGAAAGGTGGTAAACCCAGTTTGTAGTTCTGCCATAACTTCTTGCTTTATTCTAAATTCATTGTCTTTAGTTATTTGGTACTGTCTCAATGACCCTCTACCTCTCTTCCCAGTTTAATGCCACCTCCAGCATTTCTAGCGCCACCTCCAACAGCACCAGTCGCTCTGTCTTCAGTGGGACTGTGTGCCGCTCACCTGTGCCCCGCCCACCTCTCTCAGCAAACAAGGTTGGTTTCATTTTCAAGATGGAAGTGGTAGAAAAAACTAGAGAGGGCTGCAACTGCCAATTATTATATTTAAATTAATTTAATTGGAGCGAGAGAGATACTTGAATGTAATTCTAGCTGGCACTATGCTTATTTTTGCCCCCATTGTTATTTTTGAGGCAATCTAGTGAGGCAATATATTTCCAGATGACAAAAATGGAAAAGTGGAAATGATGCCAGTTGCCAGTTAGTTGTGTTGGAGATCAGACAGCATAGCTTAGTGTTATCTAAAAGATTTCAACTGTCATGGCTGAATATTAAATGGTTTCCACAAAGTCACAACATGGATAGGGCTTTGAATTCAATGGGAGACTTCTTCTTGAGCATGACCCTTGTTTTCTCATTTTCTTTCTAATTCTCGTTTCTCCATAAACTTTCCTTGAAATGTCTACTGATTGAACTTATATTTCTGTTGACTCATGTTTTGCTATACTGTACTTTCCCGCTGTGTCCCCTCCAGGTCCCAGCAGCACGGACGCCAGGTGGCGGTAAACCCCCCAACCCTCGACTGCAGGGCTGTAACAAGGAGAACGAGGCCCAGCTGAAGGGGAGCTCTCGGAGCGGTGCGTTGCTGACCTCCGCTAGTCCACAGCCTAACTTCAGCCTAGCCTCTGTTGCCAGCACATATTCACAGTTTGTGGTAATTTACACTTTTGTCTCTCATCTATTTTCTCTGCTCTTCTTTCCTCATTTCTGCGCTACAACACATTCAAGCATATTATGGAGAATGGACAGATGCTAATTATGTAAATTTATATTTTAGAGGGACTTGACCAATCCTGAATCTGTTCAGTCAAGGTGTGTTTGGTCCTGAGGCTATGTGTAATTCTGACTCATCTGTTTCTATGCAGTAATTGCATGTCACTAATTAAAGGGGAAAATTACCCCTAAAGAGCAACTAAACAGGCTGCTGTAGCTTTAACATGCCTAGTCAGCATTCAGACCGAAATCAGCCCTGTGTTAAAACACACACAGGGGGTGTGCGCCCTCCAATTTGAGTAACAAGTCTGTAAATTTGAGTGGAAAATGCTGAGTTAAACGTACAGTCACCAGCAGGTTTGTGCACTTGCACACTTTTGATTGGTCATGCTGCACTGCAATGTGGCAAAAGTCCCCCACAATGGACTGTAAACTAATGCTTGTTTTATTAAAGCACGCAGGGCTCAAGTCGGTCTGAACGCAGACTTTCACCCCACAGCCACTTACACTCCATCAGCTTTTACAGCTCCAACTGATCACTGCTCCACTGCTTTTTTCTTTTTTTTTCTAAACCCATTTCTCCTCTTCACTTTTCCCACATGTCTGTTTGAATAGTGTCTCCAGACAAAACTGAAGCCTCCAACCTTCACTGACTTGTTTAAACCAGTAGCTAATGCCATGCAGCAGAGGCAATGATGAGACAGGATGTTAAATGTGTGAGTGGGCAGACCAGTTTCAGTTCATCACTGTAAAGGGCTATACTCCCTCTGTGACACATGCATCATCCTCATTTTACTGCCATGTCAAGGAGAGGTTTGATAAATCACAGCCATTCATGCATGTGTTATTGAAAACATACATACATTTTAAGCATATTCACCTATTTATAAAAGAGACCATTTCAATAACAGACTATAGAAGAAATTCAAATGTGAATAAACGCAAATGCATTAAGATTTAACGGCAAAATTGGGGTTTTGGTGTTAACCCTGTGGGGCCTATGATCACGTCAGCATAATCAGATATTTTTTAACGTGAATACTTGTATATAATAGTACTTTATGTCAATTTACATTTACATATTCACATTAGCAACCTATAACAAAGTTCCAAAAACAGTTGATGGAGCATGTTTGTGGTTTGCAATAAATACTTTTTTTTTTTTTTTTAATTCAAATTTGATGATTTTTATGTATCTTTTGGATCAATATGTTAATGAAGTAGGTCATAGTGAAATAATAACTATCTCTTCATATAGATGAAGTAGTGCTGAGAGAGAGACAGACAAGCGGGAGAGAATTTGCTAACTAAAAGTCAACATGTAGATTCGGGAACAATGACCCCCAAGGCAACGCTTCATAAAGTAGCTTGATGCGAATAACATTCTGCAGGAAAACTGTGTTAGTTTGTCTATTTTCTCTCTTATTCACACTAACCAGCCTCTCAATGTCATGATTTAAAAAAAATGTTAAATGTTAAGTTTGTTGATGACTGCTGTGGAATGTCGTCACACTATGCACAAGGATTAAACCTCATTGCCTGCTCTTCTCTCCCCACAGCGAGACCTGTCCAAGGCCTCTAACGCCAAGATCCAGCACGACATCCTGAACTCCACCACCACCAACCTTTGACCTCTCCACTCTGAGGGTGACTGCGTCAAAGTCCTGATCTCCTCACTGCTTTTATATGTAAATGAAGGTAATAATATATTAAGTGTTGACGCTGGTGATAAACAAGGACTGTGTTGTTAGTTGCTGATTTCAGCGGAAGAAATATGTTTTATAAGTTGAACTAACACTACTTTGGCTTACTGAGACGTAATAAACGTCTGCATTTTGTACCGCACATTTTTGAACAAAAGAAATGTTAGCTTTCTGATGTTATGCAATTCGGGGGTTACAGGCCAAATGTATTATGAATACTGTGCACTTTTTTTACAAAATATATTGCATTGCATTGTGTAATTTTACACACACTCACACTGCTCCATGCAAATCTGTTCTGTGTATGTATTTGTGTATATATTTCTCTATCTGCTGTTGTCTTCATAGTAAATCCTGTTTGACAAAGAGGTCAGTTGTTTAAACAGGTCGTTAAGACTGTTAGTTATTAGAGGGGTCATATTTTTAAAAAAAGTAGAGGAAACTTTTCAGAAGGGGGGTCTTAATGAGACCAGACAAACACAAGTATGTTCAGACAGACAGTGTGAGAAAAATAAGGCTACCATTTTCAAGTGGAAACCTTGAAATCTGGTAATGAGAATGATATGTCCCCTTTAAAGTATGTCACATTGGTGCTGCATACTCATCTGAATATGGTTAAATCACATATATTCAATCCACAATCATGGCTGATTTGGAAAAGCTTGTAAAAATAATAAATGCATTTCACTTGAAAGGCACAAACTGATTATGTTTCTTGAGAGTTCTTATTAATATTATACTGTATATTTCTGCCTCAAGCTTGTCAAAGAAAAAAAAAAAGAAAACTCAGGTTCTCAGTAAACAATGGAATATAAATTTGGCTGCCATGGCAAACACAATCATTATATGAGACATGGGATTACAAGTTTTCTTCAGGATCAGTATCTTTCAGTTTCATGGGTGGTGCAGTGGCTTAGTGATCAGCACTGCTGAGGCTGTGCAGTTTATTCTCCCTGCATCTGCGGGTTTTCTCCTGGCGAACAGCTTCACACAATATCCAAAAATATGCATGTTAAGCTATTTGTTGTAGAAAAAGGTGAATCAGTATTTCCATTTCTATAGAATATTATTTGAAGAATGCTTTGAAGAAAATAATGCCTTTAATGGATGAAATAGATTGATTGTTCCAGCATGCACACACCAACCAATCATTGATCCGCTTCAATGCAAATGCTCAAACGGATAACAGATTTCAAACTCAGTCATCAGGGAGAAAAATTGAAGCTTGCCACTAACTAGAAGCAAATAGCTTGAGATTGTCTCGAGGTGAGCTCACTTGACAGGATGGTAATGTTAACTATTCACATTCAGATAAATTGTTAACCTGTATTTTCCTTGTTTAATCAAATCAGTGTTGATTAAACCTTATATGACTTTCTCTCTGTGGCTGTGAATTACTTGTGATATGAACCAAACTGGGTGGTGTAGTGGTTAGCACTGTCGCCTCACAGCAAGAAGGTACTCGGTTTGATTCCCGGCCCGGGGCCTTTCTGACATTGTGGGGCTCCACACATTATGAATGTGTGGAGTTTACATGTTCTGTCTGCGTGGGTTCTCTCTGGTACTCCGGCACTGGCTTGGTGCTAAAGTAAAGGGAAAGAGAATATTGTTATCACATTTTGTTCAAATTTCAACCCCTTCAGATGCACCGTCTTGATTTTAAGGTGTCTCATTTTGTGAATTTCTTATAAAAGGTGAGATGGCCTCAAAATGTCATAAATGGACATTATGTTTGACTTAACACAAGAATCTCATGAGTCAAGGTTCTGCTGAAAGACCACAGGAGGAGGAGGAGGCGCATTTTGTCTTTTCGTTGATTTTTGTTTAAATTCTGTTTCGACAGTAATGTCAGATTAGAAGTTGATGATGAAATGTTGATTTAAAATAAAAAAAAGCAAGATTACTGTATTTTGTAAATGGGAAGTAGCTATGCAATGTCTTCTTCTTCATCTTCTTGTAAAGTTTTTTTTTTTTTTTTTTCAGTTTAGTGTGGATCTGGAATTTCTTCACTAAAATGGCCAAAAAGGCTTTGTTTTCCTCCGATACTAAAACAAAGCTTCTTTGTAACAACTCTTAGGCTTACATTTTTAATTTTCTTTCAGTTTCAATGTGAGATCTCTGTCGTTTTTTGGACAATATAGCATAACATGTTCTCAGGCTTATTCTTGTTCAAAAAACAAAAATTACAATTTAGTCCTGGCAGTGGCAGGGACAAAGCCTTTATACTCCTGATAGCGCAACCTGTCAACCGTTATGTTATCAGCTAACGCTAGCACTAGCGAGTTAGCTTGGTTAGAAATTCGCCTTCCGTAATTCACAATAACAGTGATATTAACTGGAATGCTAATTATGGCTCACCATAATGTTACTTACCAGTAAACAGTGCCAGTGTCTCCACAGATGAAGGAAACATGAGCTGAGAGTTCAGACCATCAGTGCTGCTCCTCTTCAGGATGTAATGACAACACAGACCTGTCAATCACACTGTAGCCACGCCCCAAAGCTGCTCCTGCTTTATGTTTTTTCCACCATATATTTAACCATAATTAAATAAAAGGGCATCCTGTTGTATTATAACAATATTTAACTAACCATTCAGACAATTTTATTTGTAGTGTTTACAGAGGTATTACACCAGGTGAGAAAATCCATTCAGTTTCCCATAGTCTTCAATACAAACTGGCATTTCTTTTCACCAATATCGCCCCCTGTTGGCTGTTGGAGAGAATGAAGTTTAAGTTACTTCCGTACGTGCTTCATTCTTCATTGAACAGACAGCAGTTTTGCCCACTGGTGCTTAATGGATTCTGTGGAGGTAACGGATTTTATTCTGAAAGACTTGTGCCGGAAGTCCTGTTGTTAGAGGAGCAGCGTACCGTAGAAGAAGACGTGTTGAACCGCGCCAGGCAGGTCAGACGGTCGTGATTCAGGCACACAGTTGTCTGTGGTGAGGACACTGTGTGTCTTGATGAAAGACAGTCTGACATTGAAAGTGTTTACCACATTTATTGAACTAGAGCTGGGTCATGTCCGGAGCGTTAGCAAGGCTGCTCTTCTACCCGACGCTAGGTTACAATGTTGTCATGGAGAAGCTGACGTCGAGACGGTGGTTTGACCGAGTGGACGAGACCGTCATACTCGGAGCGCTGCCGTTCAGATCCATCACTCAACAGGTCAGACCATGAAACACCAGCATCTACCGGTCTGTGTTCCTTATCACTCATTTCTGCTGGTGGAGGAGGTAGTCAGTAAAGTGAAGCTGCCTTCACCAAAAATACGAATAATTGCTACAGTTCTGAAAACATAAAGTACAGCTCTCATTAACACTTTGTATTTTATTCATCCTCAATATGGATTCAGGTTTTGACTTCCTGTAGTGCTGGAATAGTAAAATGCACCAATGCAAAGGTTCAATATATAAGCAGTTAGAGCCAAACAAACACAGTAGCTGCTCAGAATGCATGTTAATGTCGTTGTTGTCCCTCATTTTAAAACAAGCAGTTCATTGGAAGGTCTTGCATTAGGAGAGTGCTTGTATGTTATATTTCAGTTTGCATTTAAATTGCATTTCTTGCATTGCAGCTGGTGGAAACAGAAAATGTTCGAGGGGTTATCACCATGAATGAGGAGTATGAGACCAAATATTTCTGCAACTCTGCTGAGGTGAGTTTACTTCCCTTAACTCTGTCACTTTTACAGGAATATAACCAAGACTGATAAAGTTGAAGTTAAGGTTATGTTTCCACCAGGGTTTGTTTATTTGTATGTTGGTTTGCAAAATAACTCAAAAAGTTATGGACGGATTTTGATGAAATTCAGGATTGGTCAGAAGTGGCCTAACTTAAAACTGATTAAATTTTGGTGGTGATCGGATCTGATTCAAGGTCATCAAGGTCAAATGAAAGGTCACGCCATAGTAATGTATGAGAGATTTAGCATATTTCTGAACGCTCCTTGGTGTACAATTTTCAGTCAATCATCACCTAATCTGGTATATAAACTAATAGAGGAATCCAGAAGACACTGATTCAGTTTGGTCAAGATCAGTAAAAGGTCAAGGTCACCAAGGTCAAATATGTGTTTTTAACCATAACTTCATGTAGGAAGGAGCTAGAGCAATGCAACTGGTCTCAAAATATCCAGAAAAGAATTTTCAAATTGTATTTGCAAAGTTTTACTGGTATTTTGGTCTTTCTTTAAATTCAAATTCAAACGTGACAAAATATGAAATACAGAAAAAAAACTACATGATATTAATGTGAATACTGCGTTAAATGTAGGTTTCAAGGTGAATCAAAATCAACACGTTCACGCTTAGGTGTTGTTGGCTTACAGGAGTATACAGAATGCTGCCTTGGTGGAGGTCTGCACTCTCTGAGTGATTTTCTAGTTAATTAATCATTTCAGTTATTTTTCAAATGCTAAACATTTACTAGTTCCAGCTTTTTAAATCTAAGGACTTGCTGTTTCCAAATATAACAGGAAACTGAGTCTTTGAATAGAACTTGGACTTTAGTAAATGATAACAATGCACTACTGACTGAGTTTAAACACTATAAACAGAGCTAAAGTTGTCTTTTTGTCTTTCACACATCTCAGTGATTTAAGAATGACCACTTCTGATTTGATGTATTTGACACTGGCGGCAGGAGTGGAAGGCTGCAGGGGTGGAGCAGCTGAGGTTGAGCACGGTAGACCTCACTGGCGTCCCCAGCCTGGAGAACCTGGGCCGAGGTGTGGATTTCGCCCTGCAACACCGAGAGCAGGGAAGCAGTGTTTATGTCCACTGCAAGGCTGGACGCTCCCGCAGTGCCACTCTGGCTGCTGCGTATCTCATTAGGGTCAGTACAAAGCTGTCATGTCATCATCGCCACTGAGCTTTCACTAGCTCAGACTGTTGAACTTCACAATGCACAGAAATGTTATTTATTGTTGAGGTTGCCCTGTCTTTGTTCAAAAGCTTTGCATAAAAAGGGCTACATGTTGCACACAGTTCACACAGTATGAGTGTAAACAATCAAAGCATATTCAAGATTGATAGAATCAAGATATTTGTGTGTGGCTGTATGAAGTACTTCTCCATAGTCAGTGTATCACCTTCAGGAGCAAAGTAATGTGCTGCTGAGGATGGAGGCAGCAGCAAAACAGATCTTAGACACCCTGGACAAGTCTCCAGTTCATCACAGGACACATAGAGACAGACAACCACTCACACTCACATTCACACCTACAGTCAATTTAAATTAAACAATTGACCTAATCCCCATGCATGTTTTTGGATGGTGGGAGGAAGCTGGAGTACCCGGAGAGAACCCATGCAGACACGGGGAGAACATGCAAACTCCACACAGAAAGGCCCCGGGCCGGGAATCAAACCTGGTACCTTCTTGCTGTGAGGCGACAGTGCTAACCACTACACCACCGTGCCGCCCCCCTGAAAGAATCAGTATCAGTTTAAATGTATGGTATATTTAGAATGTTTTCTGACGTGTAGCTTAAGTCTTTTAGATGTGTATAATCTGTGTTGATGTTACTCTCTAAACTGTGGCAGTGCTGACCATCATCTACTGAAGGTGATACACTGACTATGGAGAAGATCCTCATACAAGCACACTGAGAAACACCTGAACTATCACTTTTAACCTTAAATTTCAAAGTCAATGATGGTCAGCACTGCCACAGATTAGAGAGTAACATCAACACAGATTATACACATCTAAAAAACTTCAGCTACACGTCAGAAAACATTCTAAATATACCATACATTTAGAATGTTCAACATTTGTGTGTGGCTAATAACAGTGTGCATACAAGTGTGGCTAATAACAGTGTGCATACAAGCACACTGAGAAACACCTGAACTATCACTTTTAACCTTAAATTTCAAAGTCAATGATGGTGCTAATAATGACGGTGTCAAGATACAGGAAATGTTGAACTTTAAAAGTCATGTTTCTATGTAACTTGGTCCTGCGCTCTTCTTCTGTCAGTTACACTGCTGGACTCCAGAGGAAGCATGTCAGAAGCTGGCGTCTGTTCGACCACACATCCTGGTGCGCTCCGCTCAGCTGGAAATGCTCAGGAAATACTACCAGCAGGTGTGTGAACAGACCATCTGAGAGAGCCGGACGGCAGGTCGGACCTTATTATGTTCCTACAGCTGCTGAAAGACTGGACTGTTGCATGTGGACAGCAGTGGCTCAACAAGGCAAGGACATTTTGCTGCATAATTTTAGCTGTTAACTGGAGAACACTTCATTGTATCACCTGGTGCCTCATAACTTTTGAATAAAATTTATGTGAGAACAGTCAAAGTGGAGATCTTCCAACACTACCATGATGCTTACGCCTGGTTCACACAGGACGCGCCGCACACCGAGTTTCTTTTTTTTTTTTTTTTTTTATTTTGTCTGCATTGTTCTCATTGTTCGACACCACAAAAGAGTGTCGACCTTTTATGAGATTATGCATATTTTAGTCTTGCAGCAAAAGCTATTAATATTTGGTGAGTGTATGTGACCATCACCGGCCCTCCCTGGAATCTAATCTTACTTTATTTATTGGAATTTCCTGTTATAAGCCAGAGAGGGACGTGCTACACCTGGGTGACAAGAGGGGGAAATAAATAAGACAAAGGGACAGAGAGATAAGACAAAACAAAAAGGGAAGTTTACAGACAGGCAGTGCTAATGGAATAAAAAAACGTGTAAGCTGCTGTGTCATTCCTAACACCTTCATCCCAACACTCAACGGTATTGAACACCAGAGTAGTGGAGGACCTAACCGTATAGGGTAGGCTACCGAGAACACAAATGAGAAATGTGGAGAAAATATGACCTTAGTGAGAAGTCGGACGAATGATTTGGCACATACTAGCAGTTCACATCAGTACTCAACAGTGTGACTCGGGAGGAGTTAATAAGGTCTGGATAAAACATGCATGTGTGTAGAACACCGAAGCCCAGAGTGTCTACCACGACCCCTCATGGCCAGATCGGCCAGGTGTCCACAACAACCCGGGGAAGTGGGAGCATCGGCGATGCCAAACCCAGAGAGCTACCCGGGCCACCGAGAACCCACACCCCCCCAGCCACCCCAACACCTGGGGAGACAGGAGGCCACCGCCGTCCATGAGGCAAGACCCGCGAACCGAGCGCTCCCCACCGGAGGGAGGGGGGACGAGAGAGCTAGGGAGCACCGGGCCCACACGCAGCAGGCCATCAACGGGCGGCAGCCAGAGGTGACCGAAGCCGGGTCCGAACGCAAACCCATGGGCCAGAGTGGGTGAGGAGGGAAAGAAATAGTAAAATAAATAAATAAATGAAAAAAAGGGAAAGCAGGGGGACGGACCAGCGCCAGTATGAATCCGACAGGGAGCCCCACCCCACCCACAGAGACAACCGAGAGAATGAGCGAGAGCAGGCCGAATCCACTTATCAGGGAGCAGCAACCGCACGTGCACACCGAGTTTCAGATCGGCGCCCATGTTAACCTACGTGACTGTTCACACAGCGCGCGCGCTCTGGAGCGCGGCCGCAATTTTTTGCGCGCGCCGCAAGCGCCAGTTGTAAAGTTGGACAGAGCAGATCGGACCAGACAGGAAGTTGGGAACAGGGGATGCGAGAGAATCCGGCCAATTTTCAAAATAAAATAAATTTCAATAAATTAGTAAAAAAGGATTTATGGTGTTGCTTGTCGGTCTATTTTTTTCCGATGAACACGCACGCAAGCACACACACAAACACATGCACACGGAGGGAGAGCTTGAAGATGCTGGCAATATTTATGTATGACGTAATAAAAACATAAATAAATATTGACTTACCCATGTTTAAAGCGCTCGTAAGTGTGGAAAACTGAGGGCAGACGGAAACGGCCGAGCACTCGGGCTCAGTCGATGTCTGACCGGAGCGTCAGAGCGCAGGAGAAAACGCTTTATGTGTGAGAAGCCAAGCGCCTGCCGGCGTCCTGTGTGAACCAGGTGTGAGGCACCTTTATTTTCAGAATCAATGTATCACTGATAATTAGTGTACATGTGTATATATTTCTATGAAAGCAGTCCAAGTAATATGATGAAAGGACTTTATACAGTCATGGAAAAATTATGGAGTCATGGAAAAATTATTTGTCCACCCTTGTTTTCTTCAATTTCTTATTCACTAAAAGTATATTAGCTGAAGAATACAATGAACACCACAAAAATGCAGCTGATTCCATTAAATTTTGTCCTTTTTGACATGCTTAAGCTTAGCAGTAGTCATTCCCAGGGTATACTGTATAAGAGGCCATTTCATGTCAGCAAAACAGCCATTCATTACACCAAGAAAAAACGAGCTGAACATGGTACTACCAACCTGCTGGCTGGTTGAGGCAGGAAACGTCTTTGTGCCCTACCAGATGACCGTGCACTCATCCTTTCCTGTGTCTGAAGTCCCACGGGGCAGGAAGAAGCCCTTCATTGGCCAAAGGCAGAGGAAGACCCTGTTACTCTTTGCTGCTCTTTCTTGCCTCTACAGTAAAACATGGGGGTGGATCAGTGATGATCTGGGCTTCTTTCAGTATAGCTGGAACAGAGCGAATGAAGCAGGTCACACTGCTCAATGTGTATCATAAAATTAACAGTACCTTTCTGGTAACAATTATCCAGCAGTGACTGTATTTCACATCACAGTAAAATGACTGTAAAATTTAACAGTTCTTAACATACTGTAAAATGAACTACAGTATTATACTGTTATTTTTTTATCATCCTAAAATACAGTACTGTACTGTTATTACTTGGAACACTGTAAATTCAATTACAGTATTTTTTTTTTAAACTTTTTTTTTTTTACTGTTGCTGTAATTTCTTATAGTGCTAGCTACTGTTAATGTAAAAGGACAATTGAAGACCCAACTACACAAAAAGCAGAACATTTAATTTGCAATTTAAACAAACATTAATAGGAATACACATACAATAATACAATAATACAATACATTAAAACAAGTTGAACAATGTCAGCACAAAACATTGAAAGGATAACTCTGATATAAGTGGGAAAGTTAATCCCCAGAGACATTCTTACAGAGTTAACAATACGTGCACAAATCCCTTCATAATTCTGCTAATACTATTCAGTGAAATCCCATATGAATGAGACGATGTGTGGATTCAGAGCCCAGGGGGATTATGTAAATTATTAATTTCAGCCTTTCACTTACATTTTCTCATCAACAACACAAGAAGTAATAGTTTGGAACTTAACACTATTATCATGACTATCTAGTGAGTTTACCCCCCCCAAAAAACCTTAAGGGGACAAGCAACAATAACAAGTTGGAAACATGTTTACAACCAACTTCAAGGTCACCTATTATGCAAAATTCACTTGATAAATGTGTTCTAACAGCAGTATGTGTCCCCATAGCCTGTGAATGAGGCCCCAGGAGTGGGCCAATGTGTGCTGAAACAGGGGAGTCTAAAATCCCCCCCTTATCTACGTAGATAAGGGGGATGCCCCTCCCTCCAGTAGAGGACACTGTCTTTGAGCCGACCCCGGGTATGAGCCCTCCTCTAAAGTTACCGAGCGCCATTGTTTCTCCTCGCTAACTTTCACAAACAAACCTGACAAAGTTAGGAGCAAAGCACAGCAGCTGCTCTGTGTGTTGGCTGCTTCAACGAGTACAGGAAGCTATTTTTACTCTGTTCGTCCTCTGAAAACCCAGTGGATTGATTTATTTTAGCTGGAAATGTAGCAAGGGAGCTTCTCAAAGTTTAGCATTTGTGCGCTCATCATCTCACAAAGCAGGCTTCACTAACCAGCTGAAGATGAAGCATGGATCTGCACCAACTGTCTGGGACAACAAACAACAAACATGGAGCTGTAAGTTATTTCATTTTGTGTTGCTTTACTGTGTAGCTCTACTGAGCGTGATGGCCTCTAAACATGTCCCTGTAACCCTCCGGTAGCTCCGGTAGCTGCAGTGCTAAAGGAAACATGTTTATAGGCCATCACACTAAGCAGAGATTCAACACTAAATGGGTTAACTTACATTCTGTAGAGATGTTCAGTGCACTGCACAGAGTTGCAGTGTATGACCAAGAGGTGGCGCTGGAGGTGTGGGGGTATCGGTTGAGGAAGCACGACTAAAGGAAGCTGTGCTGAGTTAACCTGAAGTCTCCGGAGTCTGCTTTCCTGAAAGAACACATACAACATGGTGTCAGAAAGAGGCGAACCCAGTGTGAGTATAAAGAATGAAATGAATGATTAAACAAAAAGGAAAGTTTGATAAATAAATAAATGATTAATCAATTCAATGTGACCAGTTAGATTCTGTGGTGGTTATCTATTAACCAAATTCAAAGTTAAGCTGTAGTTAATCAAATTTGGTTTAGGTTTGGTGCACCGTTCAGCAGTTTGAGAGGCATCAGAGAAGACTATGGAGCAACTGACTATTCAGAATTTAAGTTTTAGTATTTTATTGTTCCGTATAATTACGTTTTCTAGATTAAGCTCTAAATTCAGACATTTAATTTCGTGTTTAATCATCAGATTTTAATATCTGAGGATGTATATGAATTATATCACCGTTCCTGGATGGATGGAAGTGAGGAGTGACTGCAGGTTCTGTCTGGATCTGCTGGATCTCTGCTGGACGAGCTTCACCACCAGGGGCTCTTTTGGGCATCTGTGGACAGCTCTGGACATCTGTGGACATCTTGGGTTGGCATGGCTCGGCTGACATGTCTCTCTCTTTTCTTTATAGCATGGTCTCTGTGCCCTTGCTTCAGTTTCCCCCCTCGTTGATGGAGGGGGTCGGCTGGCGACCCACCAGTTCAATATGACTGCCGTAGACAGTCATTTCTTCTGTTGGAGGTTCTTCATGGAAGTTGGAGTCATTTTTGCAGCCTGTGTCAGAGGAGCTGACTTACTTCATTTCAGTTCAGGCAGAGGAGCAGAGCAGAGAGGAGAGATGGCCGAGAGGCAGGAGTCTTGTAGTCATCTCTGGAGCATGTTGAAGGTTCTGAGAGGCTGTGGCCCTGAGAAGGTCATGGCATAAGGCATTAAAGCCTGCGGTGGAGCAGCAGGTCTCAGTCTCTGTCAGTGGGCTCGCTCCTCCTCCCCACTCCCAGCATATGGGAGAGGGAGAACAGAGAAGCAGTGGAGAGGATGAAGACCAGAACTTGACTAGAGGCAGCTGTGTGTTTTTTTTTTATTAATTTTTGTCTATTAATCTTAGGTATCACATTTGGTCTTTATCAGAGGAGGAAGAAGGAGAAGATCTGTGTGTGGATTGACTTTTTGAGTTGAGTATTAAAATCGTAATGTAATGTTCTATTTCAAGCAGGGAGAAAGGAAGAGGCTTTGCGTGCGTGTGTCATTCAGGAATGTAGGGGCAATAAAACCTCCCATCCCCCCATGTGTGTTGGGATGGTCCTCTCTGTTTATTCAAGACAGTCATAAACTTAAGCCTTTAGCACTTAGGTGCCATGTAGTGTCAGGGTACTGGGGAAACACTGAGAAAATTACAGAATGTCTTCATTATAAGACAAGTTTGTTATTTTATGCTAATTCATATGCTACACCCGACTTAATGACAGTGTGTGCAGGGAGCGACACATACTGCCCACAGTGGATGAGACGCTGACGCAGCTGGAGTAGGCAAGAGTCTTCTCGAAATTAGATGCAACATCTGGTTTCTGGTTTTCTACAAAAAGAATAGAATAAATAATAGAATAGTTTTTTATTCATCCTCCCCTTGGGGGGAAATTTCACCGGCCACAGCAGCATAGACAAAGGAGGTGACAGCTCCTAGAGTTGTGGCTGAAGTCCGAGGTGTACAGGGTGAAGAGAAAGGGGGAGAGCACTGTCCCCTGTGGGGCCCCTGTGCTGCAGACTACCATGTCCGACACACAGTCCTGAAGCCTCAGGTACTGTGTTCTGCCTATGAGGTAGTCTATGGTCCATGCAGTCTACTCCCGCACTTTCAAGCTTCCCCCTTAGCAGGGGAGACTGGATCGTGTTGAAAGTAAACTGCAGAAATCAAAGAACATAATCCTCACAGTGCTGCCGGTGTTCTCCAGGTGAGTCAGTGATCTGTGCAGCAGGTAGATTACTGCATCATCCACTCCGATGTTCAGTTGGGAGGCGAACTGCAGTGGGTCCAGATGTGAGCTCACCATGGGGCGGAGGTTTCTCAACACAATCATTTCCAGGGTCTTCATCAGGTGAGAAGTGAGGACCACAGGCCTGAAGTGGTTGGGCTCCCTGGGGTGCGTTGTCTTCGGGACAGGAACCACACAGGAAGTCTTCCACAGCTTTGGGACTCTCTCCAGACTCAGACTCAGGTTGAAGATGTGCAGGAGCACCAGACAGAGCTGGTCTGCACAGTCCTTAAGGAGTCTGGAACTGCTGCCATCGGGGCCTGTGGCCTTCCTTGCCTTCATCTTCTTGAGCTCGCTTCTCACCTGGTCAGTTGTGATGGAGATGGTGGTGGTGGTGGAGGAGGATGAGGATGAGATGAGGATGGATGGTGGTGGTGGTGTTGGGGTGTTGGTGCTGATGGTGGAGGAGGATGAGGTGGGGAGGGGTGGTAGTGGTGGCAGAGGGCTGAGGTGTTGTGAAGAAAGAGCTGGTTGGCTGGTGCTTTGATGAGTGGGAGGAGGAGTGGGGGCACAGTCAAACCTGTTGAAAAACAGATTCAGTTTGTTGGCCCACCGCTGGTCTCAAAAAAGACAAAAAAAAAAAAATCTACACAAAGAATCACAGCCTTTGACAACTTTTATTACCCCCTTCGGAAGATATTGCTTTCAAAGGCTCCCCTTCGGCATTTCTTCTGCGCCTAAACATTTTCAGTTGAAAAAAGAGTATGATGAAAGACTGCAGGAGGTACTAAAAAGGTGCGAAAAAGCGTGCCTCACCCTCAATGAAAAATGGTAATTTTCTGTGGAGAAAGTGGAGTTCCTTGGACACAACATAAGTGCATCACGCTGATCCAAACAAAATCAACGTCATTGAAAACATGACAGAACCGTGCAATGTGGAAGAGGTCTGCCGGTTCATGGGAATGGTGAATTATGTTGGCAAGTTTTCAGCCAGCCTACCAGCCTTCACAAAACCCCTATGTGACCTGCTAAAAAAATTACAGCACATTGGACATTGGACGCACAACAAAAAACTGCCTTTGAAAAAAATCAAAAAAGAGCTGAGTTCTCCCCCAGTCCTTGCACAATACAATCCCAAAAAAAGAGACAATGGTATCAGCAGATGCGTCTTCATATGGACTTGGGGCAGTTCTCCTGCAGCAGCAGACAGATGGTAGGTGGACACCTGTTTTGTACATATCACGAAGCATGATATCCACAGAGGTCCAGTATGTGCAAATTGAAAAAGAAGCACTAGCAGCAACATGGACCTGTGAGCGACATACCATATCTGCCAGGCTTGGAATTCACAGTGAGAACTGATCACAAACCTTTAATCTGGCTGCTTGGCTCTCGATCCTTGGATGATCTACCTCCAACAATTCTTAGGTTTAGGCTAACATGTTGTGGTTCAAATACAAAATCATCATCTTGGGAAAACAACTTGTCGCTGCTGACACTCTCTCAAGATCCTCCCTGGGAATGGAAGACAGAGAGACCAATAGCAGCTTACAGGAAGAATGCTGTGCCCACATTGACCACATTCTACAGCATTTATCTACCACTGAAAGTAAACTAGCTCACATCAAGGAGGCTCAGAGCACAGATAGCGTTTGCAGGCAGCTGAAAATATTAACAGAAAAAGGCTGGCCCCCTCACAGAAAAAGTGTCCCTGAGCATCTTCTGCCATTCTGGTCAGAGAAGAACGACATTCACATGGCAGAGGGCCTGCTTCTCAAAGGGGACAGGATTGTGATCCCTGGAAGCATGCAGCAGGAAATGATGGAAAGGTTGCATGAAGGCCGTCAGGGAGTGACTAAGTGTGTGGCAAGGGCACAAGGATCCCTATGGTGGCCAGGGATAACAAGACAGATTAAAGAGATGGTGGAAAGGTGTGAAATCTGTTGCCAGTATTCACAGACAAGGACAGAGCCTTTAATGACCACGCCCCTACCAGCACGACCATGGCAAAAAGTGGCAGCTGATATCTTTCAGTGGAAGAATGGACATTATGTTGTGGTGGTGGACTACTACTCTCAATACCTTGAAGTAACAAACCTCCCGGCCCTGACAACATCTATGACTGTGGAGCGGCAGAAGGTAATCTTTGCAAGATTTGGAGTGCCGGAAATCTTGGTAACTGATGGGCCGCAGTTTGCTTCCACAGACCTTGCCATTTTTGCCCCGGACTATGGTTTCAATCACACGACCAGCAGCCCTCGCTATCCCCAGAGCAACGGGTAAGCGGAGAGAGCTGTCCACAGCTACTCAACAAAAGTCCAGACCCTCAGAAAGCTCTTCTGGCCTACAGCGCTACACCACTGGCTCACGGGCTGAGTCCAGCACAGCTGCTGATGGGGAGGAGGATAAGATCAACAGTTCCTATCACTCCACAAGCGTTGAAACCAGCCTGGCCAAACCTCAGAGCTTTCAGGGAAAAAGACAAGGAACTAAAAGTGAAGCAGAGAAAGTCATTCGACCTGAGATACAGGACAAAAGACTTACCAGTTCTGGTTCCAGGACAGAGAGTGTGGATTAGAACTGCACAGACCACAGCTACTGTTCGGGGACCTGCTTCAACACCAAGGTCTTACACTGTGGAAACAGACCAAGGGAGCTTAAGAAGTAACAGGGCTCATCTGACAGTGCTCCCTGAGAGAGGTCTGCCCTGCTCTGATGAGACAAAGACTGTCCCAAAGCATACAGATTCAAGTGAAACGGTGGCCAGGTCAGGAAGAGTTTCCCAGCCTCCACATAGATTGGATTTGTGAACATTCTAGTTGACCAGAGAGTTTTCCCTGGGAAAAAAAAGAGTGTGTTATGCCAGGTACTAATGTCATTGAATGTCAGTTGAACATGCCCAGTTATGAATACCTGGTGATTAAGATTATTTTAATTTGGAACAGTTCAATCTTAAAAGTAAGGAAAAGAGGTTTACAAGCTAAAAGGGGGATGTAGAGATGTTCAGTGCATTGCACTGAGTTGCAGTGTATGGCCAAGAGGTGGCACTGGTGGTGCGGGGGTATCGGTTGAGGAAACACAAATAAAGGAAGCTGTGTTGAGTTAACCTGGTCTCCGTAGTCTGCTTTCCTGTACAAACAAATACACAACAGCTTCCACGCTTGTAGTGTCGTGGACAGTTGTTACTGATCCATGCTTCAACTTCGGCTGTGTAACCAAGCATAATTTGTATGGGCCCTTGTTTACAAAGCAGTCCTCCGGAGCTCGGTTAGCATTGCAGCTAACCAAACTCGGTCATAGAATAATGTATTCTATACAGTCCAGATCTTCCTAGTACTTTACTTCCCCTGGAAGAGAACAGACAACCAAAGGGGCTGGGGTGATAGAGTTCACTTCAATAGGAGAACGGATCCTTCTCTTTCCCCTGTGGTATACTTGTCATCTCAGCTAGCTAAGTTAGCAGTCCTCTGGACCTCGTTTGGCATTGCAGCTTACCGCACTCTGGAGGACTGCTTTGTAAACATGGCCCATGTTTACAAAGCAGTCCTCCAGAATGCGGATATCAGGAGATTATCAGGAGACATTCAACATCAGCTCTGTGAGCTCAGGGCTCATTTGAAGCTAGCGTTATACACTTATTTGTAATTTGGGTGACTCTGACTACAGTTAACGGTACTGTCCATGCACTGCAGAGTAACGTTAGCGGCCTCTTTTGCCAGTGCCAGTACACATCTATAAGTAAACATAAGCGCACAGTAAGGGGAGAGAGAGCCATTTCCTCTCTCCAGAGAGGGGGCGTGGTCAAACACAGCTCATGAACATTTAAAGGTACAGACACACAAACAGTCTGTTCTCAGCAGAGCTCAATACAGTGATTTTTAACTGGCTGGAATTCAGGACCAGGGCTGAGTCTGGGGTAATACACTTTGAATACAATTTTGTTGGACATCTGAAACCTATATAAAATTGCAGAAAAGGTGTATTATAGGAGTCCTTTAACATTAGCAATGATAGCTATCAAGTAGTATCGCTAAAGATTTGATATACTTGGTATTTAAGGCACAATATTTACAGGTCTGTAAGTGTGCAGTGGTCTGGACTACAGACCATCCGTCCATAACTGTTGTGCAGAATATAACGAAGATCTCGTAACACTAGTTCTATAAGCACAGGTAGAGCCCTCTTCTGAACTCGATAGGTAATACTCTGTTGCTCACAGTTTATCATTATTAGGTTAAAAACACATGCTTTTGAAAGTTTTTCTTTATTCCCTACACCATCCCTTCAGTTTGCTTTGGTCCCAAATAAACAGTGTGTACAGTGTGTGTATGTTATTTTGTCATTGTTCTTGTGTAACTGTCAGAAAGAGGAATCAGTAGTCACTGAGACCTGTGATGCTAATGAATCAGACAACTAGGAACAGGAATCAAAACCCTCCCACAACCTGAGGCACCTGGAGCAGGAATTCCAAACCACCACAGACACCAAGTGGAAAAAAACTAATGACATACATCGCTTCCACTTCCAGACAGGCACTCAAGGTTGCCACTATCTTCATAAGTGCAGTATACTTAAGAAGATATGATGACTTTGAATTTGACTTTGAGAAGGTGTTTGTGTGTTGAGCGAAAAAGAATAAAAGTGCACAAAAAGCAAAATATGTGAGATTTGTTTTTTTTTATTGATCAGTTAAGCAAGAGCATCACCATTAACTTAAATGGGTTTTGGTGTGTAATGAAGACATTTGTAATCATTATGATTGGTTAGTACTACATATATCAATCAAGATATTTGCTTCAGATTATGCTGTAATAGATAATATTAGATACCTTAGAATAATCATCCAGAAGTTGTAAAACTGCTCAATCCTCATTTATTTCTAGTTTACTATTTGCACAGGTGTTTTTTTCTACTGAGGTATTTCATCATATATAGACATTTCTTACGGTGCCAATATAAAATTAATTCATTTATAGGCACATGAGATACATGAATATTTATATCTGACAGCAAAACTAGTCAGACAGCTATATATTGTCAAATGGAAATGCTGTCACACAGAATTGGTATTCTGCACACACTGCTTTCTTAACTCTCACATGTGGGCAAAGGCTGGTATTTGACCCTGGCCATTTTGGCTTTGTATGCACTGAATGCACTGATCACACAAACTGCTGCAAGAAGACATCCAGCGATGAATACCATGTTCACATTTAGGTTGGTCACTGGACAAAAGAGAGGCACATTTTCAATTTGATCTTAGAGGTTTGCTCTGAAGAAAACTAAGCCTGTTTTCATACCTGGGTTTCTGGTGCTTTCAGCGGATCTCCTTAAGCGCAGGGGTCCCTGGGAAATGAAGTGCCTTAAACTCTGAGTAACAGCCTCTCTCTTTCGGCGTTGAGGATGCTGACCACCTGACCATGATGGGGACTTCATGCATCCCTTTGAGCACCTGGTGCCGTGGGTTCTTGCTTCACAAATCATGACTGAGCAGCTGATGTACACCTGAATGTGACAGAGCAGGCTGTCATAATGTCAGCAGACATACTGCACCACAGCCTCCCCAAGTGGACAAACAACCGAGCTGTGCTCAGATCCCACATACAGTACAAGAGCAACTCTCTGCTCCTCTTTGCTTCATGTACATGGGAGTCAGAGGATACCAAATTCCAAAAAATGTCCATTTGGACTGATTACATTTTGGGTGTAAAGGTCAGGATTACTGTGGCGTTTTGTCCTGTTGTGAGGGCAATAGCTCAGGAATGCCTTGAATAATTTCATCTGGCACAAACATCCACTTGGACTCCGGATTAGAATCAGCTGTCACTGTCCTCGTAAAACACATTTTTGCCGTAACGCAAGAATTAATAGGGAAAGTATGACTATTTCATACAGTTGTCCAAAAGGATGAAATTTTGGACAGACAAGGATCAATTTAAAAAATACAAATGAAAAATAGAATATTTTTGAACCTGTTGAACATGTTGATCTTATTTTGGATTGCTCTTGTTTTGGAACACATTTTCACTGAACAAAAATTATTTTTAACAATTTTCTTTTGTATTCGGTAATTTTTTTTTATAATTTATTTATTTTTTCTTTTATCAATTATCATTGTTGCACTTTTTGATTGGTTGTTACTTACCCTGGTCTTACCAGACCCTCGTACTATCATACAGAGGGTCTGGCATTCCTCCATTGAGAACCAATTTCAGATGGGAGGCGTGAACTCTGTTGAAGTTTGAAATGATTGGATCCGATTTTACCCAATCGTTAACATTTGGTCGTGCGCCACTAGCATTCAGGTTAGCCAAATCCTTCACGGAGCTAACTGAAAAATAAGACTTTTCCCAAATCCCATGGGGAGTAAAGCCACGACATCTTTATCAGCAATAAAACTGGTTCAACATTCCTCTTGCTCCGACTTCAATTGCTGAATATTTGGGAGCCTAGCCAAAACGGACTGAATGGCTTCCTTCACTTCCGTCATCGCCGCCATTGCCAAACTACAACCAGCTAGACTACAGCGCAAATGCTGCACATTCAACGTCATCGTTAACACCCACCTCCCCCTGTCCCCCACCATTCTCTGATTGGCCCGAAAAGAAATCATCCTGAGAAATTGAGTGCAAGGGAATCAAACCCAGACATATTCAGCAAGGAAATGATAATTTAACGGAAGAAAAGAACATTTGGAACTGGACATCATTGAAGCATTTACAGATGTCACAGAGACATCACTAGTCTCTTGCTCCAGTCTAACCACACAGCCCATTCTTCACCTGGTCATGCAAGCCAATGAACTTGAAGGCCTCCATGCTGAACTTGAACTGTTGCTTGTGGGAGCGGGGATATATTTCAACAGTCGGGTCCTCTTTACATCTAATCAGAGCAAAACAAGACAAAAAATGTTGGCTCTTTAACTTTACGCCTTACAATAGATGCTATTATAGCAGGGGTATGGTGTAGGTATTCAGACGAGAAGGAAAGGAAGTATAGGCTGTGCCAAAAATGAAGTATTGACTTTTACATCCTCACATGGTGATTTTGTAGAGTTGAGCTTCTAATTTAAGACAAGATAATCATCATCTATATGTTAGAGCACAAAATAAAGAGACATTTCATTTCCATCTATCTATCCACTGCCAGCAAAGAAGTGATCTCTCATTCTAAATCTGGTGATGTGGTTCCATATACTCTATTATGTCACCAGTAGGTGGTGTACTCATGCCTACCTACCCAATATCAATGATGGAATAGGTTGGATGGTAGTTTGGGGTGTCGTACGGTGCAGCTCTGCAGGACTCCACAAACAGCTCTGTGTTATTCACTGAGGATGTGGCCTCTATCTTCATGAAAATCCTGCTCCCTATGTCATACTCCAGAGGGTATGAATTTGGATCAATCATGGTTTGGAAGTTTCTGTCAGGATAGAACTCAAACTGGTAGGTGAACATTCCGAAGCCTTTCTCCCATACTGTGACATTCTTCCTGTGTGCCGTGAAACCCTGAGTCACGTTTCCTCGTTTAGGGTACTGGCAGTCAAACTGCACCCCCAGCAGTTGTTTCCTGGTGATCAGATCCTTAATGTTATCGACTGTCGTGATTTTGTTCTTGAATATGAGGTTGTCATCATCTTCCTGTGGAGTAAAAGGTCACATTCAGTCCTCATACTGCCAATAAAATGAAAACACCCATAAATGAGTCAGTGAGTAATGAATCCTGTGTGACCTCGATCTGTGTGCCACAAGAGTTGAGGGGGACGACAGCGATGATGTGAGTGCTGTTGGAGTGTGTCTGGAGGCTGCAGAGGGTGTTGGTGGGGTCATTGAGTCGCAAATGATCCTCATGGAGTCCAGGAAAGGAGGACCTCTTAACCTCTACTGTCATTGAAGACTCATTGCAGACCACATGGGATTTAACTAGAGCAGGAAATATTCATTAAAAAATGCATGATGCACGCAATGTTAGATCTCAAGGACACATGCATGTCTTAGTGAGCAACACTGAATGCAGACATTTGTTTATAAGGAAACCCCACAGGGTGTTTAAGTTGTGTTTACACCAAAAAGACAGATTCATTTCCCATTCTGCTAATAACGGAAACTGAGTGGTAGGACTTTGCATTGAGTGATACTTCTGAATTTTGTTTGGTAGCAGGGTTTACCCAAACATATCACATTACAGACTTATAGGTCTTGCAGCACAAATACAGCTGAAAGTACACCACAAAATGTTGACACTAAAGAAGTCCTGCGTCTCCAGAGCTGGTCCAAGCCTCCATGGGACCCTAAGCAACATATAAATTTGGGGCCTTCTATGGGGCAGCATGGTGGTGTAATGGTTAGCACTGTTGCCTCACAGCAAGAAGGTACCGGGTTTGGGTTTGATTTCCGGGGCCTTTCTTTGTGGAGTTTGAATGTTCTCCCTGTGTCTGTGTGGGTTCTCTACGGGTACTCCGGCTTCCTCCCACCATCCAAAAACATGCATGGGGATTAGGTTAATTGGTTAATTTAAATTGACCGTAGGTGTGAATGTGAGTGTGAGTGGTTGTCTGTCTCTATGTGTCCTGCGATGAACTGGAGACTTGTCCAGGGTGTACCCTGCCTTTCACCCTAAGACAGCTGGGATAGGCTCCAGCCCCCCACGACCCTATGAGGATAAGCGGTAGAAAATGGATGGATGGATGGATGGGGCCTTCTATTACTGCCAATAATACTGTTTTTGAGCATTTACCCACCTGCTACACATATTGTATATACACTCGGGATTTTTGGCCCCATGAAAAGAAATTTTAGTGGTCTGCCCTATAGCTAGAAAATTTTGATACATAAAACTATGCATTTTAATGATATTTTTTTGGCTACCATTCCCATATTTGTGAAAAGAACAACATGATAGTTACTTGGTAGAGGAAGCACTGAATTAATAAAGAGTTTTCTTTGGAAATATGAGCTAATATGTGGAGAAAAGTGAGCTAGCTTATAATCTTTGGACTCTGGCCTATAAACTCTGGACAAAGCTAGGAATAGCCTGTAAGTTTATTACTGAGTATCATACTGTATTATTTTGTCAGTATTATTATCATCATATTAAGGGTCTCTCTCAATGTGAATCTAGAATCCTGTTGCTTTTTTCAGTGTTCCTGGAGGCCCCCTAGAGGCCAGGTGGCCCTAAACAGGAGCTTAGTTCACTTATGTCTTGTGCCGGCACTGTGTGTCTCACCTTTTTCCTTGAGGACATCCACCACAACACACCTCATCTCAGACTGATAGATGCCAGACCTTAAACACATCAGTGAGCAGATTCAACACTTAACGGTGGAGTTACTGTTAACAATGTTACATGTAAAAATCATTACTGGTCTGTTAATTTCCTCATTACAATTTTGCTGACAAACATGTACATGTTAATGTGGTAATTAAAAAAAATCTTCTCTTAAATATAAGGTAAGACAACAGGCTGATTTGTTGTTTTCCATGTCTTTTTGTGTTCATAAATGAAAAATATTTAAACCCCGCCAGCAACTTTGGAAAATGTAAAGTTGATATAGATTTTGCTTCTGACTTCATGTTTGAATTATCATTTAAATTATTTTAAAATCTTAATGTTCCTTAATTGTTTCCATAGTTTCCACCTCTTAGGTTCAGCTAAGAGACAATTGTTACTTACTGTGAAGATGGGGTGGTGTAGTAATGGTAAGCATAATGGTGTGTGACTTGCCCAGTGGTTACAGCGGCCCTGCAAAATGTGTTAAAAAGTGAAACCATGGTTTTACACGCATACATATTTATTGTATCATGAGGAAACCAAGGCTCACCTGATCACTGATTCAACAGCAAAGCAGATCACGTAGTGATTGTCCAGGTCATCTGCGATAGGCTTCCATCTAATGACAAACTCGTCACGTGTGGTGCTGTGCTTGCTGATGTTCAGTGGCCCACTGATGATGATATCAACTATTCTGTGTGAAAACAAAACAAAGAAACCAGAGGTACTGCTGATGTTATCTTCCTCTCCGAAGGCTGTATTGAGCACGCTGGTTCTTACTTACGTTGTGTATGTAGCTTGTGCTTTGACCCTGATCTCCATCTCTTTGTTGACCTCTGCTAAGAGGTGTGCTCCATTTTCAGGTGTTGGGTGTACAAACTTTGGCAAGTAGTGTCCCTCCTGACATGAAGGAGCAGGCGAGTCCACTGGAGTTTAAAATAAAAGATTCATATAAATCCCAAAGTGCAAAGTAATCAGTACCTGAGATAACTGCCACGTTGCCGCTGTTTATGAGTGTAACTTTCACAGCAAGTTTTGTCATTAGGCTGTAGCTGAAAACGTGAAGTTATATTCTCTGTATTTCTTCACTCTTAAGCCATTGGCCCGTAAAAATCAAGCATATCCAAATGTAATGATTAAAATATGCTAAAAATGTATATGATGTTTTACAGACATTTTGACTTTGCAGCACAGATTCCTTCATGGTGGGAAAGACAATTCACAGACAATGGTTAACTGAATAAATAAAAAATCTAAAATCGGTCAGATTTTTCTTTTGGGCTATTGACTATGGGTAATGTCACACACAGGTCTTGCAAGACCTCATAATGCTTGACAGTCAACCAATGAAGGCAGTGCAGAAACAGTAGTTGTGGGCTGACATACTGAAGCTGTGGTCAGACGTAAATCCAAACTCACCAAGAAAGGAGAATTGCAAAGGTAGTTTACTGAGAGGAGAAGATGTGGCCAGCAGCTGTCTTGTGGTGCTAGTGTACGGTGGGATGGTTGTTGTACGTGCTTGAGTAGTTGTAGTATGTCTCAGCCACCTTGGGGATGTAGGTGTTGTTGCCGTAGTTGTGGTGGTTTGATGCGCATTGTTCCTCCACCAAGTAGTGTACCACCACTTGGTCTGTGAAGTGGTGGTGGGTGTGGAGGTTGCTTGCCCCCACCAACTACGTGTAGTATGGACAGGTGAGGAGGTTTGTACAGATGTGACAAGTGGGTACTGTCTCTTTCCTCTCACAATCAGTGGATCCTTGTAGGTTATATGTCCATCTGCGTAGGTCAGAATGATGTGCCTTTGTGGGAAGTCCTCCACCACCAGCTCAAATCCAAAAACTCTGAGGTCAGCAGTGGAATATTGGTAATTCAATGTGCAAGAGCCCTAACAATGTGGACATGCATTTGTTAAGGGAGGTAATGCATCAGTCAAATATTGTACAATGTGTATTTTCAACTAATTAACCTGATCTAAGAAGAAGCCTGAAGGTTGGCTACAAGAGCCGCACTCTGCTTGTCTACTAGTTCCATATCTGCATCGAACTTTGTCACCATCAGGATCAAAGGTCATCAGCTTGTATGTCCGTTTGCAGTTCTGGGGGACTCTTGAACAGACACATAAATAATCAGTTATAAACAGTCCTCTGCCAAGGGTCCTTCACACAGACACATTGTTTGTTTGTTTTAATGTAAATTCAGTATTAATGTCTTGTTTTTTACAGTAATAGCATGGTGGGAGGCAAAGAGGGACATTCTCCACAGGTTCTAAACAAGCCAATAACTGCAGGTTTCCTACCGTAGGAACGGCAGAATGGCAATATCTGGTGAGCTGTTTGGTTTTCCTGTGTCTGATCTTTTGCCCAAATTAATTGAAGTCAGAAGTCCCCAATAATGACCTCCATTGCGTTTTGCGACCCAACAACAGCTGTGTGACCTGGTATATGGGGAAACAACACTCTGCTAGGTTTAATGATAAGCAGAAAGACAACATATTCAACTGCCACTGGATGACTTTGTTACATTAGATGGTGCTCCATGAACATTAATCAATGTTAAGAACAACAGTAACCACATTAATACAACAGTGAAAAGAAAAGCTCACCTCAGCTGAAAAGGTTTGTCACTTGGGACATTTCTTGTCCTGACAGTTTCAGTCTCACACCACTGGCGGTTATATTTTGGTGCATTGGTGCTTTTGTCAAGTACACCTCTCTGATTTCTCAAATCAGAGCCGCAGTTTCCACGATCACAATACCAGGAGAAGGAGTACTGACACCCATCGAAGGTTGCTTTGTTGCGAATGTCCACCTATGGAAAAATTACAGTTGGCTGGATGGTTACTGAAGCTGAGGCTTTTTTTTATAAATTATATTTCTGTGTATTTTGTAAACACACAATGACTCTATAGAGTCTAAGAGTATGATTATCATTTAGTCAAAATAATAAATATTATTTGTTATGGCCAAGATCAGTTTTTTTAAAATCATAAAACCAACAATTTTGCAATATGTCAGTGAAGTCACTCCTTGGATCGTGAGATGAATAAAGGTAAAGAAAACAACAAAGAGAACCATTTTGGGAACAATACAAATATGAGATGGTAAAAGGGAAATAAAAGCCTAAATTAGTAAAGTTAGTAATAATATGCAGTTCCAGTTCCTCTACAACCCTGTATGTCAGACCCTGTATAGATGAAGTAAATCATTGAACCCATCAAGCTTTTATCCTTTTTCATTTCATGACAAAGCCACTGGGAATTCAGGATTATTTTTTAATGAAGAAGCCATCCAACATCTTTTTGAAAAGAAAAAAAGGCTGCACCCTTCATCAAGATGTGCAGCATGCAAATAATGTCAGTATCAGGAGAGTTTACTGAAAGGAAGGCAATTATCGTTAAAAGTAAAAACTATAATATAATACATTATATACCACTGTGTGTCCTCAAAATGCATTACAAGTCCAAAATCAAGGCACAGAATAGCAAAAACTGAAATATATGCAAAACTATCGACCAGAATGTCAATATAATGTCGATTTAATGATAAATCCAAGGGAAACATTTTCACATATCATCTATTATGCTTGCTGCGTATTTAAAGTAGCTTTCACCTGAAATGTGCCATTTTTGCTTCTTCCTTTGTACTTGACGGTCATGGTTCCTCCATAGTAATGTGATGCACACACCAGTGAGACCAGGAGCAGCTGGAGCAGCAGCACTGGTGTGGAAGCCATAATGCACCAAACTCACCTCTGTCTCCAGATCCTCTGTCGCTCACATGCACCTGCAGCATCTTATATATACAGTTATACACACTGGTTTTCAGAATAGGCTGCAAAACCGGTTTCACAACATTTTATACCGTGCACGCCCCGCACTGAGAAAATGAAACATAACTTGACATGTTTGCTGAGCCATTTAGAACAATGAGATCAATCAAATGGTATTCAGCAACTGCAATACAAATTAGGGGAGAGTGGCATAATGTGAGACACCCCATGTATCTAGGCAATGGGACACATTTTTGGTCATGTGACCTATTTGTTTTCAAGCCCCTTCCATTTCACCTTGTCCATAAAGAAAAGGACCTCATTGTGCTGTACTAAGCATGTTTTTTTTCCACAAATACCCCTTTTCCACTGGGGTAGTTCCAGGACTATTTTGGAGCCAGATCCTGACTTAGCATTAGTTCTTTGTGTTTCCACAGCCGAAGCACTGCTCCTGGTGCTTAAAACTGGGGCCAGGTAAGCACCAAGTCTTTGCTGGTCCAGAGCTAAGCAGCGATAATGTCTGGGGCTTTGGGCGGGGTTACTGCGACCAACAAGACCGGAGTAAATACTTCCTGGTTCGATCACAGCTCGGAGCAATTATGGCGGTAAGCAGTAACAGTTATATGGTGTTATATTTATGCCACATCCCTGAGTGAACAAAGACAGATTTTGAACGAACAAATACAGATCCGAGCACAGAAATATATTCTGTGCTTAGTAAATTTATTTTTGCAGGTGTCATAATCACTGCTGAGTCTCAGTGTTTCTGCTGCTCGTGCATTTGCTCGCTCACAATCTGTCTTTGTTCTCTCAGGAATGTGGCACAAATATAACACCATACAGTCAATTTTGTCAGCTCTGGAATTTTTGCAAAGTCTTGTTTTGATTTCGCATCGCACAAGCTTTGCCGGGTGAAAACGAAAATGCAGCGACGTACTGATGGTTTGCAGTGACGTAATGAGGTGGCTCTGACTGGGCTCCTTGCCAGCAGAAAAACAACCAGTGCTCAGGAAGAATGCAAGTTGAACCAACTAAGCACCAGCACTAGCACCAGGTTCTTTTTTGTTGAAAAGGGGTAAAAAACATCTTTTTTGTTGGTAAAAGTAAATTTTCTTGCTGTCAACTTCATCAACTGTTATGCCAAAGCAAATTGATTCAGGTAGAAAAACTTATATCCCACATGTTGTTGAACTACCAACTTTTAAAACGATATAATGATGCTAGCTGAAAATTAGCCTGAATTCATAAGAGATGTTATTTATAAAATGGTGTTGGTGGGGCACAGTGAGACAAATGCTATGGGGCAAAGTGAGACTGTCTCACGATGACCCCCGTTTCAAGCGGACCAGAGTTCATTTGTTTGGTCCGCACTGTAGTTCCTATGAGTTTTCACACCTGCCCAAACAAAGTGGACCATCTTAGGAAACGAACTCTGGTCTGTTCAAAGCGGACCAAAGGAGGAGAGTGTGAAAGCGACCTTAGTTTACCCCTAAGCTGGGGGGAAGTGAGACACCATACGACTTTTTAAAAACAATCATATTTTCACTGCCCTTCGTCCTGAAAACACTCTAATAATTTCCATTCTTATAAAATATCATGAATTGATGGGAAATGTGTAAATTTTACTGATATTTCATTTTAGCTTGTTTACTACTACTGTACAAATTGTTAAAATACACCTGCAATTTTCAAAGTGTGGAACAGTAGGACTTTTTTTTAAACATATTTTAACACCTTTATGTGTTTTTAATCATCTTTTTGAATACATTTGAACATCTTAAAACATCTTCACTTTTAAAGAAAACAAAATTTTAATTTTCAAGACGTGTTCACTCAACCAACGTTATTCCATGTTGATGCTTGTGGGCTACATGATTACCATATCCTACCCAGATACAGCAGTGCTATTTTCTGATTGGCTGATGTGTAGTGGTGTGCTGTTTTGTGATTGACTGGAGCGTTCGGTGAGCTCTGTTAGGCCAAGAGCATCTTGCTAGATGTCCCATAGCAGAGTACTTGGTGTTGAGTTATATAATAAATAATAATAATAATTCTATAATACATTTTCATGAGAGAATACCAGATGTGGCAGGTGAGAGGGTGAAAGGGTTAGAATGCTTGTGTCACACTGAATGGTGAGACTTGAGAGCCACAGTTTCAATGTGACGCAGGAGTTTACATGGTAGCATCCCGTTGTTAGCTAGCAGCTCGTTGCTAATAACACACAGTGGCAGGGGACCAACACATGAAAAGGGGGTCATACGTCCTCTCTCACTTTCACTTGAGGTATGAAAAATTGATCCATTTAGCCTCTCTCGTGTACTGTAGTTAGCTAACCAGACGTTTACACTTTATTCAGGTTTATTTGTAGTCCACTGGCGGCCCACAGCGGAGGCACACCTCACACTTTGAAAACTGCTGCAATACACCTTTCTTTCAATGTCACAACCACATTTTCTACACCTCTTACCACAGTTCAACAACTTTGTGCAGTTTAGGTATTTTGCTCCTGTTTTTCTCTCAGCAGCAGTTTTTAGTTTTGTAGCAGGTGCTTTTAGTTTAGTTCGGTCCTCCACAGATGAAGCTGTTTTGAACTCCTATCACCAGTCCTACAGGAATTTCACTTCCAAGTTTGCTCAGGTCAGAATGTCAGGACTTTTTTGGCTACTGGCAGTAACTGGGAGTGTCTTACTGCTACCTTTGAGACACAGTGGTTACCGCTCCTGTTAATAATAGGCCTCCTGTGATGGTGTCATTTGCCTTGTCCTTTTCACGTTCTTTATCTCACATTTCATTGACACATTTTGATCCTTCAGTGCAGGCTTTATGCAGAATATCTCTCTATCTTTGCAGCCTCTTCAAATGTTTACAGTCCACAACTGGGTGACCATTATCAGTGAATCTGTTAAATCTCCATTTTGGTTTAAACAGTTTAGTTCATCATATATCCTTTTAGCTTTCCACAAAAGTCAGCACTCTTATTTTCATTTGACTATCCCACTGAACAAATACCATGTTTGTTTTAAGCGATAGTGCTCAGGAATAAGAGAAAACTGCACCATTGGCTGAACTGTATTTGTGTTGTGTACATCATGTATCATCCTGCAGTTCATTAATGTTTTTGTTGCTCTGTGTTTGGACCTCGGCCTGCCTCTTATCTCCTGTGTAATGTACCTGCTTCCTATTAACAGGCCATGGTTTTTGAACTGACCTGATGACCTCAATGTTTCCTGCTTCTAAGTTTCTGTTCTCTGCCTGCACTGTCATGCTAGCTTGACAAGCCAGACTATGACATCAAATGTATAGTCTGGGGACAGTCACTAGCCGGTTTCACACTATCGAGCCAGGCTGGGCCAGGGCCATTAGGGGGCTACCTCAGTACTAATTGCCCTGGACCACAAGCCCCATGCCCCGAAAACATTTGTATTCACACTGTCGGGGTACTAGCCCCGGTTTACGTCCCCGTTTGAGAAAGATCGCATTATTGAGGTAGACCCTTCACTCCAGCCCTTCCTCTCTGGAAATAAGCACAACTGTGGGGTGGCAGTGGCTCAGGTGGTAGAGCAGGTTGTCCAATGATTGGAAGATAGGAGGTTCAAATCCCGCTCCCCCCGGCCATCTGTCATTGTGTCCTGCTGATCAGTGATGGTGTGTGAATGTGTATGAATGCTTCGGTGGTCATTAGAGAGGCCGTAGGCGTGGATTGGCTGCCAAGTTTCCGTCAGTCAGCCCCAGCTATGGCTACACATGTAGGTTGTCATCGCCAAGTTTGAATGAATAATGTATCTATGCTGTAAAGTGTCATGAAATGTGCTATATAAGAATGATTCCATGTTATTATTAACCGTGATTCATTTCAAACTGAGTCATAGGAGAAGCTATTAGCATCATTTTTTGAGCTATAATATGACTTTTGATCACAAAACAGCAAAGCTAAGACAAAGTTTATGATTTTAGTAACGTTATTTTCGTGACTTGTTGTCATCTAGTTCTCAGAGTTTTTGTCACCAGCGGAGCCAGCTGATATATTAGACTTTTTCCGTAGCCAGTCGGCAAAACCGCAAATACATCCTTCTTTAAAACAGATGACTTGAGAGTTTCTCAAGTATAGCCTCCTTTAAGAACCCTGGCAAAAATCAAGGCAGATTGGGAGGGCGAACTGGGGAAGGACTTGGACAAGGACATTTGGGAGAGTGCACTGCTAAGAGTAAATGATAGCACTTCCTGTGCTAAACTAAGTGTAATACAATTTTAGATACTACATCACATCCATTACTCCAAAGCATTCCTGCTGATTTGACACATATGTTGTGGTCACATCCAGCCCTGACAACTTATTGGTGTACCATCTTTTAGATTTTGTCAGAAGCATAGAATATTGATCTCCAACCTGATGCTGCTATGGTCATATTTGGTACCACAGGTAGAAGATACGCAATGCTAAGGAAAAATTTAAAAAAAACATAATTGCTTTTACAACGCTGCTTGCACATAGAAGAATATTATTGCATTGGAAATCAAACAATCCTCCCAAGGTTTCTCAGTGGTTTAGTTACCTGGCACAATTTTTGCAGGTGGTGAAAATAAAATTTACCTTCAGGGGGTCCAGGAACAAATTCTTCTCTGTCTGGGATCCGGTGTATGTATCTTGGCGAACTTAAAACTGTGCCCTCTTAATTGTCATTTAGCAGCCACTGTGCATTGTGTCTGTGATTTGTGTATAAATTCTTGTGAACCCTGTCTTGTGTAGTGCACAGCTGTATTGCAAGCCTGTTATATTTATTAATTTACCTTTTTAATTTTTTTTATATATATATAGTATACTTTATACTTTTCAGTGGTATTTATGTATTTTATATTTATTATTTATTGATTTATTTATTTATTTATTTTATTTCATAAGTATTTATCTTTGGTGGATTGGTGATCAACATGTTCCGGGGATGGGGGGGGTCAAAAATTTTAAATATGATCATGGTAATCCCTTAGTATTTATGTCCCTGTACTATACCGTTGATGCTCAATAAAAAACACTGGTCAAAAAATATCAATATACTGAAGATGAGCATTATTCTGACAACCTATAATACTAAATCATTAAATTAGCGCATATAAACCATCTGCACATCTGTCTTTGCTGAGGTATGTTACCTGAAAGCCAGCGTATCTGAGTTTCTGAGTTGTGGATTGGAAAGCAAGAACTTTTCACCAATTTGCCACTATAGAACTGGTGTTGTGCCTGTGAGCCTCTCTGACCTACAGGAACAAACTGCAAGTCATCTGGGGATACACCATTTTACAATTTTTTGATACGCCATTTACAATTTTTTGAATTTGACAGGGGGTGGTGTAGTGGTTAGCACTGTCGCCTCACAGCAAGAAGGTACCGGGCCCGGGGGCCTTTCTGTGTGGAGTTTGCATGTTCTCCCCATGTCTGTGTGGGTTCTCTCCGGGTACTCCGGCTTCCTCCCACCATCCAAAAACATGCATGGGGATTAAGTTAATTGGCTAATTTAAATTGACCGTAGGTGTGAATGTGAGTGTGAGTGGTTGTCTGTCTCTATGTGTCCTGTGATGAACTGGAGACTTGTCCAGGGTGTACCCTGCCTTTCACCCTAAGACAGCTGGGATAGGCTCCAGCCCCCCCGTGACCCTATGAGGATAAGAGGTAGATAATGGATGGATGGATGAATTTGACAGTTTTAGCTGTGTCATTCTAGACCTAATGGAGAGTCAGTTTGCATGAACTGGTTCCTATGCTCCCATGGACGTAAAAAGAGCTAAAACCATCTGATCACATTAATTTCATATTATGGTGGTGTTTCATCAATTTTGAGGAATGACATAGCTCTATTTTTATTTACATGAGAATTTTGTTACCAATGTTACTACTGTTACATTTGTTACTACTTCCCTAACGCTAACCCACTGTTGTTGTTGTTGTGTGCATGATGATAAAAGAACTTCAGCACCTGCCTTGTTTGTCTTTTAAATGGATTATTTACAGGGATTAGACCTGTACAGTGGTTATTTGTCAACTTTTAAATTGAAGGTTTCAGATAACACACCTGTGCTAAACACACAGTGCCAGTCTAATGCTCAATAAGCTAAATGTACAAGGAAGTAAATTCACACATACCACTGAGGTTTAATAGGATTATCACTCTTATTGTGTCTTTTTTTGCGTGCAAGGACAGCCGTGAGGAACTGACCACATACACTTACCTAAGTTGGCAAGGCCAGGTAATGGTCTACTTCTCCTAAATACATCAGACTTTTATATTCTGCCAGCCCATGTAATTGATATTTTCTTATCTTACAGGTCTGAAAGTTTTTTGTCAGTGTGACATAGTTCAAACATTTGACAGGTTATACACAGGTTTTGTTTCAGTATTGTAAATGTTGTAAGAGGAATGTACAAAATGTAAGAGAAGGAGGGATAAATAAATATATATAACTGAGTAACTACATAAATAATAAATAATCACATCATCAGCTTCAGCATTTCTCGAATAAATGTAGAACATGAGCCAGAGGATTGTGCTCTTCTAAACAACAGCAGTGCCAGTAACTAGACGGATTATGAGACAATGGGCCCATGGGCACAGTTATGTAAGAGCCACAACACCCCCTTTGAACTTTTGAACTCATCATTAGCACTTTACCTCTTCTTTATTTAGATGTTATTTCTCATTGTGCGTAAACATCAACTACAGTTCAGTTTGTTGTATTATATTTCATAGATGTTATATCTATGTATGTCTTGTGATGAACTGGAGACTTGTCCAGGGTGTACCCTGCCTTTCGCCCTAAGACACCTGGGTTAGGCTCCAGCCCCCCGCGACCCTATGTGAGGATAAGTGGTAGAAAATGGATGGATGGATGGATATCTACAAATGTCCTGTTAACCAATGCCGTGTTGATGACAAAGCGAGGTCTGAGCTATCTCATATTTCATGTCCTTGACGTGGCGCTGAGATAGAAAGCCCACCCAGAGTCACCTTCTCGTCCTTGTGGAGACATACCTTTTCCATCTCTTCCCACCCCTCGAATAGTGCCAGGTGACAAATATAACATTAAGTGTGACGGGAAAAAATGGAGGAGCAAACAGCATGCTAACTTTTATAGGAGACTTTTATAGTTCTGTTGCTGCCCCACTAACAGGGCTTACCTCTCCCAAGGTTCCCTTTCCGTGGTCGGTTGCTGCAGAGGAGGCCTTCTGTAAACTGAAGGTCTTAACCTCTGCTCCCATTCTGGTCACACCTGATCCTTTGCTCCAGATTGTAGTTGAGGTGGATGCTTCAGCTGTGGGAGTAGGCACAGTCCTGTCTCAGCGCTCCTCCCAGTGATAATAAGCTACACCCCTGTGCCTTCTTCTCTCACCATCTGATTCCTACAGAGAGAAATTACAATGTCGGCAATCGGGAACTATTGGCTGTCAAGATGGCGCTAGAAGAATGGCGACACTGGTTGGAGGGGCAGAGAAGCCATTCCTGGTATGGACTGATCATAAGAACCTGGAGTACATCAAGACAGCGAAGCGCCTCAACCCCAGACAAGCCAGGTGGGCTCTTTTCTTCTCTCGGTTCAAATTCACCCTCTCCTATCGTCCAGGATCCAAAAATGTGAAGCCAGATACCCTGTCACGCCAGTTTGTCAAGGGGGGAACCCTCTGAACCCAACACCATCCTGCCTGACCATTGTCTCATCGCTGCCACTCAGTTTTCCATTGAGCAAGAAGTACTGGAGGCCCTCCGTCAACATCCATCTCCAGGTAATGAGCCTAGTGGGAGGCTGTTTGTCCCTGTGTCTGTCCACCCCCAGGTTCTTCAATGGGCTCGTGGGTCCAAACTCGCCTGTCACCCTGGGGTCCAGTGTACCTTGGCTAGCCTTCGACAGAGGTTCTTGTGGCCCCAGATGCAGAGGGACGTGTTGGAGTATGTTGCTGCCTTTCCCAACTGCACCCAGGGGAAGCCACCCAACCTCCTCCCCCCCCCCCCCAGCTGGGCGCCTTCACCCACTGCCCATCCCTCGCCGGCCTTGGGCTCACATAGCCCTGGACTTTATCACTGGTCTCCCGGACTCAAAGGGTAACAAAGTAGTCCTGACTATCGTTGATTGTTTTTCTAAGTCTGTGCATTACGTTCCACTGCCTAAACTACCCACAGCTGAGGACACTGCTCAGCTCCTGGTACAACATGTCTCTAGGATACACAGCCTGCCTACCTCTGTGGTCCCTGACAGTGGTCCTCAATTTACCTCTGTGTTTTGGAAAGCTTTCTGTACCCTCATAGGTGCTACGGTGGACCTGTCATCCGGCTTCCATCCACAGACCAATGGTCAAACCGAGAGGGCCAACCAGCACCTCGAGACCACCCTCCGCTGCATTGTCAGCCATAACTCATCTTCCTGGAGTCAAGTTCTTCTCTGGGTGGAGTATGCACTCAATTCCCTGCCTGCCTCCTCTACAGGGCTCTCTCCATTTCAAGTCTGTTTTGGGTATCAACCCCCTTTGGACCCCTCACAGGAGGAGGAGTCACTTGTGCCTTCTGCCCAGGCCTATGTCCGCAGATGCCACCGGACCTGGCGGCAAGCTCGTGCCCACTTCCACTCGTTAGAAGGATCAAGCCCCTCGATACCAGATAGGCCAATGAGTCTGGTTGTCCTCCAAGAATTTATTCCTCCATACTGTCTCCAGAAAGTTGACCCCCAAGTTCGTTGGTCCATTTCCACTGTCTAAAATTATTAATCCTTCTGCTGTCCATTTGTAGTTGCCCCAGGCCCTTCGGAGAATCCATCCTACCTTTCTACACTATCAAGAAACTCCTCAAGTCTCGGCGCCGAGGGAGGGGCATCCAGTATTTGGTCGACTGGGAGGGCTACGGTCCTGAGGAGAGGTGTTGGGTTCCAGCGAGGGACATCTACGACCCCACCCTGATCAGAGGGTTCCACCCTGTACACCCTGATCAGCCCAGTAGGACGCCTGGGGGTGTCCGTAGAGGAGGGGGTACTGTCATGGACTCTGCTGGAGCTTCCTAGCTCCACCCTGCTGCTGCTCCTCCTGCACACACCCCTCTGCTCATCCAGTCAGCTCCTGCCAGCTTTTTCCTCCAATACTCGGTCCACGTCCAGCTACTCTCCCCCTGCATCTTCATAAGTGCAGCATGCGTATGAAGACTTGATGACTTTGAATTTGACTTTGAGAAGGTGTTTGTGTGTTGAGGGGAAAAAAATAAAAGTGCACAAAAAGCAAAATATGTGAGATTTGTTGTTTTTTTATTGATCAATTAAGCAAGAGAATCACAATTAACTTAAATGGGTTTTGATGTGTAATGAAGACATTTGTAATCATTATGCTCGGGTAGTACTACATATATCAATCAAGATATTTGCTTCAGATTATGCTGTAATAGATAATATTAGATACCTTATAACAATCATCCAGAAGTTGTAGAACTGCTCAATCCTCATTTATTTCTAGTTTACTATTTGCACAGGTGTTTTTTTTTCTACTGAGGCATTTCACCGCCCTCGAGAGATTTGGATTTGATCCTAAATTTTGCTCATGGATCAAGATAATTTATGCAAACCCCCAGACTATGGTAAGAACAAACAATATAATATCTAAACCTTGTTCTCTGTTCCGGGGAACAAGACAGGGGTGCACTCTGTCACCCCTGCTCTTTGATGTGGCAATTGAACCCCTTGCAATAATGCTGAGACAGGCCGCTAAAGTGGGTGGAATACAAAGGGGGACACAAAACCATAGGCTGTCTCTATATGCGGATGACCTCCTCCTTTTCCTGTCGAATCCTGTCACTAGTATCCCGGTGGCCCTTAGTATTATCGAAGAATTTGGGGTTGTGTCGGACAATAACATTAACTGAGAAAAAAGTGTCCTCTTCCCAATTAATAAACAGGCGAGGATACTTTCATTCGGGGCCTATCCTTTTATAACACATAAGGACAAATTTGTCTATTTAGGGGTCAATGTAACCAGTAAATATAAATTTATTTGATCATAATTTTAAAGTAACATTAGATAGAGTAAAATTAGATATGGAAAGGTGGTCATCCCTCTCCTTATCATTAGCAGGGAGGATAAATTCTGTTAAAATGAATATTATGCCACGGTTCCTTTATCTATTCCAGACAATACCATTTTTTATTCCTATATCATTTTTTTTAACGAATTGAATAAATGTACATCTACCTTTATTTGGAAAAAAACAATCCCTAGGATAAGATGGGCGTTCCTTGAAAGACAGAGGGAGACCTAGCTCTACCAAACTATATGCACTATTATTGGACTGCTAATGTACATATATTGTTATTTTGGGTTTCAGAATTAGATGAGGATGACACCAAGTTTGGGTACATGTGGAAAGATATGCATCTAGTCAGGTGTCCTTACACTCCCTGGTCTGCGCTCCTCTGCCTTTCAGCAAACACCTTTACACAAACAACCCTGTGGTACCTAATTCTCTGAAAATTTAGGTCCAATTCAAAACACATTTCAAACACAGAAATGCCCTTTTATCTGCTCCCATCTATGGCAATCACTTGTTTTCCCAGCCCTTGGGGAACAACATTTAGGGAATGGTATAGAGCTGGGGTGGAGTGTGTTAAACATCTTTTTAAAGATGGTACTTTTATGTCTGCTGCTCAACTGGAAAAGGATTATGGAATCCCCTCCAAGATTAATTACTTAAGATATTTCCAGGTTTGAGATTTTGTGAAAAAGACATTCAGTCCATCCCTCGAGTTACCACAAAGTAGTTGGGTAAATGGGCTGCTCGACATGAATGTGACTCTTACAGGGACGGTCTCCGTGCTCTATCGTGCTCTATAAGGTGGCTTCTCCCTCCGTGGATAGAGTAAAAAGAAAGTGGGAGGAAGAATTAGAGTTGGACATATCAGATGTTGACTGGAGATGGGCAGTGGAACTGATACACTCTTCTTCTGTATGTGTGAGATATGGATTGATACAGTTCAAAGTGTTGCACAGACTTCACTTACCAAGGGACAAACTGGCAAGAATATATTGGGAGCCCATCCGACCTGCCCTAGATATAAACAGGTGCCAGCCGACTTATGTCACATTCTGGTCTTGTTCCAGGCTGAAAGAGTTTTGGGCCAAAAGTTTTAGAACGTTGTCATTAATTTTTAACAAAGAGCCAGGTCCTCGAACAGCCATCTTTGGTGTGGCACCAAGGGAAGCCCAACTAACATTCTCTCAAAGGAAGGCAATATCATTCACTTCACTGCTGGCTAGGAGATTGATCCTGTTTATTTGGTTAAAAGTGATGCCACCATCTCATCAACAATGGGTAGAAGAGGTGATGGCACACCTCAGATTAGAACATCTTGGATTTACTGTACAGGGTAACACCAAGAAATTTTCCAAGGTCTGTCAGCCTTTTATTTTCTATTTTGAAAAGGAGTATCTGATTGCTCGAACATAACTGGCAGCTTTTTACCACCCCCCACACACACTTTTTGTTCTCCTTTCTCTCTCGCACTCCTCTCTATCTTCTAACCTGTCTATGTCATTTTTTTCACCCAAGAACATCTGTATGTCTAATACTAGTATGGTATGTATTGTTACTGTTTTGTCTGTATCTTAGTCTGGTATTTGTGTTGTATGATTTGAGTTCTGATGTCTTAGTATGAATGGGATGTTTGTTATTTGGAAAATTTAATAAAAAAAACTTTGATTATGCAGACAATGTTAGACCTCAAGGGGACATGCATGTTTTAGTGAGCAACACTGAATGCAGACATGACTTTTATTTGTTTATAAGGAAACCCCACAGGGTGTTTAAGTTGTGTTTACATCAAAAAGACAGATTTATTTTCCATTCTGCTAACGACGGAAACTGAGTGGTAGGACTTTGCATTGAGTGATAGTTCTTTTTGTTTGGTAGCAGGGTTTACCCAAACATATCACATTACAAAGTTATAGGTCTTGCAGCACAAATACAGCTGAAAGTACACCACAAAATGTTGACATTAAAGAAGTCCTGCGTCTCCAGAGCTGGTCCAAGCCTCCATGGAACCCTAAGCAACATATAAATTCATTTACACACCTAGTACACATACTAGGAATCAGGATACACTCAGGATATTTGGCCCTAGGAAAAGAAATTTTAGTGGTAGCAATGCTAGAAAATGTTGATACTGTTTTATATAAAACTATGCATTTTAATGATATTTTTTTGGCTACCATTCCCATATTTGTGAAAAGAACAACATGATAGTTACTTGGTAGAGGAAGCACTGAATTAATAAAGAGTTTTCTTCAGAAATATGAGCTAATATGTAGAGAAAAGTGAGCTAGCTTATAATCTTTGGACTCTGGCCTATAAACTCTGGACAAAGCTAGGAATAGCCAACAGGCTAATGTTGCTTAACTTCTATGAAAGAAGGGGGTGACAAACTGTCGACCCTTCATTTCTTTCTCCTGTCTGAGCTTTGTTCCTTTTCTTTTTTTCTCCCTGACTTTTGAGGCATCCTGTCATCTTCTCCTCCACTCTGTCTGTGAAAAGTTAGCTCTCTGCAGCTGGACTGAACCGTTTTACCAAATAGAGAGGTGGGATGTTTAGAAATATTTCCAAAACAAATAAACTTAGTGTTACCTATACATTGTAAATAAAATATATGTGTGACTGTAAGTTTATTAATGAGTATCGTACTGTATTATTTTGTCAGTATTATTATCATCATATTAAGGGTCTCTCTCAATATGAATCTAGAATCCTGTTGCTTTTTTCAGTGTTCCTGGAGGCCCCCTAGAGGCCAGGTGGCCCTAAACAGGAGCTTAGTTCACTTGTGTCTTGTGCCGGCACTGTGTGTCTCACCTTTTTCCTTGAGGACATCCACCACAACACACCTCATCTCAGACTGATAGATGCCAGACCTTAAACACATCAGTGAGCAGATTCAACACTTAACGGTGGAGTTACTGTTAACAATGTTACATGTAAAAATCATCTCTGGTCTGTTAATTTCCTCATTACAATTTTGCTGACAAACATGTACATGTTAATGTGGTAATTAAAAAAAATCTTCACTTAAATATAAGGTAAGACAACAGGCTGATTTGTTGTTTTCCATGTCTTTTTTGTGTTCATAAATGAAAACTATTTAAACCCTGCCAGCAACTTTGGAAAATGTAAAGTTGATATAGATTTTGCTTCTGACTTCATGCTTGAATTATCATTTAAATTATTTTAAAATCTTAATGTTCCTTAATTGTTTCCGTAGTTTCCACCTCTTAGGTTCAGCTAAGAGACAATTGTTACTTACTGTGAAGATGGGGTGGTGTAGTAATGGTAAGCATAATGGTGTGTGACTTGCCCAGTGGTTACAGCGGCCCTGCAAAATGTGTTAAAAAGTGAAACCATGGTTTTACACGCATACATATTTATTGTATCATGAGGAAACCAAGGCTCACCTGATCACTGATTCAACAGCAAAGCAGATCACGTAGTGATTGTCCAGGTCATCTGCGATAGGCTTCCATCTAATGACAAACTCGTCACGTGTGGTGCTGTGCTTGCTGATGTTCAGTGGCCCACTGATGATGATATCAACTATTCTGTGTGAAAACAAAACAAAGAAACCAGAGGTACTGCTGATGTTATCTTCCTCTCCGAAGGCTGTATTGAGCACGCTGGTTCTTACTTACGTTGTGTATGTAGCTTGTGCTTTGACCCTGATCTCCATCTCTTTGTTGACCTCTGCTAAGAGGTGTGCTCCATTTTCAGGTGTTGGGTGTACAAACTTTGGCAAGTAGTGTCCCTCCTGACATGAAGGAGCAGGCGAGTCCACTGGAGTTTAAAATAAAAGATTCATATAAATTCCAAAGTGCAAAGTAATCAGTACCTGAGATAACTGCCACGTTGCCGCTGTTTATGTGTGTAACTTTCACAGCAAGTTTTGTCATTAGGCTGTAGCTGAAAACGTGAAGTTATATTCTCTGTATTTCTTCACTCTTAAGCCATTGGCCCGTAAAAATCAAGCATATCCAAATGTAATGTTTAAAATAATATATATGATGTTTTACAGACATATTGACTTTGCAGCACAGATTCCTTCATGGTGTGAAACACAATTCACAGACAATGGTTCACTGAATAAATAAAAAATCTAAAATCGGTCAGATTTTTCTTTGGGGCTATTGACTATGGGTAATGTCACACACAGGTCTTGCAAGACCTCATAATGCTTGACAGTCAACCAATGAAGGCAGTGCAGAAACAGTAGTTGTGGGCTGACATACTGAAGCTGTGGTCAGACGTAAATCCAAACTCACCAAGAAAGGAGAATTGCAAAGGTAGTTTACTGAGAGGAGAAGATGTGGCCAGCAGGTGTCTTGTGGTGCTAGTGTACGGTGGGATGGTTGTTGTACGTGCTTGAGTAGTTGTAGTATGTCTCAGCCACCTTGGGGATGTAGGTGTTGTTGCCGTAGTTGTGGTGGTTTGATGCGCATTGTTCCTCCACCAAGTAGTGTACCACCACTTGGTCTGTGAAGTGGTGGTGGGTGTGGAGGTTGCTTGCCCCCACCAACTACGTGTAGTATGGACAGGTGAGGAGGTTTGTACAGATGTGACAAGTGGGTACTGTCTCTTTCCTCTCACAATCAGTGGATCCTTGTAGGTAATACGTCCATCAGTGTAGGTCAGAATGATGTGCCTTTGTGGGAAGTCCTCCACCACCAGCTCAAATCCACGGAGGTCAGGAGTGGAATACTGGTAATTCAATGTGCAAGAGCCCTAACAATGTGGACATGCATTTGTTAAGGGAGGTAATGCATCAGTCAAATATTGTACAATGTGTATTTTCAACTAATTAACCTGATCTAAGAAGAAGCCTGAAGGTTGGCTACAAGAGCCGCACTCTGCTTGTCTACTAGTTCCATATCTGCATCGAACTTTGTCACCATCAGGATCAAAGGTCATCAGCTTGTATGTCCGGTTGCAGTTCTGGGGGACTCTTGAACAGACACATAAATAATCAGTTATAAACAGTCCTCTGCCAAGGGTCCTTCACACAGACACATTGTTTGTTTGTTTTAATGTAAATTCAGTATTAATGTCTTGTTTTTTACAGTAATAACATGGTGGGAGGCAAAGAGGGACATTCTCCACAGGTTCTAAACAAGCCAATAACTGCAGGTTTCCTACCGTAGGAACGGCAGAATGGCAATATCTGGTGAGCTGTTTGGTTTTCCAGTGTCTGATCTTTTGCCCAAATTAATTGAAGTCAAAAGTCTCCAATGATGATGTCCAATGTGTGTTGAGATCCAACAACAGCTGTGTGGTCTGGTATATGGGGAAACAACACTCTGCTAGGTTTAATGATAAGCAGAAAGACAACATATTCAACTGCCACTGGATGACTTTGTTACATTAGATGGTGCTCCATGAACATTAATCAATGTTAAGAACAACAGTAACCACATTAATACAACAGTGAAAAGAAAAGCTCACCTCAGCTGAAAAGGTTTGTCACTTGGGACATTTCTTGTCCTGACAGTTTCAGTCTCACACCACTGGCGGTTATATTTTGGTGCATTGGTGCTTTTGTCAAGTACACCTCTCTGATTTCTCAAATCAGAGCCGCAGTTCCCACGATCACAATACCAGGAGAAGGAGTACTGACACCCATCGAAGGTTACTTTGTTGCGAATGTCCACCTATGGAAAAATTACAGTTGGCTGGATGGTTACTGAAGCTGAGGCTTTTTTTTTATAAATTATATTTCTGTGTATTTTGTAAACACACAATGACTCTATAGAGTCTAAGAGTATGATTATCATTTAATCAAAATAATAAATATTATTTGTTATGGCCAAGATCAGGTTTTTTAAAATCATAAAACCAACAATTTTGCAATATGTCAGTGAAGTCACTCCTTGGATTGTGAGATGAATAAAGGTAAAGAAAACAACAAAGAGAACCATTTTGGGAACAATACAAATATGAGATCCAACAGAGAATGGTAAAAGGGAAATAAAAGCCTAAATTAGTAAAGTTAGTAATCATATGCAGTTCCAGTTCCTCTACAACCCTGTATGTCAGACCCTGTATAGATGAAGTAAATCATTGATCCCATCAAGCTTTTATCCTTTTTCATTTCATGACAAAGCCACTGGGAATTCAGGATTATTTTTTAATGAAGATGTTAGGTTTGTAGGTGCCTTTTTGTTTTGTGTGGCATGTTTTGTGTTTTCCTGTCTCCCCTTCCCCCTCCTTCTCTCCAGGGCAATGTGTGTGTGCAGCAGTGGCGGTGATTGGTTGGCTCTCTCCACGAGACACACCTGGTTCTCATCCACTCATTCATCCTGCTATTTAAGCCCGGCCCAGTCTCCACTCTTGTGCCAGATTACCCCATCTCAGCAGCCTGTTTATGTTGCCACTCGAACGTCGGACCTGTCTCCAGCTCCACTACTCCAGCAACGCCAGCCACTCGTCCATCGCCTTGCTCTTGCCCTCGCCTTTTGTTAACTTTGTGTACTTTGTGGGGAGAATAAACACTTCAAGTTATCTTCGCTGCCTCAGTCTCTGCATCCGGGGTCCAGGCCTTAGCTCACACGTAACAGAAGAAGCCATCCAACATCTTTTTGAAAAGAAAAAAAGGCGTGCAGCCTTCATCAAGATGTGCAGCATGCAAACAATGTCAGTATCAGGAGAGTTTACTGAAAGGAAGGCAATTATCGTTAAAGCCCTGGCAAAGTAAAAATTATAAATAATATAATACATTATATACCACTGTATGTACTCAAAAATGCATTACAAGTTCAAAATCAAGGCACAGAATAGCAAAAACTGAAATATATGCAAAACTTTACCGACCACAATGAAAACAATAATACACCTAAAATGTTACCCAGAACTGACAAATCCGAAGGAAACATATTCACATAGCACCTTCAGTTGTTTGTTGCGTATTTAAAGTAGCTTTCACCTGAAATGTGCCATTTTTGCTTCTTCCTTTGTACTTGACGGTCATGGTTCCTCCATAGTAAGAAGATGCAGACGCCAGTGAGACCAGGAGCAGCTGGAGCAGCAGCACTGGTGTGGAAGCCATAATGCACCAAACTCACCTCTGTCTCCAGATCCTCTGTCGCTCACATGCACCTGCAGCATCTTAAACACACTGGGTTTCAGACTAAGGTGCAAAACCGGTTTCACAACATTTTATACTGTGCACGCCCCGCGCAGAGAAAATTAAACATAACTTGACATGTTTGCTGGGCCATACTGCCCTCACTGCAGATGTCGGGGAATTGAAACAGCACAGGACAGTAAATACTGGCCCAAACAACTGAATGCAGGTAAAACTAATATTTGTAACAATGAGATCAATCAAATGGTATTCAACAACTACAATACAAATTAGGGGAGAGTGGGGTAATGTGAGACACCCCCTGTATCTAGGCAATGGAACACATTTATGGTCATGTGACCTATTTGTTTTCAAGCCCTCTGAGAAAGGGCTTCTCCACCCCCAACCTCACGCCAGGACAGGCCACTCAAAATATACAGTGGAGATGGGTGCAAATTTATTTACATTGCCGAAGCGAGTGTAATAATGGAAAACAAAACTGAGAAAAAACGCAAAACAAAACCGGCCTCAATCAGCAACACAAAACTACACACTATAACAAAAATACTTTCAGCATTCCACACTCAGCATACTTCTATGCACTTGTCTCATGACAAGCATGCACCTCAACCCTCTCCTGAACAATGGAAACCGCTTCCCTTTTGAAGAGCTAACCAAAATACACCTAGAAAGAATAGAAGTCACACCCATCATATTCACACCAACACCTATATTAAATAATGTTACACAATAATAATTCCCCAAACATTCCACCCCCATGCCAACCAAGTTTCCTCCACTGAACCGGATCAGTGAATAAGAACGTTGGTCCGAGAGGGCTCTGGTTTCCCCCACAGACCAGACTGCTGTTACACCAGGAAGTCAGCGGTGGGTGACAATGCTTGTAACGTGACAGTGTTGTGGATCAGGTGGAATTACGGAGCCAAAACAACGAGTACCTTGCTCGCTATTATGGTCAGTAAATAAATGTTGGAATGGAATGTGCATGTTGTCGCGTGTTTATCATAAAGTGCTAGTGGCGCTAAAATAAATGCTGTCTCAAGGAATGGCCACTATGGCTATGGGGATGTAGCAGCGCGAAGGAGAAAAGCCGCCGTGTTTTGTGAAAACATGGCTACCACACACAGTCATTTTCCACAAGCCCCTTCCATTTCACCTTGTCCATGAAGAAAAGGACCTCATTGTGCTGTACTAAGTATGTTTTTTTCACAAATACCCCTTTTCTACCGGGGTAGTTCCAGGTCTATTTTGGAGCCAGAGCCTGACTTAGCACCAGTTCTTTGTATTACCTGGTGCTTAAAACTGGGGCCAGGTAAGCACCAAGTCTTTGCTGGTCCAGAGCTAAGCAGCAATAACGTCTGGGGCTTGGGGCGGGGTTACTGCGACCAACAAGACCGGTAAATACTTCCTGGTTCGATCACAAATCAAATGTATTGAAAGCACTCCCGGGACATACAGAAGTTTTGCACAAACTGTTGCACAATGAAATCCAGTCCAATGATCCAATCCAATGAAAAAACAACATTGTCCCACCAGTACCGTTATCGTGGATGTGCCTCGGCAATAGGGGACCTTAGTCTCGCTGGCAGCCGCAATACAATCTGTCGTATCCATCGAAGCGATTACGGTCGTAAGCAGTAACAGTTATATGGTGTTACATTTATGCCACATCCCTGAGTGAACAAAGACAGATTTTGAACGAACAAATACAGATCCGAGCACAGAAATATATTCTGTGCTTAGTAAATTTATATTTGCAGGTGTCATAATCACTGCTGAGTCTCAGTGTTTCTCCTTCTCATGCATTTGCTCGCTCACAATCTGTCTTTGTTCTCTCAGGAATGTGGCACAAATATAACAGCATACAGTCAGTTTTATCGGCTCTGGATTCTTTGCAAAGCCCTGTTTTGATTTCGCATCGCACAAGCTTTGCCGGGTGAAAACGAAAATGCAGCGACGTACTGACGGTTAGCAGTGACGTAATGAGGTGGCTCTGACTGGGCTCCTTGCCAGTGGAAAAACAACCGGTGCTCAGGAGGAATGCAAGTTGAACCAACTAAGCACCAGCACTAGCACCAGGTTCTTTTTTGTGGAAAAGGGGTAAAAAAAACATTTTTTTGTTGGTGAAAGTAAATTTTCTTGCTGTCAACTTCATCAACTGTTATGCCAAAGCAAATTGACTCAGGTAGAAAAACTTACATCCCACATGTTGTTGAACTACCAACTTTTAAAACGATATAATGATGCTAGCTGAAGATCAGCCTGAATTCATAAGATATTTCTAAAATGGTGTTGGTGGGGTAAAGTGAGACAAATGCTATGGGGCAGAGTGAGACTGTCTCAATGCCACAGTGGGACATTGCATCCCATCGCATGCAGCCTCTCAACGTCACCGTGTCTGGCCCATTCAAGACCCAATACAGCTGTTGATGGGTGGATAAGATCTAACCCTGGCAAAACAGTCAACAGCTACCAGATTGCAGGACTTGTGAATGAGGCCTTCATGTCAGCAGTGACACCACACAACATCACTTATGGATTTAGGTCCACTGGGATTTTCCCACATAATCTTTGGCACCATCCATGGTGTCAAAACCCTGAGCTGCAGCCTGCCACTGAAAATAATCCGGATGGTCCACCCCCTGCAGATGATCCATCCGCTGCAGAAAAGTCACTCGTTAATGCTAATCCATCCACTGTGCACGGTCCACATGGATGTGCCACATGTTCAAGCCAACCTGGATATGTGTCTCCTTGTGAAATCTTATCACTTCAGAACACAAACCAAAAAAATGAAATGTCTGAAGACAACCATCCTAAAATGGAAATTGTAATAAGTTCACTTTACTTAAAAAGTAGATCATTCATTTTAAGTAGATAAAGCTAAAACAAACTGTTTAGACAACTCAGATAACGGTAGTAAACTTGAGTGAAGGTAACTCAAAATCATTAGTTAGGTTCACTATAAAATGTCAGTTTTGACTACTCAAACCTGTGAGTTACGTCAATTAAGCAATACTCATAAAAATAAGTTATCATTACAAGTTTAAGCCTTCACACTACTAGCAAAATATCAGGAAACCGATTGCCTTGATATATTCAAGTAGGCTGAACTTAAAGTGATAGGCTATTGAAACAAAGAGAGACAACAGTTTAAATGGACAAACAAAGTTTAACTAGAAAAAAATTCCTGAAGAAATTTTAATATGTGCCTGCATACATGACGCCTGTCCCAGATTCAAACAAACACATAGAGTATGTGCCAAGTGCTTATTTCCCTTATTTTCCTGTGAAGATTAAAATCAGAGTTTTATTTTGATAGAAACAGCCTGAGTCTGAGCTTCCTGTCTGTATGTGTGACCAATGGTGTCATCCACTCTCTGTATCATTAGTAATGGCCAATCAGAAGCCTGTATCATGTCATCACCAAGGGGGAAGTTGTGGGTTTTCCACGTGAGGACCACTTCAGCGTTCAAAATGCTGCAGTTCCCATCCGGCTGCTGGGGGCTGGCTCTGGAAGCGAGCAATTCTCCATTGACCGCAATGTTAAAATAGCCGACTTTACAGCTTTAAAAGAAACATATTTACAGCCTGGTACATTTTTTCACTCCCACTCCCACACTTGCTCTCAATGACGTTTACATGCAGTCAGTATTTGGGTTAAAATCAATATTCTGGTTTCTGAAACATTCGGAATAACATGTTTTACATGTGTGAGCAAACAGAGTTATTCCTGTATACATGGTAATTGTAACCAAGTGGGATATCTCAGTCAAAACACTGACACACGGACAACCTCTCGACGCACGGAGAACGTCATGACGCAATGCGCGTCATTTCCGTTTCTTCTTCCTGTATCTGAAAACAACAACAGCAGCAGCACAGTGGTTAATGAGCATATTCCATTTTTCCAAATTCTGAATATTCCGAAAAAATGGAATATGAGCACATTCCGGTTTTTCAAAAGGGTTATTGGTGTTTACATGGCCGTGCGCAACCGGGTTATTGCTAATATTCTGGTTAAGAAAGGGTAATTGACTGTATGTAAACATAGTCACTGACTGCCACTGATTTCAAGCTGAGTCGGACCTGTCGAACTCCTCTGAATAAATCAAAAACCGTAATGAGTAGAGCTTGGATCTTTAGACTGAGGCGTCAGGAGATGATGAGGAGACAGTGAAATTTCTGTCTGTATTCCTCCCAGAAAACCAGTAATGGCAATTTTCCCAAAAGAGGATCTTCTCCTTTTCAGGTTTTCTCTCTGAAAATTAACATTGGAAGAGGAAGGGGCCAGCTCCAAACTGTTCCCACAAAGTTGGGAGCATGGAATTGTCCAAAATGTCTTGGTGAGTTCCTTTCACTGGAACTAAGGGGCCAAGCCCAGCTCCTGAAAAACAACCCCACACCATAATCCCCCCTCCACCAAACTTTACACTTGGCACAATGCAGTCCGACAAGTATCGTTCTCCTGGCAACCACCAAACCCAGACTCATCCATCAGATTACCAGATGGAGAAGCGTGATTCATCACTCCAGAGAACACGTCTCCACTGCTCTAGAGTCCAGTGGCGGCGTGCTTTACACCACTGCATCCGACGCTTTGCATTGCACTTGGTGATGTATGGCTTGGAGCAGTTTCTGGGGAAAACCTGGTCTGATGAGGAGAGATTGCATCCATCTGACTTTGGAAGGAGCAGCTCTCATTTCTAGAAACATGGTCGAGTTTATTAGTCGACCTTACCCGTGACAACCCAGGGTTGAGACCAGGAGACAGAGTTGTTTAACACACTTCTCTGTGCTTCCATTAGAGCAGTCACCCACCCAGAATCCCATAGAAACGGTGTCTGTCCCACGACCGCTGAAATCAGTCAAATCCATAGTAAACAAAAGGGGAGTTGAAAAAAACAATTTAATGAAAATTAAATCCACTGCTGAAATAGCTCATCAGGACAGGATAATTAAATGTGGACTTTTAAATATCAGGTCATTATCATCTAAAGCTCTACTAGTAAATGAATTAATATCAGATAACCAGGTTGATTTATTTTGTCTTACTGAAATCTGGTTGTGTCAAAATGATTATGTCAGCCTGAATGAATCCACTCCTCCTAGTCATATTAATACTCATATTCCTAGAGATACAGGCCGTGATGGAGGAGTTGCAGCCATTTTTGATTCTAGTCTATTGATCAATCCTAAACCTAAATTAACTGTAAGTCTTTTGAAAGCCTGGTTCTTAGTCTTTCTCATCTTACCTGGAAAACAGAGAAAGCTATTTTTATTTCTTATAGTGTACCATGCTCCAGGTCCATATTCTGAATTTCTATCTGTGTTCTCTGAGTTTTTATCAAGTTTAGTCCTGAGAACTGATAAAGTCATTATTATAGGTGACTTTAATATTCGTGTGGACGTTGATAGTGACAGCCCTGGTACTGCTTTTATCTCGCTGTTAGATGCAATTGGCTTCTGTCAGAATGTTCAGGAAGCAACTCACTGTTTTAACCATACACTCGACCTGGTCCTGACCTACGGCATTGAAGTGGAACATTTATCAGTCCTCCAACAGAATTCCTTCCTATCAGACCATTACTTATTCTTCTTCTAAAAAAAAAAAAAAAAAAAAAAAAAAAATGGGGCGGCAGTAGCTCAGTCTGTAGTGACTTGGGCTGGGAATCGGTGGGTCGCCAGTTCAAGTCCAGGTCGGACCAAAATGTGGAGAGTGGACTGGTAGCTGGAGAGGTGCCAGCTCCTCCTCCTGGGCACTGCCGAGGTGCCCTTGAGCAAGGCACCGAACCCCCAACTGCTCGGGGCGCCTGGATAAGGGGCAGCCCCCTCACTCTGACACCTCTCCTCTAATGCATGTGCATGTGTTTGTTTCATGACTTGTGTGTGTAATGTGCAACTGAAAAAAAAACAAAAAACTAACAGTTACTAACAGAGTGAAAAAAATGTAATTTCCCCATTGAGGGATCAATAAAGTAAGTCTTCTTCTTCTTGTTAACCTTTGAATTTTTACTTCTGGACTACACTCCATCAGGTAAATCCATGTACACTAGATGTTTCAGTTGGATTTTTTCTTCTTCTTCCCCTTTAAATAAGTAAATTAAACATCATGTATTAAATTCAGAAGACCAACTGTGCATGTATCAAATCTGCATATATGAAAAGACCTCATACAGATACCGTCCAACCTTTAACAATCTCTTTTATCAGTAAAAGCAAGTATACAGAGCTTTGGGGGAGTCAATTCTCTACCTAACTAGTACAGACAGTACAGCTGTACACCTTTCGTTTTTACCCTTAGCTTGCTAAATATGTTTAACACTTCTTGTTCTACTTACATGATCTAAAAACTATAGGAATAAAGGCTACTATGATTAGACAAAATCATATGATCACAAAAAAAAGAACAACAGTATAAAAATATAGTATGAAATATAATCAAAAGAACAGTAACATAAAAATATAATACTTCAGTGTTTATCTGATAGTGCTGTAGCCAAGTTTAAGGATATAATTCCATTAGCTTTTAATTCAATACCTAATATCAATATACTTGAGGTCTCAGACTTCAGTCCTACTCAAATTGATAATTTGGTAGATAGTGCTACAGACTCTCTGTGAGCATATCTAGACTCTGTTGCTCCTCTAAAAAAGAAGCTAGTAAAGCACAGAAAGCTGGCTCCATGGTATAACCCTCACACCCGCAGTTTAAAGCAAGCAGCAAGAAGATTTGAAAGCAAGTGGCATTTAACCGGTCTGCAAGAGTCTCGCCTGGACTGGCATGATAGTCTGAAAGCTTATAGGAAGGCTCTCTGTAAGGCCAGAGCAGCTTATTATTCATCATTAATAGAGGAAAATAAAAGCAACCCCAGGTTTCTTTTCAGCACTGTAGCCAGGCTGAGAGAGAAGTACAGCTCTATTGAACCATCTTTTCCCATAACCCTAAGTAGTAGTGACTTCATGAGCTTCTTTAATGAGAAGATTATAACTATTAGGGAGAAAATCAGTCACACTGTGCCTTTGACTGAAACTGCTTTGTCTTTAAACACAGGGCGCTTAGAACCCATTGAAGAACTTGATGTATACTTGGACTGCTTTTCTCTCATAGACCTCCACAAACTGACTTCATTGATTTCCTCATCTAAGCCCTCTACCTGTCTCTTAGATCCCATCCCAACTTCACTGCTTAAAGAAGTTTTACCGTTACTGAGCACCTCTTTATTAAACATGATCAACTTATCTTTGCTGTAAGGCTCTGTACCTCAGTAGCCGTAATCAAACCTCTTCTGAAGAAGACTGGTCTTGATCCAGAGGTTTTAGCCAACTATAGACCAATATCCAACCTTCATTTTCTTTCTAAGATCCTTGGGAAAGCAGTGTGCAGTCAGTTGTGTAACTTCCTCCAGAACAATGATCTATTTGAGGATTTTCAGTCAGGATTTAGAAAATATCATAGCACCGAGACCGCTCTGGTGAAAATTACTAATGACCTGCTAATTGCGTCAGACAATGGACTCGTCTCAGTACTTGTCTTGTTAGATCTTAGCTCTGCTTTTGATACTATTGACCACCTTATCCTGTTCCAGAGATTAAAACATTAAATTGGCATTAGAGGAACTGCTTTAAGCTGTTTTAAATCCTATTTATCGGATCGATCACAGTTTGTTTACGTTAATGATGAGTCCTCCACGCAGTCCAAAGTTAGGTATGGAGTTCCTCAAGGTTCCGTGCTTGGGCCAATTCTATTTGCTTTATATATGCTTCCTTTAGGCAATGCTATCAGAAACCACTCCATAAACTTTCACTGATATGCAGATGGTACTCAGCTATATTTGTCATTCAATTCAGACAAATCCAGCCAGTGAGCTAAACTCCAAACATGTCTTAAGGATATAAAAACTTGGATGACGGACAATTTCTTGTTGTTAAATTCAGACAAACCTTAAGTTATTCTAATTGGCCCCGAAAATCTCAGAAATAAACTATCTAATGACTTATTTACTCTAGATGGCTTTGCACTAGCCTCAAGCACCACTGTTAGGAGTCTAGGGGTAATTTTTGACCAAGATATGTCCTTCAACGTCCACATGAAACAAACAGCTAGAACTGCTTTTTTCCATCTGCGTAACATTGCAAAAATCAGCCATATTCTCTCTCAAAACGATGCAGAAAAAATAGTCCATGCATTTGTAACTTCTAGGCTGGACTATTGCAATTCCTTATTATCAGGCTGCCCTAATAAGTCTATCAGGACTCTCCAGCTGGTCCAGAACGCTGCAGCACATGTTCTGACCAGAACCAGGAAAAGAGAACATATTTCTCCGGTGTTAGCCTCTCTGCACCTGTAAAATCTAGAATAGAATTTAAAATCCTCCTCCTCACCTACAAGGCACTGAATGGTCAGGCACCATCTTATCTTAAAGAGCTAATAGTGCCTTATAATCCAGCTAGAACTCTGCACTCTCAGAATGCAGGACTATTAGAGGTTCCTAGGGTTTATAAAAGCAGAATGGGAGCTAGAGCTTTCAGTTATCAAACTCCTCTTCTGTGGAACCAACTCCCTCTTTCAGTCCAGGAGGCAGACACCATCCCCTTATTCAAGAGTAGGCTTAAGACTTTCCTTTTTGATAGTGCTTATAGTTAGGACTGATCCAAGGCAGCCTAAGTCAGCCTTGGATCAATCCTTAGTCATTCTGCTATAGGTCTAGACTGCCGGGGGACTTCCTCTGACACACTAAGCTTCTGTTCTTCTTCATTTCGATGCCTCCATTAAGCCATTTTACTAACTGATCTTCTTCCCCGGAGTCCCTGTGCTCTCAGCTCTCAGGTGTCCGTGAGCTGAGGCTACTTGGTGGTAAGGAGGTGGTGTCATCCAGGCTTCATCTGTCGTGATGGTGGTGAGATGGAGAAGAGGCGATGCTGCTCAGGTTGTATCTGTTAAGAGTAGTGGAAAAGAGGATGTGTTTACTCTTCCTCCCTTTAACACATGCTGCAAATTAGTTTTGTGCCTCGTAGTCCCTGTGCGTTCTCATCTCACAGGTATCCATGGATCCAGTCTACCTGGTGGAGTAGTGGTTGTGCAGACCAGTCAGGCTTCATCTTCTGGTACTGAGTGATGTGGTGGTGACGAGGTCATTCTGCAGAGGTTTCTCCTGTTTGGTGTGGTGGAGAGGAGGATGTGCTGCCCAGGCCTCTTCTGGTTGGCATGGTGGAGAGAGGAAGACATGCTGCCCAGGCTTCTTCTGGTTGGCGTGGTGGAGAGGAAGACGTGCTTCTCATCCATTGCTGATAGCTTGATGATGCTCTTCATCCCCTTGGACACTCTCATACAATTCTATATATATATATATATATATATATATATATATATATATATATATATATATATATATATATATATATATACACTGTATATTAGCTGTTGTTATATTGAGTTGGACATTTCCATACAATTCTGTATGTAGTGTTAATGTGTTTTCATTGTTGTTATTCTGTACACATGGCATCTATTGCACGTCTGTCCATCCTGGAAGAGGGATCCCTCCTCCGTTGCTCTTCCGTTTCTTTTTCCCTATTAAAGGTTTTTTTTTGGCGGGAGTTTTTCCTTAGTCGATGCGAGGGTCATTTGTAAAGGACAGAGGGTGTCATATCCTGTTCAGATTGTAAAGCCAGATGGGGCAAATTCATAATTTGTGATATTGGGCTATACAAATAAACTTGACTTGACTTGGATGCAGCTGCTCGGCCATGGAAACCCATTCCATGAAGCTCTCTGTGCACTGTTCTTGAGCTAATATTAAGGCCACATGAAGTTTGGAGGTCTGTAGTGACTGACTCTGCAGAAAGATGGCGACCTCTTCACACTACTTCCACGTTCTTATAACACAGTTGGCAGTTGACTGTGGAATATTTAGGAGCGAGGAAATTTCATGACTGGATTTGTTGCACAGGTGGCATCCTATCACAGTTCCACGCTGGAATTCACTGAGCTCCTGAGAGCGACCCATTCTTTCACAAATGTTTGTAAAAGCAGTCTGCATGTCTAGGTGCTTGATTTTATACACCTGTGGCCATGGAAGTGATTGAACACCTGATTCTGATTATTTGGATGGGTGAGCAAATACTTTTGGCAGTATAGTGTGTACACGTACACATACATATACATATATATACGTATATATATATATATATACGTATATATATATACTATGGCATGCCGTTCAGGAAATTATTATATATATAATATGAAGTTTGAATATATGGAATGATTGAAACTTGAATATATTGAATGAACCTTGAATATATGGAATGAAACTCTGAATATATTGAATGAACCTTGAATATATGGAATGAAACTCTGAATATATGGAATGAACCTTGAATATATGGAATGAAACTCTGAATATATTGAATGAACCTTGAATATATGGAATGAAACTCTGAATATATGGAATGAACCTTGAATATATGGAATGAAACTCTGAATATATTGAATGAACCTTGAATATATGGAATGAAACTCTGAATATATGGAATGAACCTTGAATATATGGAATGAAACTCTGAATATATGGAATGAACCTTGAATATATGGAATGAAACTCTGAATATATGGAATGAACCTTGAATATATGGAATGAAACTCTGAATATATGGAATGAAACTCTGAATATATGGAATGAACCTTGAATATATGGAATGAAACTCTGAATATATGGAATGAAACTCTGAATATATTGAATGAACCTTGAATATATTGAATGAACCTTGAATATATGGAATGAAACTCTGAATATATGGAATGAACCTTGAATATATGGAATGAAACTCTGAATATATGGAATGAAACTCTGAATATATGGAATGAACCTTGAATATATGGAATGAAACTCTGAATATATGGAATGAAACTCTGAATATATGGAATGAACCTTGAATATATGGAATGAAACTCTGAATATATGGAATGAACCTTGAATATATGGAATGAAACTCTGAATATATGGAATGAACCTTGAATATATGGAATGAAACTCTGAATATATGGAATGAACCTTGAATATATGGAATGAAACTCTGAATATATGGAATGAAACTCTGAATATATGGAATGAACCTTGAATATATGGAATGAAACTCTGAATATATGGAATGAACCTTGAATATATGGAATGAAACTCTGAATATATGGAATGAACCTTGAATATATGGAATGAAACTCTGAATATATGGAATGAACCTTGAATATATGGAATGAAACTCTGAATATATGGAATGAAACTCTGAATATATGGAATGAACCTTGAATATATGGAATGAAACTCTGAATATATGGAATGAAACTCTGAATATATTGAATGAACCTTGAATATATTGAATGAACCTTGAATACATGAATGAAACTTGACGTCATTAAGGCACTAGCGCCACCTTGTGTTTTCTCTGTATGCCTTGGATGCAAGTAGCAAGAGCACGCTCAAAATGAACGAGTCGGCAAGAGATATAGTTGCAGCAATTTTGAGTAATGAAGACATAATTAACACCTTGGCTAATGCACATAGTCATGGTAACCGTACTAATTACCGCAGTACAGAGGAAGAACTTGCTGCAATTTTTCATCGAGGGAGACCGAGGGCAGGTTCAGGTCAGGCCGCGCCTGCATTTCAGGCCATGGCCTCGATAAATACAGAGTTAAACTCAACTTTCACCTCACAGGAGTCCCTGACAGCAGCACATAAATACAACCTTGGCCCTTTCACACGAAAGGGACCAAGATACATGAGGTAAGAAACAGCGCATTTGGCTGAAGCACACACGTCTCCACAATCTCAAAAACCTTCATTTATGTTCACTCTTGTCGCCACAGAGGAGTGTGGATTCGTAAAATGTATTATAAAATATAACTTCAAGGTGCTTCACTGTAAAACATAACCAATTACATATCTGCATGACTTTTAGGGTTCATATATTGTATTGCTTTTTGCAGGCGTTCATGTAAAATAAATTTACACATGAAGCTGCTTTGGAAACGCTCTGTCGTCTCCATATATTGTGCGCGCTCACATCTTCACCTCTCCACCGAGGAGATCTGTCTCATGGCTTTAAGCATCTCTCTCCTTTTTTTCTTCTTCTTTTTTTCTCCTGGTAAATCCGCTGCAATGCTGTCATCGCTTGCGCACTTGAGGCACTTGATTCTTAAAGGTGATGAGAGTTGACTTTCTGATTGGCTTATTACATACTAAACTCTAAATTACTAAATTACATTACTAAACTCATCCATGAATTAATGAGGGCACATGTGTACTTGGGTATGACGGCAAGGATGGATTTGGACACATCTTGATCGTGCCACTTGCGCTTAAGATCAGAGTAATAGGGCCCAAACCCTGTGAAAATTATGTGAACAACAAAAAATATTCAACAATATACATAAAAGTGGTACACATAATGTACAACACCAGTAATGCTGAAGATCAGTGGGCAAGTGTGATCAATATTGACAGTCAGCCACTATAATAAATAATTCATGGCAGTTCAAAAAATAAATTTACTGTCAAAATAATTACCTGTTTGTAAAGAAAGAAAACGTGAGCATACAGTACATGCTTGAATGTTTAATGTAATTATTATTATTATTATTATTATTATTATTATTATTTATTTAATGTTTCTCAGGTTTCAAGCTCAGTTAAGCTGTCCTCGTCCTCCTCAGACCTTCACTAAAGAGGTGATTCTGCTGCCAGATCACAGAGTTACCCGTGTGCCAAGGCGAGCAAAAAAAGCGTGGCTTTTTGAAAATGGCCATGTAAGGTCAGCTGTAGAATTTGGCTGTGACTGGAACGCCGGCAGGGTAATTGATGAAATAACAGCGGCCTTCCAGCCAGTTGTGGAGGGATGCAGGTAAGCTTTGAGTCTGTTTCATCAGAATTGTCACCTGTTTTATATTGTTTACATTTCTGTGCAATAATAATATGAAACACTATGAAAGGTTAATTTTGAGTGTGTGTGTATTTGTGTGTTGTAAATAGTTTTTACATTTCATTTTGCTGCTGATCTTTTCTGACGAGCTGGTATATGTTAGCAAACAATGCAAACAATTCTGCCCTTTTTTCCAGTACATTATGGTTGTACAAATGTTGTGACAAGTCCTTCAAACTTATATTCAACTAACTTAAATTAGTTTAAGTGGCTGAAAAAACTGACCGAATGTCATTTGTGTGCACACAAATGTTTTGAAGCTAAAACCTTTCTATGTTTTGTAGTGTAGTCTTTTACATTTAACATAAGTTTAATTGTGCACTTTTCATTCCCTCAGGTTACAAATTTTGTTGCCATGCCACAACAAATTAGTAGAGCCATCCCTGACCTCGAAACAGACCTTGAGTGGAGAGCTTTTGAAAAAGCTATTCCATCAGAAGTCCATTTATGTCAGGCCTGACAGGGTCATTTTAAGTGAGGAGAAAGAATCTGTAAGTAGTGATAAAGAATTGTATATAAAAAAAATGTATATGACTGTAACAATGATGATATTGAATTTGACACTGGATGTCTTTAGGGACAGTTCACTCCAAAATCAAAAATACATGTTTGTCCTCTAGCCTGTAGTGTGATGTATCCATCTAGAGTTTTGCAAATAATGGCACTTGTCTTGTGGTGCTGAAAGCGCCAATAGTACATTTGAAAAAATCAACAGCAATGTCTCTTTCCAAAAATCATGACCTGGTTCCTCCAAATAATCCACATACCTTGTTGTTAGAAGTTGCCAGCACTACAGGCCCAGGGGAAATATGTATTTTGATATTGTGATGAACTGTTCCTTTATGCACTGTTACCTGTAGTATGCTCTTACCTAAAACAAAAATTGTTACATTGTTTTATTGCCAGTGTAGTGTATTGGATCAATGAAGTATTTATAAAGTTTAGTGTTTATCTGCTTGAATCAACAGTCATATTCTGATGGAGACAGCAGCCATACAACCACCTGTGAAATAGAGGACAACTATGGTAAATATTTTTATCTATATGCATCTACTATATTAAAAAAAAATTAAATGATGTTGGTTCTGTGTTTGTTTTGTGTACACAACTTAGTTATGTTTTTTTTTTTTGTTTTTTTTAACAAATTAAAATTTATTTTAAGTAATACTTTGTGTGGAATAGATACATAATCTAACTCATAATATGTGAATTGCACAAGTCCAAAATGGGTTCTGATGCTCAATTACGTAAAAGTTAAATGTTACCAAGCAGTTAAATATTAATGTATGCTCTTCATTCATGTTCTTACTGTCATTGGTAGTGTGCCTGTCACTTCCACAGAAATGGACTCAGCCATCTCCACTGTTGAGGTGCAGTCCCTCTCCAGTACAGCTCCTTCAACCTCCACTGCTGACGATGTTATCTGGTGTGTTACCAGCCAAAATATATGCACAGATGCACCCTCAGTTGACACCCTCACCGTGCCCACCAGTGCTGCTGTCATCACAACTGATGATATTCCCAGTTCGTCCAGTAGACCCTCTTCCATCTCCAGTACCAACACCCATGGCTTGCTGCTTGGTCCCAGTGTCAGTGCTGGTGGTGACATCCACGGTTTCTCTGCCAGTTACACCTCTGCAGTGTCGCATGGTCCCACCCAACCCAGCGCATCTGGCAATAGTCCATCCAGCTCATCGTACAGGTTCATCTTTTGCATTTTCTTTGTCTCTTCATACAGTATTTCTATGGTCCAAGCTTTATAACAGCAGGCCTTATTTACAGTACAATTTTGTGTAATAATTGATTTACTTAAGTTACTAAATGATTATGTCCCTGTTTTTTACACACTTACTAATAGACAGGTTTCAGTGCAACGTCATCACAGAGATGTGTGCACAGTTAGGGGGCAGAAAGCTGACATGTCCACATAACACAACCAGTGCTGTCAACACATTTAGCAACTTTTCAAACACTTTTAGTGACTTAACTTCTAAAAAGCATTTAGCAACAAGTTTAACAACTTATTCTGCAAACAACATAAGGGGGCTGCTGTCAGGCAGGGGGACAGGCGCGTCTACAAGGGAACCCCAGAACTGTGAAAAATCTTGCGAGAGTGATTATTCTAATCTAAACCATGAGAGTTTTGCAATTCAAAATTGGCAGGCCATGATGTAAAGTTTAGTTTTCCTTTGAATTAATGAGCTTATTGACACAAATGTTACGACCTGCTCATTATATGGTTGATAAGGAGGATAAACCAGCTCAGTAACCAATAAAAACCAGGTAAGTTGAGCAAATTAACAGGACTTGTCAGCAACCCATACAGTTTCTGTGATTCGGCTCCTTTTAGCTAAACATTTATTTGATTAGCATTAGTGGGGCAATTTCATATAGATACCAGATGACTACACAAAGAGTCAACTGTTGTTAGCTAACATTGTATATAATATATTAATATGATATGAAAAAAAAAAACAAAAAACAGATGCAACTGTCGTGGTATTTCATGACTGAATCAAAAAGACTGTTGACTGCACCAGCGATTAAAGCTGTTTAGTAAAACAAAAACTCATCTATGCACTGTTTATTTGACAACATCTCAGTTAAATTAAACCATCAAAGGAAGTTCTTTGTCCTGTGGTAATGCAACGGTCTGTGTTAACTTAATATATTTGTATCTTAATAATACCCATTATAAACTATATTATTTTGTTTTGTAGTACATACCTTGACCTGTTTGAGGAAGAATACCTCTCTGATGACCATGATCTTCAGGAAGCCATTTCAAGGTCTTTAGAGTCCAGCACAAGTGACAGGTCAGTGGAAGATATATAAAATCTCATTCTTTAAATTTTAATGTAACCAATAACTTATGTTGTATAAAATAAATGAATCAGCAAGCTGCAGCCTGAATTATTAAAAAGTCTGCACAATACAGATTTTTTTCCCCCCTTATCAGATATTGTTGTATATTAGGCCTTTAAAAGTCAATTCACTGACTAATTACCAGACAGCAGAGCCAAAGTTCTGTGTTATGTTTTATTATTTTCCACATTTTCTATTTTCTAGGTGTTAATATGCATTGATCTTCTATTCAATCATTATTTATGTTTATACCTCATTCTGTTCTGCATAGATAGGAGGTGGCAGATGGACAGATGGAGGGAGCTGGTTTAAGGAGGGAGGGTTGTAGTGGGAGCACTGGGGTTTCAGGTGTGATTGTGTGGTAATTGTAAATGGTTTACGTGGCTCATGGGTCAGTTAGGAGGGCCCCTTTGCAGAATTTTGCCTAGGGGGTTAGGGCCAGCTCTACTGTAGGTAATACACTGACTATTGATGAGTACCTTATACAGGTCCACTTCAAATAATCTGACCTATCCCTTAAAAAGTTATTATGGAACTTTTGCCCAGTGACTCCCACAATATACTGTCAACCCCCAGCCTGAAAAAGTAAGAAAAAAGTAAAACTGCTCCTTTCCATTATTATTATTGAGTCTGACACCATTATTGTTGAAAGTTTTTATAAAAGGGATTTTGAGTAAATATTAATTACAATCTTGTGGATATTACATTGTAGTTCAGTGGGTAGAATTACCAATGACACTAACTAAAGCCTTGCGATGACCTGGGAACTTGTCCAGGGTGTACCCTGCCTCTCGCCCAATGTCAGCTGAGACAGGCTTCAGCCCCCTGCGACCCATCAAGGATAAGCCGTTGCAGACAATGAATGAATGAAATGAATTTGTTTTGTTTATCATTGTTTCAGTGACTTAAAGATGACATTGGAGAAAATAATGGAGCAGATCACTTCCAGAATAAATGATGACAGCACTGTACGCTTCAATATCATAAGAAGAAATGTGTGGGATGGAGCGTCCAGAGCCATGGGCAGGTCAAACTTTTCACCTGAGAAGAAGGTAGATGTCAAATTCACAGATGACTATGGATTGTCTGAGGGTGCTGTGGACAATGGAGGACCTTCCCGGGAATTTTTCCGGCTCTGTCTACATGAAATCAAAGACAAAATTGGCATCTTTGAGGGCCCACCTAATGCTAAAGTCCTCACATGCAACTCCAAAGGTACTTATGATTAAATGTATTCATATTGTTCTAAGAGGTCACCAGTGCATTTATTTTGAACCAATACTTTGTACCTGAAATTATTTGTGAGGAAATGTGAGAATTTTCTTTTTTTTCCTTTTTCTTTTTTTAAAAAAATTGATAAAAGAAAATTAGCAATTACTACTATGGTTAAAATGAACATGAGTTCTCTAATCTCACGGATAGGTGGCAATGTGACAAAAAATATTTTGATTTAGCCATCTGACATTTTTCATTTCATTTGTTAACAGCGATGAAAGACAACGGATATTTCTATGCTGGCCAGATCATGGCAATGTCGATTGCCCATGGAGGACAGAGTCCATGTTTTCTGTCAGAACTCATGTATGAGTGTCTTCAAAAGGGTCCAGACAATGTAAAGGTCGAACTAGAACATGTTGCTGATGAAGAAACAAGATCACAGGTGCAGTCGGTGAGCATATTTTCATTTGCTTCAATCATACTTAGACACTAGTTATTAATTTGGCATGATCTTATGAACCAACAAGTTTAACAATTAAACTAACAGCTATACATCTTCATTTGAAATAATAGAATCAATAAATATTTACGACCTTCATATTTTAATGTTAGCTTGTTATTTTTAGATCTTACAGGCTGAGACTCTGTCTGCCAGCTTGATCGGTCTTGCAGGTCACAATGTACGCATAACATTGGAAAACAAGAAAGAGAGTGCTTTGGACTTGACTCACTGGTATGTCCTCCAGCGGACCCGTGCCCCTTTTGAAAGGTATGTCGTATGTTGTAAGGTACTATACTGTACTATATTATAATCATTCATTGGCAGATAAATAAAAGCTTATTCCATGGTAGTGTCACAATACTGGAATTTCTAATTTTGATTAATTTTGAATTTTGAAACAATACTTTGAAAAATATTGATATTCAGTCCTGACTTTGAAAAATATCAGTATTTGATAGAAAATTTGAAATGATGGAAAGAAGACAACACTGTGATTAAGTAAGAAAAGGTGGAGCTATGTGGGTACTGCAATGATGTGTGTCAACACACTGTTGGTGAGAGGAAAGACTGAAAAAATGCAGCTGGTACCAGGGCATCAATACTGTTAAAAATGAATATTAAAAGCATTCCAAATATTCAGTATCAATATGATCAATATTCAGATATTTTTGACAACACTATTTCCTTGGGATACAAGAAAACATTTATTTTTGAGTTGCTACGATACGTAGTACATGTTGTACACATACATGTTGCCGCAATATAAAAAATAATTCTGGATGAATGTAGAGTTACCTTTTATTGTGCATCAGTGTAAGTGAATGTATCATTTATTTCGTCTACAATTAATCTTGGGACCTCACTAAATTAAAATCACATGAACTACACATTACAATTTTATTTCCTTTTTACAAGGTTCAGAGATGGCTTGAAGTCTCTAGGTGTCCTAGAGGCCCTCCAAAGATACCCTCTACAGGTGAAGACTCTTTTTGTGAAGACTGAAAAGGGTCTAACAGCAACTGATGTGGAGAATCTCTTCCACATCATTCACTCTGAAAGAGGGAGTAATGGATTCCAAGAGGAGTGCCGGACCCTGGCTTTCTGGCAAGACTATCTTCAGGATGCTGAACGTAAGTCTGGCATTTAGCACAATTTGAAGATAAGACATTATTCTCTGAATTGTTTTGACCGCATCATAGTTGTACATGGTATTAGTAAAAACTAACATAAAATAAAGTGTTTTGATTTGATCAATTTACTATGTAGTACAGTTGATATGTACCATAAATGTTCTGCAGTTACATTTAAAATTAAGATACATTTAAAATAATATCCTACTTATAAATCCAGCTGACTAAAACAACATTAGGCTGGGTTCATTAAGGCTCTCACCAACTCTTTTTATATTTTTATCTTTCATTTGCTGCTAAATTAATCAGTATATTGACCACATTGTTGTGAACTTTGTCTATGACATTGTCATCAACCTTTTAAATTAAAGTGTGATTTCAATTAAAAAATGCTTAATGGTGGTTTAAGGAAATTTAACTACTCACTTTGACTATGACGTTTACATTTCTGCAGTGGAATAATACTTAATTACTCTATGAAAATGTTAGGGCTGCCCCCTGATAGACTCAAATCATTACTCAGAGTCCCCATAGTTCACTGAGGTTCTTCCAGCCACACATTTGTCTTTTTTTCCTTTGTCCGTTGTCATCACAGTTACAGGGCAAAACAGATAGAAGCTACAAACATGCACAGGGCAAAGATTTCAATGAGGAATTTAAGATAATCAAATATATTTTATATTAGCTGGTGCACAAAAAATGTCCTCAGGACCACATGCACTGTTGGTTGACTGAAGAGACAAGATAAATGAGTGGCTGGTAAACAAGTTTCAGCTCTTGTTTTTTATTTGCATCATTGTACACAGAGCAGTGCAACAACATGACAGGCTGTAAACTTTACAAACCAAGTCTCTAAATCACCACAAAACTAACTCTGATGGAAGCAGAGAAGAGTGATAGAGATGCTGAGTAGCGTGATACACTGTCAGACACTTCATCAAGATCCACCCACAGAGCGCACAGGTCCAATGATTTTTATAACGGAACTATAGGAGGACACACTCTTTTAATTTCTCTGACTGTATGAAAAGATGACAAAGAAGGGTATTAAACCATGAGTGTAACTGGTGAAACACACTCATATAGGAGCAAACCTGATTCAACAAAAGAAAATCTTAGTCTGGGACAGCCCTAGAAAATACCAGTAGATGAAGTCATCATTTAATTCTTACTTGCTTTTTATGTTTTACAGTTGAAAACGAAGTCTCTCTGGAGGATATTCTTGTTTTCTTTACTGGATGTGACAGCATTCCAGCACTGGGTTTCTCTCCAAAGCCAAGCCTTGAGTTCACCCATTCCCGATTTCCAGTGGCCAATACTTGTGGAAACGTTCTTCACATCCCAGTACATGCAGTGTACACTTCTTTCAAATCTGACATGGATTTTGCCATACGCAATTCTCCAGGGTTTGGAAGACTGTGAGAAGTATTGTTTTAGGGCTGCTCAATACCTTATCAGTGCTCAATACCTTAAAGGTATCAATTGAAATAACCCAGTACCAGGCAGTATCAAAAATTCTCCAGTTAAGCAATACTTGGGCCTATAATGGAGGGGTAGTAGAGCTTGAATTATGATGAGGATGTTTTTTTTCTTCTTGTTGTTATTTTCAAATAATGGCTGTAATTTAATTTTGTTATTTGCAAGACACAAATTCAACATTTACTCTTACAAGGACATGAAAAAAATATATAGTAAAACAATCCAAGTTCTTTACATTTGTTACATTTGTGGATATATTTAAGCCATGTTTTGTTTTTCAGATTCAATAATGTGCAGTGAGTGAACTTTTTTTTTTCAAAGTTGATAAATATGAGACACTTTCTGCGTTATAGTGAACCAGTCCTCCAACATGAATGACCATCCTCTGTCATTTGTCAATTTGTTCTCTGTCATTTTGTCAATGTTATCTAAGCCAATTGCTAGGGCAGATTGTTCCCTCTCTTAAGGTTGTGATATGGCCTAATAAATAAATGTTCTATATTCCTCCTTTGTATGTGTTGGCTTATTAACCTTTAAGTGTGCATTGGGGCAGGATGTGTGTATCCCAGACTTTCAGTGTCATATATACATATTTTTTTATCATTAGATAGTTTAAAAAATGTGCACAAATACATTTTAAAGTACAGTTTTCATTTTAATCACAAGGGTTTAATCAATACAGTTGTACTTTGTGTGTAATGATACATAAGAAAATATACATTGCGCTTATATAGTGGTAACTCTGTTTTTCATGAAAAAAAGTGTATTTTAAGCATTTCTACAATGTATGTTAAGTATTCACACATCTGAGGACCTGTAGATTTCTCTTGTACATTGTTTTCCTTTAAAAGGCCTTTTGAAATTATTTTACAAAATAACGCTTAATATTTTGTGATTCTCTACATTGCTTAGCACCTAATATAACATAACAATGAAGTGTGTGTTTGTCTGACACCACAATGACTTCTATAAGATGAACAGCAACATAATAACTTAGCCATTCAAGCATTTCTTTGAAGCAGATTACATGCTGTCAGAAAAAGTTCGATCCCATGGTTTCCATCATCAGTGAAGGGGTTAACTGCCCTTAACTCAGCATCCCACTGATGGTGATCATAAGGGGGCTGCACAGGCATATGATTGATTGGTCTTTGATGTGGAGGAAGTTGGAGCATTCCAACTGTCCACAGCTGTAGTGGGGAGCGACTTTCCATTGTCCTCAAGCTGTGGTGGTTCCACTGGTTTACAAACTCATCCACAGATCTGTTTATTCTTGGGAGGTAAACATGGTGAAGACCCCTAATGTGAAGTGGGTCGGTGCTATCTAAAATTTCAGCATTTTCCATAAAGAGGAAAAGGTCTTTAAAGTATGCTGATACCACCCTGTTTAGTTCTCCCCACAATCTTTCAATTCTTTGATTACGAACACCACGTCCAACCATAAAACTACCTCTGTTTGCCCCTCGGTTCTCAATCATAAACCGTGCAATATCAATGTTCTCACTACCAGCATCTCCCCTGACACGTTGTGGGAGTCCAAACTGATCCACAGCACCCTGGAAAAGTTGCAAAGAAGTTGATGCTCTGTTGTCTGTGCAACATCTCAGGTAAGTAATGCAGCGACTCTAGCCATCAACTCCTCCATGAAACACAAATCCCCATGGATTTAACTTGTGGTTTGTGTCAATATGCCTGAAATACGAAGAAATATTATTATTAGTAGAAATATAACAATAATGATAATAATAATGTTATTATTAATAGCAGTAGGAGTATCAACCACATTGGATGTACAATAAAATTTCATGGAACAGTTCATCCCAAATTCAAATATATGTATTTTTCCTGTTACCTGTAATGCTATTTATCCATTCATCCATAGCTTTGGTGTGAGATATCGGCCGTAGAGATTTCTGCTTTCATTGCAACATAAGACTAGATGACAGTCAGCCTGTGGTGCTCAAAGAGCAAAAAAACATTAAAAACTCAGTAGCAATGTCTCTTTCCGGAAAGATCTTACTCAAGATCATCAATTGACCTTGTGAGCAGTTTCATGCCAGAACTATTTTGTAATTCCTAGTTAAACAGTTTACAAAAAAGTCTAAATTAGCTTTAGTAACCGGGTCACAATTTTGGGAAAGAAACATTTCTATTGGGTTTTTCCAAATGTATGTTTTTGGCTTTTTGAGCACCACAAATTACTGTAAGTGTGACCTAGTTCCTTGAGTGTCATCTACTAGGAAACTCAGACAAAAGCAGCCTGAATACATATATGGTTTGTTGGGATTTGATCACCCGATCCAGAGATTATTGATAGAAGTGTTTGATAAAAAGTAAATAAAAGAATATAACACGATGCAAATAAAAAGAAATAGAAAAATTGTTAACACTTAGTAAGGGAGCATAATTTATCATGAATTTATACATGCAGTAATATAGATATATAAATACATATATATAATATATATAATATATATATAAAATAGCAGAACGTATTCATACAGTACTACATGAACTGTATGTCAAGTGTCATTTAATGCAACAATATGTTATTTAATGCAACAACTTCTCAATTATCATGATTTCTTTGTTATTAATGATCTTAATGTCTTCTTCAGTGGCAAGTCTGCAACTAAAGTGATGAGCTAAAAAACTAACCAGTCACAGGAATAAGTGCATTGTGATCATGATTAACTAAGCTTAAGTTTTTCATGACTTCATCAGGTTTGTGGCACTTCTGAATATTTAGGAATTGTTCATTTGAAAAAAATAAAAATGCAATTGTGATAATTTTTGACTAAATTTCAATGATCAGTAATTCAGTTAGTTAAATTTAATGTATATGTGTCATGTGTGCATGAGCGAGAAATGGTCAAAATGAGCTTTGATTTCACAGTTATACCACCATTAATCATAATGTTATTTATCAGTGTTAAGATGAACAGGTCACCACTTTATTTAAATGTATTTATTCAACAGTATAAATGTGCACTACTGTGACTGGTCAGATTTTTTTGTCCTGTTCCTTTAATTGCAGACTTACCTCTGTAGAAGACGTAAAAATCATTAATTACTCAGAAATTATGATGATTAAAATAACTTTTTTTGCACAAATTAATATTATGTCCATGCATTAAGTAATTGATGAGATACTGTTAATTCTTGTACATTCCTCATTTAGTAAGTACTAAGTGAATAAATTCATGCTTTTTCAGGCATGAAGTCATGTAAGAACTCATGATTCGTGATAATTCATGTACCTTTACTATATAGTGTTACTGAAAAAGGTTTAAAATTTGTCTTAATATTATTATTATATGTTCTTTCATCCATTCTATTTTGATGAAATTTCACACATTATTAGAAATTATTAATTACTCAAATTTAATTTAATTTTTGTCCTGTTCATTTATTATGACCTGATTTACTGACAAGCAAGGGAGTAATGATGAAATGTCAATAAAATTTACAGAACAGCACATACCACACTTGATTTGGGACAGAGACATTGTAGACCCTCCGTTGAATTGCCCTTCGTCCTCTTAAGGCTCTTGCCAATGGATCTATCAGTCTTAGACGCTCTCGCACTCGCCATCGCTGAACTCTGATTCCTCTCCCTCTCAGACTACCAGTGATGTAGGTCTCTCCTGAACCAGGGGTTTGTTGAAGGACCTCAGTAATAAGACGATCAAGATCATCATTTGAAATGTTGGTGAAACTCCCATAGTCCACTAAACCAAGTTGTGTTCTGTGGTTGTACAGTGTTCTAATATTTACAGACAACATGCGAGACATGGCCATCCAGCTAAATCCTAGCTGGATCAGAGTTTCATTCCATATATTCAGAGTTTCATTCCATATATTCAGAGTTTCATTCCATATATTCAGGGTTCATTCCATATATTCAGAGTTTCATTCCATATATTCAAGGTTCATTCCATATATTCAGGGTTCATTCCATATATTCAGAGTTTCATTCCATATATTCAAGGTTCATTCCATATATTCAGGGTTCATTCCATATATTCAGAGTTTCATTCCATATATTCAGAGTTTCATTCCATATATTCAGGGTTCATTCCATATATTCAGAGTTTCATTCCATATATTCAAGGTTCATTCCATATATTCAGGGTTCATTCCATATATTCAGAGTTTCATTCCATATATTCAAGGTTCATTCCATATATTCAGGGTTCATTCCATGTATTCAGAGTTTCATTCCATATATTCAAGGTTCATTCCATATATTCAGGGTTCATTCCATATATTCAGGGTTCATTCCATATATTCAAGGTTCATTCCATATATTCAGGTTTCATTCCATGTATTCAGAGTTCATTCCATATATTCAAGGTTCATTCCATATATTCAGAGTTTCATTCCATATATTCAAGGTTCATTCCATATATTCAGGGTTCATTCCATATATTCAAGGTTCATTCCATATATTCAAGGTTCATTCAATATATTCAAGTTTCAATCATTCCATATATTCAAACTTCATATTATATATATAATAATTTCCTGAATGGCATGCCATAATACACGTAAATATGTGTATATATATATATATGTATATATATATATATATATATATACATATATATATATGTATATATATATATATATATATATATATATACTTGTGGTCAAAAGTTTACATACACTTGTAAAGAACATAATGTCATGTCTATCTTGAATTTCCAGTTATTTCTACAACTCTTTCAACATTTCTACAACTTTTTCTCTGATAGAGTGATTGGATCTTCAGCATTGTCCACATGTGCTCAATGGGATTTAACTCAGGACTTTGGGAAGACCACACTTGTGTCACACTCTGAATGGTGAGACTTGAGAGCCACAGTTTCAGTGTGACGCAGGAGTTTACATAGTAAGAGATAAGATAAGATAAGATAAGATAAACCTTTATTTGTCTCACAATGGAGAAATTTTCAGTTTACAGCAGCAAGAAAGAACAGACTGCAAAGAAAAATCAACACACACACAATATAAATATTAAGAAATAATTATAAAAAAGTAAGAAATTTAAATTTAAACTTAACTGTATAACAGTACAGGATAAGAAATTAAACTGTACACAGTACAGGATAGTATATGCATACATCCATCAGTGCTTAAACCTGTATATATCATATACATACATACATACATACACACAATATATGTGCACATCAATATATGTATACATCCATATACAGAGGCATAGGCATAATGGCAGATGTAGCAGGTGAAAAAGTGGCTGTGCTGTTAAAGTAATTAAGAGTCCAGAGTTCAGACATGAAGATTAAACAGTCTGACAGCGAGGGTGGAGCAGTCTCTGGCTGAAGGAGCTTCCCAGTGCTGTCAGAGTGCCCTGGAGGGGGTGGGAGGGTCTGTCCAGCATAGCTGTTAGCTTAGCTAGCATCCTCCTGTTGCCCACCTCCTCCAGAGTGTCCAGAGAGCAGCCCAGGACAGAGCTGGCCCTCCTGACCAGCCTGTCCAGTCTCTCTCTGTCCGGGCTGAGATGCTGCCTGACCAGCAGGCTACTCCATAGAAAATGGCTGAGGCCACCACAGAGTCGTAGAAGGTCTTAAGGAGTGTCCCCTGAACTCCAAAAGACCTGAGTCTCCTCAGCAGAAAGAGCCGGCTCTGCCCCTTCCTGAACAGAGCGTCCGTGTTGTCTGTCCAGTCCAGTTTATTGTTCAGATGAACACCCAGGTACTTATAAGTGGTCACCCTCTCTATGTCCGTACCCTGGATGTTCATCAGTGCAGGTGGAGAATGCTGTTTCCTACAGAAGTCCACCACCAGCTCCTTGGTTTTCCCAGGGTTGAGCTGGAGGTGGTTCTGCAGGCACCAGTCCACAAAGTCCTGCGCCAGTCCCCTGTACTCCCGATCATCTCCATCGGTAATGAGACCGACGATCGCAGAGTCATCTGAGAACTTCTGCAGGTGGCAGGTTGGGGAACTGTAGGTGAAGTCCAAGGTGTAGAGGGTGAACAGAAATGGAGCCAGGACAATTCCCTGCGGAGCCCCGGTGCTGCAGAGAAGCATGTCTGACTCACAGCTCTGTGCCCTCACATACTGTGGTCGGTTTGTGAGGTAGTCTGTAATCCATGTGGTGAGGTGGTGGTCCACTCCGGCATGCTGCAGCTTGTCCCCCAGCAGGATGGGCTGGATGGTGTTGAAGGCACTGGAGAAATCAAAGAACATGATCCTCACAGTACTCCCAGCCTTCTCCAGGTGTGACAGCGATGAGTGGAGGAGGTAGATGATGGCGTCTCCACGCCGATGCCGGGCTGGTAGGCAAACTGCAGCGGGTCTAAGGATGAGCTCACTAGCAGCCGCAGGTGAGCAAGGACGAGTCTCTCCAGAGTCTTCATCAGATGAGACGTCAGCGCCACCGGCCTGTAGCTGTTGAGCTCCTTCGGGTGGGGGGGTGTTGGGCACCGGGACAAGGCAGGATGTTTTCCACAGTTGTGGGACTCTGCCCAGCTTCAGGCTCAGGTTGAACATGTGCTGGACAATGTCACACAGCTGGTCAGAGCAGGTCCTGAGGAGCCGGGTGTTGTCCCGTCGTTAGCTAGCAGCTCTTTGCTAATAACACACAGTGGCAGCGGACCAACACAATGAAAAGGGGGTCATATGTCCTCTCTCACTTTCACTTGAGGTAAGAAAAATTGATCCATTTAGCCTCTCTCGTGTACTGTAGTTAGCTAACCAGACGTTTACACTTTATTCTGGTTTATTTGTAGTCCACTGGCGGCCCACAGGGGAGGCACACCTCACACTTTGAAAACTGCTGCAATACACCTTTCTTTTAATATCACAACCACATTTTCTACACCTCTTACCACAGTTCAACAACATTGTGCAGTTTAGGTATTTTGCTCCTGTTTTTCTCTCAGCAGCAGCTTTTAGTTTTGTAGCAGGTGCTTTTAGTTTAGTTCGGTCCTCCACAGATGAAGCTGTTTTGAACTCCTATCACCAGTCCTACAGGAATTTCACTTCCAAGTTTGCTCAGGTCAGAATGTCAGGACTTTTTTGGCTACTGGCAGTAACTGGGAGTGTCTTACTGCTACCTTTGACACACAGTGGTTACCGCTCCTATTAATAATAGGCCTCCTGTGATGGTATCATTTGCCTTGTCCTTTTCACGTACTTTATCTCACATTTCATTGACACATTTTGATCCTTCAGTGAAGGCTTTATGCAGAATATCTCTCTATCTTTGCAGCCTCTTCAAATGTTTACAGTCCACAACTGGGTGACCATTATCAGTGAATCTGTTAAATCTCCATTTTGGTTTAAACAGTTTAGTTCATCATATATCCTTTTAGCTTTCCACAAAAGTCAGCACTCTTATTTTCATTTGACTATCCCACTGAACAAATACCATGTTTGTTTTAAGCGATAGTGCTCAGGAATAAGAGAAAACTGCACCATTGGCTGAACTGTATTTGTGTTGTGTACATCATGTATCATCCTGCAGTTCATTAATGTTTTTGTTGCTCTGTGTTTGGACCTTGGCCTGCCTCTTATCTCCTGTGTAATGTACCTGCTTCCTATTAACAGGCCATGGTTTTTGAACTGACCTGATGACCTCAATGTTTCCTGCTTCTAAGTTTCTGTTCTCTGCCTGCACTGTCATGCTAGCTTGACAAGCCAGACTATGACATCAAATGTATAGTCTGGGGACAGTCACTAGCCGGTTTCACACTATCGAGCCAGGCTGGGCCAGGGCCATTAGAGGGCAACCTCAGTACTAATTGCCCTGGGCCACAAGCCCCATGCCCCGAAAACATTTGTATTCACACTGTCGGGCTACTAGCCCCGGTTTACGTCCCCGTTTGAGAAAGATTGCATTATTGAGGTAGACCCTTCACTCCAGCCCTTCCTCACTGGAAATAAATACAACCGTGGGGTGGCAGTGGCTCAGGTGGTAGAGCAGGTTGTCCAATGATTGGAAGATAGGAGGTTCAAATCCCGCTCCCCCCGGCCATCTGTCATTGTGTCCTGCTGATCAGTGATGGTGTGTGAATGTGTATGAATGCTTCGGTGGTCATTAGAGAGGCCGTAGGCGTGGATCGGCTGCTAAGTTTCCGTCAGTCAGCCCCAGCTATGGCTACACATGTAGGTTGTCATCGCCAAGTTTGAATGAATAATGTATCTATGCTGTAAAGTGTCATGAAATGTGCAATATAAAAATGATTCATTGTTATTATTATTAACCGTGATTCATTTCAAACTGAGTCATAGGAGAAGCTATTAGCATCATTTTTTGAGCTATAATATGACTTTTGATCACAAAACAGCAAAGCTAAGACAAAGTTTATGATTTTAGTAACGTTATTTTCGTGACTTGTTGTCATTCTCAGAGTTTTTGTCACCAGCGGAGCCAGCTGATAGATTAGACTTTTTCTGTAGCCGGTCGGCAAAACCGCAAATACATCCTTCTTTAAAACAGATGACTTGAGAGTTTCTCAAGTATAGCCTCCTTTAAGAACCCTGGCAAAAATCAAGGCAGATTGGGAGGGCGAACTGGGGAAGGACTTGGACAAGGACATTTGGGAGAGTGCACTGCTAAGAGTAAATTATAGCACTTCCTGTGTTAAACTAAGTGTAATAAAATTTTAGATACTACATCACATCCATTACTCCAAAGCACGGCTGGCTAAAATGTATCCTAACACAGATGGAAGCTGTGACAGATGCTGAAGCATTCCTGCTGATTTGACACATATGTTGTGGTCACATCCAGCCCTGACAACCTATTGGTGTACCATCTTTTAGATTTTGTCAGAAGCATAGAATATTGATCTCCAACCTGATGCTGCTATGGTCATATTTGGTACCACAGGTAGAAGATACGCAATGCTAAGGAAAAATTAAAAAAAAACATAATTGCTTTTACAACGCTGCTTGCACATAGAAGAATATTATTGCATTGGAAATCAAACAATCCTCCCAAGGTTTCTCAGTGGTTTAGTTACCTGGCATAATTTTTGCAGGTGGTGAAAATAAAATATACCTTCAGGGGGTCCAGGAACAAATTCTTCTCTGTCTGGGATCCGGTGTATGTATCTTGGCGAACTTAAAACTGTGCCCTCTTAATTGTCATTTAGCAGCCACTGTGCATTGTGTCTGTGATTTGTGTATAAATTCTTGTGAACCCTGTCTTGTGTAGTGCACAGCTGTACTGCAAGCCTGTTATATTTATTAATTTACTTTTTATTTTTAATATATATATATATATATATATATATATATATATATATATAGTATACTTTATACTTTTCAGTAGTGTTTATGTATTTTATATTTGTTATTTATTTATTTATTTATTTATTTCACAAGTATTTATCTTTGGTGGATTGGTGATCAACATGTTCTGGGGATGGGGGGGTCAAAAATTTAAAATATGAGCATGGTAATCCCTTTGTATTTATGTCCCTGTACTATACCATTGATGGTCAATAAAAAAAAAAAAATCAGTATACTGAAGATGAGCATTATTCTGACAACCTATAATACTAAATCATTAAATTAGCGCATATAAACCATCTGCACATCTGTCTTTGCTGAGGAATGTTACCTAAAAGCCAGCGTATCTGAGTTTCTGAGTTGTGGATTGGAAAGCAAGAACTTTTCACCAATTTGCCACTATAGAACTGGTGTTGTGCCTGTGAGCCTCTCTGACCTACAGGAACAAACTGCAAGTCATCTGGGGATACACCATTTACAATTTTTTGATACACCATTTACAATTTTTTGAATTTGACAGGGGGTGGTGTAGTGGTTAGCACTGTCGCCTCACAGCAAGAAGGTACCGGGCCCGGGGGCCTTTCTGTGTGGAGTTTGCATTTTCTCCTCATGTCTGTGTGGGTTCTCTCTGGTACTCCGGCTTCCTCCCACCTGCAAAAACATGCATGGGGATTAGGTTAATTAGCTAATTTAAATTGACCGTAAGTGTGAATGTGAGTGTGAGTGGTTGTCTGTCTCTATGTGTCCTGTGATGAACTGGACACTTGTCCAGGGTGTACCCTGCCTTTCACCCTAAGACAGCTGGGATAGGCTCCAGCCCCCCCCGCGACCCTATGAGGATAAGAGGTAGATAATGGATGGATGGATGAATTTGACAGTTTTAGCTGTGTCATTCTAGACCTAATGGAGAGTCAGTTTGCATGAACTGGTTCCTATGCTCCCATGGACATAAAAAGAGCTAAAACCATCTGATCACATTAATTTCATATTATGGTGGTGTTTCATCAATTTTGAGGAATGACATAGCTCTATTTTTATTTACATGAGAATTTTGTTACCAATGTTACTACTGTTACATTTGTTACTACTTCCCTAACGCTAACCCACTGTTGTTGTTGTTGTGTGCATGATGATAAAAGAACTTCAGCACCTGCCTTGTTTGTCTTTTAAATGGATTATTTACAGGGATTAGACCTGTACAGTGGTTATTTGTCAACTTTTAAATTGAAGGTTTCAGATAACACACCTGTGCTAAACACACAGTGCCAGTCTAATGCTCAATAAGCTAAATGTACAAGGAAGTAAATTCACACATACCACTGAGGTTTAATAGGATTATCACTCTTATTGTGTCTTTTTTGCGTGCAAGGACAGCCGTGAGGAACTGACCACATACACTTACCTAAGTTGGCAAGGCCAGGTAATGGTCTACTTCTCCTAAATACATCAGACTTTTATATTCTGCCAGCCCATGTAATTGATATTTTCTTATCTTACAGGTCTGAAAGATTTTTGTCAGTGTGACATAGTTCAAACATTTGACAGGTTATACACAGGTTTTGTTTCAGTATTGTAAATGTTGTAAGAGGAATGTGCAAAATGTAAGAGGAGGGAGAAATAAATATATATAACTGAGTAACTACATAAATAATAAATAATCACATCATCAGCTTCAGCATTTCTCGAATAAATGTAGAACATGAGCCAGAGGATTGTGCTCTTCTAAACAACAGCAGTGCCAGTAACTAGACGGATTATGAGACAATGGGCCCATGGGCACAGTTATGTAAGAGCCACAACACCCCCTTTGAACTTTTGAACTCATCATTAGCACTTTACCTCTTCTTTATTTAGATGTTATTTCTCATTGTGCGTAAACATCAACTACAGTTCAGTTTGTTGTATTATATTTCATTGATGTTATATCTATGTATGTCTTGTAATGAACTGGAGACTTGTCCAGGGTGTACCCTGCCTTTCGCCCTAAGACACCTGGGTTAGGCTCCAGCCCCCCTCGACCCTATGTGAGGATAAGTGGTAGAAAATGGATGGATGGATGGATATCTACAAATGTCCTGTTAACCAATGCTGTGTTGATGACAAAGCGAGGTCCGAGCTATCTCATATTTCATGTCCTTGACGTGGCGCTGAGATAGAAAGCCCACCCAGAGTCACCTTCTCATCCTTGTGGAGACATACCTTTTCCATCTCTTACCACCCCTCGAATAGTGCCAGGTGACAAATATAACATGAAGTGTGACGGGAAAAAATGGAGGAGGAAACAGCATGCTAACTTTTATAGGAGATTCATCCGCAATTATAGTTCTGTTGCTGCCCCACTAACAGGGCTTACCTCTCCCAAGGTTCCCTTTCCGTGGTCGGTTGCTGCAGAGGAGGCCTTCTGTAAACTGAAGGTCTTCACCTCTTCTCCCATTCTGGTCACACCTCATCCTTTGCTCCAGTTTATGGTTGAGGTGGATGCTTCAGCTGTGGGAGTAGGCACAGTCCTGTCTCAGCGCTCACCCCAGTGATAATAAGCTACACCCCTGTGCCTTCTTCTCTCACCGTCTGACTCCTACAGAGAGAAATTACAATGTCGGCAATCGGGAACTATTGGCTGTCAAGATGGCGCTAGAAGAGTGGCGACACTGGTTGGAGGGGGCAGAGAAGCCATTCCTGGTCTGGACTGATCATAAGAACCTGGAGTACATCAAGACAGCGAAGCGCCTCAACCCCAGACAAGCCAGGTGGGCTCTTTTCTTCTCTCGGTTCAAATTCACCCTCTCCTATCGTCCAGGATCCAAAAATGAGAAGCCAGATACCCTGTCACGCCAGTTTGTCAAGGGAGGAACCCTCTGAACCCAACACCATCCTGCCTGACCATTGTCTCATCGCTGCCACTCAGTTTTCCATTGAGCAAGAAGTACTGGAGGCCCTCCGTCAACATCCATCTCCAGGTAATGAGCCTAGTGGGAGGCTGTTTGTCCCTGAGTCTGTCCACCCCCAGGTTCTTCAATGGGCTCGTGCGTCCAAACTCAGCTGTCACCCTGGGGTCCAGCGCACCTTGGCTAGCCTTCGACAGAGGTTCTGGTGGCCCCAGATGCAGAGGGACATGTTGGAGTATGTTGCTGCCTTTCCCAACTGCACCCAGGGGAAGCCACCCAACCCCCCCCCCCCCGCTGGCCGCCTTCACCCACTGCCCATCCCTCGCCGGCCTTGGGCTCACATAGCCCTGGACTTTATCACTGGTCTCCCGGACTCAGAGGGTAACACAGTAATCCTGACTATCGTTGATTGTTTTTCTAAGTCTGTGCATGACGTTCCACTGCCTAAACTACCCACAGCTGAGGACACTGCTCAGCTCCTGGTACAACATGTCTCTAGGATACACAGCCTGCCTACCTCTGTGGTCCCTGACAGTGGCCCTCAATTTACCTCTGTGTTTTGGAAAGCTTTCTGTACCCTCATAGGTGCTACGGTGGACCTGTCATGCGGCTTCCATCCACAGACCAATGGTCAAACCGAGAGGGCCGACCAGCACCTCGAGACCACCCTCCGCTGCATTGTCAGCCATAACTCATCTTCCTGGAGTCAAGTTCTTCTCTGGGTGGAGTATGCACTCAATTCCCTGCCTGCCTCCTCTACGACAATCAAGATATTTGCTTCAGATTATGCTGTAATAGATAATATTAGATACCTTATAACAATCATATAACTATCATCCAGAAGTTGTAGAACTGCTGAATCCTCATTTATTTCTAGTTTACTATTTGCACAGGTGTTTGTTTTTTCTACTGAGGCATTTCACCGCCCTTGAGAGATTTGGATTTGATCCTAAATTTTGCTCATGGATCAAGATAATTTATGCAAACCCCCAGACTATGGTAAGAACAAACAATATAATATCTAAACCTTGTTCTCTGTTCCAGGGAACAAGACAGGGGTGCACTCTGTCACATTAACTGAGAAAAAAGTGTCCTCTTCCCAATTAATAAACAGGCGAGGATACTTTCATTCGGGGCCTATCCTTTTATAACACATAAGGACAAATTTGTCTATTTAGGGGTCAATGTAACCAGTAAATATAAAGATTTATTTGATCATAATTTTAAAGTAACATTAGAAAGAGTAAAATTAGATATGGAAAGGTGGTCATCCCTCCCCTTATCATTAGCAGGGAGGATAAATTCTGTTAAAATGAATATTATGCCACGGTTCCTTTATCTATTCCAGACAATACCATTTTTTATTCCTATATCATTTTTTTTAAAGAATTGAATAAATGTACATCTACCTTTATTTGGAAAAAAACAATCCCTAGGATAAGATGGGAGTTCCTTGAAAGACAGGGAGACCTAGCTCTACCAAACTATATGCACTATTATTGGACTGCTAATGTACATACATTGTTAGTTTGGGTTTCAGAATTAGATGAGGATGACACCAAGTTTGGGTACATGTGGAAAGATATGCATCTAGTCGGGTATCCTTACACTCCCTGGTCTGTGCTCCTCTGCCTTTCAGCAAACACCTTTACACAAACAACCCTGGGGTACCTAATTCTCTGAAAATTTAGGTCCAATTCAGAACACATTTCAAACACAGAAATGACCTTTTATCTGCTCCCATCTATGGCAATCACTTGTTTTCCCAGCCCTTGGGGGAACAGCATTTAGGGAATGGTATAGAGCTGGGGTGGAGTGTGTTAAACATCTTTTTAAAGATTGTACTTTTATGTCTGCTGCTCAACTGGAAAAGGATTATGGAATCTCCTCCAAGATTAATTACTTAAGATATTTCCAGGTTTGAGATTTTGTGAAAAAGACATTCAGTCCATCCCTCGAGTTACCACAAAGTAGTTGGGTAGATGGGCTGCTGGACATGAATGTGACTCTTATAGGGACGGTCTCCGTGCTCTATGGGAATATTCAGAAGGTGGCTTCTCCCTCCGTGGATAGAGTAAAAAGGAAGTGGGAGGAAGAATTAGAGTTGGACATATCAGATGTTGACTGGAGATGGGCAGTGGAACTGATACACTCTTCTTCCGTATGTGTGAGATGTGTATGTGTTCCCTTGGTGTGGCACCAAGGGAAGCCCAACTAACATTCTCTCAAAGGAAGGCAATATCATTCACTTCACTGCTGGCTAGGAGATTGATCCTATTTATTTGGTTAAAAGTGATGCCACCATCTCATCAACAATGGGTAGAAGAGGTGATGGCACACCTCAGATTAGAACATCTTGGATTTACTGTACAGGGTAATACCAAGAAATTTTCCAAGGTCTGTCAGCCTTTTATTTGCTGATTGCTCAAACATAACTGGCAGCTTTTTACCACCCCCACACACACACACACACACACACACACACACACACACACACACACTTTTTGTTCTCCTTTCTCTCTCGCGCGCCTCTCTATCTTCTAACCTGTCTATGTCATTTTTTTCACCCAAGAACGTCTGTATGTCTAATACTAGTATGATATGTATTGTTACTGTTTTGTCTGTATCTTAGTCTGGTATTTGTGTTGTATGATTTGAGTTCTGATGTCTTAGTATGAATGGGATGTTTGTTATTTGGAAAATTTAATAAAAAAAACTTTGATTATGCAGACAATGTTAGACCTCAAGGGGACATGCATGTTTTAGTGAGCAACACTGAATGCAGACATGACTTTTATTTGTTTATAAGGAAACCCCACAGGGTGTTTAAGTTGTGTTTACATCAAAAAGACAGATTTATTTTCCATTCTGCTAACGACGGAAACTGAGTGGTAGGACTTTGCATTGAGTGATAGTTTTTTTTGTTTGGTAGCAGGGTTTACCCAAACATATCACATTACAGAGTTATAGGTCTTGCAGCACAAATACAGCTGAAAGTACACCACAAAATGTTGACATTAAAGAAGTCCTGCGTCTCCAGAGCTGGTCCAAGCCTCCATGGAACCCTAAGCAAAATATAAATTCATTTACACACCTAGTACACATACTAGGACTCAGGATACACTCAGGATATTTGGCCCTAGGAAAAGAAATTTTAGTGGTAGAAAATGCTAGAAAATGTTGATACTGTTTTATATAAAACTATGCATTTTAATGATATTTTTTTGGCTACCATTCCCATATTTGTGAAAAGAACAACATGATAGTTACTTGGTAGAGGAAGCACTGAATTAATAAAGAGTTTTCTTCAGAAATATGAGCTAATATGTAGAGAAAAGTGAGCTAGCTTATAATCTTTGGACTCTGGCCTTTCTCCTGTCTGAGCTTTGTTCCTTTTCTTTTTTTCTCCCTGACTTTTGAGGCATCCTGTCGTCTTCTCCTCCACTCTGTCTGTGAAAAGTTAGCTCTCTGCAGCTGGACTGAACCATTTTACCAAATAGAGAGGTGGGATGTTTAGAAATATTTCCAAAACAAATAAACTTAGTGTTACCTATACATTGTAAATAAAATATATGTGTGACTGTAAGTTTATTACTGAGTATCATACTGTATTATTTTGTCAGTATTATTATCATCATATTAAGGGTCTCTCTCAATATGAATCTAGAATCCTGTTGCTTTTTTCAGTGTTCCTGGAGGCCCCCTAGAGGCCAGGGGGCCCTAAACAGGAGCTTAGTTCACTTTTGTCTTGGGCCGGCACTGTGTGTCTCACCTTTTTCCTTGAGGACATCCACCACAACACACCTCATCTCAGACTGATAGATGCCAGACCTTAAACACATCAGTGAGCAGATTCAACACTTAACGGTGGAGTTACTGTTAACAATGTTACATGTAAAAATCATCTCTGGTCTGTTAATTTCCTCATTACAATTTTGCTGAAAAACATGTACATGTTAATGTGGTAATTAAAAAAAATCTTCACTTAAATATAAGGTAAGACAACAGGCTGATTTGTTGTTTTCCATGTCTTTTTTGTGTTCATAAATGAAAACTATTTAAACCCTGCCAGCAACTTTGGAAAATGTAAAGTTGATATAGATTTTACTTCTGACTTCATGCTTGAATTATCATTTAAATTATTTTAAAATCTTAATGTTCCTTAATTGTTTCCATAGTTTCCACCTCTTAGGTTCAGCTAGGAGACAATTGTTACTTTCTGTGAAGATGGGGTGGTGTAGTAATGGTAAGCATAATGGTGTGTGACTTGCCCAGTGGTTACAGCGGCCCTGCAAAATGTGTTAAAAAGTGAAACCATGGTTTTACACGCATACATATTTATTGTATCATGAGGAAACCAAGGCTCACCTGATCACTGATTCAACAGCAAAGCAGATCACGTAGTGATTGTCCAGGTCATCTGCGATAGGCTTCCATCTAATGACAAACTCGTCACGTGTGGTGCTGTGCTTGCTGATGTTCAGTGGCCCACTGATGATGATATCAACTATTCTGTGTGAAAACAAAACAAAGAAACCAGAGGTACTGCTGATGTTATCTTCCTCTCCTAAGGCTGTATTGAGCACGCTGGTTCTTACTTACGTTGCATGTGTAGCTTGTGCTGTGACCTTGATCTCCATCTCTTTGTTGACCTCTGCTAAGAGGTGTGCTCCATTTTCAGGTGTTGGGTGTACAAACTTTGGCAAGTAGTGTCCCTCCTGACATGAAGGAGCAGGCGAGTCCACTGGAGTTTAAAATAAAAGATTCATATAAATCCCAAAGTGCAAAGTAATCAGTACCTGAGATAACTGCCACGTTGCCGCTGTTTATGAGTGTAACTTTCACAGCAAGTTTTGTCATTAGGCTGTAGCTGAAAACGTGAAGTTACGTTCTCTGTATTGCTTCACTCTTAAGCCATTGGCCCATAAAAATCAAGCATATCCAAATGTAATGATTAAAATATGCTAAAAATGTATATGATGTTTTACAGACATATTGACTTTGCAGCACAGATTCCTTCATGGTGGGAAAGACAATTCACAGACAATGGTTCACTGAATAAATAAAAAATCTAAAATCGGTCAGATTTTTCTTTGGGGCTATTGACTATGGGTAATGTCACACACAGGTCTTGCAAGACCTCATAATGCTTGACAGTCAACCAATGAAGGCAGTGCAGAAACAGTAGTTGTGGGCTGACATACTGAAGCTGTGGTCAGACGTAAAACCAAACTCACCAAGAAAGGAGAATTGCAAAGGTAGTTTACTGAGAGGAGAAGATGTGGCCAGCAGGTGTCTTGTGGTGCTAGTGTACGGTGGGATGGTTGTTGTACGTGCTTGAGTAGTTGTAGTATGTCTCAGCCACCTTGGGGATGTAGGTGTTGTTGCCGTAGTTGTGGTGGTTTGATGCGCATTGTTCCTCCACCAAGTAGTGTACCACCACTTGGTCTGTGAAGTGGTGGTGGGTGTGGAGGTTGCTTGCCCCCACCAACTACGTGTAGTATGGACAGGTGAGGAAGTTTGTACAGATGTGACAAGTGGGTACTGTCTCTTTCCTCTCACAATCAGTGGATCCTTGTAGGTAATACGTCCATCAGTGTAGGTCAGATTGATGTGCCTTTGTGGGAAGTCCTCCACCACCAGCTCAAATCCACTGAGGTCAGCAGTGGAATACTGGTAATTCAATGTGCAAGAGCCCTAACAATGTGAACATGCATTTGTTAAGTGAGGTAATGCATCAGTCAAATATTGTACAATGTGTATTTTCAACTAATTAACCTGATCTAAGAAGAAGCCTGAAGGTTGGCTACAAGAGCCACACTCTGCTTGTCTACTAGTTCCATATCTGCATCGAACTTTGTCACCATCAGGATCAAAGGTCATCAGCTTGTATGTCCGTTTGCAGTTCTGGGGGACTCTTGAATAGACACATAAATAATCAGTTATAAACAGTCCTCTGCCAAGGGTCCTTCACACAGACACATTGTTTGTTTGTTTTACATGTAAATTCAGTATTAATGCCTTGTTTTTTACAGTAATAACATGGTGGGAGGCAAAGAGGGACATTCTCCACAGGTTCTAAACAAGCCAATAACTGCAGGTTTCCTACCGTAGGAACGGCAGAATGGCAATATCTGGTGAGCTGTTTGGTTTTCCAGTGTCTGATCTTTTGCCCAAATTAATTGAAGTCAAAAGTCTCCAATAATGATGTTCATTGTGTGTTGAGATCCAACAACAGCTGTATGGCCTGGTATATGGGGAAACAACACTCTGCTAGGTTTAATGATAAGCAGAAAGACAACATATTCAACTGCCACTGGATGACTTTGTTACATTAGATGGTGCTCCATGAACATTAATCAATGTTAAGAACAACAGTAACCACATTAATACAACAGTGAAAAGAAAAGCTCACCTCAGCTGAAAAGGTTTGTCACTTGGGACATTTCTTGTCCTGACAGTTTCAGTCTCACACCACTGGCGGTTATATTTTGGTGCATTGGTGCTTTTGTCAAGTACACCTGTCTGATTTCTCAAATCAGAGCCGCAGTTTCCACGATCACAATACCAGGAGAAGGAGTACTGACACCCATCGAAGGTTGCTTTGTTGCGAATGTCCACCTATGGAAAAATTACAGTTGGCTGGATGGTTACTGAAGCTGAGGCTTTTTTTTTATAAATTATATTTCTGTGTATTTTGTAAACACACAATGACTCTATAGAGTCTAAGAGTATGATTATCATTTGATCAAAATAATAAATATTATTTGTTATGGCCAAGATCAGGTTTTTTAAAATCATAAAACCAACAATTTTGCAATATGTCAGTGAAGTCACTCCTTGGATTGTGAGATAAAGGTAAAGAAAACAACAAAGAGAACCATTTTGGGAACAATACAAATATGAGATCCAACAGAGAATGGTAAAAGGGAAATAAAAGCCTAAATTAGTAAAGTTAGTAATCATATGCAGTTCCAGTTCCTCTACAACCCTGTATGTCAGACCCTGTATAGATGAAGTAAATCATTGATCCCATCAAGCTTTTATTCTTTTTCATTTCATGACAAAGCCACTGGGAATTCAGGAATATTTTTCAATGAAGAAGCCATCCAACATCTTTTTGAAAAGAAAAAAAGGCTGCACCCTTCATCAAGATGTGCAGCATGCAAACGACGTCAGTATCAGGAGAGTTTACTGAAAGGAAGGCAATTATCGTTAAAGCCCTGGCAAAGTAAAAATTATAAATAATATAATACATTATATACCACTGTATGTACTCAAAAATGCATTACAAGTTCAAAATCAAGGCACAGAATAGCAAAAACTGAAATATATGCAAAACTTTACCGACCACAATGAAAAAAATAATACACCTAAAATGTTACCCAGAAATGACAAATCCGAAGGAAACACATTCACATAGCATCTTCAATGTTTGTTGCGTATTTAAAGTAGCTTTCACCTGAAATGTGCCATTTTTGCTTCTTCCTTTGTACTTGACGGTCATGGTTCCTCCATAGTAAGAAGATGCAGACGCCAGTGAGACCAGGAGCAGCTGGAGCAGCAGCACTGGTGTGGAAGCCATAATGCACCAAACTCACCTCTGTCTCCAGATCCTCTGTCGCTCACATGCACCTGCAGCATCTTAAACACACTGGGTTTCAGACTAAGGTGCAAAACCGGTTTCACAACATTTTATACTGTGCACGCCCCGCGCTGAGAAAATTAAACATAACTTGACATGTTTGCTGGGCCATACTGCCCTCACTGCAGATGTCGGGGAATTGAAACAGCACAGGACAGTAAATACTGGCTCAAACAACTGAATGCAGGTAAAACTAATATTTGTAACAATGAGATCAATCAAATGGTATTCAACGACTACAATACAAATTAGGGGAGAGTGGGGTAATGTGAGACACCCCCTGTATCTAGGCAATGGGACACATTTATGGTCATGTGACCTATTTGTTTTCAAGCCCTCTGAGAAAGGGCTTCTCCACCCCCAACCTCACGCCAGGACAGGCCACTCAAAATATACAGTGGAGATGGGTGCAAATTTATTTACATTGCCGAAGCGAGTGTAATAATGGAAAACAAAACTGAGAAAAAAACGCAAAACAAAACCGGCCTCAATCAGCAACACAAAACTACACACTATAACAAAAATACTTTCAGCATTCCACACTCAGCATACTTCTATGCACTTGTCTCATGACAAGCATGCACCTCAACCCTCTCCTGAACAATGAAAACCGCTTCCCTTTTGAAGAGCTAACCAAAATACACCTAGAAAGAATAGAAGTCACACCCATCATATTCACACCAACACCTATATTAAATAATGTTACACAATAATAATTCCCCAAACATTCCACCCCCATGCCAACCAAGTTTCCTCCACTGAACCGGATTAGTGAATAAGAACGTTGGTCCGAGAGGGCTCTGGTTTCCCCCACAGACCAGACTGCTGTTACACCAGGAAGTCAGCGGTGGGTGACAATGCTTGTAACGTGACAGTGTTGTGGATCGGGTGGAATTACGGAGCCAAAACAACGAGGACCTTGCTCGCTATTATGGTCAGTAAATAAATGTTGGAATGGAATGTGCATGTTGTTGCGTGTTTTTCATAAAGTGCTAGTGGTGCTAAAAGAAATGCTGTCTCAAGGAATGGCCACTATGGCCGCACTGCCAACCGGCATGCCTGCGTGTGTTTGTGGATGTAGCAGCGCGAAGGAGAAAAGCCGCCGTGTTTTGTGAAAACATGGCTACCACACACAGTCATTTTCCACAAGCCCCTTCTGTTTCACCTTGTCCATGAAGAAAAGGACCTCATTGTGCTGTACTAAGCATGTTTTTTTCACAAATACCCCTTTTCTACCGGGGTAGTTCCAGGACTATTTTGGAGCCAGCGCCTGACTTAGCACCAGTTCTTTGTATTACCACAGCTGAAGCGCGGCTCCTGGTGCTTAAAACTGGGACCAGGTAAGCACCAAGTCTTTGCTGGTCCAGAGCTAAGCAGCGATAACGTCTGGGGCTTGGGGCGGGGTTACTGCGACCAACAAGACCGGTAAATACTTCCTGGTTCGATCACAAATCAAATGTATTGAAAGCACTCCCGGGACATACAGAAGTTTTGCACAAACTGTTGCACAATGAAATCCAGTCCAATGATCCAATCCAATGAAAAAACAACATTGTCCCACCAGTACTGTTATCGTGGATGTGCCTCGGCAATAGGTGATCTTAGTCTCGCTGGCAGCCGCAATACAATCTGTCGTATCCATCGAAGCGATTACGGTCGTAAGCAGTAACAGTTATATGGTGTTACATTTATGCCACATCCCTGAGTGAACAAAGACAGATTTTGAACGAACAAATACAGATCCGAGCACAGAAATATATTCTGTGCTTAGTAAATTTATTTTTGCAGGTGGCATAATCACTGCTGAGTCTCAGTGTTTCTCCTTCTTGTGCATTTGCTCGCTCACAATCTGTCTTTGTTCTCTCAGGAATGTGGCACAAATATAACACCATACAGTCAGTTTTGTCGGCTCTGGATTTTTTGCAAAGCCCTGTTTTGATTTCGCACTGCACAAGCTTTGCCGGGTGAAAACGAAAATGCAGCGACGTACTGACAGTTTGCAGTGACGTAATGAGGTGGCTCTGACTGGGCTCCTTGCCAGTGGAAAAACAACCGGTGCTCAGGAGGAATGCAAGTTGAACCAACTAAGCACCAGCACTAGCACCAGGTTCTTTTTTGTGGAAAAGGGGTAAAAAAACATTTTTTTGTTGGTAAAAGTAAATTTTCTTGCTGTCAACTTCATCAACTGTTATGCCAAAGCAAATTGACTCAGGTAGAAAAACTTACATCCCACATGTTGTTGAACTACCAACTTTTAAAACGATATAATGATGCTAGCTGAAGATCAGCCTGAATTCATAAGATAAGTTATTTCTAAAATGGTGTTGGTGCGGTAAAGTGAGACAAATGCTATGGGGCAAAGTGAGACTGTCTCAATGCCACAGTGGGGCATTGCATCCCATCGCATGCAGCCTCTCAACGTCACCGTGTCTGGCCCATTCAAGACCCAATACAGCTGTTGATGGGTGGATAAGATCTAACCCTGGCAAAACAGTCAACATCTACCAGATTGCAGGACTTGTGAATGAGGCCTTCATGTCAGCAGTGACACCACACAACATCACTTATGGATTTAGGTCCACTGGGATTTTCCCACATAATCTTTGGCACCATCCATGGTGTCAAAACCCTGAGCTGCAGCCTGCCACTGTAAATAATCCGGATGGTCCACCCCCTGCAGATGATCCATCCGCTGCAGAAAAGTCACTCATTAATGCTAATCCATCCACTGTGCACGGTCCACATGGATGTGCCACATGTTCAAGCCAACCTGGATATGTCTCCTTGTGAAATCTTATCACTTCAGAACACAAACCAAAAAAATGAAATGTCTGAAGACAACCATCCTAAAATGGAAATTGTAATAAGTTCACTTTACTTAAAAAGTAGATCATTCATTTTAAGTAGATAAAGCTAAAACAAACTGTTTAGACAACTCAGATAACGGTAGTAAACTTGAGTGAAGGTAACTCAAAATCATTAGTTAGGTTCACTATAAAATGTCAGTTTTGACTACTCAAACCTGTGAGTTACGTTAATTAAGCAATACTCATAAAAATAAGTTATCATTACAAGTTTAAGCCTTCACACTACTAGCAAAATATCAGGAAACCGATTGCCTTGATATATTCAAGTAGGCTGAACTTAAAGTGATAGGCTATTGAAACAAAGAGAGACAACAGTTTAAATGGACAAACAAAGTTTAACTAGAAAAAAATTCCTGAAGAAATTTTAATATGTGCCTGCATACATGACGCCTGTCCCAGATTCAAACAAACACATAGAGTATGTGCCAAGTGCTTATTTCCCTTATTTTCCTGTGAAGATTAAAATCAGAGTTTTATTTTGATAGAAACAGCCTGAGTCTGAGCTTCCTGTCTGTATGTGTGACCAATGGTGTCATCCACTCTCTGTATCATTAGTAATGGCCAATCAGAAGCCTGTATCATGTCATCACCAAGGGGGAAGTTGTGGGTTTTCCACGTGAGGACCACTTCAGCGTTCAAAATGCTGCAGTTCCCATCCGGCCGCTGGGGGCTGGCTCTGGAAGCGAGCAATTCTCTATTGACCGCCATGTTAAAATAGCCGACTTTACAGCTTTAAAAGAAACATATTTACAGCCTGGTACATTTTTTCACTCCCACTCCCACACTTGCTCTCAATGACGTTTACATGCAGTCAGTATTTGGGTTAAAATCAATATTCTGGTTTCTGAAACATTCGGAATAACACGTTTACATGTGTGAGCAAACAGAGTTATTCCTGTATACATGGTAATTGTAACCAAGTGGGATATCCCAATCAAAACACTGACACACGGACAACCTCTCGACGCACGGAGAACGTCATGACGCAATGCGCGTCATTTCCATTTCTTATTCCTGTATCTGAAAACAACAACAGCAGCAGCACAGTGGTTAATGAGCATATTCCATTTTTCCAAATTCTGAACATTCCGAAAAAATGGAATATGAGCACATTCCGGTTTTTCAAAAGGGTTATTGGTGTTTACATGGCCGTGCGCAACCGGGTTATTGCTAATATTCTGGTTAAGAAAGGGTAATTGACTGTATGTAAACATAGTCACTGACTGCCACTGATTTCAAGCTGAGTCGGACCTGTCGAACTCCTCTGAATAAATCAAAAACCGTAATGAGTAGAGCTTGGATCTTTAGACTGAGGCGTCAGGAGATGATGAGGAGACAGTGAAATTTCTGTCTGTATTCCTCCCAGAAAACCAGTAATGGCAATTTTCCCAAAAGACGATCTTCTCCTTTTCAGGTTTTCTCTCTGAAAATTAACATTGGAAGAGGAAGGGGCCAGCTCCAAACTGTTCCCACAAAGTTGGGAGCATGGAATTGTCCAAAATGTCTTGGTGAGTTCCTTTCACTGGAACTAAGGGGCCAAGCCCAGCTCCTGAAAAACAACCCCACACCATAATCCCCCCTCCACCAAACTTTACACTTGGCACAATGCAGTCCGACAAGTATTGTTCTCCTGGCAACCACCAAACCCAGACTCATCCATCAGATTGCCAGATGGAGAAGCGTGATTCGTCACTCCAGAGAACACGTCTCCACTGCTCTAGAGTCCAGCGGCGGCGTGCTTTACACCACTGCATCCGACGCTTTGCATTGCACTTGGTGATGTATGGCTTGGAGCAGTTTCTGGGGAAAACCTGGTCTGATGAGGAGAGATTGCATCCATCTGACTTTGGAAGGAGCAGCTCTCATTTCTAGAAACATGGTCAAGTTTATTAGTCGACCTAACCCGTGACTAATCTGCATATATGAAAAGACCTCATACAGATACCGTCCAACCTTTAACAATCTCTTTTATCAGTAAAAGCAACCAGCAACCCCAGGTTTCTTTTCAGCACTGTAGCCAGGCTGACAGAGAGCCACAGCTCTATTGAACCATCTATTCCCATAACCCTCAGCAGTAGTGACTTCATGAGCTTCTTTAATGAGAAGATTATAACTATTAGGGAGAAAATCAGTCACACTGTGCCTTTGACTGAAACTGCTTTGTCTTTAAACACAGGGCGCTTAGAACCCATTGAAGAACTTGATGTAGACTTGGACTGCTTTTCTCCCATAGACCTCCACAAACTGACTTCAATGATTTCCTCATCTAAGCCTTCTTCCTGTCTCTTAGATCCCATCCCAACTTCACTGCTTAAAGAAGTTTTACCTTTACTGAGCACCTCTTTATTAAACATGATCAACTTATCTTTGCTGTCAGGCTATGTACCTCAGTCATTTAAAGTAGCCGTAATCAAACCTCTTCTGAAGAAGCCTGGTCTTGATCCAGAGGTTTTAGCCAACTATAGACCAATATCCAACCTTCATTTTCTTTCTAAGATCCTTGAGAAAGCAGTGTGCAGTCAGCTGTGTGACTTCCTCCAGAATAATAATCTATTTGAGGATTTTCAGTCAGGATTTAGAAAATATCATAGCACTGAGACCGCTCTGGTGAAAATTACTAATGACCTGCTAATTGTGTCAGACAATGGACTTGTCTCAATACTTGTCTTGTTAGATCTTAGCGCTGCTTTTGATATTATTGACCACCTTATCCTGTTGCAGAGATTAGAACATTTAATTGGCATTAGAGGAACTGCTTTAAGCTGGTTTGAATCCTATTTATCGGATCGATCACAGTTTGTTCACGTTAATGATGAGTCCTCCACGCAGTCCAAAGTCAGTTATGGAGTTCCTCAAGGTTCTGTGCTTGGGCCAATTCTATTTGCTTTATATATGCTTCCTTTAGGCAATGCTATCAGAAACCACTCCATAAACTTTCACTGATATGCAGATGATACTCAGCTATATTTGTCATTCAAGTCAGACAAATCCAGCCAGTTATCTAAACTCCAAACATGTCTTAAGGATATAAAAACTTGGATGACGGACAATTTCTTGTTGTTAAATTCAGACAAACCTTAAGTTATTCTAATTGGCCCCGAAAATCTCAGAAATAAACAATCTAATGACTTATTTACTCTAGATGGCTTTGCACTAGCCTCAAGCACCACTGTAAGAAATCTAGGGGTCATTTTTGACCAAGATATGTCCTTCAACGTCCACATGAAACAAACAGCTAGAACTGCTTTTTCCTATCTGCGTAACATTGCAAAAATAAGGCATATTCTCTCTCAAAACGATGCAGAAAAAATAGTCCATGCATTTGTAACTTCTAGGCTGGACTATTGCAATTCTTTATTATCAGGCTGCCCTAATAAGTCTATCAGGACTCTCCAGCTGGTCCAGAACGCTGCAGCACATGTTCTGACCAGAACCAGGAAAAGAGAACATATTTCTCCGGTGTTAGCCTCTCTGCACTGGCTCCCTGTAAAGCTAGAATAGAATTTAAAATCCTCCTCCTCACCTACAAGGCACTGAATGGTCAGGCACCATCTTATCTTAAAGAGCTAATAGTGCCTTATAATCCAGCTAGAACTCTGCGCTCTCAGAATGCAGGACTATTAGAGGTTCCTAGGGTTTATAAAAGTAGAATGGGAGCTAGAGCTTTCAGTTATCAAACTCCTCTTCTGTGGAACCAACTCTCTTTCAGTCCGGGAGGCAGACACCATCCCCTTATTCAAGAGTAGGATTAAGACTTTCCTTTTTGATAGTGCTTATAGTTAGGACTGATCCAAGACTGACTTAGGCTGCCTTGGATCAGTCCTTAGTTATGCTGCTATAGGTCTAGACTGCCGTGGGACTTCCTCTGACACACTGAGCTTCTCTTCTTCTTCATTTCGATGCCTCCATTAAGTCATTTTACTAACTCATCTTCTTCCCCGGAGTCCCTGTGCTCTCAGCTCCCAGGTGTCCGTGAGCTGAGGCTACTTGGTGAGAAGGAGGTGGTGTCATCCAGGCTTCATCTGTCGTGGTGAGATGGAGAAGAGGCGATGCTGCTCAGGTTGTATCTGTTAAGAGTAGTGGAAAAGAGGATGTGTTTACTCTTCCTCCCTTTAACACATGCTGCAGATTATACTATATATACAGGTATATACAGATTATATTTTGTGCCTCGTAGTCCCTGTGCGTTCTCATCTCACAGGTATCCATGGATCCAGTCTACCTGGTGGAGTAGTGGTTGTGCAGACCAGTCAGGCTTCATCTTCTGGTACTGAGTGATGTGGTGGTGACGAGGTCATCTTGTGGAGGCTTCTTCTGTTTGGTGTGGTGGAGTGGAAGATGTGCTGCTCAGGCTTCTTCTGGTTGGCGTGGTGGAGAGGAAGACGTGCTTCTCATCCATTGATGATGCTCTTCATCCCCTTGGACACTCTCATACAATTCTATATATACACTGTATATTAGCCCTGCGACGAGGTGGCGACTTGTCCAGGGTGTACCCTGCCTTCCGCCCTAAGACAGCTGGGATAGGCTCCAGCCCCCCCGCGACCCTATGAGGATAAGCGGTAGATAATGGATGGATGGACACTGTATATTAGCTGTTGTTATATTGAGTTGGACATTTCCATACAATTTTTTATGTAGTGTTAATGTGTTTTCATTGTTGTTATTCTGTACACATGGCATCTATTGCACGTCTGTCCATCCTGGAAGAGGGATCCCTCCTCCGTTGCTCTTCCGTTTCTTTTTCCCTGTTAAAAGGGTTTTTTTTGGGGAGTTTTTCCTTAGTCGATGCGAGGGTCATTTGTAAAGGACAGAGGGTGTCATATCCTGTTCAGATTGTAAAGCCCAATGGGGCAAATTCATAATTTGTGATATTGGGCTATACAAATAAACTTGACTTGACTTGGATGCAGCTGCTCGGCCATGGAAACCCATTCCATGAAGCTCTCTGTGCACTGTTCTTGAGCTAATATGAAGGCCACATGAAGTTTGGAGGTCTGTAGTGATTGACTCTGCAGAAAGTTGGCGACCTCTTCACACTACTTCCACGTTCTTATAATACAGCTGACAGTTGACTGTGGAATATTTAGGAGCGAGGAAATTTCACGACTGGATTTGTTGCACAGGTGGCATCCTATCACAGTTCCACGCTGGAATTCACTGAGCTCCTGAGAGCGACCCATTCTTTCACAAATGTTTGTAAAAGCAGTCTGCATGCCGAGGTGCTTGATTTTATACACCTGTGGCCATGGAAGTGATTGGAACACCTGATTCTGATTATTTGGATGGGTGAGCGAATACTTTTGACAATATAGTGTGTACACGTACACATACACATATATATATATATATATATGTATATATATATATATATATATATATATATACATACATATATATATATATACGTACGTATATACGTACGTATATACATATACTTGTGGTCAAAAATCATGTCTCTCTTAAATTTCCAGTTATTTCTACAACTCTGATTTTTCTCTGAATGAGCGATTGGATCTTCAGCATTGTCCACATGTGCTCAATGGGGTTTAACTCAGGACTTTGGGAAGACCATTCTAAAACCTTCATTCTAGCCTGATTTAGCTTCAGGCTGATGAGTTTAGGTTAGCTTGAAGAATTTCAAGGTAATCCTCCTTCTTCATTATCCCATTTACTCTCTGTAAAGCACCAGTTCCATTGGCAGCAAAACAGCCCCACAGCATAATACTACCACCACCGTGCTTGACGGTGGGCATGGTGTTAAAGGCCTCACCTTTTCTCCTCCAAACATATTGCTGGGCATTGTGGCCAAACAGCTTGATTTTTGTTTGGTCTGACCACAGAACTTTCCTCCAGAAGGTCTTATCTTTGTCCATGTGATCAGCAGCAAACTTCAGTCGAGCCTTAAGGTGCCGCTTTTGGATCAAGAGCTTCCTTGTTGCACGGCAGCCTCTCAGTCCGTGACGATGCAAAACACACTTGACTGTGGACACTGACACCTGTGTTCCAGTAGCTTCTAATTCTTGGCAGATCTGCTTTTTGGTGGTTCTGTTGACCCTTCACCCTCCTGACCAGTTTTCTCTCAGCAGCAGGTGATAGCTTGCATTTTCTTCCTGATCATGGCAGTGACAAAACAGTGCCATGCACTTTATACTAACAAACAATTTTGTTTGCACTGTTGCTCTTGGCACCTGCAGCTGCTTTGAAATCCAAGTTACTTTCCTGACTTGTTCAGGTCAATGATTCACCTTTTCAGTTCAAGAAGTTAAGAGGCCATGCTATGAAGCTCATTTCATTGACACATGTTTCTAAGTCACCAAAATTGCTAATTCATGTTGCTGTATGTATATTTTTGACCCAGCTATGGTGTGACCTTTCATTCAGGCCACCAAGGCACCAGGTGGGTGTTTACCTTTGCTTTGAACACCTCCACTGAAAAAACCTGCCTAATGACTAATGGAAGACAGGGAGTTGATCAGTGTAGTGACTGATCTGGAGAAGAGATGCTGGCCTCTGATGAGATGATCTCCCCCCAAAGGAAAAGTAAAGGCATAGTTTTACCTGATTTGATGAAAATCAAAATAAACCGACATGGTTAAATACATTGAGCAGCAAAATGGAGAGAGAGAATAGTCTGCAACGTTATGCAGAGGAAACCGCAATGCCACGCGGTGGAGAGAGAGAATAGAGACTGCGACACAATGCCGTGAAAACCCCAATGCTATGCAGTGGAGAGAGAATAGAGGCTATGATGCCGTGAAAACTACAATGCTGTGCAGTGGAGAGAGAGAATGAGACAGTGCTAGCCCTGAAAACACGTTTGAGAGGCAACCACTAAATGGAGCTACCGCTACCAGAGGTATGCATGTTTATCACAGTTAAGGCTTCAGGGATCATTGAGCAGCCGGGACAGAATTAGAGTCTGGATGAATGTAGGAGGAATAAGAGGTCGATGACCATGCCCCATTTGCTGAGTGAAGCAGATGAAATGCCTTGCATGGCAGCTGAAATGCCTACTCCTATCCTAAAGGGATGGTCTGAAAACTGATGACGAGAGTAAATGCACTGCAACAGAACCTCCTAAACTGCTGCATGAGTTGCATGGAAGTTGCAAGCTCCTTACCTTAGGAGAGTTTAAGGAGCAAACAATAATGAGAGGATGGAGGTCAATTTAAGAGGAAGTGAGTTCATTATCCTCAAACCGTAAAACGTTAATAGAGAACACTTATGAGGAGATTATAATGTATGACGAAAACATGCTCCTACGAAGAAGACTTATCATCGTATGCAAAATGTTAAGAGTGATGGGGCACCTGTTGTCGAGTGGTTGAGGAGAACTTGTACCAATTCCCTTCAGTAACAACTTAATCAGTGGTTAGCGAGCAGGCTGGGAAAAGAAGGATCAAATGATCGAGCACTGAGTTGACACCTGCAATGAGGCCCTGACTATACTGGGGCTTAAAATGCCAAACATCTACACAGTAGGTGATGAAGGCCCAACTGTTGTGATGTGCACCGGCTTTAAATCGTGAGCATGTTGGTTCTTTAATGTTGCCAGAGATGACCCCAGATGTGGCATGTTGCTGTGATGGGAAAAGTCTTGTGAATTGCGGAGGAAAAATAAAACTCTGAAAACTCTGGAGGCCAGTGCTCTGCGAACCATTGGCCTTAAAAGAATCCCTCAACCTTGCATCTGTGAAAAGCTGATGGAATCGGAGGAGTGAATGATGTAGTCATAGCGGCCTGAAAATGAACGAGCGCTCCTGTGGGATTTTGCACATGCAAAATTCAGGTGCCCCGTAGGACACATTTGCTGCTTGTGATGGACGTGACTGAATAGGTGCATTAATTTTGCCAGTGAGGAGCCAGATTTATCATGTGGAGAGACAATTGTAGAAAATCGTCCAGAAGAAAAGCACGGACATACGTCTGATGTTGTTTAGGAGGATCCAGCAGAGGCTTCTGACGCAATGTTAGAAGACATGGACTCGTCCAGCACTGAATGTGAGTCTGACAACAAAACAAAAATAATTTTTGACTCCCGTTTGATGCTAAATAAATGCCACTGAAAGGCTTATAATTTTTTTTAATACCCTTGTTCAGTTATTTCCTTAGCAACTGGGAAACATGCTCTGGATTCCTGAGAGCTGACTGCAGATTTTTGAGACATAGGAGGAATTAATGGATGAAATGACCTCCACCTGAGACAGATCAGTGAGCAGATAATTAGTGGCACAGAGCCTCAGTGATTAGACAGTTTTGCAACCAGAGTTTGGACACTTATTGGAGGGACGGATGTCCTTTCATGATGTGTGAGAGCCGCGCGTTGCCGAGGGCGAGCCAGGTGGGCGGGGATCAAGCTGCGGGGGCGCGCCGATTGGGGTGCGCGTTCTTGCATGCGCTGCAAACGTGAAGAAAGCGCAGTTGGGATACATGCACACTGACTCGTTGAAATTACTACGAATGAATCTGTTGTCGAGCAGCTCCACATTTCTGTCAGCGCGAGTTGTCAGAGGGAATACTGGAGTAGCAGGAAAGGCAGAGATGGACACGGGACTCATGATGTCCGCATGTGTAGCCTACAGGTGACTGCCTGAGACCTGTCGTGCCAAAAACTGATCGTCTGCCAGAAACTGATCGCCATCCGCGGGAGCGCGCACCGCCCTCGAAAGCCGTATCGCTATGTTTAGACAGCTCTCCAGCTGTTTTTATCTGGATCAGTCTCAACCAGGAAATACACGTAACTTTATGTCTTTAGCAACAGCAAAGGGATCTCTTTAAGGCTTCATGTAACCAAATAATTACAAGTGTAGCAACGGAAGTGTTTACAATGTAAGCAAGCATATTTACATGGGATAATACGGACAACTACACTATTGTTTCCGATGTACGCGTCAGGTTGGCTCAGTTATGTATAATATCAGTGTTTAGTTTTGAAGGTAGCCTGTAATAAGCACACGTTATATGATGGATCTTATGTAAAATACAGAATAGGCTATAGATCTCTTTTGCATGATGACTCTTCATTACACTGTCACTGAGATGTTTTTTTTGTCTCACAATGACATGATATCATTAATGGGGATGATATTTATTAGATTAGAGCCCACTCAGTCATTTTTACCAGCTAATATTACTGTAAATATGATCATAACTCATATTTCACCTGCCAAAAAGTGATTGCTGGTCCTATCATATTGATTCAAATATTGACTATGATCATATTTACAGTAATATCAGCTGGTAAAAATGACCGAGTGGGCTCTAATATGTCATATATCATCCCCATCAATGACATCATGTCATTTTGAGACAGAAAAGACATCTCAGTCACATGGTAGGACCAGCAATCACATCACAAGCAGACCCTGCTTAATGTGTAACATTATTTAAACTCACATATTTATAGTGTTTACAGAGGTTATACAGCAGCAGGAGAGAAAAGGATCATTTTCCCATTCAATCTAATACAAACTGAATTCTTTTTGAAACCACCAGTATCGCCCCCTGCTGGCTTTGGAGAGAATGAAGTTTAGTTATGGGCTTCACTGCCATTGTTCGCAAACCAACAGGTGACGTCACTATAGCTCCTTCCACTATTTATATACAGTCAACAACAAACCTGCACTAAAGACGTTTATCTAAAGTGTCAAAATGTTAAGACTTTATGTTTTATTAATTTGGTTTGTTTTCTGTGTTTAGTAGTTCATTTAGAAGTTTGATTAAAATATTCAACAATAGTAACTGTGTATATTTCCTTTTGTAACAACAAAATGCATAAAAATAAGGTTTAAATGAAAATCATGAATGGAAATTTTCTTACCAACACATCAACCATTCATAATTCCTAAAGTAGGCTAAGATTAAAAAGCTCTGAGTGATACTAAATGAAGAACCGACCTGCTCTTCTGGGGGAGCCAAGGCAAAAAGACGAGTTTCTGAAAAGAGCTGGACTTCCCATCACTACTGCACAGAGACCCTGTAGGTCAAAAGTGACATCAATCAACGTGCAATGAGCCAGTTGCGTCAAGCAGCACTACACAACTCGTAGGAACGCTAAACGGAAATTAAAAAAGGAGGACATCAGAAATAGTCAATGCATTTGTGGTTCTATGAGCATTTGCACATATGTACACCAAAATGCTCTTGATGACAGTCTGATATCAAAATAATGAGTATATTTACTGTATATTACTGCATTTTTTTATTTTTCCAGATCATAGTGATCCTGGGGTCATGATAATGGGGCCCTTGAATATTGTTGCCCAGGGTACAGTTAAGCGTAATCTGGCCCTGCAAAATGAACAGTCATCTTATGAGCATCCCTCCTCACTATTAGTATGAGGTGTGTGTTCATTCTCATTGTATGATGTTTGCTTGTTGTTTGGTTACTGATACAGTGACTCACAGCATCACAATGAGCACTTCTCAGTATCAGAATTATCAGAATCAGTCACATGATAATGGTGCACTTCAAATGGAATGCAACACAATAGGCAGCGGGTCAGGCCATTTTAGCCCTGTCGCCACCAACTTGGTCAACCTCTCTTTGACAGTGGCATTCATTCTTTCAACTTGACCTGAGCTCTGTGGACGATAAGGAACATGCAGCTGCCCCCTAAACCCTAAGATCTCTGACAAGTCTTGAGTGATCTTTGAGGCAAAAGCAGGGCCTCTGTCTATTCCTTGTGGCATACCAAACCTGGGAATCACATCTTTTAACAGACACTTAACTGTTCTAGCGTCCTCTTTTCTTGTTACGAAACCCTCCACCCACTTTGAGAATTGGTCAGTTATCACTAACAGATACTTTTAGGCAATATGACCTAAAATTTATATCATGGTATAATTTGAATCATAGACGGTATATATATCATAGTATACTTTGGTATGTAAAGTACAACATAACAGTTTCTTAATGGTTACCATAGCCCATGGTAAAAGCATTCAAGCAGGAAGTTGTTTTTTTAAACTACTAAATAACATAAAAGTCAATAATATTCCTTCAAGAAAATGTATTGTACAAAACTGTAATTGTAACTTCAACAAGTAACTTCATATTGACATAGTAGTTGTAGCCTACTGCCTTCAGTATTAGCCTTACACAAAGTCCACTAGCTTAATGCTAACATATAATGGAAAACGCCATAGACTAGACTGAAATTAGCATCTCGACCACAATCATTTTAACTTGTTAATCACATGGCTATATTCAACACAAACAGTGTAGCAGCACACAGAGTCAGAGACAGCCAACAATACTCACAGACATGCTGTATATTCTCACTAATGTTGTAGAACAATGAAACCTTTGAGAGTTTAGCTGCTGCTTGTCTTCTACAGTTACTCCACACATCTTGAAAATATTTCTAAAGCCAAACCACGTCCAAATCACAGATGTAGAACTGTTTCTTCTGTGCTTGCAGCCATTTTTTTCTGAGACGGGTGCAATGACGTCTTATACGGTAGGACGGTACTGTGCAAAGGTCGCGATGGAAACTGACATACCAACGCAGAAGAGGAAAGCGCGGCTTGTTTGGCTGTAGTATCAGCCCTTTTGTATGCATTCCCTTTTGAAACAGGATCATTTCCATCAGTGTGAGCAGCACACTTTACAATAACAAGCTTTGACGGAAACAAAAAACATCTAACAGGTCATTCACCAAAGCGTGACGTTGAAGAGGCCTTCCAGAGGACGACATACACCGTAGCATGTCCATAATTGGCCAAAATCATGCGCAACACCGAAAGCATATCGTGAATCTGTATAAATTGTAGCAACTTTACCAGCAACGAGTGTACATTCTCTGATCAATGCATGAAGCTCAGCAGCCTGTGCTGATGTGTCCGATGGCAGAGCTGATGCTTCAACAACTGCCCAATCATTTACTACAGCGAATCCAGCTAAATGAACATTATCAGCTGGTCTAGTTGCGGAACCGTCAGTATAGAGAATCATATCAGCATTTTGAATTGGAGTCTGCAACTGCAAGACTGCAAGTCTTGTCTTGGAGATGTGCTCATGTCAGTACCAGTCATGATTATCATCAGAGTCAACCAATGGAAGAAGAGTGGCAGAATTAAGAGGAGGTGAACACTTTAAGGTAATATGATGACTTGAAAGAACGATAGCCTCATATCCAGAGTGCCTTGCTGCGATCATAGGCTGAATCTCAGATGTGAAAAAAATGTAACACTGCATGCGGAACATGCACTACACAGTCATGAGCCAACACAATGGAGGATTTTTCTATCAAAGTGGCAACCACGGCCACTGCTCGTAGGCACCCTGGCATGCCGAGAACCACAGGGGTGAGAGGAGTGATATGCAACAAGACGACAGTGGGAGCCATGTCTCTGCACCAGGTGCATGTAGGTGGAACTGTTGATGATAATCAGGCCCAACGCCAGAGCCATGGTGAGGACTTTTTCCAGGTCCTGAGAAGCCTTATGCATTTCATCAGTCCACTGCACTACAGGAGGAGAAGACTGTAGTGTGGCAGCTTGCAAAGGAGAGTCCATAGTTGCATAATCAGTAATCCAGTGCCTGCAGTAGTTAGCCATTCCCAGAAAAGAAAGCATTTCCGTCTTTGTTGTAGGAGGGGGCATGTTCACCAACAGCCTTACCCTCTCTGGTGACAAAAGCCCGTGTCTCAAATATGTCACCTCAGAACAGCAGAACTGGAGCTTAGCCAGTGATGCTCTGTGTCCACTTTCAGCCAGTCTTTGTAGGAGCAAAATGGAGTCTGAGTGGCAGGCCTCAGCTGATGGAGAGGCTATCAAAAGGTCATCAATATATTGCAACAGTGTGGAGCCCCCTGGCAAGTGGAGGTCATCCAAATCCCTCTTAACGGCCACTGCATATACTGACGGACTCTCAACAAAACCCTGTGGCAGACGCGTCCAAGTATACTGTTTCCCTTTAAATGTGGAAGCAAACAGATGCTGGCTATCTGGATGCAATGGTATAAAGGAAAAAGCTGAACATAAATCAATGACTGTGTAGCATGTCAAGTCTGCAGATAAAGACGCCAGAATAGAATTAGTATCTGGGCGCTGCGGGTAATACAATACTGTTTATTGCTTGCAAATCTTGCACAAATCACCACTCATCAGGTCAATTAGCCTTAGGGATAGACAAAATAGGAGTGTTACATGGGCTGGTACACTGTACCAAGACGCTCTGATCCAACAAAGATTTGAGGCAAGTTATACTGTCTTACCATGGGCAGTTTAGCATTTGTCTTAAGGGTGACTCTGTGAGGGGGGCAGAAGTTACAAACCCCACAATTTAGCTGGCACTTCAGATAGTTCAGATGAAGGCCCAAACTTTGGGGGAAAGGTGGCAAACATGTTATTGTTTAGGTTTGAGAGGCTGCTACAGCTTCTCTCAAAGCCAGGCAACAAGTCATCATGTCTTCAAGGTGATTTTGCTCTTACAGCCTGGAGCGAGGGCATTAGTAATGTGTGGAGATAGCACATCAACTCCAAACAGCTCTTGTTGTGTCTCCGTCAATCGGATCGGAACAGCGCAGCCTTGAGGGCCCACAAACAGAATTTGTTCACATTCCTACCCCCCTTGTTTACCTAAGCTGTGCTCAGCCATCTGTCTGTACTGATCAGAGGGGTTAAGCGTGGTCGTGTAATAGCAACGAAAGAGAGGCCTCATCTAGCGCAAAGTGGGGACATTTTAGCAACACTTTGAACGTATGAGAATGTGGACCTTGATAGCAAGTTAAAATTCGGCAGAGACCAGCAATACGGGAATCAGCTGCTAACTGCAAAAGCTGAAAAACAGAAACTGCCCTTTTATGAGGGAGAGTTAAAAACCAAACCATTCGGCGTGCAATGAACAGTAGCATATAGCTTACAGAGCAAATCTCTCCCCAATAGTTTTATGGGGATTTTATCAGAAATCAAGAACGAATTGTAACGTTAGCTGTGCATGATATTGGTTGTGCGATACTGTTAACTTGTACAGGGATAATTGGTTCTTCAGCGGGATTAGCAGAAAGTTGAATAGTTGCAGCTTGAATTGGAAATGTGTGTGTCAAAGGTGAATCTGATCCTGTTTCTCTGTGGCCGCCCTATGCCTGATTATAGTACACAGACGGGCCTTCACTCCTCGAAGGAGGTGGCGGTGGTGCTAGCAGTAGCGCAGGCAACTGAAGTAATGAAGTTAATAAAACAATGGCTCCATAAGAGGCCGGCAGCAGTTCCCTCAGATTTCTGTTTTGATTCTGATGATTCAGCCTATCGTAACGGCGTTCCTATCTGCACCCTCGGGCTCAATGACCCGGCTTTCTGCACTTATGACAATTACCTTGTCGATGTTTAATGTTATTCTGCTGGCCCGACTCCTTTTGTTTTTTGCTGCCACATTTGTTTTGGGTTCGCAGCGAATTTCTCGGCGTTAAAAACATTGTCTCTATGCAAGGACATCAGATGGTCTATTGTTTCCTTCCAACTCTGCGTTCGCCCCCGAGGTCACAGCTAGCTTGTATGCAGTCACTATGTTGGGCCTAAGGGTGTTCAAAAGGGTCTGGACAGCAAAATGGCTGTTCTCGTCAGGACTTATTCCTGCATTAGCGTCCCATGCCCGTATAAATCTCAACATAAATTCAGGAAGTAATTCATTCACCTCTTGAATGCAATGAACAATCTTAGAAGAGTCGTATCATTGAGTAGCACATTTAGTTATCACCATACGTGCTTCAGTCTGCAACCAGTCAGCCAAAGTCTTAGCCTCAGGACTCTGCAGCTGTGGGAAAACAAACTCATCCCAATGGAAATTCTTTCACAAAAGTTGCCATACGCAGTAGCAAGAATAAGGAGATTTAAAAGGATATACAATGCTGAATAGTGTAAAATGCAACATGGTGCAAAACCAACAATATAAACAATATAACAATATACAAGAACACTATAGGAACACAATACGCTGCTTGGAGGTGACAAGTGACATCTGCTGATAAAGTGACATGTTGTAATGAATAGTGCCACACTAAATGATATATTGATATATGTTATCTGTGGAAAGAGAGAGAGAGGGGGGGGGGGGGGTAGAGATTCTCAGGTGTAAGTTAGCCCTCTAAAATTCAGTTTTATGTAAAAATTTTAATTATCCACCAGCCAATAAGTTGGCAATTGGTTTGTCCAGCAGCATTTCTTTTCACCGAGGCACGTGCATATATTTATCATATTAAGGAAAAGGACAACTCTAATCTATTTAAGAAAGAATACAATTAATTCCTTTACACATACACTGTTCATAGCACAATTAAAACTGGACTGTTGTGGGACTCAAAATGTTAACTTTGCAGCATTCAAATGTGCATCAGATCATTAGTAATAATAAATATAACACCATGAACCAAATATATCAGAAATATTTCACTTCAGCAAGCAACACACCCTAATCAATTACCTTTTATTTAAATCCTCATCACCATCTACACACTGTATGAAAAGATACACCATATCTAATGAGGGAACAGATTACAAGCAATATTGTTTATTATTGTTTAAGTTTCACGAGGTTTGGTATTAAGTAAATATTAATCAAATGAGGCTCTTAATAGTTATCCATGTAATATGAGTAGATTCCAATAGAAAATGGTACAGAATTAATTAGAAGCTAAACAAAAATATTGAGTTGATTTTCTAAAAGATAAACTCCCTAATGTGTAAATAATATTAATATTTAATTCTACATATCAATGATACATAACTGTGTAATAATCATCCAATTTGAATTTTAGCAATGCACTGAATTTAATCTTAATATTCTTCCTTTTTATGAATAACCAGCCTGTGGTCCAGAAAGTACAGAACTTTAGAAATACTCACACAAGAATTTTATTGACTATTCGTTTTTTGTTTTAGACACATTGTTGCACATCCGTGTACACTGCAACCACAGTCTCATTTCAAACCAGAAGAATGCATCAAAGCATGAACTGTATCAAAATAGAGCTGAAGTCAAGAAACGTTACAGCCACCTCACCGATGGTGGAACTGTAAGAGCAGAAACATGACAATGAACTCCATAAACTGCCATGTTCAAAACAGGAGCATTAAAACACAAAGTAATATCTGCATTTACAAAGGTGAATCAGCTAGCTTAACTAACTCACTGCAAATAATATGGAGCAGGGGCATGATGGGAATAGCGGGCATAATTTTTTAAAAAACACAGTTCAATTAAAATCTGCCTGTTTATATTAATTTCAATCAACTCAATGTTCTCTCTATTTGTGATTTTATAAATATAATGCTTATGTTTTATTTTTTATTATTGACTACAATGGGTGCATTTTACTCCAAACATTTTATTTGAAATTTAATTAAATAGTTGTCTCAAATTCAAAAACACAATCATTTTGAATGTATTTTACCTAATACCTTAATTCAAATCTACATGAGCACAGAATCATTTCTTACAGTGAAGTGACCCTGCGACCATGACGCCTTCTGCCTGGCTGATAATCTACCTGTGACCACACACATATGCAAGGTCTCATATCATGTATAAATGTGTTATTTGCTCAGATGTATGGTATGTGTGCAAAAATCTGTATTACCACATGACTTCAATGACAGGTTGACCTCTCCTTCTGCTATTTGGAGAATTAAATCACATTAGCTTTTGATCCACCACTACTCAGAGCTTTGGATGATTCATTACCCATTGTGTTAGTTTACACAGAGACAAACTGACAGACAACAAACAATCCTCAATATATATGTTACTTGTGCCCCAAAGGTCTCCAATTCGAATTTCCAGCAGCAGTGGTCAACTGGCAGCAACTCTGCCAGCGCTGTTATGCAACTCAATAACAGCTTCAGAATTAACACCCGCTGACAGCAACTCTGTCAGCACTGCTATGCAACTCAATAGCAGTCTTATGACCCCCAGGGACAACATCCACAGGGGGTCCGCACAGGGGCCCTGAGCAGCCGACCCCCCCGTTCTTGGCTTGACCGAAAATGGCCTCCAGGGCCCTACCCCGGGAACATCTTCCCTCTGGTTCAAGCCTCACGTAGGTCTACCCGTGTCAAGCACAGCTTAAACTAGCTCACTCCCCGGCCACAGCTTTAAAATGCAATACAACAGAAAAAATTACACAATACTACACAACTACACACCCTTGACCACTCTGCTCTTCTTTATGCCAATTATCTTTGTCAATCACAACTCACTCTATTGACTTTCAACATTTTCCATACATTTCTTTTTGATTTCATCAAACGCAGACATGGTAAGGCATAAAAAAATTGCACTTACCAGTCTTTGTTCTGTTGAAATCCTGTTCGTGATGCCAGCTTGTCGTGGAAAATATTGAATAGTCAATGAGGAAAGAATGGATGCACCCAGGAGCCTCCCGCAGTTAATTAAAGAAGTAACATTTATTGAGGATTCTGATATATCAGGAGGAATATGAACTTTGTCATGGACGACCGTACAGCTGCCAGAGTCCGCCACATATTCCTACCTTCCCCTATGGTGCTCAGCCTTAATAACTATATATATATATATATATATATATATATATATATATATATATAGAGAGAGAGAGAGAGAGAGATAACTAGCCATCTGTTTTCCTTGAGACACTGTGCTTCAACCCTGCATTCTGGAGCAACAGTTTAAATATTTAATGCTGTAAAAAAAGGACACTAGCCAACCCTAGGAACTCCTAAATTTAGAAAAAATCCATGACAGAATCATGTGAAACCATTATCTGCACATCAGCTGCTTGTTGATAGAGATCTGCAAATAAAACATTCTGTTCACATGAAGGACACATTCTATCACTGACGTGCTCTTTGCTTTAATCTTATCTGTAGAGCTACATACGACCAGAACTGCAACTCTAAGCAAACATGCAAGAATGTCCCAGAGATCAGTGACAGCAAAATGTCAATGTATTGAAGTAAAAGTATTTGTTTGTCCAAAATAATCCTGTTCAGAGACTTGATTGAATCACTATATTGTTTCAGTGATTAATAATCCAATACCATCAATGTAAGGTGAAAACACATCATCTTTAAGATACACCCTTACTCTAAGTCACTTTTGTGTCAGCAGAATTTTTTACCGCTAATATGAATATTGTATTTTCCCCTTTTGTTATGGCCACCTGATCCAGGTCATAAAAATGGGGCTTGTAGTTGTTGGAAAAGTTTGTTTGTCGCTGTGTATGATGTTGAGTTAGTAGATTTGGTTCAGCTGCAGCTGTTGTGGGCTGCGTGTTTTGTTATTAGATTAGTTGATTGTGTTTACTCTGGTTTCTGGGAAATACATCCCACTGTGTTTTTGCATGAAGTATTTGACCGGGTGTCTGTTTGTGTGACAATGAGAAGGGAAGTGTTACTGTGTTGGTCCACCACTGTTCAGCTGTTCATTTCTCCATTGGAAATTACAATACTTTTCTCGATGAATGGTGGTGGTTTTTTTTCCGTTTTAGTGTGGTGGGGAACGCTTAACTCTTGCTCTTGGATGGTTGGAGAGATACACTATGTTGCCAAAAGTATCGCTCACCTGCCTTGACTCGCATATGAACTTAAGTGACATCCCATTGCTAATCCATAGGGTTCAATATGATGTCGGTCCACCCTTTGCAGCTATAACAGCTTCAACTCTTCTGGGAAGGCTGTCCACAAGGTTTAGGAGTGTGTTTATGGGAATTTTAGACCATTCTTCCAGAAGCGTATTTGTGAGGTCACACACTGATGTTGGACGAGAAGGCCTGGCTCTCAGTCTCTGCTCTAATTCAGCCCAAAGGTGTTCTATCGGGTTGAGGTCAGGACTCTGTGCAGGCCAGTCAAGTTCATTCACACCAGACTCTGTCATCCATGTCTTTATGGACCTTGCTTTGTGCACTGGTGCACAGTCATGTTGGAAGAGGAAGGGACCAGCTCCAAACTGTTCCCACAAAGTTGGGAGCATGGAATTGTCCAAAATGTCTTGGTATGCTGAAGCATTCAGAGTTCCTTTCACTGGAACTAAGGGGCCAAGCCCAGCTCCTGAAAAACAACCCCACACCATAATCCCCCATCCACCAAACTTTACACTTGGCACAATGCAGTCCAACAAGTATCGTTCTCCAACCACCAAACCCAGACTCGTCCATCAGATTGCCAGATAGAGAAGAGTGATTCGTCACTCCAGAGAAAGCATCTCCACTGCTTTAGAGTCCAGTGGCGGCGTGCTTTACACCACTGCATCCGACGCTTTGCATTGCACTTGGTGATGTATGGCTTGGATGCAGCTGCTCGGCCATGAAAACCCATTCCATGAAGCTCTCTGTGCACTGTTCTTGAGCTAATCTGAAGCCCACATGAAGTTTGGAGGTCTGTAGTGATTGACTCTGCAGAAAGTTGGTGATCTCTTCACACTATGCTCCTCAGCATCCACTGACCCCGCTCCATCAGTTGACGTGGCCTACCACTTCATGGCTGAGTTGCTGTCGTTCCCAAACACTTCCACGTTCTTATAATACAGCTGACAGTTGACTGTGGAATATTTAGGAGCGAGGAAATTTCACGACTGGATTTGTTGCACAGGTGGCATCCTATCACAGTTCCACGCTGGAATTCACTGAGCTCCTGAGAGCGACCCATTCTTTCACAAATGTTTGTAAAAGCAGTCTGCATGCCTAGGTGCTTGATTTTATACACCTGTGGCCATGGAAGTGATTGAACACCTGATTCTGATTATTTGGATGGGTGAGTGAATACTTTTGGCAATACAGTGTATGAGTGAAACCAGAAGAGATTGGTGGTGTGGTGTATTTGTCCTTTACTGGTTTCCATAGCAACAACGTAAAATGTCGTAAACCGGATGTTGATTTTGCAGCTGTGCTGTTCCCAATGTATGCTGAAAGCAAGCAATAAACGGTTAATAAGAGTCTTCGCGATATAACAGGTGGGTGAGGAGGATGGAGTGGGAGACTTTGTCAAAGGCTGCAGACAGGTTCAGAAGGTTGAGGATACTTCACCTGCAGCGAAGAGCTTGCAGGTGAAATGAAACAAATTTTCTAGGCATGGTGTCAGTGATATATTGTGTGTGGCACTTTCAGAATTTGCAAAATAAACAAACAAGCACCCAGACAACAACAAAAAGTGTATGGGTGTGTGCTAATGACAACATTTATTACCTTTTATTAATCAACATATACATAGATGAACATACATGAAATTTAACTACTGGAGACTTTGTTATTATTTTATTATTCTGTATGGTTCCTACATGCAGTACAGTGTGTTTTTTAATGTAATGTAACTGATGTGTGTTATGTTGACTCTCTTCTGCAGCACAATGGAACAAAATTTAAAAGATTATTGATAACAAATGGGAAACATCACACAATATCATCATTACAATATAGGAGAATATAAAGTGAGTATTTTCAACCAAAGAAATTGTTATGACATTTTTTTGGTGTAAAATTGTATTTGTTGAGGTCTTAAAAAGCATTACATTTGACTTTTAGAATAGTGCAAGAACCCATTGATTGTGGGCTGCTGTGTGAAGCAGCAGGGAGCAACTTGGAGATTCAGTGTGTTGCTCAAAGATACATCGACATGTAGACAGCTGTGAAGCACACATGCTACAGTAAATGTCTACGATTAAGATACAGTTTTTCTTTCTCTTTCAAACCTCTGGGTCATTGTGTAAGACAACATAACTTTCAGCTGAACAAACTTCCCACTCATCTCATCCCACAAGATAGAGTAGCCAGCCAGAGATGTCTCCATCCATCATATACACTGATCTTATGTAATGTGTTTATTACAGTAAAGGAGAATCAGTTATTTTGTGTGATTTAGCCCACATACTCTGTAAATAGCAACTATCTATTCCTGAATGATAGCTTTTATTTTTTTAAACTTGTGAGTCTGAGTGAGTCATCAAGCCAAAATGTTGTCCTGGGTTGTGGTTTTCACCACTGATATACTTACTAAGGACAGACAACAAAAAAAAATGATAGAATCTAAACTAAACATAACAAAATAGCCAACTGGATTTAACAGTTGTTTCAGCTCTAAACAGCTGTGGAGAAATTAGTGATTGACAGCACTGTGATGAACTTATCATTTGAAAAAAAAGGCCCATTTTAAAGGTCCATAGATATGGGTATTAGGAACACATTGAGAAAAAAAATTCAGACTTTGAAAATGGTCAAAAGTCATTATTTCTGAGAAAAAAGTAATTATTTTGGAGAAATAAATCATTATTTATGAGTATAAAGTCATTATTTCCGAGAAAAAAGTCATTATTTATGAGAAAAAGTCATAAATTTACGAGAATAAGGTAATATTTACGAGAATAAAGTCATTATCTATGAGAAAAGACATTATTTACAAGAATAAAGACATTATTTATGAGAAAAAAGTCATTATTTATGAAAAAAGTCAAAAACTTTTCAACTTCCTGGATCAATGAATCAGATCCAGTGTGATCTCTTTTGCTATGTCACTCTACTGTGTCACAACACAGTAGAGTCTGCTTGTAGCAACTACAGTTTAGTTCAGTTTCACACACAAAAGTGAGATTTTCATGATATGTCCAGTCAGCTTCCTCTGTTTACACTGTTGCTGTGGGATGGGTGAAGTAATGAGAGCTAACTCTGGGTGATGTGTTGCCAGTCTGACGAAAACACCATTGTAGGGTATATACACATACACACACGCACACATACACACACACACAAGCAAACCAATTTTACTGCACACAGAATGACTTGCAACTGTGGTACCTTACTGCACACAGAATGACTTGCAACTGTGGTACCAAAACAAAAAGCATTATTACGACCATCTCTCAGAATTTCTATTATTACACCAGGTGCAATTGGGAGGGAGTGATGCAGCGAAAAATTTATGGTAACCAGACCTTTGGGATTCAGTGAGACATGGTTGGCACAAGCAAACATTGTAAAGTGCTATCACCTTCATCCAAACAGATATCCTACTGTGGTTGGTTGGTACTACGGTCAGGGATACTGGATCTCAAACACTAAATCTACTCACTTTGGTGGCTCACTTTGACCTGGGATCTAATAACAGTGTCAATTTCATTGATGAAAAATTTTCATTATAATGTTCATCAACAACAGTTTTTTTCTGACAACAATGAGACTATATGCGCTCTCATCTCTTAAGAGCGATCTTAACTGGGAAACACGGCCAATATGAATGATAACATGATGTGTTATTTGTCAAGACAAGTCAAGTCAATTTTATTTGTATATCCTAATATCACAAATTACCAATTTACCTCAGAGGGCCACACCCTCTGTCCTTTACAAACGACCCTCACTTTGACTAAGGAAAAACTCCCAAAAAAAAAAACTTTTAACAGGGAAAAAGAAAAGGAAGAAACCTCACAAACAGAGGAGGGATCCCTCTTCCAGACTCAACAGACATGCATTATATGCCATGTGTACAGAATAACAACAATGAAAGACACATTAACACTACATATAAAATTGTATGAGAGTGTCCAAGGGGATGAAGAGCATCATCAAGCTATCAGCAATGGATGAGAAGCATGTCTTCCTCTCTCTCTCTCTCATATATATATATATAGTCATGGAAAAAATTATTAGACCACCCTTGTTTTCTTCAATTTCTTGTTAATTTTAATGCCTGGCTCAACTAAAGGTACATTTGTTTGGACAATTATAATGATAACAACAAAAATAGCTCATGAGAGTTTAATTTAAGAACTAAGGATTATTCATTTTCCATGGTTTTCTTGATAATAACCAAAATTACTTAAATTCTTACATCAATAGCTATGGCATTGCACCGCCAAAAACACTACTTTTAAGCATTCCATGTTTTCTTTTCTGTTTGCTTTAAACACATGATACACACAAGAGTTAATACTTGATTGCATAACCATTGTTTTTGATGACTGCAGCCATGCGTCTTGGCATGCTCTCCACCAGCTTCTGACATTGTTCTGCTGTCACAGCAGCCCATTCCTGTTGGACAAATTCAAACAAATTTTCTTTGTTTTTGGGCTTGTGGTTCTCCATTTTGAGTTTGATGATTTTCCACAGGTTTTCAATTGGATTAAGATCTGGTGATTGAGCAGGCCAAGGCATGGTGCGAATGTTGTGGTTCCGTGTGGCAAGGGGCATTGTCTTGTTGGAAAATCCAGTCATTCGAGGCAGGAAAGAGTTTTCCAGCTGATGGAAGAAGACTGTTTTCAAGGGTAGTCCTGTACTTGACCTGGTTCATTCGGCCTTCACACAATTGCATTTGCCCTGTTCCACTCAGACTGAAACAACCCCAGATCATGACTGATCCACCCCCATGTTTTACTGTAGGGGCAAGACAGTCTGGGTTGTAAGCTTCTCCAGGCTTCCTCCTAACCAGTAAGTTGGCTGGAGTGGGCATCAATTCAAAATTGGATTCATCACTGAAGAGAACCTTAGCCCAATCATCAACAGTCCAATCCTTGTGGTCTCGAGCAAAGAGTAACCGGGCCTTCCTCTGCCTTTCATTGATGAAGGGCTTCTTGCGTGCTCTGTGTGACTTCAAACCAGCTTCAACAAGTCGGTTTCGAACTGTCCTTGCCGAGCAAGTCACATTTCTCGACAGTGCCCACTCATTTTTAAGGTCCCTGGAGGTCTGACGACGATTCCTGACACAGGAACGGATGAGTGCACGGTCATCTCGTGGGGTAGAAAGACGCGTTTCCTGCCACGGCCAGGTAGCAATTTGGTAGTGCCATGTTCAGCTTGTTTTTTTGTTGGAATGAACGGCTGTCTTGGAGATCTTCAGTTTTTCGCTACCTGTCTCTCACTCATGCCAATTTCCAGCAGTGCCAAGATGGCTGCCTTTGTTGCTTCACATAATTCTTTTGTTTTAGGCATTATGTGAGAGCTGACAACTTCTGAGTTGTGCTACGGCTTGAATGTAAGCAGGAAACCACTCTAGGCCTTTGCATGTGCAGTGCTGCTTGTGACATGAAATGGCCTCTTATATACCCTGGGAATCAATTAAGCTTAAGAATGTCAAATAGGACATAAAGTATTATGTGACCAGCTGCATTTTTTGTTGTGTTCATTGTATTATACGTTTAGTGGTACCAGATATTAGAATGAACAAGAAATTGAAGAAAACAAGGGTGGTCTAATAATTTTTTCCATGACTGTATATATATATATATACATATATGAACATATATGTATATATATATATACTGTATATATATACATCCTGTTCATTAGTCAGCTATAAAATTAGTGATCTTTAAGATATACAGCTGGTAAAACACACAGACGAACACAGAGAAAAGTGCACAGTGGTTTGATTGCTCTGTGATCTGTTGGCAATGTCTCGGGGCTCCGGTAGAGGGAATCGCGCTCTGCTTCCTCATTCATTACTAAAGAGTGAGCGCAAGAGCTGCTTCGTGTGTATTTGCTCGTCTCTCTCTCACCATTATTCCCCTTGTTGAAGGGCGCAACATTTGGAGGCACCGCTGGGATGCTTGGCTGGAGGACCATTCCTGAGCTGTAGTGGAACCCTCTCGTCGATCATCCCTCCAAATTACCCAGGCATCAGAGAAAGGACCCCCCCCCAGGAAGGCGGACAAGGCGGTCTTCAGACCAATACTGGCGACTTGTATCCTGAAGTGAGCAAAAGTGACCACTAGGGAGCAGCAGGGGGCCTTTAAAGTCCAAAAACCCTTGTCTTACTATTTCTGTCCAATTCTGATAAAATGGAGTCTGAATTTGAGATTCTGCAGCTGGAGATTAAAGGAGCTCTGTACACACTGACAGTAGAGCAACTGATTAAAGTATGCAACGTACTTCAGATATCAGGACCAGCAAAAGAAAATGTGACCAGTAAAACTCGCAGTCAATTAATTGCTGACATCATAAAGCATATTGAACGGGAAGAGCTGGCCACCCTAGAAGATGAGGGCATGTCAGATCTTCTTAATGTTCGAGATGTGATAGAAAAAATTCAAATGACAACAAACCTGATTGAAAGTGAAAACCACAGTCAAACTGATGAACAAGAAAACCTCCAGAAAGGGGTAGAGGCACTGAGGTTGTCATTACAAGAAAAAGAGAATGCCTTGCATGGACTTGTGAACCCAAACCCTGTAATGTCCAGTACCCCAGTAAAAACCACGCCCCCAGCCCCCCCTAATGGCAACGTGTGGCGCAAAGACTTTAAGATATCAGGCCAAATAGGCGAGCCAGGACAAAAAGATAGGCTCACTTTTTCTAGCCTGGCCAGACAAATTGAAAGTGGACTTAGCAAGGACTACCCAGAGTCAGAGATTATTGATGCTGTTATCCGCGCCATCACACCAGGCCTGCAGCTACGAAGCTACCTCAAAGGCAAAGAGAGACTGACACTGCCTGCCCTTCGCAGAATCCTGAGATGTCATTATCAGGAAAGAGGTGCCACAGAATTATATAAACAACTTACTTCTGAAGTGCAGAGCAGTAAAGAAACCCCCCAGAATTTCCTGATTAGGGCAATGGACTTGAGACAGAAGATTCTTTTCGCATCTCAGGAAGCAGATTCAAGTTTAAAATATGACCCAGCATTAGTCCAGAGTCTTTTCATGCACACTGTCTTAACTGGTCTGCAAAATGACAATATTAAAAGTGACCTGCAGCCTTACCTCCTGCAAACAAACACTTCAGATGAGCTGCTGCTGGAGAAACTGAACATTGCCTGCGCCAATGAGAAAGAGAGACAGGACAAAAAGAAACATGCCGCTCCATCACGAGTAACTAATGTGAGTACAGTCCAGTCAAGTGAAGATCCAGCTGAGAAGAAAAGCACCACCCAGCAAAGAACTGGCACTTTGACCCCTGATCTGCTATCTGAGATTAAAGAAATGCGCTCTGATATGGTGCTCCTTAAAGATTTGAGAGCTGAGGTTTCCCAAATAAGGGAAGCCGTCCAAAATTCCACACCCGCAACCCCACAGTATCCCCCACCAAGCACAGAGCCAGCAAATGTTTCTAACCCCTATCCAATGTTTCCACATCCACAGCCCTTACCATATCAGATTGAATCAAACATCATGCCGTTTTACCACCAGCAGTCACCTACAGCAGTGCAGGAGTACCAGCAGGGCTTTGACTCTGGACGGATGAGAGGAACGGCTCAATTCCAACAAAGGTTTGCACCTCAGCGATATTATCCAGTACCCCGCCCCCGCTCGAGGTGTTCAGCTTGTGTCCAAGCAGGTGAAGAATACTGTCAGCATTGCTTCAAGTGTGGAAGCAGTGAACATTTCAGAGCAGGCTGCAGAGCACAGAGACCAGTAGAACCAGCAAGGAAGAGCCCTTTAAACTAAGAGGGGTTGCTCCTGCTGGGCATGGAGTAAACAGTAACACAATTAAGTCCCAATTTTGTGCAAGTTGTGAAAAAGAAAACACAGGAGAGACACTGAAATGTTGTTCAGTTTGCAAGACTACACTATACTGCTCAAAAGAATGCCAGGAAGCTCACTGGCCTACACATAAAAAAACCTGTAAACCACGTATATGTTCAAGTGCTAAGAAGCAGACAACAAAGTCAAATAAGAGAGTCAAGCAACAAGAAAATGGTGAGCCTGAGAAAACACCTACAGTAAGGGAGTTAGTAGGGAAAAAGTGTATCATACCTACACAAAGAGAAGGTTCAGGCACTCTGGGATACAGGCTCACAAGTTTGTGCTACAGATGAAACGTGGAAAGCTAGCCACTTACCTGATGTGCCACTAAGAGACGTTGCAGAGCTCATTGACCCACTTGATCCCCTACAAATTGAAGCCGCTAATGGGACAGAAATGCCATATGTTGGTTGGCTTGAAGTATCCTTTAAGCTGGCTGCTAATGATAGTGAGTTGATAATACCCATACTAGTGCTAAAAGGAGACCAGCAACAGTGTCCTATCATAGGTTTTAATGTCATCGAACACCTTGTATTGGACAGTTTGCAGGACAAGGAACAACATGGAGACAAAGAAAAACTCGTGAAGGCAGTGAAAATGGCTTTTCCTCATCTTAGGAAAAACAAAGCAACAACCCTTATTAAAGCAGTGAGCTTGGGACAGACATATGAGCATAATGTGAAGACAGCAAATGAGAGAGTCAGTGTGCCTAAACGTAGCTCTGTGCTAGTTGAGTGCCGCATACAAGCTCCACCTTTGAGAGAAGATAAGACTCTGATTTTTGAATCTTATGAGAACCTACAGTGGCCTGAAGGACTAGAGTTTTGTGATACTCTTGTGTCAGTGAAGGTGGGCACAACCCCAAAATTTATTGTCAGTGTGCAGAACCCTACAAGCCATGACATCATACTGGGAGGAAGGACTGTGATTGGAACTGTGCAGTCTGTCAGGTCAGTGTATCCTGCCAACATTTTTAAAACAGAACATGCACCAACTGCATCCATCCACCATGTCCAGGCGCAGAGCTCCAGCAAAAGCACCCCTGCTCATGAACAGTGGGATCCTCCTGTTGATTTGGCTCACCTTGATGAACCGCAAAAACAAAAAGTTAGCCAGATGTTGAGAGAGGAGTCAGGGTCATTCTCCAGGTCTGATGATGACATAGGCTGTGTAGAAAATCTGCAAATGAACATCTTACTTAAAGATCACGAGCCAGTGTCAAGAACATATCTCTCTGTTCCAAAACCCTTATACAAGGAAATTAAAGACTACTTACAAGACTTGATAGCCCAAGGGTGGGTTGAGAAGTCCACTTCTTCCTACTCTTCCCCTGTCGTCTGTGTAAGAAAAAAAGATGGCACTCTGCGCTTCTGTATTGACTACAGGGAGCTCAACAGAAAAACGCACCCAGATTGCCATCCCATTCCCAGAGTACAGGACATTATGGACAACTTGGGAGGAAACACCCTCTTTTCACTGCTGGATCAGGGTAAGGCATACCACCAGGGGTTCATGGCCAAGGACAGTCGGCATTTAACAGCTTTTGTGACCCCCTGGGGTTTATATGAATGGATCAGAATCCCGTTTGGGCTCATGAATGCGCCAGCAGCATTCCAGCGCTGCATGAAAGAGTGTTTGGATGGCTTAAGGGATGAGATATGTGTGCCCTATCTCGATGATATTCTTGTGTACAGCAGAACATTTGAAGATCATGTCAGCGATGTCAGAAGGGTGCTGCAGCGCTTAAGAGAACATGGAATAAAACTGAAACCTCGAAAATGTGAATTGTTTAAACCAGAAGTACGATATCTTGGCAGGATTGTGTCAGCTGACAGAAGTAGGATGGACCCAGCTGATACAGTCGCAGTCACAGCCCTGAAAGATAAACAGCCAGGTACTGTTGGTGAGTTGAGAGCCATCTTGGGACTGCTGAGTTATTACCGGCAGTATATCAAAGATTTTTCACGTATTGCCAGCCCCTTGTATGACCTACTTAAAGCACCTGCACAGGCTGAGACCCCTCACAAAGCAAACAGGAAGTGGCAAACAAAAAGAAACGGCAGAGGAATCCCATCCAGCACACCCATTGAGTGGAAGGATGTGCATCAGTCAACTCTGGAACAGTTGATAGACTGCCTCATTCAACCTCCTGTTCTAGGCTTCCCAGAGTTTTCGCAACCCTTTATCCTCCACACTGATGCTTCCAGCCAGGGACTGGGTGCAGTATTGTATCAAAGACAGGACGGAATGCTGCGTGTGATTGTGCTTATGGCTCACGTACTCTAACTGTAGCGGAGAAAAATTATCATCTACATTCGGGAAAGTTAGAGTTCTTAGCCCTCAAATGGGCTATCACAGAGAAATTTCGGGATTACCTCTACTACGCACCATTCTTCACCGTATACAGTGACGATAATCCACTCACCTATATACTGTCTACTGCCAAACTGAATGCTACTGGTTGCAGATGGGTTGCAGAACTGGCAGATTTCCACTTCACAATCAAATATCGTCCTGGCAAGGAAAATAGTGATGCAGACAGTCTGTCCAGAATGCCTTCAGACATGGAAGCATACATGAACGAGTGTTCAGAGGAAGTCTCATATAATGTCATTGGAGCAACCACACAAGCAGTGGAAAATCAGGACAAATCCAGTGTGTCTTGGTCCATGGGTGTCTCAGTCAAATGTGCAGCAGTAAATGAAGGTATACCCCTCATTCCGCTGACAACAGACCAGATCAAACAAGATCAAAGGAATGATCCCACCATCGGACTAGTGATTCAGTACAAACTTGCTGGAACAAAGCCATCAGGCCCAGAACTAAGACGACTTGGTACACAGATGACATGTCTTCTCAGAGAATGGGACAAGCTGGAGATTGATGACAGTGGAGTGATGCACAGGAAAACTGTAAACAGAAGTCAGCTGGTGCTTCCAGAGAAGCATAAAAGCACAGTGTTAAAGGAACTCCATGATGAAATGGGTCATCAGGGTGTAGAGAGGACTACATCACTGATTCGGGACAGGTTTTATTGGCCCCATATGCAAGGAGAGATCGAGGATTATGTCACAAAGAGATGTGTGTGCCTGAAACATAAAAAACCAAGTCGTGAAACAAGAGCACCACTAACAAACATAGTCTCCACTCATCCATTTGAACTTGTCTCTGTCGATTTCTTACATCTTGAGAAGTGCAAGGGTGGTTATGAATACATTCTCATCGTCATTGACCATTTTACCCGTTTTGCCCAGGCATACGCCACAACTTCCAAATCTGGTAAAACAGCTGCAGACAAAATCTTTAATGACTATGCATTGAGATTTGGCTTTCCAACAAGAATACACCATGATCAGGGTGCTGAATTTGAAAACCAACTGTTCTCACAACTGAAAAAGTACTGTGGAGTCGCAGGTTCAAGAACTACTCCCTACCATCCCCAAGGGAACGGGCAGGTTGAGCGGTTTAATCGCACTCTACTTCAGATGTTAAAGACGCTCACAGAGAGACAAAAGACCAACTGGAATGGATATGAAATCACAAGGGAAAATGCTCACAAGGCTGCCATGAGAAGTAAGAGACTTTATGACAGTAAGGTGAAAACCTCAGTTTTACACCCAGGTGATCGTGTTTTAGTCAGAAATCTGACACCTCGTGGCGGTCCCGGTAAACTGCGAAACCACTGGGAGGATACTGTCCACACAGTGGTGCGCCAAGTAAGTAAAGATATTCCTGTGTATGAACTCAGACCCGAGAAAGGAAAAGGGAGATCCAGGATCTTACATCGTAATCTTCTTCTACCTTGTGACCACCTGCCACTGGAAACTTCAGTACAGCCACGACCAAGGCAAAGAAATGTGGAAGGAGCTCAGGAAGCTGAAAAGTCAGATGGAGAGGATGACGACGATGATGATGATGATGAGTATTATCCAGTGTTACCTCGGCAACAATCCAGACTGTTTTTCCCTGAGACACTGAATCCTGTGTGCAGCACCACACCTCAGGAACCTGAATGCATCCAGTCTGAGGAAAACATGCAACCTGAGCCAGAGATTAAACAAAAGCCGACAAATCAGGAGGAGAACTTACCAGAACTGGAGGATACCAGTGTTGAGGATCTGCCTGCTGTCCCCTCACCTGTGCCAAGTGTTTCTAGCAATGAGGAGCTGCAGCGGCCGAGGCGACAACACAGATGACCCAAGGTTTTCACATATGATAGACTTGGTTCACCAGCCTGTTACAACCTGAGAACTCTGCAACAGCATACCACCTGTACTGTGCCGTGGACATATTCTGTGCAGCCATACCACTTCCGACACTAGGAACATTGCATACCATTGAACTGAGAATATGCACACACAAATGGACTGTTGAACACATCACACACACAAAAATGGACTGTTGAACATATGATGGACTGTGGTTACACTTTTTTTTTGTGACACTTTCCAACCAGTCACATCACATTCATGAACCTGTGCTAAAGGAGAGTATTGCTGAGTTGGACATGCTGCACAAACAGAACTGTTTAAAATGGCAGTGATGGTCTATCAGAGGACTGTTTGAAACCGGTTTGCGGCTAAATGGACACTATTGATCAAACTGGACTGAAAAAAATACAGGGGCACTGAGTATGAACTCAAATGAAGGAATGTATGAAAAGAGTTCCAGTCTGTAGTATTGCACTAAGAGAATGTATGACAAGAGTTCCAGTCTGTACTATTGCACTATATAGGGTCATATGTAGCAGCAGAATCACTGTAAAATTGTCCCATAAGTGTTTATTGATGATACGCAGCATGACACCCCTTATTTGCACTAGAAGTCGGATGTTAAGATGTTGGGGACAACATCTATTTTTGAGGGGGAGTATGTGACAGGTTGTTGTGTGACAGGACAAAGCAATTCATAATAATTCAACTCTAGGGAAAAAGTTTTGATTTAAATGAGGTTCATTTTGTTCATCTTCATTACAGTTAATACATCCTGTTCATTAGTCAGCTATAAAATTAGTGATCTTTAAGATATACAGCTGGTAAAACACAGACGAACACAGAGAAGAGTGCAGAGTGGTTTGATTGCTCTGTGATCTGTTGGCAATGTCTCGGGGCTCCGGTAGAGGGAATCGCGCTCTGCTTCCTCATTCATTACTAAAGAGTGAGCGCAAGAGCTGCTTCGTGTGTATTTCCTCGTCTCTCTCTCACCATTATTCCCCTTGTTGAAGGGCGCAACATACACACACATACATGCATATATTGATGAAAATGTTGGGCTGAGGAAGCTACATTCCAAGACCCATGGGGTCTAAAGTAACCACTACTTTCTACATCAGACTTTGTGAACTAAAAAAGAGAATTAAAAAATATGTTGAAGGATAAAAGGATTAACAGGTTCTGTGGAGTATGAGGAAGCCACCACTATATGCATGAGCCAGGGTCTGATAAATTCCAAAAGGGAAATAAATCTTACTAATTCTGACACCCACTCTTAATCAGTACATACATTTATGTTAATTAATATTTGTGTATACTTGTAAGCCTAAATGTTATGTAACCATGTGCTCAGGATGGCTTTTTACAATATTTAGTGCAAGTAAGATGGCCGCCGGTAACGGATCAAAGAAAAAGACATGCAAAGTTCACATAGTTATATATAATTTATAACATTTTGTATAAAGTATCTGAAAACAGGTGTAAATATCTTATAGTTTTACTATCTGTAATTTTCATTATCCAGTTCCAAGTAAAACCCTAATAAAATAATAATAAAAAAAAAACATAATGTAAAAATATCACCACAGTATGTTGGATACACATAATAAGAAGTAAAATATGGAAAAAAGAACTTCATATATTACATTTTTCAAATCTTTACAACATTTCAAAAATGTGTGAAAATTCCTATTCCGAGATGTGCTTTCACCACGCAGACATGCCCGTGTGATGGAAATTTAGCAGAATGTGTCAGAAGCTGTTATGTATGAACTCATGCCTGATTGTATAAGTTGTTATGTGTGAACTCATGCTGATACAATCAAAGTATGCATTTCTGAAGACAACGGCACATTATGTCACTCTGCCCTGGACTGATAAGCCCAGGTCTTGGCGCTGCCAACTCATTCTGTGTTGAAGTCCTTGACAATGTGTCTGTGTCTCCTGATTACTGTGGCTGTTAAATACACCCTCTTCTATTACTCTGCATGGGCATTCACTCACAAAGCTTTGCGCTGTGTGTCTGAATTCTCATCTGTGTTCTGCAGACAGATATTAAAAGCAACTCTTTTGGGCAACTGAATCAGTGAAGTTACTCATTCCTTGTGTAATTAAAGAACACTGTGGATACTAGACCATCCTGACAGAATATTTCCACAACAGTTTTGGTGTCAGAATTTTGGGATCGTTCGAGAGTCCGTCCGGACCCCCGGGTCATTGAGGGGCTGATTTTTTGACCTGGGTTGACGAACCCGTTCTCTCCTCACGAAAATCCGAGGATGAGGACCCGGCGTCCTGGGGCGTGTGACTGACTCTGCTACGATTTGCACAAGGACAACATTTGGTGAGATGGTTTACATTCCATTTATTATCATCTCTTTCTGATTCTGAGGTCCAGTATTGTTGCTCCTAAGAAAGAGGTAACTGTGGGACTAATTTATACAATTTACAATACAAACTAAATCACCTCTGTTTCTCTTAAGATAACTGTGGAATAGAATTGCGTCTATCTACAATAAGTGTTGAATACCGAGTCCAGGACTCGAAGACGGCAAAACAAGAACAGGTGTTTTTTTTCTTTTTTTTGTTCTTTTTATTATTTTGTTATTTCTGTGAGTTTTGCACGTAGGAGTGTGAGCTTTTGGCCTGAAGCCAAAGCAAGAACACATAAGGTGTGAGCTTTTTAGCAAGAACACTGTAAAAATTGAGTGTGAGCTTTTTAGCAAGAACACTGTAAAAATTGAGTGTGAGCTTTTTAGCAAGAACACTGTAAAAATTGAGTGTGAGCTTTTTAGCAAGAACACTGTAAAAATTGAGTGTGAGCTTTTTTAGCAAGAACACTGTTAAAATTGAGTGTGAGCTTTTTTAGCAAGAACACTGTTAAAATTGAGTGTGAGCTTTAGCAAGAACACGGGTTAAAAGTAATAGTTTTCTGGTCTGTAAGTCCAAACTAGAACGCAGGTTTCTGTCAGAGCCAGACCAGGGCAGGAGCTCAGATATAAGACGCTTTCGCAGTAAAAGATAAGAGCTCTATAAAAAAAAAAAAAAAGGTAATATAGTAAAGTAAAATATAAAAATTAAAGTACAGAAGTACAAGTAAAACAACAAGTAAAAAAAAAACAAAAGGGGTTATGGGGAACAAACAACCAAGCGGGCCCACTGCTGAGGTACCAGCAGGGTCTATTGCGGAGGCCATGAAGAGAAAATATGGGGAAGATAGTGTGCAGTATCTTCAATGTTGACTGAACATTTAGCAGAAATCAGTTAAAGCTACAAGTTAAAGGGAACTTGAGAAGGGTAAAGTAAAGCTGCTTTGAGAACAAAAATGAATCAAATGTGTTTTTCTCAAAAGGTTAAAGGAGTCCGGAGTATCACAACATTACCCTCATCTACCCAGACATCACAGGCGCCTGAAAAGCTCAAAAGGTAAGCACAAACCTTTTCAATAGAATTGTGCATATTGAGTATTACTAAAACGATGTCTGGTGTAGATGATGCTTAGTCTTAAGTGAGTCAATACATATTATATTAATGGTAAAAGAGAAATAAGAGAATAAGAGAAATGAAAAGGGGAGGTTGAAGTCCTCACCTAAGAATATCATGCGCAGAAAAGAGGGAAAAGAGAATAAAATACACGTGTTGGGTTTAAATTTTGTGGGCTGGGTCTTCAAGAGTTAAAAGAAAACTCTGAAGAGTGTGAGTGTTACTTTTGGGGTGGTTTTGGTGCATAATTTGAGGTGTATTAAAGCTGTTAGTGAGACTGGGTTAGGACCCCCAGTAGTCAGCTGCAGTATAGTCACCAGGACTTTCTGTAGAAGCTTGCTGACTAGGTCTCCTAACAGGGCATTGCGTCCATACACTTGAAATTGTGTGTGTGTGTGTAGTGTTTTATATGTACAACCGAAGTAAGTCCATAAATTATGGCAACTAAAGGAGCAGGCAAGTTCAAAATGTGTGAGAAGGAGTAGTTTTGTGTGTATTTAGGAGGAATGAATATGTTTATTGCTGGTCTTTGTCTGGATTTCTTTTGGTGCAGTGATGCACTGAATAGCTTCTCATGCAGAGAGTTAGATGAGTCAAATCAAGTCACTTTTACTTGTATAGCTCAATACCCCAAATTACAAATTATCCTCAGAGGGCTTTACCATCTGAACAGGGTGTGACATCCTCTGTCCTTTACAAACAACATTCACATCACCTGGTGAGGAGGAAGGCAGCAGTAATCATTTCTTACCTTGAGAAGAAGAGTTTCAAATAATTCATCAACAAATAAAGGTAATGCTTGGTACCTATTTGTTTGCATAAGTCTTCCAAATTACAGCTCATCATCTCGAGCTTCTTCCATTATTTCTGGAATTAACTCACTGCAGATTTCATAAAGCAAGTCAGGAGAGTGACAAATGATGTCTTAAAGTAGCCTATGCATGCTTATTGTGGAGTGTAATAAGTGTAAATGAATGAAATGAATGATTTGTTAGGGAAAACGCTGAATGATGGTTTCTGATTTGTGGGATGAGGGCACCACCAGGTGTTCAGTAGATTTTATTTACTGATGTGACTCCAACAATGTACCTGTTAAAACACCAGCATCCAATTTAAAATCAGTATCAACTCAGTATTTCACCTGATGGAGGGCATTCTAGTCATAAGATAGATACATTTGATGAACAATGTATTTGTGAAAATTTGAAGTACTTATGGTGTACTGGTTAGCACTGTCGCCTCACAGCAAGAAGCTACTGGCTTCAAATCCTGGGCCCGGGGCCTTTCTGTGTGGAGTTTTGTTCTCTCTGTGTACAGGTCCTTGCAACATGGGGCCGTGCATTATCCTGCTGCAACATGAGGTGATGTTCTTGGATGTATGGCACAACAATGGGCCTCAGGATCTCGTCACCGTATCTCTGTGCATTCAAAATGCCATCAATAAAATGCACCTGTGTTCTTCGTCCATAACAGATGCCTGCCCATACCATAACCCCACCGCCACCATGGGCCACTCGATCCACAACACTGACATCAGAAAACCGCTAACCCACACCACGCCACACACGCTGTCTGCCATCTGCCCTGAACAGTGTAAACCAGGATTCATCCATGAAGAGAACACCTCTCCAACGTGCCAGACGCCATCGAATGTGAGCATTTGCCCACTCAAGTCGGTTACGACGACGAACTGGAGTCAGGTCGAGACCCCGATGAGGATGACGAGCATGCAGATGAGCTTCCCTGAGACGGTTTCTGACAGTTTGTGCAGAAATTCTTTGGTTATGCCAAATGTTTCAGCAGCTGTCCGAGTGGCTGGTCTCAGACGATCGTGGAGGTGAACATGCTGGATGTGGAGGTCCTGGGCTGGTGTGGTTACACGTGGTCTGCAGTTGTGAGGCTGGTTGGATGTACTGCCAAATTCTCTGAAACGCCTTTGGAGACGGCTTATGGTAGAGAAATGAACATTCAATACACAAGCAACAGCTCTGGTTGACATTCCTGCTGTCAGCATGCCAACTGGACACTCACTCAAATCTTGCGACATCTGTGGCATTATGCTGTGTGATAAAACTGCACCTTTCAGAGTGGCATTTTATTGTGGGCAGTCTAAGGCACACCTGTGCACTAATCATGGTGTCTAATCAGCATCTTGATATGGCACACCTGTGAGGTGGGATGGATTATCTCAGCAAAGGAGAAGTGCTCACTATCACAGATTTAGACTGGTTTGTGAACAATATTTGAGAGAAATGGTGATATTGTGTATGTGGAAAACGTTTTAGATCTTTGAGTTCATCTCGTAAAAAATGGGAGCAAAAACAAAAGTGTTGCGTTTATATTTTTGTTCAGTGTATCAGTCAATTCATTAATTGGGCCAGAACTTGATACCATGACTGAACTGCCAGAACAGTGAGGGGCGCTAGCTGCACAACACTGCCATCTGCTGGTTGTTCAGTGGAGGGTGTATTTGTATTCAAATTCAGTATTATTTATTATTTGTGAATCGTGGTGTGCGGTAGGAATGCCTCAAAATTACGTCATCGAGAGAAAAGCAAAAAGAGGTCCACAAATGCAAAAAAAGTGATCCACAAATGCAGATTCCACATACAAAGTCAAGCATATTTATTTTCAAATCTCAAAAATATATTTACAAATGCACATGTATTTATACAAATTTGTTTATTTATTTAAATGTCACGTTTTTATATTTGTATTTGGATATTTATAAATGTATGTATATTTATATATATCATCTTTTCATTCTATTAATCTTTTTGAGACAATTCTATCTCCATATCGCAAGGTGGGCACTGCAACACAAAGCCTACCATATGATGTGCTTTAAAACTTCGTCTTGGAGGCTGTTTTTTAGTGTTTTTCCATCTAAAGATCAAAGTGTTTAATCATCATTTTTCTGTCTTTATTTTGAAATGATTGCTGTGTGATGATGGTAACTTGTTTATTCTTTCCTCTTAGACTGGAGCCAGAAGGGAGACCTGTCCAATTATGTGAGCCCCTAAAGAGCCCCGATGAAACACTCCAACTCTAGTAGTTCTTAGTTAATAGTTCATAGACTGTACAGTCAGTTTTTTTGTCAGAAAACTGAAAACAAACAGAAAACATGTATCTAATTCAACAAGCCATTAGGATTTGCAGGGAAGCTGTTGGTCATTAAAAAGTCATTTACATTTACTTTTGCTTAGTCAAGGCTTTAAAATGTCTGGAACTGTCAGAAGATTGTATTAAAAACCATCTGAGGAAGAATGAATGGATGTGTTGATGTTATAGTCAGTGATTCGTTTTATTTTTAATGTATATTTTATTGTACAACCAGGACCTTGTCGACAATAACCGTAGAAGAAGAAAGTGCAGACCTGTGGTGCTGAGTCAGCGTCCGTGAGAGTGATGCTCCAGGCTAAACGTGGGTAAATTTAAAGTGAATTTGAAGTGGGTGATGTGATGTGAACTTTGTTGGAAATCTTTCACACTGGGGACAATAGTTGGCGGCCATAAACTGTCTAGGTGTACTGGCTATGCCATGCTATGCTATGCTAGGCTAGGCTAGGCTATGCTAGCGTTCATAGGAGCACTGTGTCCCTGGAGCCGTTCGTTACTGAGGTGGACCAAGCTAGCAGCAGCAGCCCCCTGACAACCAGCCTCCAGACACAGCTATCAACCGTTATTCACCTCCTTCTCCCAGGCAGCCACCTTGACGACCGATGTGCTTTGCAGACAGTAAGTAACCGTAAATTGAAGATGATTTTATGACGTCAGTAATGTGCAGTAAACCGTGCCAATAAAGCTAATTCGAATATCAGTGTCATGATGACACCATGGAAATCTAATCTGCCTTTGATGCGTGGGGTCTGACTTTAATGTGAGTGTGGTCTCGCTTCTGACCTTCATATCTGGTTAACCAGCCTTCAAGGGAGCACACAATCAGCAAGCAACCAAATATTGCTGTAGTCTAGCTTAGCCTTAAAATCTTCAAAACTTTTTAAAACAGTTTGAAGTGTTTGTCTGCTCAGGAAAAATGTCTCCAAACAACAATAGATTAATGCCTGAGTTGCAAAAGCACAATGTTCTCTGCAGCAAGACTGACCGATACCTTGTATTGGAAGTAGTTGGCCAAGGATCTTACGGCATAGTTGCAAAATGTATCAGCTTGAGAACAGCCAAGTCTGCAGCTGTAAAGATCCACTTTGGAGAGCACATCACAGAAGTGGAAATGCTTCAGGAAATCATGGAGCTTGACCCAGAGAACACAAACCTGGTCAAATTCATAGAGAGTTTCACGTGCGAAGACATGTTTTGCATCGCCTTCGAGATGCTGGACAGGAGCCTTTGGGAGTTTATGGGGGAGACACGGACACCACTGTCTCTAAATGAAATCCGCCCGATCACACATCAGCTGCTTGTAGCTTTGGAAGCCCTAAAGAGTCGTGGCATCGTTCACACAAACCTGAAACCTGACAGTGTCATGCTGGTCAACCACCAGGATCAGCCCTTCAAGCTAAACCTAACTGACTTCGGTTTGGCTGTGAAAGCCTCTGAAGCAAAGGTTGGAATGGAGCTGCAACCTCTTTCATACAGAGCTCCAGAGGTCATGTTGGGTCTTCCCTTATCTGAAGCAATGGATATGTGGTCACTGGGATGTGTCTTGGCGTTCCTGTTCTTTGGTACAACCCTCTTCCCTGGAAACACCACCTACGGCACATTGAAAGCTGTTTGTGATGTGTTGGGTCAGCCAGCAGACCACCTGCTGGATGCTGGGATGAACACCAGGGACTATTTCATCCAGGAGCAGGGCTCAGGAAATCCAGGATGGAGACTGAAGACACCGGAGGAGTATGAGGACACAACCGGTATCCAGCCACAAACTCCAGAGTGGTTTGTCAACCCTGTCAGAAGTTTGGAAGAGGCAATAGAGTATGTCTCAGAAGAAGGCGGCAATGCTGAAGTCAAAGACAGGATGGTGTTCATAGACCTCCTTAAACGGTTACTTCATCAGGATGCTAACAAAAGGATCACGCCCAGGCAAGCCCTGAAACACAAGTTTATCACAATGACTCACCTGGAAAATGACTTGGACACCAGCTCTTATGCAGAAGCTGCCTGGGAGCTGATGGCTGTGAGTCCTCTGTGTGATTCAGATGACTCAAGTGATGGAGACTCAAGTACTGATGACATAATTTGCAACAAGTCCACAGAGTACCATGTAGTTGACATCCTTGGAGAGGGAGGTTTTGGTCAAGTTTTCATGTGTGTCGACACAAAATCGTCAGAGAAGGTGGCCATCAAGATCATCATGGACATTGAAGATTACATCGCAGAAGTGAAGATGCTTCAAGAAATCAAGACACTGAACCCAGACAAAGCCAACGTGGTCAAATTCATAGACAATTTCATGCACCAAGACAAGTTTTGTGTCGCCTTTGAGATGCTGGACAGGAGCCTTTTGGACTTTGTGAAGAAGACACGGACACCACTGTCTCTGAATGAAATCAGCACAGTCACACGTCAGCTGCTTGTAGCTTTGGAAGCCCTAAAGAGTCTTGGTGTCATTCACACAGACCTGAAACCTGACAATGTTATGCTGGTCAACCACCAGGATCAGCCCTTCAAGGTGAAGCTAATTGACTTTGGTTTGGCTGTGAGAGCCTCTGAAGTAAAGGTTGGAATGGAGCTGCAAATTTTTGCATACCGAGCTCCAGAGGTCATGTTGGGACTTCCATTGTCTGAAGCCATGGATATGTGGTCACTGGGATGTGTCTTGGCGTTCCTCTTCTTTGGTACACCCCTCTTCCCTGGAAACACCACCTACGACACCATGAAAGTTGTCTGTGATGCACTGGGTCAGCCATCAGACTACCTGCTGAATGCTGGGATGAACACCAGGGAGTATTTCATCCGGGACCGGGGCTCAGGAAATCCAGGATGGAGACTGAAGTCACCGGAGGAGTACGAGGACACAACTGATGTGCAGCCAGAAGCTCCAGAGTGGTTTCTCAACCCTGCCACAAATTTGGAAACGGCAGTAAATACTCACTCAGCGGAAAGCAACAGGATGGATGACAAGCTGGGATTTTTAAACATGATGCATCGGTTGCTAGATATGGATGCTGAGAGGAGAATCACACCCAGGCAAGCTCTGTCACATAGTTTTATCGCAGCGATTCAACAGTAAGCGCTTCTGGAGCTTCAGTGACAGAGCTTCAGTGACAGAGCCTCAGTGATGGAGCTTCAGTGGGTTTTCTCCAGATGCTCCAGTTTCTCCCACAATTATTTTTATTTAAAAAAAATAATAATAATTGCAAGTAACAGACTTAAATCTTAATAAAGAAATCTGCTATGAACGTAAAGTGATTGTTCTGCTTTTGAATCCAACCTGAGTTAAGCACTTCATTTGTAGAGTTTTACCTTTGACTTGTTCCACATGTCTAGGGTGTGGAATAGGGTGTCCCAATCCGATATTGATTTCAGATATCAATCTGATATCAGCAAAAAATGAGTGTCGGATTATATTGGCCAGCCGATATCAGCAGTCCATTACAGACTATATATATATATATATATACATGTATATATATATATATACATGTGTATATACATATATACATGTATATATATGTATATATATATATATACATGTATATATATATATATATATATATATACATGTATATATATATATACATGTATATATGTATATATACATGTATATATATATATATATATACATGTATATGTGTGTGTGTGTGTGTGTGTGTATATATATACATGCATGTATGTGTGTGTGTGTGTAAAAAAAAAATATATATATATATATATATATATATATATATATATATATATATATATATATATATATATATATATATATATATATGTACACACACATACATGCATATATTGATGAAAATGTTGGGCTGAGGAAGCTACATTCCAAGACCCATGGGGTCTAAAGTAACCACTACTTTCTACATCAGACTTTGTGAACTAAAAAAGAGACTTAAAAATATGTTGAAGGATAAAAGGATTAACAGGTTCTGTGGAGTATGAGGAAGCCACCACTATATGCATGAGCCAGGGTCTGATAAATTCCAAAAGGGAAATAAATCTTACTAATTCTGACACCCACTCTTAATCAGTACATACATTTATGTTAATTAATATTTGTGTATACTTGTAAGCCTAAATGTTATGTAACCATGTGCTCAGGATGGCTTTTTACAATATTTAGTGCAAGTAAGATGGCCGCCGGTAACGGATCAAAGAAAAAGACATGCAAAGTTCACATAGTTATATATAATTTATAACATTTTGTATAAAGTATATGAAAACAGGTGTAAATATCTTATAGCTTTACTATCTGTAATTTTCATTATCCAGTTCCAAGTAAAACCCTAATAAAATAATAATAAAAAAAAAACATAATGTAAAAATATCACCACAGTATGTTGGATACACATAATAAGAAGTAAAATATGGAAAAAAGAACTTCATATATTACATTTTTCAAATCTTTACAACATTTCAAAAATGTGTGAAAATTCCTATTCCGAGATGTGCTTTCACCACGCAGACATGCCCGTGTGATGGAAATTTAGCAGAATGTGTCAGAAGCTGTTATGTATGAACTCATGCCTGATTGTATAAGTTGTTATGTGTGAACTCATGCTGATACAATCAAAGTATGCATTTCTGAAGACAACGGCACATTATGTCACTCTGCCCTGGACTGATAAGCCCAGGTCTTGGCGCTGCCAACTCATTCTGTGTTGAAGTCCTTGACAATGTGTCTGTGTCTCCTGATTACTGTGGCTGTTAAATACACCCTCTTCTATTACTCTGTATGGGCATTCACTCACAAAGCTCTGCGCTGTGTGTCTGAATTCTCATCTGTGTTCTGCAGACAGATATTAAAAGCAACTCTTTTGGGCAACTGAATCAGTGAAGTTACTCATTCCTTGTGTAATTAAAGAACACTGTGGAAATTAGACCATCCTGACAGAATATTTCCACAACAGTTTTGGTGTCAGAATTTTGGGATCGTTCGAGAGTCCGTCCGGACCCCCGGGTCATTGAGGGGCTGATTTTTTGACCTGGGTTGACGAACCCGTTCTCTCCTCACGAAAATCCGAGGATGAGGACCCGGCGTCCTGGGGCGTGTGACTGACTCTGCTACGATTTGCACAAGGACAACATTTGGTGAGATGGTTTACATTCCATTTATTATCATCTCTTCCTGATTCTGAGGTCCAGTATTGTTGCTCCTAAGAAAGAGGTAACTGTGGGACTAATTTATACAATTTACAATACAAACTAAATCACCTCTGTTTCTCTTAAGATAACTGTGGAATAGAATTGCGTCTATCTACAATAAGTGTTGAATACCGAGTCCAGGACTCGAAGACGGCAAAACAAGAACAGGTGTTTTTTTTTCTTTTTTTTTGTTCTTTTTATTATTTTGTTATTTCTGTGAGTTTTGCACGTAAGAGTGTGAGCTTTTGGCCTGAAGCCAAAGCAAGAACACATAAGGTGTGAGCTTTTTAGCAAGAACACTGTAAAAATTGAGTGTGAGCTTTAGCAAGAACACTGTAAAAATTGAGTGTGAGCTTTTTTAGCAAGAACACTGTAAAAATTGAGTGTGAGCTTTTTTAGCAAGAACACTGTAAAAATTGAGTGTGAGCTTTTTTAGCAAGAACACTGTAAAAATTGAGTGTGAGCTTTTTTAGCAAGAACACTGTAAAAATTGAGTGTGAGAATTTTAGCAAGAACACTGTAAAAATTGAGTGTGAGCTTTTTTAGCAAGAACACTGTTAAAATTGAGTGTGAGCTTTTTTAGCAAGAACACTGTTAAAATTGAGTGTGAGCTTTAGCAAGAACACGGGTTAAAAGTAATAGTTTTCTGGTCTGTAAGTCCAAACTAGAACGCAGGTTTCTGTCAGAGCCAGACCAGGGCAGGAGCTCAGATATAAGACGCTTTCGCAGTAAAAGATAAGAGCTCTATAAAAAAAAAAAAAAGGTAATATAGTAAAGTAAAATATAAAAATTAAAGTACAGAAGTACAAGTAAAACAACAAGTAAAAAAAAAACAAAAGGGGTTATGGGGAACAAACAACCAAGCGGGCCCACTGCTGAGGTACCAGCAGGGCCTATTGCGGAGGCCATGAAGAGAAAATATGGGGAAGATAGTGTGCAGTATCTTCAATGTTGACTGAACATTTAGCAGAAATCAGTTAAAGCCACAAGTTAAAGGGAACTTGAGAAGGGTAAAGTAAAGCTGCTTTGAGAACAAAAATGAATCAAATGTGTTTTTCTCAAAAGGTTAAAGGAGTCCGGAGTATCACAACGTTACCCTCATCTACCCAGACATCACAGGCGCCTGAAAAGCTCAAAAGGTAAGCACAAACCTTTTCAATAGAATTGTGCATATTGAGTATAACTAAAACGATGTCTGGTGTAGATGATGCTTAGTCTTAAGTGAGTCAATACATATCATATTAATGGTAAAAGAGAAATAAGAGAATAAGAGAAATGAGAAAGGGAGGCTGAAGTCCTCACCTAAGAATATCATGTGCAGAAAAGAGGGAAAAGAGAATAAAATACACGTGTTGGGTTTAAATTTTGTGGGCTGGGTCTTCAAGAGTTAAAAGAAAACTCTGAAGAGTGTGAGTGTTACTTTTGGGGTGGTTTTGGTGCATAATTTGAGGTGTATTAAAGCTGTTAGTGAGACTGGGTTAGGACCCCCAGTAGTCAGCTGCAGTATAGTCACCAGGACTTTCTGTAGAAGCTTGCTGACTAGGTCTCCTAACAGGGCATTGCGTCCATACACTTGAAATTGTGTGTGTGTGTGTGTGTAGTGTTTTATATGTACAACCGAAGTAAGTCCATAAATTATGGCAACTAAAGGAGCAGGCAAGTTCAAAATGTGTGAGAAGGAGTAGTTTTGTGTGTATTTAGGAGGAATGAATATGTTTATTGCTGGTCTTTGTCTGGATTTCTTTTGGTGCAGTGATGCACTGAATAGCTTCTCATGCAGAGAGTTAGATGAGTCAAATCAAGTCACTTTTACTTGTATAGCTCAATACCCCAAATTACAAATTATCCTCAGAGGGCTTTACCATCTGAACAGGGTGTGACATCCTCTGTCCTTTACAAACAACATTCACATCACCTGGTGAGGAGGAAGGCAGCAGTAATCATTTCTTACCTTGAGAAGAAGAGTTTCAAATAATTCATCAACAAATAAAGGTAATGCTTGGTACCTATTTGTTTGCATAAGTCTTCCAAATTACAGCTCATCATCTCGAGCTTCTTCCATTATTTCTGGAATTAACTCACTGCAGATTTCATAAAGCAAGTCAGGAGAGTGACAAATGATGTCTTAAAGTAGCCTATGCATGCTTATTGTGGAGTGTAATAAGTGTAAATGAATGAAATGAATGATTTGTTAGGGAAAACGCTGAATGATGGTTTCTGATTTGTGGGATGAGGGCACCACCAGGTGTTCAGTAGATTTTATTTACTGATGTGACTCCAACAATGTACCTGTTAAAACACCAGCATCCAATTTAAAATCAGTATCAGCTCAGTATTTCACCTGATGGAGGGCATTCTAGTCATAAGATAGATACATTTGATGAACAATGTATTTGTGAAAATTTGAAGTACTTATGGTGTACTGGTTAGCACTGTCGCCTCACAGCAAGAAGCTACTGGCTTCAAATCCTGGGCCCGGGGCCTTTCTGTGTGGAGTTTTGTTCTCTCTGTGTACAGGTCCTTGCAACATGGGGCTGTGCATTATCCTGCTGCAACATGAGGTGATGTTCTTGGATGTATGGCACAACAATGGGCCTCAGGATCTCGTCACCGTATCTCTGTGCATTCAAAATGCCATCAATAAAATGCACCTGTGTTCTTCGTCCATAACAGATGCCTGCCCATACCATAACCCCACCGCCACCATGGGCCACTCGATCCACAACACTGACATCAGAAAACCGCTAACCCACACCACGCCACACACGCTGTCTGCCATCTGCCCTGAACAGTGTAAACCAGGATTCATCCATGAAGAGAACACCTCTCCAACGTGCCAGACGCCATCGAATGTGAGCATTTGCCCACTTAAGTTGGTTACGACGACGAACTGGAGTCAGGTCGAGACCCCGATGAGGATGACGAGCATGCAGATGAGCTTCCCTGAGACGGTTTCTGACAGTTTGTGCAGAAATTCTTTGGTTATGCCAAATGTTTCAGCAGCTGTCCGAGTGGCTGGTCTCAGACGATCGTGGAGGTGAACATGCTGGATGTGGAGGTCCTGGGCTGGTGTGGTTACACGTGGTCTGCAGTTGTGAGGCTGGTTGGATGTACTGCCAAATTCTCTGAAACGCCTTTGGAGACGGCTTATGGTAGAGAAATGAACATTCAATACACAAGCAACAGCTCTGGTTGACATTCCTGCTGTCAGCATGCCAACTGGACACTCACTCAAATCTTGCGACATCTGTGGCATTATGCTGTGTGATAAAACTGCACCTTTCAGAGTGGCATTTTATTGTGGGCAGTCTAAGGCACACCTGTGCACTAATCATGGTGTCTAATCAGCATCTTGATATGGCACACCTGTGAGGTGGGATGGATTATCTCAGCAAAGGAGAAGTGCTCACTATCACAGATTTAGACTGGTTTGTGAACAATATTTGAGAGAAATGGTGATATTGTGTGTGTGGAAAACGTTTTAGATCTTTGAGTTCATCTCGTAAAAAATGGGAGCAAAAACAAAAGTGTTGCGTTTATATTTTTGTTCAGTGTATCAGTCAATTCATTAATTGGGCCAGAACTTGATACCATGACTGAACTGCCAGAACAGTGAGGGGCGCTAGCTGCACAACACTGCCATCTGCTGGTTGTTCAGTGGAGGTGTATTTGTATTCAAATTCAGTATTATTTATTATTTGTGAATCGTGGTGTGCGGTAGGAATGCCTCAAAATTACGTCATCGAGAGAAAAGCAAAAAGAGGTCCACAAATGCAAAAAAAGTGATCCACAAATGCAGATTCCACATACAAAGTCAAGCATATTTATTTTCAAATCTCAAAAATATATTTACAAATGCACATGTATTTATACAAATTTGTTTATTTATTTAAATGTCACGTTTTTATATTTGTATTTGGATATTTATAAATGTATGTATATTTATATATATCATCTTTTCATTCTATTAATCTTTTTGAGACAATTCTATCTCCATATCGCAAGGTGGGCACTGCAACACAAAGCCTACCATATGATGTGCTTTAAAACTTCGTCTTGGAGGCTGTTTTTTAGTGTTTTTCCATCTAAAGATCAAAGTGTTTAATCATCATTTTTCTGTCTTTATTTTGAAATGATTTCTGTGTGATGATGGTAACTTGTTTATTCTTTCCTCTTAGACTGGAGCCAGAAGGGAGACCTGTCCAATTATGTGAGCCCCTAAAGAGCCCCGATGAAACACTCCAACTCTAGTAGTTCTTAGTTAATAGTTCATAGACTGTACAGTCAGTTTTTTTGTCAGAAAATTGAAAACAAACAGAAAACATCTAATTCAACAAGCCATTGGGATTTGCAGGGAAGCTGTTGGTCATTAAAAAGTCATTTACATTTACTTTTGCTTAGTCAAGGCTTTAAAATGTCTGGAACTGTCAGAAGATTGTATTAAAAACCATCTGAGGAAGAATGAATGGATGTGTTGATGTTATAGTCAGTGATTCGTTTTATTTTTAATGTATATTTTATTGTACAACCAGGACCTTGTCGACAATAACCGTAGAAGAAGAAAGTGCAGACCTGTGGTGCTGAGTCAGCGTCCGTGAGAGTGATGCTCCAGGCTAAACGTGGGTAAATTTAAAGTGAATTTGAAGTGGGTGATGTGATGTGAACTTTGTTGGAAATCTTTCACACTGGGGACAATAGTTGGCGGCCATAAACTGTCTAGGTGTACTGGCTATGCCATGCTATGCTATGCTAGGCTAGGCTAGGCTATGCTAGCGTTCATAGGAGCACTGTGTCCCTGGAGCCGTTCGTTACTGAGGTGGACCAAGCTAGCAGCAGCAGCCCCCTGACAACCAGCCTCCAGACACAGCTATCAACCGTTATTCACCTCCTTCTCCCAGGCAGCCACCTTGAAGACCGATGTGCTTTGCAGACAGTAAGTAACCGTAAATTGAAGATGATTTTATGACGTCAGTAATGTGCAGTAAACCGTGCCAATAAAGCTAATTCGAATATCAGTGTCATGATGACACCATGGAAATCTAATCTGCCTTTGATGCGTGGGGTCTGACTTTAATGTGAGTGTGGTCTCGCTTCTGACCTTCATATCTGGTTAACCAGCCTTCAAGGGAGCACACAATCAGCAAGCAACCAAATATTGCTGTAGTCTAGCTTAGCCTTAAAATCTTCAAAACTTTTTAAAACAGTTTGAAGTGTTTGTCTGCTCAGGAAAAATGTCTCCAAACAACAATAGATTAATGCCTGAGTTGCAAAAGCACAATGTTCTCTGCAGCAAGACTGACCGATACCTTGTATTGGAAGTAGTTGGCCAAGGATCTTACGGCATAGTTGCCAAGTGTATCAGCTTGAGAACAGCCAAGTCTGCAGCTGTAAAGATCCACTTTGGAGAGCACATCACAGAAGTGGAAATGCTTCAGGAAATCATGGAGCTTGACCCAGAGAACACAAACCTGGTCAAATTCATAGAGAGTTTCACGTGCGAAGACATGTTTTGCATCGCCTTCGAGATGCTGGACAGGAGTCTTTGGGAGTTTATGGGGGAGACACGGACACCACTGTCTCTAAATGAAATCCGCCCGATCACACATCAGCTGCTTGTAGCTTTGGAAGCCCTAAAGAGTCGTGGCATCGTTCACACAAACCTGAAACCTGACAGTGTCATGCTGGTCAACCACCAGGATCAGCCCTTCAAGCTAAACCTAACTGACTTCGGTTTGGCTGTGAAAGCCTCTGAAGCAAAGGTTGGAATGGAGCTGCAACCTCTTTCATACAGAGCTCCAGAGGTCATGTTGGGTCTTCCCTTATCTGAAGCAATGGATATGTGGTCACTGGGATGTGTCTTGGCGTTCCTGTTCTTTGGTACAACCCTCTTCCCTGGAAACACCACCTACGGCACATTGAAAGCTGTTTGTGATGTGTTGGGTCAGCCAGCAGACCACCTGCTGGATGCTGGGATGAACACCAGGGACTATTTCATCCAGGAGCAGGGCTCAGGAAATCCAGGATGGAGACTGAAGACACCGGAGGAGTATGAGGACACAACCGGTATCCAGCCACAAACTCCAGAGTGGTTTGTCAACCCTGTCAGAAGTTTGGAAGAGGCAATAGAGTATGTCTCAGAAGAAGGCGGCAATGCTGAAGTCAAAGACAGGATGGTGTTCATAGACCTCCTTAAGCGGTTACTTCATCAGGATGCTAACAAAGGATCACGCCCAGGCAAGCCCTGAAACACAAGTTTATCACAATGACTCACCTGGAAAATGACTTGGACACCAGCTCTTATGCAGAAGCTGCCTGGGAGCTGATGGCTGTGAGTCCTCTGTGTGATTCAGATGACTCAAGTGATGGAGACTCAAGTACTGATGACATAATTTGCAACAAGTCCACAGAGTACCATGTAGTTGACATCCTTGGAGAGGGAGGTTTTGGTCAAGTTTTCATGTGTGTCGACACAAAATCGTCAGAGAAGGTGGCCATCAAGATCATCATGGACATTGAAGATTACATCGCAGAAGTGAAGATGCTTCAAGAAATCAAGACACTGAACCCAGACAAAGCCAACGTGGTCAAATTCATAGACAATTTCATGCACCAAGACAAGTTTTGTGTCGCCTTTGAGATGCTGGACAGGAGCCTTTTGGACTTTGTGAAGAAGACACGGACACCACTGTCTCTGAATGAAATCAGCACAGTCACACGTCAGCTGCTTGTAGCTTTGGAAGCCCTAAAGAGTCTTGGTGTCATTCACACAGACCTGAAACCTGACAATGTTATGCTGGTCAACCACCAGGATCAGCCCTTCAAGGTGAAGCTAATTGACTTTGGTTTGGCTGTGAGAGCCTCTGAAGTAAAGGTTGGAATGGAGCTGCAAATTTTTGCATACCGAGCTCCAGAGGTCATGTTGGGACTTCCATTGTCTGAAGCCATGGATATGTGGTCACTGGGATGTGTCTTGGCGTTCCTCTTCTTTGGTACACCCCTCTTCCCTGGAAACACCACCTACGACACCATGAAAGTTGTCTGTGATGCACTGGGTCAGCCATCAGACTACCTGCTGAATGCTGGGATGAACACCAAGGAGTATTTCATCCGGGACCGGGGCTCAGGAAATCCAGGATGGAGACTGAAGTCACCGGAGGAGTACGAGGACACAACTGATGTGCAGCCAGAAGCTCCAGAGTGGTTTCTCAACCCTGCCACAAATTTGGAAACGGCAGTAAATACTCACTCAGCGGAAAGCAACAGGATGGATGACAAGCTGGGATTTTTAAACATGATGCATCGGTTGCTAGATATGGATGCTGAGAGGAGAATCACACCCAGGCAAGCTCTGTCACATAGTTTTATCGCAGCGATTCAACAGTAAGCGCTTCTGGAGCTTCAGTGACAGAGCTTCAGTGACAGAGCCTCAGTGATGGAGCTTCAGTGGGTTTTCTCCAGATGCTCCAGTTTCTCCCACAATTATTTTTATTTAAAAAAAATAATAATAATTGCAAGTAACAGACTTAAATCTTAATAAAGAAATCTGCTATGAACGTAAAGTGATTGTTCTGCTTTTGAATCCAACCTGAGTTAAGCACTTCATTTGTAGAGTTTTACCTTTGACTTGTTCCACATGTCTAGGGTGTGGAATAGGGGTGTCCCAATCCGATATTGATTTCAGATATCAATCTGATATCAGCAAAAAAATGAGTGTCGGATTATATTGGCCAGCCGATATCAGCAGTCCATTACAGACTATATATATATATATACATGTATATATATATATATATACATGTGTATATACATATATATATATATATATATATATATATATATATATATATATATATATATATATATATATATATATGTATATACACATGTATATATATGTATATATACATGTATATATACATGTATATATACATGTATATATACATATATATACATGTATATATATATATATACATGTATATGTGTGTGTGTGTGTATATATATATATACATGCATGTATGTGTGTGTGTGTGTGTAAAAATATATATATATATATATATATATATATATATATATATATATATATATATATATGTACACACACATACATGCATATATTGATGAAAATGTTGGGCTGAGGAAGCTACATTCCAAGACCCATGGGGTCTAAAGTAACCACTACTTTCTACATCAGACTTTGTGAACTAAAAAAGAGAATTAAAAAATATGTTGAAGGATAAAAGGATTAACAGGTTCTGTGGAGTATGAGGAAGCCACCACTATATGCATGAGCCAGGGTCTGATAAATTCCAAAAGGGAAATAAATCTTACTAATTCTGACACCCACTCTTAATCAGTACATACATTTATGTTAATTAATATTTGTGTATACTTGTAAGCCTAAATGTTATGTAACCATGTGCTCAGGATGGCTTTTTACAATATTTAGTGCAAGTAAGATGGCCTTGATAACGGATCAAAGAAAAAGACATGCAAAGTTCACATAGTTATATATAATTTATAACATTTTGTATAAAGTATATGAAAACAGGTGTAAATATCTTATAGCTTTACTATCTGTAATTTTCATTATCCAGTTCCAAGTAAAACCCTAATAAAATAATAATAAAAAAAAACAAAACATATTGTAAAAATATCACCACAGTATGTTGGATACACATAATAAGAAGTAAAATATGGAAAAAGAACTTCATATATTACATTTTCAAATCTTTACAACATTTCAAAAATGTGTGAAAATTCCTATTCGAGATGTGCTTTCACCATGCAGACATGCCCGTGTGATGGAAATTTAGCAGAATGTGTCAGAAGCTGTTATGTATGAACTCATGCCTGATTGTATAAGTTGTTATGTGTGAACTCATGCTGATACAATCAAAGTATGCATTTCTGAAGACAACGGCACATTATGTCACTCTGCCCTGGACTGATAAGCCCAGGTCTTGGCGCTGCCAACTCATTCTGTGTTGAAGTCCTTGACAATGTGTCTGTGTCTCCTGATTACTGTGGCTGTTAAATACACCCTCTTCTATTACTCTGTATGGGCATTCACTCACAAAGCTCTGCGCTGTGTGTCTGAATTCTCATCTGTGTTCTGCAGACAGATATTAAAAGCAACTCTTTTGGGCAACTGAATCAGTGAAGTTACTCATTCCTTGTGTAATTAAAGAACACTGTGGAAATTAGACCATCCTGACAGAATATTTCCACAACAGTTTTGGTGTCAGAATTTTGGGATCGTTCGAGAGTCCGTCCGGACCCCCGGGTCATTGAGGGGCTGATTTTTTGACCTGGGTTGACGAACCCGTTCTCTCCTCACGAAAATCCGAGGATGAGGACCCGGCGTCCTGGGGCGTGTGACTGACTCTGCTACGATTTGCACAAGGACAACATTTGGTGAGATGGTTTACATTCCATTTATTATCATCTCTTCCTGATTCTGAGGTCCAGTATTGTTGCTCCTAAGAAAGAGGTAACTGTGGGACTAATTTATACAATTTACAATACAAACTAAATCACCTCTGTTTCTCTTAAGATAACTGTGGAATAGAATTGCGTCTATCTACAATAAGTGTTGAATACCGAGTCCAGGACTCGAAGACGGCAAAACAAGAACAGGTGTTTTTTTTCTTTTTTTTTGTTCTTTTTATTATTTTGTTATTTCTGTGAGTTTTGCACGTAAGAGTGTGAGCTTTTGGCCTGAAGCCAAAGCAAGAACACATAAGGTGTGAGCTTTTTAGCAAGAACACTGTAAAAATTGAGTGTGAGCTTTTTTTAGCAAGAACACTGTTAAAATTGAGTGTGAGCTTTAGGAAGAACACTGTTAAAATTGAGTGTGAGCTTTAGCAAGAACACTGTAAAAATTGAGTGTGAGCTTTAGCAAGAACACGGGTTAAAAGTAATAGTTTTCTGGTCTGTAAGTCCAAACTAGAACGCAGGTTTCTGTCAGAGCCAGACCAGGGCAGGAGCTCAGATATAAGACGCTATAGCAGTAAAAGATAAGAGCTCTATAAAAAAAAAAAAAAAAGGTAATATAGTAAAGTAAAATATAAAAATTAAAGTACAGAAGTACAAGTAAAACAACAAGTAAAAAAAAAACAAAAGGGGTTATGGGGAACAAACAACCAAGCGGGCCTACTGCTGAGGTACCAGCAGGGCCTATTGCGGAGGCCATGAAGAGAAAATATGGGGAAGATAGTGTGCAGTATCTTCAATGTTGACTGAACATTTAGCAGAAATCAGTTAAAGCCACAAGTTAAAGGGAACTTGAGAAGGGTAAAGTAAAGCTGCTTTGAGAACAAAAATGAATCAAATGTGTTTTTCTCAAAAGGTTAAAGGAGTCCGGAGTATCACAACATTACCCTCATCTACCCAGACATCACAGGCGCCTGAAAAGCTCAAAAGGTAAGCACAAACCTTTTCAATAGAATTGTGCATATTGAGTATAACTAAAACGATGTCTGGTGTAGATGATGCTTAGTCTAAAGTGAGTCAATACATATCATATTAATGGTAAAAGAGAAATAAGAGAATAAGAGAAATGAGAAAGGGGAGGTTGAAGTCCTCACCTAAGAATATCATGCGCAGAAAAGAGTGTGAGTGTTACTTTTGGGGTGGTTTTGGTGCATAATTTGAGGTGTATTAAAGCTGTTAGTGAGACTGGGTTAGGACCCCCAGTAGTCAGCTGCAGTATAGTCACCAGGACTTTCTGTAGAAGCTTGCTGACTAGGTCTCCTAACAGGGCATTGCGTCCATACACTTGAAATTGTGTGTGTGTGTGTATAGTGTTTTATATGTACAACCAAAGTAAGTCCATAAATTATGGCAACTAAAGGAGCAGGCAAGTTCAAAATGTGTGAGAAGGAGTAGTTTTGTGTGTATTTAGGAGGAATGAATATGTTTATTGCTGGTCTTTGTCTGGATTTCTTTTGGTGCAGTGATGCACTGAATAGCTTCTCATGCAGAGAGTTAGATGAGTCAAATCAAGTCACTTTTACTTGTATAGCTCAATACCCCAAATTACAAATTATCCTCAGAGGGCTTTACCATCTGAACAGGGTGTGACATCCTCTGTCCTTTACAAACAACATTCACATCACCTGGTGAGGAGGAAGGCAGCAGTAATCATTTCTTACCTTGAGAAGAAGAGTTTCAAATAATTCATCAACAAATAAAGGTAATGCTTGGTACCTATTTGTTTGCATAAGTCTTCCAAATTACAGCTCATCATCTCGAGCTTCTTCCATTATTTCTGGAATTAACTCACTGCAGATTTCATAAAGCAAGTCAGGAGAGTGACAAATGATGTCTTAAAGTAGCCTATGCATGCTTATTGTGGAGTGTAATAAGTGTAAATGAATGAAATGAATGATTTGTTAGGGAAAACGCTGAATGATGGTTTCTGATTTGTGGGATGAGGGCACCACCAGGTGTTCAGTAGATTTTATTTACTGATGTGACTCCAACAATGTACCTGTTAAAACACCAGCATCCAATTTAAAATCAGTATCAACTCAGTATTTCACCTGATGGAGGGCATTCTAGTCATAAGATAGATACATTTGATGAACAGTGTATTTGTGAAAATTTGAAGTACTTATGGTGTACTGGTTAGCACTGTCGCCTCACAGCAAGAAGCTACTGGCTTCAAATCCTGGGCCCGGGGCCTTTCTGTGTGGAGTTTTGTTCTCTCTGTGTACAGGTCCTTGCAACATGGGGCCGTGCATTATCCTGCTGCAACATGAGGTGATGTTCTTGGATGTATGGCACAACAATGGGCCTCAGGATCTCGTCACCGTATCTCTGTGCATTCAAAATGCCATCAATAAAATGCACCTGTGTTCTTCGTCCATAACAGATGCCTGCCCATACCATAACCCCACCGCCACCATGGGCCACTCGATCCACAACACTGACATCAGAAAACCGCTCACCCACACCACGCCACACACGCTGTCTGCCATCTGCCCTGAACAGTGTAAACCAGGATTCATCCATGAAGAGAACACCTCTCCAACGTGCCAGACGCCATCGAATGTGAGCATTTGCCCACTTAAGTCGGTTACGACGACAAACTGGAGTCAGGTCGAGACCCCGATGAGGATGACGAGCATGCAGATGAGCTTCCCTGAGACGGTTTCTGACAGTTTGTGCAGAAATTCTTCGGTTATGCCAAATGTTTCAGCAGCTGTCCGAGTGGCTGGTCTCAGACGATCGTGGAGGTGAACATGCTGGATGTGGAGGTCCTGGGCTGGTGTGGTTACACGTGGTCTGCAATTGTGAGGCTGGTTGGATGTACTGCCAAATTCTCTGAAACGCCTTTGGAGACGGCTTATGGTAGAGAAATGAACATTCAATACACAAGCAACAGCTCTGTGGCATTATGCTGTGTGATAAAACTGCACCTTTCAGAGTGGCATTTTATTGTGGGCAGTCTAAGGCACACCTGTGCACTAATCATGGTGTCTAATCAGCATCTTGATATGGCACACCTGTGAGGTGGGATGGATTATCTCAGCAAAGGAGAAGTGCTCACTATCACAGATTTAGACTGGTTTGTGAACAATATTTGAGAGAAATGGTGATATTGTGTATGTGGAAAACGTTTTAGATCTTTGAGTTCATCTTGTAAAAAATGGGAGCAAAAACAAAAGTGTTGCGTTTATATTTTTGTTCAGTGTATCAGTCAATTCATTAATTGGGCCAGAACTTGATACCATGACTGAACTGCCAGAACAGTGAGGGGCGCTAGCTGCACAACACTGCCATCTGCTGGTTGTTCAGTGGAGGGTGTATTTGTATTCAAATTCAGTATTATTTATTATTTGCGAATCGTGGTGTGCGGTAGGAATGCCTCAAAATTACGTCATCGAGAGAAAAGCAAAAAGAGGTCCACAAATGCAAAAAAAGTGATCCACAAATGCAGATTCCACATACAAAGTCAAGCATATTTATTTTCAAATCTCAAAAATATACAGTCATGGAAAAAATTATTAGACCACCCTTGTTTTCTTCAATTTCTTGTTAATTTTAATGCCTGGCTCAACTAAAGGTACATTTGTTTGGACAATTATAATGATAACAACAAAAATAGCTCATGAGAGTTTAATTTAAGAACTAAGGATTATTCATTTTCCATGGTTTTCTTGATAATAACCAAAATTACTTAAATTCTTACATCAATAGCTATGGCATTGTACCGCCAAAAACACTACTTTTAAGCATTCCATGTTTTCTTTTCTGTTTGCTTTAAACACATGATACACACAAGAGTTAATACTTGATTGCATAACCATTGTTTTTGATGACTGCAGCCATGCGTCTTGGCATGCTCTCCACCAGCTTCTGACATTGTTCTGCTGTCACAGCAGCCCATTCCTGTTGGACAAATTCAAACAAATTTTCTTTGTTTTTGGGCTTGTGGTTCTCCATTTTGAGTTTGATGATTTTCCACAGGTTTTCAATTGGATTAAGATCTGGTGATTGAGCAGGCCAAGGCATGGTGCGAATGTTGTGGTTCTCCATCCAGGCTTTAACTGACCTTGCCGTGTGGCAAGGGGCATTGTCTTGTTGGAAAATCCAGTCATTCGAGGCAGGAAAGAGTTTTCCAGCTGATGGAAGAAGACTGTTTTCAAGGGTAGTCCTGTACTTGACCTGGTTCATTCGGCCTTCACACAATTGCATTTGCCCTGTTCCACTCAGACTGAAACAACCCCAGATCATGACTGATCCACCCCCATGTTTTACTGTAGGGGCAAGACAGTCTGGGTTGTAAGCTTCTCCAGGCTTCCTCCTAACCAGTAAGTTGGCTGGAGTGGGCATCAATTCAAAATTGGATTCATCACTGAAGAGAACCTTAGCCCAATCATCAACAGTCCAATCCTTGTGGTCTCGAGCAAAGAGTAACCGGGCCTTCCTCTGCCTTTCATTGATGAAGGGCTTCTTGCGTGCTCTGTGTGACTTCAAACCAGCTTCAACAAGTCGGTTTCGAACTGTCCTTGCCGAGCAAGTCACATTTCTCGACAGTGCCCACTCATTTTTAAGGTCCCTGGAGGTCTGACGACGATTCCTGACACAGGAGCGGATGAGTGCACGGTCATCTCGTGGGGTAGAAAGACGTTTCCTGCCACGGCCAGGTAGCAATTTGGTAGTGCCATGTTCATGCTTGTTTTTTTTTGTTGGAATGAGCGGCTGTCTTGGAGATCTTCAGTTTTTCGCTACCTGTCTCTCACTCATGCCAATTTCCAGCAGTGCCAAGATGGCTGCCTTTGTTGCTTCACATAATTCTTTTGTTTTAGGCATTATGTGAGAGCTGACAACTTCTGAGTTGTGCTACGGCTTGAATGTAAGCAGGAAACCACTCTAGGCCTTTGCATGTGCAGTGCTGCTTGTGACATGAAATGGCCTCTTATATACCCTGGGAATCAATTAAGCTTAAGAATGTCAAATAGGACATAAAGTATTATGTGACCAGCTGCATTTTTTGTTGTGTTCATTGTATTATACGTTTAGTGGTACCAGATATTAGAATGAACAAGAAATTGAAGAAAACAAGGGTGGTCTAATAATTTTTTCCATGACTGTATATATATATATATGGCTTGGCTGATCGAACTTTTTGTGTCAGCTTTGGTGACTCTGTGTCCTCCTCTGCTTGTCTCTCATGTGGGGTCCCACAGGGCTCAGTTTTAGGGCCTCTTCTCTTCTCTCTCTACTTGCTTCCACTTGGTTCCATACTGAGGAAGCATGGTATTTCCATCCACTGTTATGCGGATGACAGTCAGATTTATGTACCTCTCAAAAAGAAAGATTCCTATTCTGTCAAACCTCTACTCAGATGTCTTAAAGACATAAAGGCCTGGATGGCTTTAAACTTTTTAAATTTGAATGAGAAAAAGACAGAGGTGATGGTTTTTGGTGGCACCACTGGACCCCCCCTGTAGATTTGGGTTCCTTGGCCCAGTTCATTAAGTCAGCCGTCACAAATCTTGGGTTTAAATTGGATGCTAATCTCAAGCTCGATTGTCAAATCAGTTCGGTTGTTAAGTCGAGCTTCTTCCAGTTGAGGCAACTTGCCAAAATTAAACCAATTCTTTCAAGACAGCACTTTGAAACAGTAATCCACGCCTTTGTGACGACTAGGCTGGATTACTGTAATGCACTTTATGTGGGAGTTAGTGGGTCCTCTATCGCTCGTCTTCAGATGGTGCTAAATGCTGCGGCACGTCTTTTAACTGGCACATGTAAGCACGAGCACATTTCCCCCATTTTAGCCTCACTTCACTGGTTGCCCATACATTTTAGGATCAGCTTTAAAAGTCTTTTTACTTTTACTTTTAAATCCCTAAATGGTCTCGCCCCACCCTACCTCTCCAAACTGCTGCAGCCTTTGTTCTTGTTTTATGTTCTTTTAATCTGTCTTGTATTTTACTTCTGTACAGCACTTTGGCCCATGGTGGTTGTTTTAAAGTGCTTTACAAATAAAGTTGGTATGGTATGGTACATATATATATATATATATATATATATATATACAGTATATACACATTTGGCTCAAAATGTTACTTACTGGTAAACAGTGCCAGTGACTCCTCAGATGAAGGAAACATGAGCTGAGAGTTCAGACCATCAGTGCTGCTCCTCTTCAGGATGTAATGACAGCACAGACCTGTCAATCACACTGTAGCCATGCTCCACAGCTCTATGTGTTTTTTTCAGCATAATATTTACCATAATTAAGTAAATGGACATCCTGTTGTATTATAACAGTTTTTAAACTAATAATTCAGAGCATAAACTTGTATTTATCGTATTTACAGAAGTAATACAGAAGGAGAGTAAAACGGTCATTTTCTTCAATACAAATGGCCCTCTTTTTTTAAAACCACCAGTATCGCCCCCCGCTGGAGAGAATGAAGGTTAAGTTACTTTCGTATGGGCTTAACTGAACAGACCCCAGTGTTGCCCACTGATTGTTGACCCTGCTCTGACAGATTGTCCCTGTCTTTTTTTCCTCCTTCCTTCTTTCACATAATGGTATGAGACAAATCTGTCCTCGCAAGTGACTGGCCGCTTGGTGTGCCAATTAAAATAAAGTCTCCTCCCTTCTAAAGATTCAGCGCTCCCCAGCAGGAGTCAGCTCTTTTTGTTTGTTTCAAAGAATCATCTCGTTCACTAATGACACATCACTACCGTGCAGTGCAACGGCTCATTTAGCCAGTTTAACATATAAACGAGTGATAGCAAAATATTTTACTTTTGCGTGTGCCGTGTGTGTGTTTGTAAAGCAGAGCAGATGTTTAGTAATGGTGATCACCCCCCCAGTAAGTTTGATGGCTTGCTGCGTATGCCGGTGAACTCCGTGTGTAACAGTGAATCAAAGAACTAATGTGGTGCATAACCATGGTAACGATGCTTCTCGTCCGCCGCCAGTGTCACAACGATCCAGAGCCTGATTCTGGTCGGTGATCAGCGAAGCTTTCTGTCCGCTGCTTGACATGACTGCTGCGCTACTGCCAGGGGAGCGGGCGAGCTGCGGCCATGTGAGAGTCTCATTCAGTCACGTGTTCACCAAAATCAGCGGTGAAAGGAGCAGAAAAATCCCCCCTCTGTCCTGGGCCCTTTAGAGTCCATGGGCTCCAGGGCAACTGCCCGATTGCCCATATGGTTAATTTAATTTTTATTTAACCTTTATTTTACTAGGTAAAAATGTTTGAAAACGAGTCCTCATTTACAAACATGACCTGGTCAAGAGGCACCAGCAGGAACACAGACATATAGACAATAGACATGTAAACATAACATAAAACAACATCAAATACGTAAACAAGTAAAAAGCAAGGAAATCTCACAAATGAATGTAAAAGAAAAGTGTACATGAGGTGCAGAAAAGTGTGTGCATGTGTACATACGCATGTAAGTGAAGACCAAAGTGATCAAAAGGAGCAACTGTCAACAACAATCTGCTGGATTTTGAGCTTGTTTGAGGGTGTTTTGCAAAGTGTTCCAGTCATTAGCTGCTGCTAAGGGAAAGGAATCATGGTCAAAAGTAGTAGAGGTATTGGGACGATGAGCTTGATGTATTCGCTAGACCTAGTGCGATATGAACTATGGACGAAGTTAAGAAGAGAAGATAGATAATGAGGCATCTTGCCCAGAATTATCTTGTCAACAAAATGAAACCACTGGTGAAGCCGCTGGGTATGAAGGGAGGGCCACCTCACCAATTTATAGAGATTGCAGTGGTGAGTGTGGAAGGGTGCGTTAGTGGCAAAGGGGATGGCTGAGTGATAAACAGTGTCCAATTTTTTGAGAGAAGTGCTTGAGGCCATTTTATAGATGATATTGCCGTAATCCAGAATCGGGAGTATTGTCATCTTCTCGAGGGTGTGTTTGGCAGCATGAGTGAAGGAGGCTTTGTTGTGGAAAAGGAAAGCTAGTCTGGCTTTGATTTTGGTCTGAAGATTATCAGTGTGTGTGGTGAAAGGCAGAGATGAATCCAACCAGAAGCCTAGATATTTATAGGATTTGACATACTCCACAGGTGACCCATCTGCACAGCTAATCTTGGGGGGCATGGATGCAACATTCCTCCTATCAAATGCATTACTGATATTACTGGCTGAGGTGGAGGTTGTGAAAGGACTGCTCAACAGAACTGAGGCTGAGCTGAAGAGTCGATAATGCAGAGTGGAGAGAAGGACCAATCGAGTATAAGATGGTATAATCGGCGTACAAATGGTCTGACAGGATGTTTTCCGTCTTCACCTGCTGGACACGGTTCGAAAGGTAACTGGCAAATCAGCCACAGCAGGTAGAGGATAGATGAATGAGTTGAAGGCCTTAGCAAGGTCAATAAATACAGCCATGATCTGCTTTCTATCTAATGCTGTAATAATATCATCCAGGACCTTCATAGTGGCTGTCACACACCCATGTCTTACCCGAAAACCTGTTTAAAAACTTACTAAAAAAAAGACTTCTCCAGGACCTTGGCTAAGCATTGTAAAATGGAAATGGGTCGGTAGAAGTTGGGGTCGGAGTCAGAGCCACCTTTGAAGAGGGGAAAGATCATAGCCGATTTCCAGTCAGGAGGAAAGACAGAGAGCTGTAGAGACAGATTAAAAATTCTTGTGATGGGAGCAGTAATTATGTGAGCAGCTGCTTTTAGGAACATGGGTTCAAGCCCGTCAATGCCAGCAGATTTGTTTGCATCCAGCCTGGTGAGTTCATCCTGTACTTCCAAGATGGAGAGAGATTTGAAGGAAAAAACAGTTTTGCTGGATGAACAAAGTCGAGTATCAGAAGGGGCTGCATCGGGGTCAGAGGTAGAGTATGTTCTGGTTACATAAAGTGATGGTTGAGGAGTAAAGCCATGCGAGACTTATCAGTGATTACAATGTTGTTGAATACCATAGAGGTTGGTAAGTGGGGTGAAGAAAGTTTATTTTCCATGGATTTGACTGTTTTCCAGAACTTCCTAGAATCAGATCCACAGGTGGAAAATTTCTCCTTGAAGTGGGAGATTTTAGCCTTCCTGATCACCTGTGTGTCTTTATTTCTGCATTGCCTGAAGGCAAGCCAGGGACTGAGAAGAACAAGCTTTCCTCCAAAGGGCAGTTTTGAGATAGATAAGTTCTGCCAAGTCATGGGAAAACCAGGTGCTATAGTGATTCTTGGTCCTAAATCTTTTCAGAGGACCATGTTTGTTCATGCTTGAGCTAAACGTGCACTTGAAATAAGACCAGGCATCATCTAAGGAGGGGAAAGAATTATTTCTGTTCCAAGTTAGTGCTACGACATCTTCAAGAAAGGCCTGCATGTCAAAGTTCTTCAAAGAGCTCTTGGTCACAATCACTGAAGCTCGTTTAATTAAGCAGCCAGAACATATACATGCAATGACACTATGATCGCTCATTTGGCTAAAGACTCCAGATTGATAGTTAGATGGAGTGTTAGTAAGAATGAGGTCAATTGATGTGGAGAATGAGGGAGATTTGTGATTGGGTCTGGTAGACTCAGCTATAATATGGGAGAGGTTTAAAGCATCAAATTGTTGCAATACTATGCCCGGTGGACTGATCATATCCCAATTAAAGTCACCCAGCAGAACAATTTCAGAGGAGACGTAAGGTATCATGAGTTCACCAAGGGCAGTTAATGTGGAGGCTGGGGCAGAGGGTGTTCTATAGGAGACAGCAACAGTGAGAGAAAAACTTGATGAGAGTTTAAATTTTAACACCAGTAACTCACATTGCTTTGGGACTGACCTGGAAAGAGCAACAGTACAGTGCAGATGATCTTTAACATACATAGCTAAACCACCTCCTCTGCAGGCTCTGTCCTGTCAAAACACATTGTAGCCTGGTATCAGAATATCAAGATCAGTGTTTCTATTCTTGAGCCAAGATTCAGATAGAGCTAGGACATCAGGATTAGCAGTATGCACCAAAGTTTTTAAGTTATCAAAGTGCTTAGTGTTGGTAGACTACAGATGTTTACATGTAAAAAGCCTAAACATTTACGATCACAGAAATCATTAAATGACAACTGAGAAGTGGTGGGGTTATCTAAAGCAGGACCGGGATTTGGGTGAACATTACCAGAAATAATTAACATGAGAATGATTAAGATGCACCTGAGAACTATACAAAGACAATACTGTTGATTATATTTCACAGAGGATGAGAAAGAGTAAGGATAACAGTCAAACAGCTGCTACAGCAACATAAGTGAATGAAACGGAACATGATGAATTGTGTGAATAGGAAGAAGACCAACAGTTTTGGTGATCCAGAAAGAAGAGACATCTCTGAGGGGAAGATTAAAGTCCAATGTGCTGCCTCCATGGGAAAACGAAAGAAGAAGGCCAGGCCGGCTGGACCTAGCAGAGATCCAGACTGTAGCAGGTGGAAGGCCGGGCCAGGCTTAAGTTAGCAGAGGTCCAGGCAGGAGCAGGTGGAAGGCCAGGCCAGGCTAAAGTTAACAGAAGTCCAGGCAGGAGTAGGTGGAAAGCCAGGCCAGGCAAAAGCAAGCAGAGGTCCAGGCTGGAGCAGGTGACCAAGCCATATGTTCAGGCTGCAGCAGGTGTAGGGCCAGACAGAGGTTAGCAGAGGTTGAGTTTAAAGCAGGTGGAAGGCCAGGCTGAGGTTTGCAGAGGTCCAGGTTGTAGTAGGTGGAGAGCCAAGCGAAGCTAGCAGAGGACGAGTTAATCCGGCCCAGAATAAAAGCAATATAGACATTGTGTCATTTAATAATAAACAGTTACTGTTTTGTTGAATATGGAAGCGCACTGCGTTCACTAGGAAAAAAATGTTCCAGTTTTCACAAGATTATTTATCTTGTCATAAATAGAGAAAAGATCTCATAATTATGAGAAAAAGAGCTAATAATTACAAGAAAAAGATCTCATAATTACGAGAAAAGATCTCATAATTACAAGAAAAGTTATCTCGTAAATATGAAATAAAATGAATGCGTAAAAACAAGAAAAAATCTTGATGCCACAGTCCCTGATTTACTCAGTTGAACCACTGCATGGCCACAGGCAGGTAAATTAACAGTTTATTCAGCCTATATTATTAGATTTCATTATATTATTCCACCCCACATAACTATCCTGATATAAAAGCACAATGATGCTTGCAGACATTTCATTTGTATTAGATATGTAGTTATGGATAGTGGTGGCAGATATGCCTAACATCAGCAGCAATCATGGTGTTGTTTAGCTGTATCGTAGATTATATTGGAGAATGACGGAGCATGGCCAAATCTTTATGTGCTGGGGTTTGTTCTTCTGTTGGGAAACTGCAGCAGTAAAGATAGATGATTTATCGTAAACGCCAAATGCTGGTCTGTGGAACTTTCTACGGTCATGAAGTGTTCCTGAAGAAACATCCTCAACATGCAACAAGATAAGGTAACGCCAACTCCCCAAGCACAAGTTCACATGTAAATATTTATTCTTGGTACATTCATCACAGCAACTGGGACATCATAAGTCTCAGTGTACAGCAAGCATCCCCTGTGCATTTCCTCTTAACGTAAAGCAGGTTGTAAAATAACAAAAGGTCATACATTAAAATAAACTGCATACCAAAGTAAACAATAACGTATACATATAGATGAGAAGAACGTTCCCAAAGAGATGTATAAACTATCCACACTGAGAACAAGAGAAAACTCCAGCTATAAACTATAATAGCTCTGGACTGAGAGACAAATCACATGCCTCTTAACTGAATCTGGGAAACATGGCCATTGTCAGTAAAACATACTCAAACTATCAAGATTAACATTTCAGATTGTGTAGTTTGTCCCTTTCAGTGTTAATACTCACTAATTGGATATTGTTGCTTTAGTATGACTGCTGCAGTAATGTGTAGGTCTATGTTGAGTTGAGAGGCATGTGCAGAGGTGGACTCTGACTCTGACTGTTATGTAATTTTCAAAATTTAAGGGTTCTTGGGGGTTGCTACTGTTCCCTGTAAACAGCATTAAATCTTCAAGCTGCTGTCTCTTCAGAATGTGGAGCTGAGACATAGTTTTTCAAGGAAAACAGGTGGCTGCCTATCTCTGCATTGACCCGGGAACCAAGATCAGAGGAGGCTGTCAAGGGCGCCCGCCAGACGATAAGACAAAATGACTTGAAGTCAGCAAGACAACAGAGGCGCTAAACTAACTAAAACAACTTGATGGGCTTGCTGTCATGTAACGTGGTGTGAGGTAAATACTTGTAACTATATGGGCGTATGGTACTATGGTGTGGTCTCCTATGGTGTGGTCTCCTGACCAGCAGGAGAGGGGGCAGGAATACGAGGTGGATTTGAGTACTGACTCGACAATGTTCAAATTCCTCCTGATATCATAATCTTCAATATGATTCAATTCATATGATTCATATGATTCAATGTTACTTCTTTGTTGACTTCAAAGACTCCTGGGTGCTCTTCTTCTCATCGACTGATCCATTGATGGATCCATATTTCTCCACATCAGACTGAAGTGCCTTTTTACAGGATTTCCTTTACTCTCTCCTTATATTTTAGTTTTTTTTAAATTTGGCCAAATGTATCTGTAGCATTGCTCATTGCAAACCTGCTGTTACTGTGGGATTTGTTGTGGCCGTCTGGTGCTAGAGCGAGGTGAATGGTGGTAAAAAAGGCAGAGGCAGCAGAAATCCATCCAAAAATTATATGTTTAATATAACAAAAAATGCATTGCAAAAGAAAGTCCCATGGCAGGGCCAGTTTTTGATATGGGCGAAGTGGCCCGTCGCCCAAGGCGGCATCTTGGAGGGGGCTGCATCATGTCCATCAGGCACTGCCAAAAATGTTTCACCAATCAGTTTTCTACTGCCCATTTGCGGGGAGTAACTTGCAGCACAGGAGAGGGATGGGTGGGCCAGCTCTCTGCTGGAGCGGCCGGAAGAGTCATCTATAGCTGGGCAGACACTGTGCAATAGTTCGCCACTCACGATTCACATGCTCACACTATACGACCCGATGCTCTGAAGAGACCTGACTCCTCACACTGTACATCCATACAGGGCAAGTCGGACTCTTTGATTGGTCGGTAGGGGCAAAACAGTTGTTGACGTCAACAATTGAGAAATGTTGCCTGTTTCAGCACACATTTGCTAAGAAGAGGAGTAAGCAGGGTAAGGAGTGACAGACTTTTTTCACTCCTGGGGCCTCATTCACAGGCTATGGGGATACATATTGTACTACCGTTAGAACAACTTTATAAAGTGAATTTTGCATAAAAGGTGACCTTTAAAGCCACTGCTTGAGTGGCAAAATGGGGCACAAATCGCCGGTACCAACCAGCCAAGCCAAGGAATGACCTCAGCTGTTTTTTGCTTTCTCACTGCCTGCACCTTATCTTGATTGGGCCGTATCACTCTATGGCCCAGCAGATATCCCAGATAATTCACTTCCTGTTGGGCCAAGGAACACGTTTTGGGTTGAACAGTCAGGCCGGCCTGCTTCAGCCACTCCAGTACCTCTGTAAGATGCTGCTTGTGGTCTTCCCATGTGAGAATGAAGATGACAATGTCATCCAGATAGGCTGCGGAAAATGTCTCTAGCCCCTCTAAAACATGGTCCACGAGCCTCTGAAACATGGCTGGAGCACCCTGTAGCCCAAATGGCATGAGTGTGAACTGAAAAAGGTCTTGTGGGGTTCTGAAGGCAGTGTATTGTCTTGGTTCAGGGGTAAGGGGCACCTGCCAATACCCTTTGCATAAGTCCAATGAGCTGTTCAATGAGCTCATCGATTCTGGGACCGGGGTAAGAATTGATCCGGTACATCTTTTGACGAACAGGGGAGGCATCCAGGATGATGCTGTGTTCTACTACTGAAATGTGTCCTGGTTTGTTGAGGAACAAATATGGAGGGATGATGGCCAGCAGCTCTTGCTGCATTTCTGGAGACAGGTGAGACAGGTTCAAAGGATGGTGAGTCCCACCATGGTTTGAGGAAGAACTAGTCAGTTCGGTCCTCCTCAGTCTTCACGGCTCTAACCATGAGCTGCTGGCTGGCTTGTACAGCTTTAGGTTGCCATTCCTTGAGGAGATTGATGTGGTATGTCTGCTTCTGTTGTGGCATGTCCCACTCAGGTAGCAGGACCCATCTTCCGGAGAACTTTGAAGGGCCCCTGCACACTTAGCTTAGCAGCTTTTTGTCTGTCGTGGGGAGAAGCAGAAGAACCTCTGGCTTTTGCCCTCTTGTCGAACATGTCTTCTTGCCTTTTCTGGGCCTCCTCCATGTTTGCATGCACCAGAGATATCTGTTCCATTTTTTCTCTCATTTGTAGGACATACTGGAGGACAGGGATTGGCTGTGGACTGATGGTTGGATCCCAGAGCACATCCAGAGGTCCTATCACCTGTCTCCCATATAAGAGTTCAAAGGGGGAATAGCAGATTGAGGCTTGTGGGACCTCCCTGTAAGAGAAGAGCAGATAAGACAGCCAACAGTCCCAGTCTTTACCATCTTTAGCCACAAACTTCCTCAGCATTGTCTTTAGAGTCTGGTTGTATCAGTATCAATTCTAAGTTCTTAATATGTTGTAATGGCTTCCAACATCATTTCAATGTCACTTTCAATGTCAGCCCTCTCCAACCCTCCCCTCACCTAACTTGTATCTTAAACCTGGCTAATTATTTCCCTTCTTTACTGTTTCTTCACAGATCGACACATCAGTAATCAGAGATTTAGATGATGCCTCCTTTCCAAGATATTTACCAATTTATGGGGACAGGATTGTCCTGTACTGTCTGGACAAACAAAAAAGGAAAGAAGACAATACATTAAGGATGTCTCTTACTGAAACTGCAAGAAACTTAAGAGAGCATCAGGTAGCTGTGACGAGGAACCAGAACAGGGACAGTTGCCTGTAGGACAACAGAAATAAGCAAGGAATCATTGATCCGCCCTGAAGAGTTCAAGGAAAATTATGTTGGGATGGATCCATGGGGGAAAACAAGTGAGAAAGCATTGTGGTGGGGGCACCAGGGTACTTTACGTATCCAAGGATTCAACCAAAAAGGAAATTCTGTCTTACGCAAAAGAACTGTTTTTTCCACATGGCGTGTCAAAGAAAGGAACATGGGAAGTGTAGAAGAATAAATGTATTGAACTGCTGATGCCTGATTATGTAAGCTGATACCTCTGTACTCAGACCTAATTGTATATGCTGATATGTGAAAGCTTGTGCTGACAGTGAAGGTTGTTATGTGAAGACTTCTGCTGATACATTCAAAGTACGCAATTCTGTAGACGATAACAGGCTATGTCACTTTGCCCTGGACTGATAAGCCCAGGACTTGGAGCCGCCAGCTCATTCTCTATCAAAGTCCTTGACAACGTGTCTTTCCCATCCAGCCTTAAATACGCCCTTGTGTCTTGTTTATTCATGGGTATTCACTCGCAGAGTTCTGTGCTGTGTGTCTGAATTCTCATCTCTGTTCTGCAGACACATATTAAAGCAACTCGTTGGACAACTGAATCAGTGAAACTGTTTATTGTATTCTCCCGTGCAGCAAGAACCCGGTGGAGATTAGACCATCCTGACAGAATTTCCACCACAGTTGTGGTGTCAGAAGTGGGATCGTTCGAGAGGCCGTCCGGACCCCCGGGTCGTTGAGGGGCTGATTTTGACCTGGGTTGACGAACCCGTTCTCGCCTCACAAAAATCCGAGGACGAGGACCCGGCGTCCTGGGGCCTGTGACTGTCTCTGCTACGATCTGCACGGGAGCCACACCCGGTGAGACGGTTTACATTCCATTATTTTCCTGATTCTGAGGTCCAGTACTGTTGCTCCTAAGAAAGAGGTAAATTGTGGGACTAATTTTAAAAATACAAACTAAATCACCTCTGTTTCTCTTAAGATAATTGTGGAATAGAATTGCGTCTATCAACAATAAGTGTTGAATACCGAGTCCAGGACTCGAAGACGGCAAAAATACCGAGTCCAGGACTCGAAGACGGCAAAACAAGAACAAGTGTTTCTTTTTCTTTGTTCTTTTTATTATTTTGTCATTTCTGTGAGTTTTGCGCGTAATTGTGTGAGCTTTTTTAGCAAGAACACTAAGGTAAAATTGTGTGAGCTTTTTTTAGCAAGAACACTGAGATAAAATTGTGTGAGCTTTTTAGCAAGAACACGAAGGTAAAATTGTGTGAGCTTTTTTTAGCAAGAACACTGAGATAAAATTGTGTGAGCTTTTTAGCAAGAACACTGAGATAAAATTGTGTGAGCTTTTTTAGCAAGAACACTGAGGTAAAATTGTGTGAGCTTCGGCAAGAACGCAGGTAAAATTGTGTGAGCTTCGGCAAGAACGCAGGTAAAATTGTGTGAGCTTCGGCAAGAACGCAGGTAAAATTGTGTGAGCTTCGGCAAGAACACAGGTAAAATTGTGTGAGCTTCGGCAAGAACGCGGGTTAAAAGTGATCGTTTTTTATCTATCTATTAAAAAAAAAAAAAAAAAAAAAAAACAACCTTATGGGGAACCACCAACCAAGCGGGCCTCCTGCTGAGGTACCGGCAGGGCCTATTGTGGATGCCATGAAGAAGAAGTATGGTGATGACAGTGTACAGTTTCTTCACTGTTGGAGTAACAAATTTGGATTTCCACAAGGAGGTTCACTTAGCAAAAATCAACTAACTAAACTTAGAGAGAACTTGACAAAAGAAAAAGAGAAAATGTTGCAAAAAGAGATGGTGAAGTCTGAAGAACTTATAGAAATACAAAAGCATGAAGAATGCCTAAAAGTATGGGAAACAGAACATGAGAGAAGGGAAAGAAGACAGATAAAAAAACAAATGACTGCATTGAATATAACCAATGAAGACACAACTGTTAAATCTAAGAGCAGTAAATCCTTTCTGTATCCCTCTCTTCCAGGCTGTGGCGGGCCTCGAGTTGACGACGACACTCCTCCTCCCTACGCCCCACCTCACTTGCGCGGACAGAAAAAGGAGGCTCCTGCCTACCAGCCGGGGACCTCTGACGACCTGGCTCCTGGCCCCTCCAGCACCAGATCAGGCCGAGAATATGGACCAATCGGGCCGCCTACCGCACCCAAAATGACACTGCCACCTCCTGGAGGACCAGAAGCCCACATGGCAGACCAGAGCATAGTCCAGCTGCCCATGGTCCAGGTGGCGGGGCCCCAGGGTGCACCTGTGCTGGTTTTTCGCCCATGGACACTGCAAGAGATGAAGGAGGCCACCGCCTATCTCCCACCAATCGCACAAGGAGGCCAGAAGTTTGCTGACCAGCTGCTCATATTTTGCCAGCAGTTCATGCCAACATCCAGAGAGCTGCACAGACTATTGATGACTCATCTGGGGCCTGTGAACTTTTCCGCCATCGCTGGTCCATTCACCCAGAGGGGTGATGCACCTGATCTAAGACCCGGATCCTCTGTATGGGCTGATGTAGCAAACAGGCCCTATGCGAACTTTCTGAACGACCTGAAGGGGGAGCTGATAGCCAAGTTCCCTGTCAAGTGCAACATGGACAAAATTACGTCATGTAAACAACGCCCTGACGAGCCAGTGAAGGAGTTTTTTCACCGCCTGGAAGAAGTCTTTATTGAACACTCCGGCATGGAAAAGCCAGGGGATGCCGGCAACACACGCAGCCCTTATGAGTCTCATCTGAGCTCCATCTTCATGCAGAACCTCCTCCCTCCTCTTAAAAAAAGGGTCGAGACATCCTGCATTGAGTGGGACGAGGCCCGCCTAACTGAGCTCATTAGACATGCTGTCCACGCCCAGACGCTGCACCAGTCTGAGCGCACCAAAGACAAACAGCATAGAGACGACACCACCCACAAAGCTCAGCTGACTCTTCTCCATTCGTCGGCTGCGGGGACTGACAGAAACGGGGGCCAATCACACTCCGGCAGAGGCCGCAGGATGGAAAGGGGCCGTCGTTCATGGCAAAGCCAAAGCAGAGGCCCTCCCCAGCCACATCAAGACGGAAGCAATGTTTGCTACCATTGCGGCCTCGAGGGACACTGGGCCAAGGACTGCCCCTACAACCAGCCTTATCGTCACAGGGGGAGAGGCAGAGGTCGCGGCCGCGCCCAGTGGAGAGGCCCACCAGGGAGTCAAGGTCCCCTATTCAAATCTGATTGACCAAAAAAGGGGGCTGGACGGGAGGAGGCGTCCGACGTCACATCGAGACTCGCCCAAGACACAGCCACCTCTTCTACAAAGGGAAGTAAAAACACACTCCCATGTGCACTGCTTACACCGCTACAAAGACAACACCAAGCAGAAACAACACTACACATAAACAATGCTATCTCTGTCTTAGAGAACCTTTCAACATCTCCTGTCGCTAGCACTTATGCTCACTATTCTGAAGATTCTTGTGATAGTTTACCTAAGGTTTCTTTGTTTGTGTTAGGGAAAGAGATAACATTTCTTGTCGATTCTGGAGCTTGCCGGTCAGTGCTTAAAACAAGTGAAATGCCGAGTGTTAAACTTAGTGGTCGTTATATCCATTCCATTGGTGCATGTGGAAATACTGTGAAGGAGAAATTTACGGTTCCCTTATCATGCTCCTATGATAACCCACCAACTGTGTTTAAACACTCTTTTCTTCTCTCTCCCTACTGCCCCATCAACCTGCTGGGACGAGACCTGATGCTCTCTCTGGGTATCAACTTGATGTCGACACCAGATGGCGTTAAAGCCACACGAGGACCCTTGTCAAACGATGAGGGAGAAGCCTGCTCACTGGTGAAGTATTGCCCTCCTACACCACTCCATGTATACCAATGGAAGATCCCTGTTGCTTCTCTACCTTTGGCACAGGCACATGCAAAAGTGAGCCCTGCTGCTGACTTTATGTCAGAGGAGGCTCTTCATTGTACCGCTCATGTATCTCAGGGACCTGATGATGCTTTTGAAGACATTTTTTTTTCTGATTTGAATGATACCTTGATAACAAATACCGTGTTTTGGAACACGTGGCGCTGCGCTGTTTCTGTAAACTTGACTCCTGAACAATCTAAAATGTTTTTGATTGAGAACTCACACCCACACATCTCACTGTCAAAGGCTAAAAGTGACCGGTGGAGAGACTTGGGTCCCTGGGTTAAAAACTGTGAAGGCCTCACTGACTGGACTGCCACTGGTGACCCTCAGGTGATGTATTCATCTAAAGGACAGGTGTTTAAATCTCCTGAGCCTTTACATCTCCCAGTGTTACGATCAGTTTATCTTTTTGACACGGTGACCAGTGACCCACATGATCACATGACTCTACTTTCAGCCACTGACATCGACGACTCCCTACAGACTATACCACAGACTCTCTGGGCATCTAGCAAATATGATGTGGGCCTTATTAAAGGAGCTGAGCCCGTCGAGATTAAACCTAAGTCGTCATACAGGCCAAAAAGGCACCAGTATCCCCTCAAGCCCGACGCCATTGAGGGCATTAGGCCTGTGTTTCAGTCACTCCTAAAAACTGGTGTTATAGTTCCGTGCAATGATTCTCCTGTTTGTACGCCAATCCTCCCCGTACGAAAGGCCAGACATCCACCCGCGAAGCCTGAATGGAGATTTGTGCAGGACTTAAAGGCAGTAAACGCTGCCGTTCATGGACGTGCGAACCTGGTACCAAATCCCTATACCATCCTTTCACAAGTTCCACCTGATGCGCAGTGGTTCTCTGTCGTGGATCTCTCAAACGCGTTTTTTAGTGTGCCCGTCCATCCAAACTCCCAGTTCTGGTTCGCGTTCCAGTTTGAAGGGAAAGGCTATACGTTCACCCGTTTATGCCAGGGCTACACTGAAAGTCCTACTATATACAATGAGGCGTTTAGCAATTCCTTAGCGCCCCTGGAGCTCACTCCAGGTTCTGCGTTACTGCAGTACGTGGATGATCTCCTAATTGCCGCCCCTACACAGCAACAATGTAAAACAGATACATTGGCACTACTCAAACACCTTGCTAAGGAGGGGCATAAAGCCAGTCTGACAAAGCTGCAGTTTGTTAAACAGGAAGTAACCTTTTTGGGTCACATTGTTTCCTCTCAAGGGAAGACTCTCTCTCCAAAACGGATCGAGGCGATTGCTCGTGCTCCCAAGCCCATTACGGCAAAACAGATGATGTCTTTTCTAGGATTGTTGTCCTACTGTCGCAGCTTCGTTCCTAACTACTCTGAACTGGAAAAGCCATTAAGGGCCATCCTTCACCAGCCCAGACCCACTCCCCTGGCTCACCTTGAGTGGACACCCGAGGCTGAAGAGGCTTTCGTTGCGCTAAAGCTGGCTCTCCAGTCGCCTCCTACTCTTGGGCTCCCTGACCCCCTCAAACCATTTGTACAGACCGTCGACGAGCGATCAGGTTGTATGTCTTCTGTTCTTCTTCAATCACATGGTGATAAAATGAGGCCGGTGGCCTATTTCTCCTGTAAACTGGATCCGGTGGCGGCGGGGTTACCTCGTTGTTTGCGTGCTGTGGCAGCAGCTGAAAAGGCTTTGATAGCCTCCAGGGAACTAGTGGGTTTTGCACCTCTAACTCTCCTTGTTCCCCATGCAGTGACAATGATACTCTCGGAGCAGAAAACATCACATCTGTCGGCTGCCAGACACCTAAGATATCACACCTGTCTCCTGGACATGCCTAATGTGACTGTTAAGAGGTGTAATGTCCTGAATCCAGCCACTCTTCTGCCTCTACCTGGGGATGGGGAACCCCGTGACTGCGTGGCCGAGTTGTCTTTCACTTGTTCTCCTCGCCCTGATCTCTCTGATGTTCCCCTACAGAATGCTGACATGATCCTTTATGTTGATGGCTCTGCCTCCCGAGATCCCGACACCGGCAAAAACAAAGTGGGGTTTGCAGTCTGTTCTGAGAGTGATGTCTTATTGTCAGATCCGCTCCCTTCACATTACTCTGCACAGGCTGCTGAGTTGATTGCACTCACTGCCGCCTGTGAACTGGCACGTGGTAAGTCTGTAAATATTTTTACTGACTCCAGATATGCCTTCGGTGTGGTCCATGATTTCGGCAAACTTTGGGAGCACAGAGGGTTCCTTAAGTCTGATGGTAAGCCTGTTCTTAATCATATATTGGTTGCTGAGCTCCTCCAGGCTATTTTGTTGCCATCTGCTGTTTCTGTCTGCAAGTGTGCTGCTCATACAGGTTCGCCCGATGCTGTTTCACAGGGAAATGCGGTGGCGGATGCTGCTGCAAAGGCTGCAGCCCGACGCCCTTATGTACAAGCACAACTATTAAGCTCATCGGTGCTTTCTGTTCCTGCTGAGCTCTCTGCTATTCAATCCTTCGCCACCCCTGATGAGAGACGGCTTTGGTCGGCCAATGGCTCTTCCTTCTCCTCCGGCTTATGGATTGGGCCGGATGGTAAACCCTGTCTTCCTAAACATTTCTTTCCTCACTATGCAAAGTTGACGCATGGGTTGGACCATGCGTCGAAAGGAGGGATGTGTACGCAGGTGAATGACTTTTGGTTCACGAAGGGTTTTTCCTCTTATGCACAGAAGTTTTGTCAGGCCTGTGTCATATGCGCTACATATAACGCCGGAAGGCCTATTCAGATTGCACAGGTTGCAGCCCATCCACCTCCGACAAGACCTTTCAAACATGTTATGATGGATTTCATTGAGCTATCTCCATCAGAAGGAAAGTCACATTGTTTGGTGATGGTGGATATGTGGTCGAAATGGGTTGAGGTCTTTCCGTCATCCAAGCAAACTGCCTCTGTGGTAGTAAGGGCACTTCTGCAGGAAATCATCCCAAGGTGGGGCATACCAGCAAAGATTTCGAGCGATAATGGCCCCCATTTTGTTAACAAGGCCATTACTGAGGTAAGTCAGTTTTTGGGTATTGATCTAAGAACACACTGTGCATACCACCCAGCTTCAGGAGGTGCGGTAGAGAGGGAGAATGGTACCTTGAAAGCTAAGTTAGCAAAATGTTGCGAGGAAACTGGACTTCCCTGGACTAAAGCGTTGCCATTGGTCCTGATGTACATGAGAATGAGAAGAAGGGGACGGAGTAATCTCAGTCCTTATGAAGTCCTGTTCGCAACCCCGCCCTCCATAGGGATGCACAGACCAAAGGATCTGTTACCAGAAACCACACTCTGTGAAGATGCTATGTTGACATACTGCTCTAATCTCTCTAAATCTCTCTCTCAAATAAGGCGACAAGTGGCGCGGCACTCCCTGACCAGGCCAAGAGTCCACTGCATCAGCTTCGACCAGGGGATTACGTGGTCGTGAAGGACTTCAGGAGGAAAAGCTGGAAACACAAGCGCTGGCAAGGCCCGTTCCAGATCCTCCTCACAACGCACACAGCCGTGAAGGTCGCGGAGAGAGCCACGTGGATCCACGCGTCCCAGTGCAAAAAGGTGCCGGCTCCGGCTGACCCACCAACGGAGAATCCACAAGATCAGGAGGAGGTGAAGCGCTCCCCTGCTACATGTGGTGTGCCAAACCACCATCCGACGTAGTTGACCCCAGGCAGCAGATGACGGCGAGGGATAACGATCGCAATCACCTCTGAAGCTGCCCTTGTGCTGAGGTACACCAGCGTTTAAAAACGCACCACAGATCACAGTGCACACCTGTGACCTCTCACAAGGTCTTGAGTCTCTAAAGAACCATACAAACTGGAGGAACACAGACATTGTACACACGTCACACACACACCCTACACTAACACACCACCCCTTGACTGAGCAGGGGGTGAAGATAAACACACTACTCTAAGAACCAGATGACGCAGGAACAACGAGCGAGGAGCGAGGAAAATCCTGACAACAACGGAAACAACACAAAGGAGCTTTGGGGGTTAATTGTTTGGTTGCTGATTGCCACTTCGCTTCTGACAATAGTCTTTATCATTTTGCTAATTAACAAGTTCAGGTAAATATGGAGAGACCAAAACCATGGCATCCGTTCAGGCAGCCTGGATTATGTGGTTTAAGAGGAACCATGTGTTGCATAGGGCTGCTGGGTCTACTCATTGTCCTACCTCTTATCCTGTTACTACCACACCCCCTGCAGGACTCACAGCGCAATGACACCCACTCAGGCTCTGACTCACTCATGACTACACCGACACACACTCCACCTCACAAGCCACCTCGACACAGGCGAAGCACAGGTAATGTTACTCTTAGTCTCGATCCGGTCTCAAGTAATGCGTGGTGGTCCGCAATGAAATTGATGGCGATTAAATTAAACCGTGGCAATGGCTGTTACATTTGTTCTCAGTTACCTTCTCACTTCTCACACTCCTCAGTAACTATCCCTTATCCTCTTGACCCCTCGGAAACTATGGGAGCACTCCTGGCGTTTCATGCCAAGCCCCAGGTACGACACAGCTTTGGGGGTAGTTACACCGTGGTGGGGAACGTGTCACGCCTTCTGTCATTCCTCAATGTCTCAGTTTACAACTACAGTGGGTTTCGCCTGCGTGCTTATAATACCTCGTTTAGCCTTGTTACACCTGAAACATACCCACCGGTAGCCACTACCAATCCAACCATTTTCAGACCCTCCCTTTGCTTCACTCGCTCTCCTACGCCCGAGCGTCAATGTCATTTCTTAGGGGCTTCCCCCGGTTGTCAAGTAACAAGAAATAGCACGTGTGGTGTAGAAATACCTGGAGACGACTGTCTGAATTCTAGGAACACCCCTTACATCTCCACTTTAAATATTTCACACCTGCTAAAGCCTGCTAACTGTACAGTTTCCCCTAAATTCTGTTCTAACAACCCCACGATCTTGGTTCCTTCAAGTGACGGCATCGGATGCCTAAGACGCCATGTTTGGGTATGTGGCAAATACGTGTATAACTTTTTGCGCCCTAATTGGTGTGGGACCTGCCACCTGGCCAAACTAATGCCCGCGGTTCGGGCCCTAGATAGTCTCACCCACCACTACCACAACCATTATGATCATATGTATCGCTCTCGTTTTCGCCGCTCAGATGGCACACCCCAACACGTCCGCGTTTCTGGAGGCATTAAGTTTCTTGGCGGCCTCCTTCCGTGGTATGGTTCAGTTAATAATGCTTATGAAATAGACCGACTGGCTGTGGACCTCGAAAACCTCACTTCTTTAGTTACAGACGGCTTTGATACGCTAACAAACACCTTACAAGCTGTAGCAAATATGGCCACTCAGTCTCGCCTCGCCCTAGATCAAGTTTTAGCGGCACAGGGGGGAGTCTGCCATATTATTGGGGAAGAATGTTGCACTTACATCCCATCATTCACAGACAACATGACACATGTTCGAGACCATTTGAACTCTCTCCTTATCAAGATGAATAAAAGGGACACTGTTCCTTCTTCAGGGTTCAATTTTTTTCACCTGGTTGACAACTGGACCCTTGTGGGCTCAGCTTCTGAAGTTATTGTCTCCACTGTTACCAATTGTTCTTGTGGTTCTCCTCTTCTTTTGTTGTATTATCCCTTGTTTTAAGCGCATGATCAATAGTGTAACCTCAACCACTATGGTAAAGTATACTCAGCCTCAGAAGGTTGAGCACGCTAACGCTCCTGAGTGTGATCTCCTCCTTTACTCTGATACTGACACAAACTCAGATTCTGAATATGACACTTTTGTGTAATGTTTCTAAACAAGACGAAGACAAAGAGTCCTGAATAAAATGTATTTTATTAACTTTGTTGACAATCATACAGTTGTAATAACTTGATACTGATTACAGGAGAAGGCGGCTGCCCGATGACCTGTATAAAGCTGGAGACAGATTCTCTCTGCCGATTACTCATTTCTTTGTGCCATTTGTTTGCCTGATTGAGCTGATTAACGTTGTGATAATTACACATAGTATACACTCAGTTTTGTGAAGCAGTGATCTTAATTTGAATTATGTTATGAGATCTTTAAGTTTGTAATTACAAGTTTTTTTGGTTGCCAAAGTTGATTTATTTCCTGTATTGACATTGTTATGACGATTGTGTCTTAAACCCCCGGGAGAGGTTCAATCCGATGTCTAATGTATTCAGTAACGTACTCTTCTTTACTTAGTTGTTCCTAAAGGAACAAAAGGAGGGAATTGTAGAAGAATAAATGTATTGAACTGCTGATGCCTGATTATGTAAGCTGATACCTCTGTACTCAGACCTAATTGTATATGCTGATATGTGAAAGCTTGTGCTGACAGTGAAGGTTGTTATGTGAAGACGTCTGCTGATACATTCAAAGTACGCAATTCTGTAGACGATAACAGGCTATGTCACTTTGCCCTGGACTGATAAGCCCAGGACTTGGAGCCGCCAGCTCATTCTCTCTCAAAGTCCTTGACAACGTGTCTTTCCCATCCAGCCTTAAATACGCCCTTGTGTCTTGTTTATTCATGGGTATTCACTCGCAGAGTTCTGTGCTGTGTGTCTGAATTCTCATCTCTGTTCTGCAGACACATATTAAAGCAACTCGTTGGACAACTGAATCAGTGAAACTGTTTATTGTATTCTCCCGTGCAGCAAGAACCCGGTGGAGATTAGACCATCCTGACAGAATTTCCACCACAGAAGACTTTTTTATTATTATTATATGCTCTGATCGGGGCTCCCTGATCAATTTAGGAGCTTCTACAGTCACCAAATATCCACCTCTATAGTGTATAACTGAAGGTGATTCAACCCTGATGACTAAGTATAGTGGAGCAGATAGACACATGTTGGTTGATTGTGGATAAATGTTTAAAACAAAGAGACAAAATTTTGTTTTAGTGTTTCAAGTTGTTTTGTTGAAACGGGAAGAATAGAATGATCTTAATTGTCATTATACCATTGTACAACGAAATTGTAGAGCCTCTTCCTTTTCAGTGTGCAAGAATAAAAAAAAGTCTAAAAATAAAAATAAATGTGAAAAATAAATATATAAATCTTAGAATGCAAATACAAAATAAGTATAAAAGTTTGATTTATATATAAATAGTAATATGAATTTACAATAAGGAAAAAATACTGAATATATAAACAGGAAATGTGTTGCACTGGATGTTAGACTATGTGCAGAATAAATTAATTATATTGCAGTGTTTAATAGAACAGCAGCAGTGACTGTTGAAGGTGTTTAATAAACACGTTCACCGCAGATATATTCTCTTTTTTCCTGAGTCTGTTGTTATATGTGTCCCTCTCACCCTTGTAGGGTGGTATCCATGTCATCCTCGGGTCCTCTACCAGAGGCCTGGAAGTTTGAGGGTTCTGCGCAGTATCTTTTCTGTTTCTAAGACTGCGTCTTTTGGACTGAGGCTTCAAATGTTGGTCCTGGAATCTGTTGGAGCCACTCTCCCACTTTGGGGGTCACCACCCTGAGTGCTCCTACCACCACAGGCACGGTTCTTCATGATGAGGACTGTCCTGCCTTCAGTTAGCCACCCTGGGTGGGTCCCATCCCTTAGCAGCTGGTTCATCTGCGTTGCAAGGTGTTCGTGGACTGCCATGGATCATGTCAAGGCCTGGTGCAGTCCAGTTCTTCATCTTTGACACTCTTTCATGGACATCTGCCATTGAGATGGGTACTGGTTCCCTTTCTGGGAGGCTGCTGTGGTCAGTTCTCAGGTCTTGTAGCCATTGGGCATTGGTGTTGTATGATGCCTCTCTTTCCCAGATGTTCTTCCAGTATCTTTCCATCTCAGCTCTTGGTGGGTCTGGGCTGATGTTACTTCCCTGCCATTGAGAGTACACCTTGGCTGGTTGAGTGGAGAACATTTGTTTAGTCTCCTGGCCTCTACCTCATTTGTGTATCTCTTCAGTCGAGAGGCCAGAGCTGTTAGTCTCTGTTTGGCAGTTTCGAGTGCTTCAGGTATGGGCAGCTTTCCTGGGTACCCCTTTATTCACCATGTTCCCTTTCTGCAGCTCTGTTATCTGGCTGAATTCTCTCTGCTTTGCTTTTATCTTGGCCTCTAACCGTCTCTTCCATGGAGGGTACTTTTTATCGAGGGTACCGATCTTATATCCTTGCATTACTGGGGCTGTGAACTTAACTGCTACAACGTTAGCATGTCTTGTTTCATGGTAATGCTCCTCAGTGCTTGTGTTTGTTCGGTTAGGATTCCAACAGAGTTCATGTTATTCACAAATTTCGAATTAACAAGTGGGCCAGTTAACTAAAATCAATAAAAACAGAATATAGTCTTTTAAGAGTAAAAAAGCTGTATTTGGCTTTGGAGACAGAACAACCGCCCAGTATGGCCTCTCATTTAAAACCTGCCACAGTCATACCTTTAGTGAGGAAACACATTGGAGTTGTGTCATTTTAAACAGCCCTGTGCTTCCCTCTATAAGTTGTTTAGAGTGGCCTCTTAACCATCTGTGGTGTGTTTGTGAAAGGAGCACAGCTGCCTTTCATTACTGCATTGTTAGCAAGAAGTTTTCCCATCAGTTGAGCAGCACTAAAGTGTAATATATTAAGAGTGACTGTAGTTTAATAGAAAATCCAAAACAAAATCAACTTGGCCTCACATTTTCTCTTGCATGTTTTTCTTGGGTATGTTTGCTTTCCTCACATTACCTCCTGTGAAGGACAAGTCCCACATATCTGTTTTCACTTCAGGACAACTCATAATGTTCACCATCAGTTTGGCATTATATAAATGTTACACTTGTTCAATGATGAGAACTTTCATCCAGGTATCAGGGCTTTCATTGTACAGCAAACACTGTAAAATATAACATGACAACAGTCTTTTATGAGTATCGGCTCTCTGCTGCTATCTTGACCATCTTGTGCTTCACGACTGAGGTTGCTTCCTGCTATAACAGGATTACAGCGCCAAATAGCAAAGAATACAGTAACCAATATAACTATTACTGTTTTACAGTTCACAAATACATGACACACAGCATAACATAAGCAGGCTACCACAATAACAAACTCCATATTTTCTTCTGCTTCTGTCATTTGTTCACTCTTATGTCTGCAACTGAGCACTGTATTTATTTGCATAATACTCATGTAAACTGAATATACTAACCATCTGTTATAATAACCCATTTACATATTGCTTGTGTACCAAATAAAGTGCTCATTTTAGTTGTTCAACACATCAGTTACTAAACGCAATATTTGTATGCAACAAACAAATCCTTTCCCCCTCGCATTTTCAAAATGCCCCGTCCCCAAGTGTGACGTGACACCGACTGTATCTAAACTACTGGGTATACCATATTAGCACTCCCTGTCTGTACCTTCCCCTTTTTTGTCTTATTACCCCATCTGTCATTTGTTTCCCCCTCATGTCACCGAGGTATAGCACTTACCTCTTTGGCTTATAGTAGGAAATTCCAATAAAGATTGATACCTTAGTTTACAGGGAGGGCCGGTGATGGTCACACATGCACCAAATATTAATAGATTTTGCTGCAAGGCTAAAATATGCATAATCTCATAAAAGGTTGACACCTTTTTGTGGTGTTAAACAATGAGAACAAATGCAGACAAAAAAAAAGTGTGAAGCCAGATGAAGTTGAAGAGATAGTGGAAAGTGTTGATAGTGAAATACTGCAGCACATTTTTTTGCAAGAAATTTGTGATGATATTGTTCAAACTAATCCACTCCAGTTGATAACATCAGAGAGGTTCCCTATCTACAGATCACCGGAGGAATTTATACACTTTATTTAAATACTTTTGTGTTGTACAACCTACAGAATATCTTTAACACAAGCCATAAAAACATTTTGATTATATATCTGTCACTAAGTTGCTCGAAGCTTTATTCGGATGGACTTATTTTATGGATCAAATTGTATTTGATCAATCATCATCTGCACAATTTACATTATATTGCCAAAAGTATTCGCTCACCCATCCAAATAATCAGAATCAGGTGTTCCAATCACTTCCATTGCCACAGGTGTATAAAATCAATCACTTAGGCATGCAGACTGCTTTTACAAACATTTGTGAAAGAATGGGTCGCTCTCAGGAACTCAGTGAATTCCAGCGTGGAACTGTGATAGGATGCCACCTGTGCAACAAATCCAGTCGTGAACTTTCCTCACTCCTAAATATTCCACAGTCAACTGTCAGCTGTATTATAAGAACATGGAAGTGTTTGGGAACGACAGCAACCCAGCCACAAAGTAGTAGGCCACGTAAACTGATGGAGCGGGGTCAGCGGATGCTGAGGCACATAGTGCGAAGAGGTCGCCAACTTTCTGCAGAGTCAATCACTACAGACCTCCAAACTTCATGTGGCCTTCAGATTAGCTCAAGAACAGTGCACAGAGAGCTTCATGGAATGGGTTTCCATGGCCGAGCAGCTGCATCCAAGCCATACATCACCAAGTGCAATGCAAAGCACTGGATGCAGTGGTGTAAAGCACGCCGCCACTGGACTCTAGAGCAGTGGAGACGTGTTCTCTGGAGTGACGAATCACACTTCTCCATCTGTCAATCTGATGGATGAGTCTGGGTTTGACGGTTGCCAGGGGAATGATACTTGTTGGACTGCATTGTGCCAAGTGTAAAGTTTGGTGGAGGGGGGATTATGGTGTGGGGTTGTGTTTCAGGAGCTGGGCTTGGCCCCTTAGTTCCAGTGAAAGGAACTCTGAATGCTTCAGTATACCAAGACATTTTGGACAATTCCATGCTCCCAACTTTGTGGGAACAGTTTGGAGCTGGCCCCTTCCTCTTCCAACATGACTGTGCACCAGTGCACAAAGCAAGGTCCATAAAGACATGGATGACAGAGTCTGGTGTGGATGAACTTGACTGGCCTGCACAGAGTCCTGACCTCAACCTGATAGAACACCTTTGGGATGAATTAGAGCAGAGACTGAGAGCCAGGCCTTCTCGTCCAACATCAGTGTGTGACCTCACAAATACGCTTCTGGAAGAATGGGCAAAAATTCCCATAAACACACTCCTAAACCTTGTGGACAGCCTTCCCAGAAGAGTTGAAGCTGTTATAGCTGCAAAGGGTGGACCGACGTCATATTGAACCCTAAGGATTAGGAATGGGATGTCACTTAAGTTCATATACGAGTCAAGGCAGGTGAGTGAATACTTTTGGCAATATAGTGTATGTTTTTGTAACTCTTGTGTCACTGACATATTTCGCCATCAAAGTCTTTTTTCGGCAGCATTGGAGGAGCTTAGCCAGAATTTTTCACCCCTGTGCGACCTGTATCTGATCTTTTAATTACAGTCTGAACAACACAGATCCGATCTTTTCGAATGTGACGCAGGCCACTTGGGCTACTACATTCAGACTGCAGGGCTGAATGCTCAATTAAATTTTTTTTCGTGAAATCTGATTTTCTTGCGAGGTCGTTCACATTTCCAATTAAATGTGACTTGTATGTGATCTCCAGTGTGAACTTAAACGCCTCACAGGTGTCGTGCATGCGCATTGGAGGACACAACAACGGCACACGCAGCGAGCATGCTCAGTGTTTACGTTTATGTAAGTAAACATGGATGCTAGCGGTGGAGAGTGAACAGCCGAATTCCGATAAGACCCTTCCAGTTCGGCCTGAATAGAGCTATCCCCTCAAATATGAATTGACTCAGAAAACTCTTTCCCTCCACTGAATATTCTCCGCATTATTGTCAGCCATGGTTGTTGTTTTTCTTCCCGCTCCCGCCAACTTCAGCACAGAATAGTGACGTCACTAGTTGATGACGTGTAGGTTGGATGAATGCGACCTGGCTGTTCAGACTTAAGTCACATGTCAAAAGATCGGATATGTATCGGTTTTAGGACCACATATCCAAGTGGCCTGGGTCGCATTTGAAAAAAACATTTAATCTGTGTCTTTCAGACTGTAATTAAAAGATTAGATACAGGTCGCATGGGGCGAAAAAATCGGATTTGGGTCACTTCAGACTGCAGTCTGAACGTAGCCTTAGACTGTTTTGTGTCATTGTTTTTGTAGCCTCAGATGAGAGCCCTTTTGTTGTCATTTTTGTGGCCATTTTTTTTTTTTTTGGTGTGGTCTCCAGATTAATCTGTGTGCATCTTTTCCACCACCAGTGCCAAGCTGTATCTCCACCTGCCTGTCTGTAGAAAATAAAAGACTGTCCTGGTCTCCAGTCGTGTCTGGGCTCCTGCTCGGCATGGAGGCCTCACAGTAATGGAGGATGTCAGTTCACTATATAGGCACCTATTTCAACTGTTCCAGTTCATTCTCAGTGCCAAAGCTATTTTGTAGTGCTCATAAAATGTTTAATCACATTGATGTCAGGTATTCATCCTTGAGGTAGTGTCAGTTGCCAGTTCACAAGAGAGACACTATATTCAAAAACCTAAAAAAACTAGCACGTTTAAATTCATTCAAGAGTAATTGTGTGCTCGGTATTTTATTTACTTATTGAACAGTCTTTACAATGAAATACAATTACAGCAACATACATTTTTATTAATCCATAATGGCAAAGTTTTATTTCTCTGAAGCAAAACATTATAACTTGCCTTGCCTTGATAACTTGTGTTTTCTCAACATTTTTGTATTTACAATCTACTGTTTTTGTAAAGCATATTTTTAAATATCCTATAATATCATAATATATCCTGTAATCTCTTAACAAAATGAAACATTTAACATGATGTGTTTATTTTGGGTCTCCTAGTTTGAATCAAAAAGATCTATCTAATCTAAAAGATCTTAGATAAGTTTTTAAATAGTGAAGTGTAGCTAAATAGGCAGGCAAGTAGCTAAATCAGTAGGTCACATCATGACCTGCGGCAGGCAGGTCACTCTTTTTTCACAGTCTTTCTGTCATCACACAATGGGAACAGATGGCCCAACAAATCGCAGAGGACCCTGGGTGATGGAGTGACGGACTGTCTCTTTGTGCAGTGACCGTCTGCGTCTGCGCCGGAAAGCCTGTGTCAGACAACCCTGGGCACATCTGGAGAAGGCATTACCAGGCTCACACAGTAAGACGGAGCAGGTGATGTACACCTGTGAGATGGAAGGTAAGGGGTTTCAGTTCAGAGGGAAATCAAACAACATTATCCATCATACTCTGGCTGGTTTCCTAAGATTAGCAGCCCAGCTTGAACAACTGGATAGTATGACCAGACACCCATGAGACAGCATTTACAGTTTGAAGTGAATGAGCCAGTATTAAACTGCAAGCAAAAGCAACAACATGGAGGCTTAAAGTGTGTTACCTGGTCAAAGTTTCCAGTAAATTTGAAGGCCTGAATCTCAAAGTTGAATGAGGTTTGATTAGATTCATAGACTTTAATGGTCTCATCCTGCAGACACCTATGAAAAAAGATAATTATTATACTCTCAGATCTTAACATAAATTAAATTAAATTAAATCAAAAGTCAAAAGCATTTTGATCCCAGAAAGCATCAGCACTCACCCGTTCTTGATGAAGTAATAGTTGATGGAGTTGTCAGGGTTGTCATCAGGAGTGGCTTTGCATGACTCCACAAACAAAGTGACAGTTGGCAGATCGGATTCAGCCTGAATACCCATATAGATCATGCTGAATAGCTTGACCTGCACTGGATAGGCGCTGGCTGGCACCTTACTGGTGAAGTTGTTGTCATCGTAGACTTCAAAGTTATAGCCGAAGCTGCCAAAGCTGGACTCAGTGAAAATGTAGTCAGACTTTTGGAGATTGAAGTAGCTGGAGATGCTGATGGTTTTGGGAAACTGGCAAGAGATATCAATCTTAACTCTCCTTCTTCGGATTATGATCTCATCAGGCAGCACGAAGGAGTTGATCTCATTTGTGAAAGCAAGAAAGTCCCCTCGATCCTATATTTAAAACAAATAACAGTGGTGTACATAAATGACGTGGAATTTTGAAATCACTCTCTGCAGAATTGTTTTATCCTCTTTTCAATGTGAACATCCTAATTTCCACTGTAAGAATTTGTAAATTGATGAGTTTGAAAACTTGATTTTGATCATAATGTAAAGGTTTTCCGCACCTCAAGTCTTGTGCCACAGGTGCTGAACGACATGGTGCCAATGATGTAAGTACCGTTGAAGGTAAGAGAGCATGTTGAGTCTCTCAGCTTGAGGTAGTTCTCGTCGATGCCAGGCATGGAGGCTTTCTCCAGGGCTACCACCATTTTGTTGGGTGAGCATGTGACACTCACTTTGCCTGTGAACAGTGGTGGACAGTAATGAAGTACATTTACTTGAGTACTGTACTTAAGTACATTTTTTGAGTATCTGTGCTTTACTTGAGTGTTTGTTTTTCTAGATATGTATGACTTTCACTCCACTACATTTGAAAGACAAATATTATACTTTTGACTCCACTACATTTCTAGGAAGCTAACAAGTAATCTAATGAGTTACTATTTTCAAACCATTAATCAGATGATCTGCTACTGATGTAAACAGCAGCTACATGTTTTGTTGTACGTCTGTAAGGCTGGAAGAGCTGGGAGCACTAAACTTTGAGGTTAAGATGATCTGAGCTCCAAGTTCTGACTTCCAGTGAACACACCCTAAGACAAACTCTCACTCCCCAGGGTCCTAAAGAGTAACTGCAATCAGCCTGCTGATCATCATGGAGACAATTGTCTCGTATGTCTATTATGATAAAGCCCAAATTTGAGTAGAAATAATAACAATAATAATAATAATAATAATTATAACAATAATAATAATAATAATAATAATAATAATAATAATAATAATAATAATAATAAATATTGATGAAATTAAGTTAATACATACATTGTTGATACACATTGCACAAGTAAGTTTTGGCCGGTTGTCATTTTTATGTTGAGGTGGTGAGGCTTTCATAAAAAAAAAAAAAAAAAAACTCAGCAATGAAGATGTCAGCAGAAAGTCAAGCTGAGAAACCAGAGCCCCATGGCTATATCTAAGCTCCATGTTAGAGATTTTGATTATGGGAAATGATTCCTATAATTTCAAATGTCTTTTGTGTTCATCGTGAACAAACTACTTGTCTGCCTTCAAGAGCTCACCATTCAACCTGACAAAGCAATGCAGCAATGTACTGATATTGGAAAAAATCGTACTTTGTACTTTTGAATACTTAAGTATTTTCTAAAGTAAGTACTTTAGTACTTTGATTTGAGTAAAATTTTGCCAAAGCAACTTTTACTGATAGTTGAGTAAGATTTGACCACAAGTATCAGTACTTTGACCTAACTACTGGAGTTGAGTACTTTGTCCGCCACTGCCTGTAAATCATATTTTGTGTTACCGTCTTCATCCACAGTGAAAACAGCTGCAGACTCGAGCTCATACAGACTGCAATGTGGCCCATGTGTTGTCGTCTTTATTACGCCCCATCATAAAGGCTGGAATATACTTCTCCGACTACGTAATACGTCATCCGACTCCGTAGCTACGGAGACCCCTCGAGCCCTCGCACTTCTCCATCATGATGCGTGTTGTGCAGCCCTGCGCTGAAATGCACCCCCTCGGAAAGTGAAGCAATTCGCCTTAATATTGCTGATAAAAGCAGGAGAAAATACTATTTTATGATTTAATTATTTGTGAGGGAGATAGAAGAGAACAATATTGATTGCTTTCAGTCTTTAAAACTCCTCTTCCTCTTTCTTTTCAACACAAAATCGGATAATAGCGAACGCAAACCAACAACTTTTGGTATGATCTGTGTAAATATACCCTAGCCATAATTACTAAATGAATTAAATAGATTTTTTGAGCAGGTTGAATGTGTTTGATTTGCCTTTCACAAGGCTAATCAATACTTTAGTTCCTGTCCTGTCTGTGCTGCTGCAGAGGATACCTGTCTGTCTGTTTCTGTGTAGGGAGAGGGCCTGCATTTCACAGCAGGGTGCAACTAGAGGACCAATCACAGCCTTTGTCGTCTCCGTCTTCCCTTGACGGATTGACGGACAGTTAAAAAAAAAATCCTGCGCCCGGAGACGAAGGAGAGGCTCTCCATCAGGCTCTCCGTCAGGCTCTCCGGTGACACAGAGGGCTCTCCGTCTCTACATACGGCACTTTACGGAGTACTATAAATTGGCTTTAAGGCGTTACTAGTTACTTTTGACAGTAATTAATACTGTAACACATTACTTTTTAAATAAATAAATGCAGTTACCAATACAATGTGGTACTTGGTAAATTATTTCCGGGGACAGTCCCTGTTTTGGATGACCAGTCCCCGTCTGAAGCTGTCCCAGATTTGAGAGAGAAAAAATGTTGTGTATTGACTAGAGTAACAGCTATTACGGTAGCCAGGGAGGAAGCAGAAAGCATCACTACCCTAATAACTGTTATTATCTCCAAGCTGGAAATGTCCCCAGATTTCATTTCATAAATCTGGTCACCTTACAGAAGCTCCATCCCTCCAGTCAGGTTTGTGTTTGTATCGACCATCATGTGGAGCAGAGTTTAGTGATGTTAATCAGTAAAAACTGTAGCGTTGATCAACAGTGTATTATTGTCCATACAGCACAGAAATGCTATAAAAGCTATAAGGCCATAAATGGAGCATTATAGAAGGTTCTTTTAAAAAGTACAGTGACACGTTACTTTTTGGTGTACATATGTAATCAACAAAGAAATTGAGTTTTTGAACTAATAGTAACTAGTTACTATTTTTCAGTAACTATCACAACACTGCCCCCCCATAAAAAAAAATATGAAATATTGAGGAATAAGCAAAGCAACTTTGGCTGAAATACAAGGTTGTGGTCATTGCTAAATTAGATAAACTAGTAAAGTGATTACACCTGCACCTTTACAGGTTACACCTTACACCTTTTCATTATCCAGATACAGATTGAACATTAATACCAGGTGTAAAGTCTGTACTGGACCAGAAATTAATTTATCATTGCCTTGCATGTATTTTCCTAAAATATGTTTGGCTTGGTGGCAAAGTGATGGTTATGGTGATTATTAAGACTGAGCACTTTTTTCTTGAGCTCAGTAGTGACATCCCTATTCAGGAGTTCTTCAGCATGTTGGTCAGAATATGGCTCTGTGTTAAGAATTAAATCAAAGGTAAATTCACAAAGGTATTGTGCTGCCTTTACAGCCTGTAAAGCTCCACGAATAAGACAAAAACAAAAAGGCCAATTCTCAAAGCATCCCACAGTTGTGCTGTCAAACAAACACTGCTTCACTGCTCCTGTGTTGTTTGTTCATATTTAACATGAGGTAATATGCTGATTTGGTGCAAATTTGGCCTATTTTAATGAAAATGAGCCTCCTTGCAAAAGCAACAGCCGCACACAGTTGCAGTGGAAATATTTGTAAACTCAACAACAAAAAAAATGCAATCTTTATAAAGTCAATTTTAGTTGTTGCCATTTGTCTCAGCAGCAATGTGAAAATGCTTGTTTGGACAAAAAGTGGTGCATGAATGGTGATGTGCAAAAAATGCAATAAGTGCGTGTTGTGACGCCGTATTCTTTTTTTTTCTTCTTTTTCCTTTCTTTTTTCTTTTTTTGTGACGCCATATTCTGATAGCCAGATTAATGGAGGTGTGGTCGACCCAGACGACTAGAGCACTGGCGTATCAAAATGAGATCGGCACTTTTGTTTGTTTTGTTTTGTTTCTACCCAACCTGCAAAAAATGAGAAAAACTCTTTTCTCTAAGTGCTTTTGTAATGATGCTGTGACTGATGCAAATCCAACGCGAACGTGCTTTTGGAATGCTGAGTGCCAGCATGAGTGTGCAAGATGTTGCAAGGGCAATGAACGTTCATGAATCAACAATTAGTCGTCTCAGGACCAGATTCCATGCCACGAACAGCACTTCAGATCGTCCACGCAGCGGCAGACCACGTGCCACAACCAACATTCAGGATCTCCATATCAGTCTTCGCCATTTCAGAGACCAGACACTTCCTGCCACTGTTACTGCTGCTGAGACACCTGGACATCACCAACTCCATATCATTGCTCAAACAGTGCACAGGCGGCTCAGAGAGAATGACCTACAGCACGCAGGCCATACTTTGGTCTACCGTTAACTCGAATACACCTTTTTGAATAAATTTGATCTCTAGACAGTATTCTTTTTGTGCATGTGTTGAAAGGATGTGATAAACCAAACACTTATTACATTTAACACCTTTTATAGGTAGTTTATTAAAAAGTTGTATTTGTAACATTGTCCCCTGCCTCTGTGTGGAGCAGCTTATACATGATGATGACACTAGCAGATAACTCCATTTTGGACTCAAGGGTCAGCTCAGAGAGATATATGTATAACCTTGTGTCAAAATAAGATTTACGACCTAATGATTTATGACCCCCCCATGTGACAGTCATGTGACATGTGACAGACATGTAGACCCCCCCCCAACATGACATGTGACAGACGTGACCTATGTATGACCCCCTATGAAAGAACATATGATATTAATATGAGCTCATAATATTATTAGACACTTTGAATTAATTGCGGCCTGGTCTCTGACCTTGTGGAACACACCTCTCTTATATTACTACAACTTAGCCTTTAGCCCAACATGGGCTTCACAACAATGGTAACAATATTTGTATAGCACCTTACAACAACGCCAGCCACCCTCAGGGATGATTATTTTCTGAAATATTAAGCTGCACCTTCTCCCATTTTAGTGTCCAGTGCCGGTTCTGCATCGAGGCATGGTGAGTTTTTTCCACAATGCTTTAACACAACGCCACTCTTAAAGAAACGTGGTAATCCACACCCCCTTTGCTTTTCATTGGTCCGCAGGATACTACTATTAATAGGTATAATTACTACTAATAATGTAATGTGTTCTTTCATAGGGGGTCATACATAGGTCTGGAATGTCCAGGCTAGGATGTTAAGTTGTAGTAATATAAGAGAGGTGTGTTCCACAAGGTCAGAGACCATGCCGCAATTAATTCAAAGTGTCTAATAATATTATGAGCTCATATTAATATCATATGTTCTTTCATAGGGGGTCATACATAGGTCTGGAATGTCCAGGCTAGGATGTTAAGTTGTAGTAATATAAGAGAGGTGTGTTCCACAAGGTCAGAGACCAGGCCGCAATTAATTCAAAGTGTCTAATAATATTATGAGCTCATATTAATATCATATGTTCTTTCATAGGGGGTCATACATAGGTCACATGTCATGTCGGGGGGGGGGTCCACATGTCTGTCACATGTCACATGACTGTCACATGGGGGGGTCATCAATCACTAGGTCGTAAATCTCATTTTGACACAAGGTTATACATATATCTCTCTGAGCGCAACACAGTTTGCTAGTGGTCAATGGCACGAACACAACTTATTCATTAAAACAGGCTGATTCCATCATGACCACAGTCTTTTCTATAACCGATGGTCAACAAACCTTGATCGATAGCTGCTTGGGTCACCAAGAGAACGACGCATCTCATATCTGATTGGCTGAATGACAAAAAACAGCAGTTATTTAATGATGTAGATTTAATTGAGACTATTGCTGAGTCATGAGACAACCAGAAATCATGCTGGTAACTCCTCCTCCCTGCTGACTCACGTTTCATTTGTCTCTGCGGTGAAGCAGACTGGAACAAATCTGTACAGGTCCATGTGCTGTGGTGTCCAGCTCAGAGTCAATTCAGCTTTTCCAAACTTATCATCTTTGAACTCTTTGGTCATGTTGTGAGGGCCGCTCACCTGGAAGTCATGTATGCTTTCGGAAAATAGAGACATGTGTGACTGTTATTTAGCACGTCAAGCATTATTACCTTCTTTTAAGCAGTCAGAAACAATGTGTTTACTAAAAGGTTTTAGCTTGGCTAGCGCGACTCCTTGCTCTGCGGGCATAGTCTGGCCAAGCTGCCTTGTAAACCAAATTCTCAGAGGGCGGGCTTAACCCGTGTTTATCAAATGTCTCTACTGGACGAAGCTTCAACCAATCAGACCACTCTTTACTCTGATGTATGCGTTGCAACAAAAACTGCTGCTTGATCCACAGAACTAGTGCATCATCGTCTTAAACACACCTCAGTCAAGCCGTTGGAAATGCTAGATTTTCACTGGTCCCCATTTCTAGGTGAATCTGAAATCGAAGAGAACGGCAGCTTGGCCAGACTGACTTGGTCGCGAAATTTTGTTAAGCATCACAGAAAGAATGAGCGGGCCCAGGCTAAAAAGGTTTGTCTTGAGGTGAGCTAGTAGCATCATGGTTAACAAAATTAAGAAGTAAATACCTGGTATGGTGAGACTGTGCTCGGGCATGAAGCTGGAATTTCTGACCCACAGTGGCAAAGAGGACGTCACGATGATAAGGAGTCCCTGACAAGAACATGGGCTGCACATGACCAGGCTCACAGCTGGGTATCGGAGGTAGGACTGAAATACAGACATGAGAAGATATCAAGACAAGGAGACAGGAAATGCATTTCCTTCTGCCTTGTAGTTTGTAGGGGTTTCCAGTGCTTTATGAAGGTATTTGGTGTATGAGACGTGCTTGTGAGCATAAGAAAAAAAAAACACCAAATAGATAATATGAGGATCCCCAGCGGAGTTATGAGTTCACAGTATCACTGCACTGTATTTCAAATGACCAAAATGAAAAATTCAATATTCAATCTAATGTTAAGATAATTCCACTGTAACAACTGTGTTAAAGGAAAGGTTAATGCACCTGCTCTCAGTGCTGAAAAGATCATCAAATTATCCCCCTACTTTAGCTCTGAACAGCTCTTATAGGACTTAATGGGAACCGAGTTACTACTGTATATGTTTTAAATGTCTATTACGTCCATGAGTTTCTGTCTGTTTTTGCCACCCAGTCTAGATGAGTTGAACCTCTGTCCGACTGGCATACTTACACGGAGCTCAATGGAAACATGAGGTTAGGGTCAAGCAATCACTTTAATGTACGTGTAGCCTACTCACTTTCCAAGGAGAACTGTAGCTTCACTTTACAGAGAGGTGGTGATTTCATGTCGGAGGACTCCCTATGAACTGATGTTCCATCTGTGTAAGTCAAAGTCATGTTTTTCCAGGGAAAGTCCTCCAGCATAAGCTCAAAAACGTAGACACCAATGCTGACTTGACCTGTGGTCGTCACCGTGCATTCGGTCTGGAAGGACACGTAGAGTTAAATGAAGATGACTGAAATGCTTTTGTCTCTTTGGGTAGTGATCTAAAAGACAAACTGATAATTATCTGATAACATCAACAGATAAAAAGGACAAGAAAAAAAACTGCATGAGTTTTTGAATTGCAAATCAAAAACAATATACTGTAAATGTATATCACTTATATTAATATGTAAACATCCATAATAGAGGCTAAAAATTGAACATTCAACTCAAATCAAACATGAAGAACATAATATCACAGTTTTGCTGCTTAGCTGGCTCATCGTTACCTCATCCATACTGAAGTTTGCAGGTACTGTGGCATTATCAGTAAAGCTGCACCTCACATGATCGCCATCTGGATCGTGGGCCAGAAGAGGAATCCTAGAAAAGCAGTTCTGAGGCACCCTGCAAGAACATCAAATTTAATGTGTTTGTCAAAAATGTTTTAAACACATTCCTACAAAACTATGTTTACTATACTTAGATATTCAATGACAATTCTCAGGTTCGTGCTGATATTTTGGGTTTCTACTCTGACATGTTTACAAGTTTTAATGTTCAAAAAACACACCTTTTTGCACCTCATCCTGTCAGTCTGAATATTTCTATATACTGTATTTCACCCTCTGACTGGCTGTTTTAGCTCCTGTCTCTTGAAGACCTCCTCCTGAAGAAGTCCAGGCCCTGATTGGCTGATGAGAAAAATATGGTGCACCTTTGTAAATGATGTACAGTTTATTTGTAAAGGTGAATTTTAATGAGTTTGCATCTGACAGGGTGCATTTAAGTTGATATTTCATTCTTAATATATTACTAATTAATAGCTTAAGATTATCGTTTTGCTTTTTAATGAGTATTTCTCACTTTGATTACTTCTTGTTTTCATTTCAGTGCAATAACATATTTAACAACCCGACATTTAATCACGTACATTATATTTGTTCCTTTAAAAGTCTGGAAATGCATATAGGTCTTCAGCTTATATAAGCCTATTGTACCAGATGGAGCATCAAACCTAAAAGGAATACATAATATAAAACAGTGCATATAGTACCCTTACATTATACATGTCAATAAACTTTGACTGCAAGATGGATTTAATTTCAGCCAATTTGATTTTTTTTAAAAAGGAACATAATCTCCACTACAGCTGCAATGTTCATTTATTTTTAATCCCCCAACCTTTCCTTGTTAACAACATTTGATAAACTCTACAATATAACAGAAAGAGGGCTGATGTTCATGTGTAATGAACGCGCTGCTTGCTGCTGTATGTGTCACTCATGAACATAAGCGACAGTCTGTCAGGGGAGGGGAGTGATCCTTCACTGAGAACGAACATTATCACTCAGTGAACAAGTCTAGACTGTGACTCAGGCAAGGGAGGAGTGATTCATTCAATGAACGAAGGAACAAACTGTGTCACTGAACCAATGAACTGCATGAGTAGGATGGAGCTCCTGGGAGGAACTGAATTTATTTATTTCTACATTTATTTATTGATATATTTATTTATTTTCACATTTATTTATTTATATTTCCACTTTTATTTATTTATATATTTATTTCTTTCCACATGTATTTATTTATATATTTATTTATTTCCACAGTTATTTATTTCAACATTTATTTATTTCTACACTTATTTATTTCCACATTTATTTTTTCTACATTTATTTATTTCCACATTTATTTATTTCTACACTTATTTATTTCCACATTTATTTATTTCTACACTTATTTATTTCCACTTTTATTTATTTCTACATTTATTTATTTATATATTTATTTATTTCTACATTTCTTTATTTTTATATTTATTTATTTCCACATTTCTGTGTCTGTATGCTAATGAGGTAGGGACAAACGTCAGTCTCATTCAGGATTGGTCAACTGAGCAATCCAATCAGATCCATAGGGATGGCTAGATGTTACACGTTTTTTTCATTACATTGATTTCATTGATTTTTGCAAGGCCGCTTTTACTTATAGCAGTCAGGACTTGAAGGGACACAATGTAATTTTTTAAGTATTTTATTACCTCAAATCAATGTTTTCATTCATAAATAGAGCCTCATTGGTGTAAAATAACCTATGCCAACAATCAATCAATCAAACTACGAACTGCCGAGAGGGACATAAAGCACTACCTGCTAGTACCCATAGGACAAAATGCATTTCCGTGTTTTGCAATTCACTTTTCACAGAAAAAACTTTTCACTGAAGCCTGCACTTCTTCTAAATGACGACTCTGGATTCAAGATCACTGAGATAGAGCGTAAACTTTGGCTGGCTGGCATGACTGCAGCAAAAAAAATTGTTGAGCATCTCTTTGTTGTCTGAGGTGGCTTCCACCGCAACAAATATCAATAAAACATTGGCTACAAGCTCTTCTCGAGGTGATCTACCTGGAATGGTCATCAGACCGTAATAATAATGCCAAGTTGAGAATGTTGTTGATGTGGGAAAAGGCTGCAGAGGATGTAAAAAAAAACGAATATGACTTTTGTGTCTTTCATCCATGGTAATTCAATATGTCCAATTTGTAATCCTGATCAGGACTCAGGCCCAATCTATGTGTTCCATAAGGAAGGGTGGGAGGGAGGGGTTCTGTAGTTAAGGAATTTTTAGTGTCTATTGCTTGTTTAACACAAATCCTAAAATTAATGCAACTACACAAGGTATTGTGTTGTTGTTGTTATGTTGTTATTGTATTGTTGCAAATTGAACAAATTAATAAAAAGTTGATTGCAAAAAAAAGAAAAACAATGACACGTGTAGCGTCTAGCCATCTCTATAGATCTGATTGAATCGCTCAGTTGACCAATCCTGAATGAGACTAACTCCTACGTCATTAGCATACGGACACAGAAATATATAAATAAATAAATGTACAAATAAATAAATGTGGAAATAAATAAATAAGAAATAAGGTCCCAAGAGCAACAGTGCAAACAATTGTAAGTATAAAGTGCATGGTGCTGTTTTGTCACTGCCATGATCAGGAAGAAAATGCAAGCTATCACCTGCTGCTGAGAGAAAACTGGTCAGGAGGGTGAAGAGTCAACCAAGAACCACCAAAAAGCAGATCTGCCAAGAATTAGAAGCTGCTGGAACACAGGTGTCAGCGTCCACAGTCAAGTCTGTTTTGCATCACCATGGACTGAGAGGCTGCTGTGCAAGAAGGAAGCCCTTGATCCAAAAGTGGCACCTTAAGGCTCGACTGAAGTTTGCTGCTGATCACATGGACAAAGATAAGACCTTCTGGAGGAAAGTTCTGTGGTCAGACCAAACAAAAATCAAGCTGTTTGGCCACAATGCCCAGCAATATGTTTGGAGGAGAAAAGGTGAGGCCTTTAACACCATGCCTACCATCAAGCATGGTGGTGGTAGTATTATTATGCTGTGGGGCTGTTTTGCTGCCATTGGAACTGGTGCTTTACAGAGAGTAAATGGGATAATGAAGAAGGAGGATTACCTTCAAATTCTTCAAGATAACCTGAAATCATCAGCCTGAAGGTTGGGTCTTGGGTGCAGTTGGGTGTTCCAACAGGACAATGACCCCAAACACACATCAAAAGTGGTAATGGAATGGATAAATCAGGCTAGAATTAAGGTTTTAGAATGGCCTTCCAAAAGTCCTGACTTAAATCCCATTTAGAACATGTGGACAATGCTGAAGAAACAAGTCCATGTCAAAAAGCCAACAAATTTAACTGAACTGCACCAATTCTGTCAAGAGGAGTGGTCAAAGACTCAACCAGAAGCTTGTGGATGGCTACCAAAAGCACCTATTTGAAGTCAAAATGGCCAAGGGACATGTAACCAAATATTAGCATTGCTGCATGTACATTTTTGACCCAGCAGATTTGGTCACATTTTCAGTTAACCCATAATAAAGTCATAAAAGAACCAAACTTCATGAATGTTTTTGTGACAAAGAAGTATCTGTTCCAATCACTCTATCAGAGAAAAATCAGAGTTGTAGAAATAACTGGAAACTCAAGACAGCCATGACATTATGTTATTCATTCTTTTATTAATTTATTCCTGTATTTATTTATTTATTTATTTATTTATACTTTCGTCAGGTTTGGTCCTCCACAACTGAAGGATTTGGTGAATGAATCTTTTGAACGAATCATTTTAATGAAAGATTCTAAAGGATTCAGTTCACTGAAAGGAACTGTTTTGCCCATCACTACTGTCGGATGTTCAAGTTTGAGGGGGCGTGGCTTTGGACGGAGCACTGGCGGGAGGGGGAGGGGCTTGGAGGAGGCTGAGAGGAGGTGCTACTTTCAAATTTTGCTAGCTCTCTTGCTAGCTCTCTAACATGACAGACTACAGCTTTAAGGTGATGTCGATACTGTATAAACAGCAAAAATAAAAAATGGCTTGAAAGGAAAAGGTTTGTACCGTAAAGAAGACACTGTTGTCGCTACTGGACATCCATTCAGAGCATTTGAGTCTGATCGACTTCCCAAGTCCAGCTCCACATGAGATGTCCAGTTTGTTTTACCGTCGACATTAGACAGCCAGCAGCAGCCAGAGTCCCTGAGTGGAAGAAGTGGTGGACTGTGTTATTGTCACTCATAAATACACTGATGGCTATCCAGCAACTCTAGCACCTGCACACACATTACCCAAACATACACCACCGTTGTCTGGCATAAAATGAGTCGTCTCTGAAGATAAAAGTTAAAAGTTACATGGTAATTATAAACACAGAATAAAAATATTAAAGCAACACTTTTGTTTTCACTGATATGAGCAAAAAAATATATATTTCGGGCTATCTGGTGAAAACTAGATCTGGTGCACACCAGAAAGTGTAGGTACACCACCTGTGCCTATGGAGCTGACCACATGTTTGTAATTGCTTGTAATTTAAAGTGACTACCCAATCAATGTGGCTGTATCAGTTGAGCTGGAACACGGGAAAGATTTTAAAACATGTTTTAAATGTCAATCAAAAATACATATGACAACTTGCAGGTAAATAAATGATGCCTTCATAACGAAGTCCGAGGTCTAAATAATACTGAACTAACTCCTGCAGAGTCGTTTCTGGACAGAGATGTTCTCAGATGAGTTCCAGGGCACTTCCAAGATACTATCAGGTGAGCATCAGCTAGTGAGCTCGCCAGAAATCCTGTTTGCTCATGTACCTTTAGGGGCTCCATACTGGACATACATGTTCAGCTTTATGACACAACACAATGCTACAACTGAGATGAGCATCTCTTAGCCAGTTTCTGACAGTTTGTGCAGAAATTCTGTGGTTGCTGCATCAGCTGCCTGGTTTTATCCCCAGCCTATGCCAAGCCGTTTTAACATTTAATCGAACCACACTCCTATCTGTAATTATTTTAGATATCCATAATAGCATTTCTTCTAGTCAAAGTGGTAATTAAAGATATCTGCAATAACATTCTTACTAGTAGAAATGATGTTTTAAGATATCTACAACTTTGATTGTGCTAGTCAAAACTAAATTTTAGATATCTAAAAATACTTAAAAACTGTAAGTAGCCATTTTAACATTTAATAGTGAGACTGGATATGTATTACAGATAGCTGTAATTCAATTAATCCTAGTCAAAAAGAACATTTCAGATATCCACAATGACATTCTTCCTAAGACAAATGACGTCACTTTTGCCAATAATGTGTATTGGGCTTTCAATTTCAGATATCCACAATTACATTCTGGATATCTAGAATGAATATTCTGGATATCTGCAATAGAATTCTGACTAGGAAAAACTCCCATTTCAGATATCTTCAATCCAGATGTTACTAGTCATAATTTTCATTTCAGATGAATGAAAAACTATCCAGAAAAGATATCAATAATAATAATTTGTGGACATTTGCAATTGTATTGTTGCTAGTCATAATTCTAATTGTAGATTAGAGAGTAATTGTGGATTTCCATAATTACATTTTTACTAGTCCCAGTGTATTTTGGATATTCAAAATTACATTTTGGATATCTGGAATAGGCTAGTTTTTCATTTTGGACATCTGTAATACATATTCAGTCTAGCTATTGAATGTTAAAATGGCTTGCCATACCCGGCCAGCACAGTTAAACATGATCTGTGGTTGTGTCTGTCTGTCTGTCTGTCTGTCTATGGGATGTAAAGTTAAATGCAGGGAAATTACTTGAAGACATGCTATGGTATTCTATTCTATCATATTTATATTTCACAATGATGATAATATTTATACAATCCCATTCTCATAATTGCTTTATGAATTTTCAATTTTCAGTGCCCCGATGTCACTAATTAGAGCAGAATAAGACAGTTAAGAGCTGGGTTTACCTCAGAGAAAAGGAAGATTTATTGGTTAGGATGGTTGCTGATATGTGCCCCTCCAACTGGCACCAGCGGCCCTGGCCGGTGTTATCCTGGTCTGTTAGCAGGACGCCAGACTCATCAAAGCTTGAGCACACTCCATGCTCACATGTGTATGATGACTGGTCTTCACATCTGCCTCTGCCGTTCTGTCTGTGATAAAATGTCACCTACAGCGGTCGGGGGCCAAAAAACAGGATTGCTATCATGAATTGTTTAAAAGACCCTTTCCTCTGTGAAATATGTAAAACAAGTATGGCCATGTCAATTAATTTGTCATTTTTTTGTTTGTTTTTTTCTTGTCTTTGTCAAGTAGTAAAAAAAATGCTACAGTATATGGGCCAGAGATATGAATGACATGCAGGTTTCTGACAAGCTGAGTAGCATTTTCTTAAAGTTGCACTTTAAGATACATTTGTCTGAAAATTAGTTTTAGGAACAGTATGTTCTATGTGGATGTGATTCTTTGAGTAAACACTTTATTCTTACATAGTTTACTCAGTTTTCAAACAGCACAACTTGGGTGTGAAACAGAAATTAATTAAATCCATATTGGTGCTGTAAGAAAAGACAAGGTTATTTACAATTCATACACATTATAAATTTAAGTTGCTTTACAGGTGAACAGATGAAACAAGCAGCAGCAGACTTATCAAATTGGTTTACCCTCTGGTATATATCCAGTATTAGGATTCATTTTGTGGTTCTATTTAATGAAATATAACAATGCACATTTAAAGTGGATAATGATGAAAAGAAAATACCTTAAATGTTCCGTCCCTCTTCTTTTGTGGAGGCATGAAACTAACGCTGTTACCGTAAAAGCTGAGAGTTGAAGAAATCCCCCACAGTGTGAAGAACATGAGGAGAACTGCACCTGCCTCCATGATGTCAGACTGCATCTGAAGCTTGTTCAGTCAGTTTCAAGTTGAGAAATGTGAGGGGTGGTTCTCTAGGTGGAATTCAGGACTAACCAGATCTGTGCTGAACTGCAAGCATTTATTTGTCTTCTTCTTGCCCTCCATTGTTGACATCTTTTAGTGATCAGCAATTAAAACTGATTCCATGCTCTTTGTTTGCTATTAATTTCCATCTGTGGGATTGGGTCACTTGGCATCAGGTCAAAAAGCTGAATCTCACTCATGTATACAACTCTTTCAACACGTTCACTACATCTGGTTGCATTTTTCTGCGAGCCAACATGCCTTTCTGTCTCTTCTGACCCACAGTGCCCTGCACAGCAGCTAGACAGTAGACGAGAGGGTCAATGTTCAAGACAGGGTTATGAGTATGAAGTATTATGTCTTAACTCTATGCATACTGCATGGAGCAGAAAATGTATGCAGTGTAGCCAAGCATACAGCAAATGATGCACTGTTAAAAAGTAAAGCTAGCAAAACCGCAATGTAAAAATGCTCTGTTTAATTAAAAGTCCTGCATTTAATGTGTTTCTTCACAAAACGCATGAAAATATTATCACCAGGTGTACTTAGTTATGTATGCATTCCAGGCAGTTTACTTTATTGTTATTTCCTCTATTTCTATATTACTTTTGGGTATATCATTTCCATTTTAACTTGTAATGTTGTAAATTGTTCTTGTCTGATTTTAATTGTTTTCATTCTCATTTAAACTTTGTAAAGTACTTGCTGTTAATGTTGGCATTAATATGGTTGTTTTTATTAGTTTGACTGCAACTTTCCCCTTTGGTCTGGTTCAAAAAGTTTATCTTTCCTTATTGCCATTAATACACAGGATGGAGTGATCCCCGGTTCATACTTAAAAAGAACCAGCTCAAAGTTCAGTTCACACATATGAAAATGAACTAGCTCATGTTCATAGTTCATAATGAAATAAATAATGAACTAAGTTCACAGTCCTAAAAATGGACTCGTTCATGTTCATTTGTTACTTTTTTAAAATAAATCAGACACCATGTCACTCAATAGAACCTCTTCTTAACCATTAACCAGCTGTAAATCACTGCTACTCCAAAACTAATCAAATTATCCCATCAATAAAGAATCACAGGTGGTAGGCTACAGGGCTGGCTCTGCGACACTTTTTAATTTATTTTTTTTAAATAATAATAATAATAATAATTCATCAGTTTTATATAGTGTTTTTCATGAAAACTCAAAGACGCTTTACGCACACAAAAATAAATAAATAAAAAAGACCAAAGTTATTGCAGGTTAAATGTTTGTTTATAAAGGTATGTTTTTAACTGTGATTTAAATGAGTGATTCGGAGGCACGGATTCATGGGTAGAGAGAGTTCCAGAATTTGGGGACGTCTATGGCGAAAGCCCTGTCCCCCAAGGTATGATGCATGGATTTGGTGATGGGAGTGAGGTTAGAGTCAGAGGATTGAAGGCGGCGGGAGGGATGGTAGAGCTGCAGAAGGTCCATGAGGTATCGGGGTGTGTGGGCACTGTTGTATAGGGAGCCAGTGGAGCTGTTGGAGGACAGGGGTGATGTGGTCTCTGTATCGGGTGTGGGTGAAAACCGGGCAGCTAAGTTCTATACATATTGGAGGTTCTGTAGGTGAGTGGAGGGAAGACCATAAAGGAGGATAAAGTAGTAATCAAGTCTGGAGGAAATGAAGGCATCCTCATGCATGAATCAAGAGTTTCAGCGGCAGATTTAGAGAGGGTGGGACAAAGGTGTGGAGGTAGAAGAAGGCTGTTTTGGTGATTTGACAGACATGGGGTTGGAAGGAGAGGGTGGGGTTAAAAAATGAATCCAAGGTTTCTGATCTGAGGAGACCTTTATTTTGCTCGGTAAGTCAGTTGAGATCTAACTCTCATTTACAATGAGGACCTGGACACCAGGCTCCGGACACTGGGCTGGATCTGGACTGTCTCCGTGGCGTAGCTTCATAAAACTCCACCAAGTGCTCTGCAACACTGGCTTCAGCATCAGCCGTGCTGGACTGTCACAGTGACCGTCATAGTGTTTGCCATAAACAGTGTCGTAAAACCTGAAAACCACTTTCCATCGCAAGAGTTTTCAAGTGAACATGAACGGTCCGTACCGTTCATTCTCACCAAAGGGAACAGTGCTCATGTTCACGTTCATGATTTGAAAACTGAGTCATCTAGTTCACCATTCACTGAAAATATGAACGCGTTCATGCACAACACTGGTGATCCCACACAGACTTGGGACACATTAGTCAGTGGTTTCTGGCATAATAGATAGATTTCATTGAAGTTGTTTGCAGACATAATGAACACACCAGGGTTTGATGCTGCTTTTTGTGGTGCTGCCGTGTCACCACCACCCAGTGTCCAGAATAACAGTGCAACATTTGTGCAAAATAAAATGACACAACATTCCAACAATAAACAAATAGCTCATTCAATTAGTATTACGATTAATTTTTGGAAAAACTTCTTACAGAATTTGAACGTCTGTGTTCTCAGTCAGCTCATGGTATATGAGATCAAACAAAACAGACTATTCTCTTCTTAGAACAAATAAGTTATTTCAGCATGACAGACAATTGTGTGCAGGGATGTGTGCTCATCTGCTGCCTTCAGGGGAGATGCTGTCAATCAAATCTGATCAAACCACACCCACACAGAGCAGATGATGCAGATTAATTTGCTTTTAGATTGTTATACTGGTATAAAGTAAAAGCTGTCAAGACCTTAAGCATATGCTCAGCTCTAGATGTCTTTATGTAAAGTAAGGTTTATGGACATATCCCCTGGGAATTTTGTTGTATATCTGTGATTGTATACTGTTCCTGTAAACTTTTTTTTTTTTTAAATACTGGTATGAAGTAATGAAACACCGTTCAGTGTTGCACTTTATTTTAGATGATGACTATAGGGATTACTTGCACAACTTTTCCTTTTTGAGGGGGAAAAACTCAGTTTGGTCTCACAAAAAAATTGTTTTGTTATTCTCCAAGTGTTACTTGTGAAATATGCAAGATATAGATCATAGTAATTTATAATATAATAATGTTTCTTATCTTGATTGGATACCAACAAACCTAATTAATATTTGATCCTATTGAGGAATGCTGATTTGGTTGATCAGTCAATAAGTAGTGGCTATTGTATTAATTAAAGTTGCAGAGTGGCAATAAACAGCATTAAGTTAAAGGTTTAAAAATTATTCGTAGGCTGCGCTTGTTTCATTACGACGAGAATTGGTGTGCGTCAATAAGTTTCGCTTTTGTTAAATTTGGACACAACGGTGATCCGTAGTGTCGTCAGTTTATGGAAATTGTCAGAGTTGCAAGATGGCTACGGAACCAAATAAGACTGAGATCCTTACCATTTTCAAAAGATTAAGATCGATTCCTACAAACAAGGTAACCGAATGAGATAATGTCGTTATACGTGAATCATTGTGTTTGTGTAGCTTGTCTTAGCATTAGCTTCATCTGGTCCGATGAGAGGCGGGCTAACTGTTTTCTAGCATATAGCTTGGCCCAGCTAACAGGCGCTAACGGGATGCTAATCCGCCGGTGAAGCAGTCGAACATAAAGGCCACGTATACCATTGGTGTATGCTGGGAGAGAAAGCTAATCACTTCAGCTACAGTACGTGTGGGAAATGAAGTTATGTACGAGTTGACTGGTTAGACTAGTCGAGTTCTGAACCAAATATATCACGCAGTTCAGTTAAGATATGAACATTATCATTATGAAGCCGTAAGGCTCGACAGTATTGAACCATATGCTATCCAGTTGGAACAGTGTCTGATGTAACCGTTACAGTCACAGTATGTTGTTTGGCAGGTTTGCGTGTCGGAGACATATGTCCATTAATAGTTTATAGTGTTTTATTTCATTTTTTTGCCTGACTTATCCTGAACGGACGTGCCATGTCTGTGTGCAGTGGAAAAGTCCATCTGACAGAGCACCGTCACTGTACTTCACTTGGGTACATCCTTTTTCTTCCACTCCACCTCAAAGGGAAACATTCCCTTTTACGTCACTGCATTTGTCTGCCACTTAAAACCACATAGCACCAGATCAGTGGTGTGCATAGACTTTTTGATGGGCAGGGGCGAAAATAAAATATGGGCACCTACTGAAGAGTGCACTTAATGCTGCGTTCGCCTTGTATCGGGAGTCAGGAGTCGGAACTGGGAAGGACATCGCACCCGAGTTGACGGTGTACCAGTAAACAAGTCGGAAAACCAAGATGGACGCCTCCAATGAAAAGTTTGTTGCGCTTGCTCTGTCGGAATGCAGAAAGCTAATGCAGCAATATGAGGTCCTCAAACACAGTTGATAGACACAAAGAAGATGCGCAGGGTGTGTGTTTGTTCTCCTGTGTAATTATGTGTGGGGAAAAATGTTTGACTCTTTGTAGGCTGAAACGTGTAACTCTACATGGTGCTAATCCAGGGCGCTGCCATCTTAGATTATGACGTTGTGGTCAAGTCAGGGTTGGTGAGGTTGTCCGACTTTCCGAGTTGGAAATCCGACTTTGGTGGGAGGTTGAAATTTACGGCTGGGAACTTGGAAATTCCAGCTTCTGAGTACAAGATACATGAGCACAAGTTCAGCATGTTTTCAAAGGCACTTAAGCACAAGTTTTTGCCTCCCAAAAGGGAAGTTTAGTGTGTTTTGCCTCCCAGGGGGTACTTAAGCACGCATTTCTGTCTCCAAAGAAGACACTTGAACACCCCAGATGTGCCAATTTTGAATTTGTTTGTTTGTGTTTGTGGTTCCTTAACTCTTTGAGTGCCGGCCGTTTTTTAAAATCGAAAGTGCCTTTTTCAGTCACATTTGTGGACCCACAGAATATTTTGTACCATGACTCTGAAAACACTGAATAGCTTAAATGACAGAAGAGACTATTTCATCATGAAAAAAACTTTTGTTTTTACCTTGTTCCATTCTTGTTTCATTAGAGGTAGAGTCTACTTTCACCAAAATCACATTTTTTTTGTCCAGAATCCGTTAGTTTTGCTCTCTAATTACGATCGTCTCCACTTCCTGTTTTGATCTCCGTGGCACATATTAACTCTTTATGTCCTGACTACAAATCACAGAAGCCCCGGAATTACTCACATGCTGCGGGAGACCGCAATCAGCGACCCGCTATTTTTTAAAAAAAATAAAAATAAATAAATAAATTAAAAAAAATAAAAAAAACACTTTGATGGCGTAACTCATCAGTGGCACTCAAGCGTTGGATTTTAATTGATGGCCTTTCAATGGCACTCAAAGGGTTAACGGGGAAGTGCTGATTTTTACAAAATGGACCTTATTTCTGGGATAAAATACTGCCATTTACTCACCCATTTCACTTTGGAGTCATTTAGAGTGCTTCTGATGATATTGATGATATCTGTTTAACAGGAGTGAATGGGGCACCGAAATGCAGCCAGTAAATGACACAAACTTGACCATTTCTGAACTATAATACTTATTTGTGATGTTGTCAAATATGCATGCATGCTGTGTTTTAGTTGAGGCACTGTGAAGGCCACACAGGTGGGCACTAGGGGTCCTTAGTAAACTATGATAAACAGGAAGTAGAGTCTGTTTACAGATTGAATTTTCTCAAGTTATGGACTACTTCAGACTCAAGTAAGAATAATAATAATGAAGCCCATCTTATTAAATGTCTGTTATTTGAGAAATGGTCAAGTTTGTGTCATTTACTGGCTGCATTTCTGTGCCCCATTCAGTCCTGTTAAGTAGATATCATCAATATCATCAGAAATACTCCAAATGACTCCAAAGTGAAATGGGTGAGTAAATGGCAGTATTTTATCCCAGAAATAAGATCCAGTTTGTAAAAAACAGCACTTCCCCTTTAATGGGTTGAGCAAAATCAAAATTCCTGCCAGTAACTTTTCAACAGGGATGTTACTGCCCTGACTGTTAAGCCTGGTTTGTGCTTCTTCGTCGCGGAGACGGCATAGCTACGGCGTCAACGCAGACCCCTACGCGGACCCTACGCCATAGCCTGACGCGCACCTCCAAAAAATCCTGACTACGCGTCGCGTGAACGCGTTGAGACGCGAACGGCAAGAACTGTGATTTGGCCGCTCAGAACGTAATTTCCGGCGGTTGTTTTTCCGGTCAGCAGCTCAACAACACCGCTAGTAGCAGAGCGGCACGAGCGGTACGGAATGGTGGACAGACCACCTCCACAAATGTCTTCTGTGCTTCAACATTTGTAGCATTTCTTTTTCAATTTTATGAGCTCCATCTCCAGAAACACCCGCTCCATCTCAGTTGTCATTGTTTACTGTCGGAAGAAATCCAAGGAATCCGATATGAGCCCCCAGAAGCCACACAAAGACACCCCCCCCTAGCAGCTTGGCGGTGAATTGCAGAGCAACGTGTTCCCTCGACACAGAGCTTCGAATGCTCAACGACGGCGTCGGGTGTACGCCGTAGCTCAGCCGTCGCTGCGACGCAGAAGCATAAGCCAGGCTTTAGCCTCAATGTGCAGAACCATTGACAATGTGATGGAAATGTACACTGCACCTTGTGTCATAGGTACATTCGATAAATTATCATTCAGATGTCACAGTGCTTATAGATTTCATAAAAGTCATTCCATTATCACTCAGTTATGAAGTGTTTTTACTCTGTCTATACAGGCTTGTTTTGACTGTGCAGCTAAAAACCCCAGCTGGGCAAGTATTCCATACGGTGTGTTCCTGTGCATTGACTGCTCTGGCATCCACCGCTCCCTGGGAGTGCACCTCAGCTTCATCAGGTGAGTTTACGTCCTTCTCAACAGTGATCATAGCTGTCAAGGCGTCATCATGCTGTTTTCTTTGACATTTTTTGCGAGTGGTTAAACTGTCTGAAAGGAAGGTATGAGCGGCACTTTAACTGCCGTGTGCTGTGTAGCGAATTGTTTTGCAAATTGCCAATGGCTCAGACAGTGCTTTCTCACCCAACCTGTCTGTATTTCATGTAGTTCATTAAGTCATGATACACTCCCACAGTATTACGCTCAGGCTCATTACTGTACAAGACGCTTCACTTTCAACCTTAGTCATTATTCATAATATGAGCTTGATGCTTGTAATTTGTCTAAAATCATCAGTAGTTAGAGTGACCAGCAACCAGTGTGAAATGACACTGCAGCTGCCTTTACAAAGTATTTAACTAGGGCTGCAACTAATGAATATTTCAATAATCAATTATTTTTCAATTAATCGGATATTTCATTTCCATCCTCTTTTTTTTAATTCAAAAACAGGACATTATCTCAAATTGACAGTGCAAAAAAGTGCACAAATCACAGGTTGCTGCATGAACATCCCAGAGCTCTTAAAGTAATAAATTTTGAATAATTAAAAAAAGCGGCTCATAGCTCAAAAAATGGGTCCTTGAGAGAAGAGTGCAATCAGTTTTTAAGGTGCAGCTCACTGTAGTGACACTGTCATATTCAACCATCGATAGAGGTGATGAGCACGTTGAGGATGCTGTCTGTCGAGACTACAGCTTACTGTGTTATACATGCTGTATTTCCTATCAATCAGCCTATTATGATTAAAATGTACTTGCTGTTGAAAGTTACAGGAGTGCATATGGTGTTTGATATGATATGATGGGGGGGTGTTTTTTCTAATTATTATTAATTATTTCAAGGTTTCAGTACTTCATGATTAAGTTGAATATATATATACACACACAATACACAGGCATAAAAGACAGAAGCATAGCATAAACAGTCAGAGTTCAATTAGGGTTAAAACATACTTAAATTATAGATAAAAATCCCTTTGTTTTTGTCTTTGTAATTTTTGGAGTGATATGAAATTTCTTTGCAGTAACGTGTTGAGTTACTTTTTGGATGAAGTAACTAGACTGGTCTTTAGTTGGTTGGCTGTTGTGATTTGTAGCAGTCAGACTCACTCCCTTTATTTAACCCAGCAGCAGTTTTACACACATTTTGCCCTTAAGGCTGCTCTGCTTTGGACTGTTCTGGTTGTTGTGGACAGTTGGTTGTTCAACAGTGACTGAATACATTTTTTAAAATGTTATCTTTTGGTGAGTTCTTTTTTTTTTCTTTTTGTATCCTGCAACTGACAAATCACCCAAAGTAAGAAAAAATAAACTAAAACTAATCATTTAGAAAAAAATAAAACTAATAAAAAACGAGCAAACCAAATTAAAACTTAATTAGAGAAAAAAAATTGAGAAAAAAAAAAAATTATTAGAGAAAAAAGAACGGAATAACGAACGAAATAAAAATCAACTATAATGAAAAATCTCAAATTATAATAACCTTGATTGGCGCACACACACAATGTATGCCCCCCCCCCCTTTTGTCTGGACCAAATGAGCACAGCTCAGGTGTGGAAGCACCTTTGGCCTGTGAGCAGGTGCATCTTACTGGTACACTGACCTTTCCAAATTCTTCCCTTTTCTTGCCTCAGGTCCACCGAGCTAGACTCCAACTGGAACTGGTTTCAGCTTAGATGTATGCAGGTTGGAGGCAATGCCAATGCGGTAAGTCAGACTGAGGTTAGACAGGAATTTAAGTTAACTGATGACACGTTTTAAGTTGGCCCATGGTCTAGTATGATTAGTACTTGGACAGTCGTCTGTGGTTTATGGATGTGATGTAATAACGCCTGTCATCCTCCTGTCTGAAGACGGCATTCTTCCGCCAGCATGGCTGCTCCACAAACGACACCAACGCCAAGTATAATAGCCGTGCAGCCCAGCTGTACAGGGAAAAGATCCGGCAGCAAGCAAACGCTGCACTGTCCAAATATGGCACAGATGTGAGTATCAATCAAGTGGAACCGTTTGGGGAATGAGTCTCATGTTATTGTCTAAATTAGGGAAGATTTTCATTTGTTTATGAAGCTATAGTGCAGGTTTTTATTTCAAAAGCCTTTATTGTTATTGTATGACAGTGCATACAACCAAAAGTGAGAATTTATTACTTTGTCATAATGTCGTTTTAGCTTTGGTTGTGAAAAAAAGTTCCCTCTATCTGTATCCTAAATAACCTTAAATAAATACATTTGGTACACAAAGAGTAAGCAGTTTACTGGTCTTTACTGTTGATCATTAACATATTACGTAAGCATGATTATTAGTGTTGTAAGATCGAGTTCAGAGTTCACAAGCTGTATATTGTACTTTATGATCATATTTCAGGTCATGGTATGGAAATTGATTTTTTTTTTTTAATTCACCACCACAGCAAACAGACAAGTTACAATAAGACAAAAAACAATAAACAACAACAATGAAAGAATAGAATAAGTAATAATAATTAGTATTTGCAGTATGTACTAAAAAAAAAAATCACCCATATTTATGTATTTCCCCTGCTTGTTGCAGCTGTGGATCGACTCTTCTGCAGGAAGCACTCCTGCAGCTCCTGAGAAGAAAGAGGCAGACTTTTTTGCAGAACACACACAGGTTGGTTTTTCTTTCCTGGTGTGCTGCCTCATTAATGATCAATAAACGTTCACCACATATTGAGGAACATTTCTTTGAGATTTTCTTATTTCAGGGTGATGCAGATATTTGGAAGATTTTAGTTTGATTTGAGTTAATTGTCTTTTATATATAAATACAGAAGTACACAACAAACAAACATGAAAATGGTCCCAGTTGATAATTATACAGTTAACAGTAACTGCCAAACGGGATAATTGTATCAATAACTATTAAACATTTCAGTAAAAAGATGTTAAAGTTGAGACAAATAAGCCTCACACATGGAAATGTTGCCTGCATAACTTTGAAGATCGTTGTGGTCAAAAGTTTACATACACTTGTAAAGAATCATTTTTTTCCATGACTGTACCTATAACATTCAGAGACTGATGTCACTGTTATTACTGTATTACTTATGAGCTTATACAGCAAAAGTTGTAATTGTTAAGTCATAAGATGTGTGTTGAGCTATAATAGATTCAGTGTTTTGGTTGGTACAAATGTTTGACTTTGTGCAATGGAAGGAATTTAGCTGGATCTAAATTATGAAATTATGTGTGTTTGCTTGGATGTGTTTTTTACATTTTCAGAGTTCTAATGACTGGAGCATGGCACCGACCTCGGAGCCAGAGCAGAATGGAGCCACTGTCACCCCACAGCTGACGGACACAACACCCGACAATCGTCAGTAAAGCAAACCCACACATGTGATCTGTCTGTGAATGAGAACTGGTCAGTTTAGACACCATGAGGGTTAGGACTCAGCCTGAGAGAACACTTGGAACATCTTTTGAGGCTCAGGAGGGAGCGTCCCAAAGTCTGAGAAACCATGATGGCATCATGACTAGTAGGGAAGGGAAAAAACAATGGATTCTGCGATGCATCACAAATTCTCTGTAAAACAATGCATAATCGTTGCAGATCAGTTAATAATACAATTGCAAAATAATGATCTATTGCAAAAAGTTGTCACCAGTGACAAGCTTAATTTGGACAGAGGATCGTCCCGTGTTTTGACGGACAGTTGGATCCTCTGGCTCAGGGCCGGTGAAGTTTTTGGGTCTACCACTTGACTTTTTACCTTAGTGATGCAGCTCCACAATCTGACCGCGTTCAAAGAGAGAAAGTTTTTTAGCCTTTGCCATCAGGAGGTCATGACCGTGTGGATACCTGACAGAAAATGATACTGAATCCACATTTCCACATCAGATTTAGGCTTTTAAAAGCTGTGGTCTTAAACTTTTGATCAGCTGATGAACAGACTATTTCAGTTTAATGGCTGTTTGCAATAAATTGCTTACTCATTTTTTTGTCTCACTCCCATTTCTTCTTTTTGCATTTTTAAGCAAAACTTAGAACCTTCTGAAGATCCAACAGCGCAAAATGTTAATTCTTGCAATTTTTCAACAGGTCTTAAAATTTTCTAAAATTTTGATCGTGTGTCGTGATGACGCTATTTTGGACAGACGTGGATGCAAACTGCAACCTGATTGGTTGGTGGAGGCATACAACCGCATAGTTCTTACTTTTTTATTTGCCTGCTGTATGGGCTGTGATTTAAAGAGAACTGTCTAGATTATTCATCAAGGTGTGGAATAAAAGAATAAATGCTTTTCATTGGTCCTTTTCTAGAGCTGGAGGAAGGACCCAGTATCGATGGTCTGAGCACGTCACCCAAGGCCTCCATTGGTGAGTCCGTCAGCCTGGTTCAACCTCTGTGATCAAAGTCCTGAGCAGCCCTGTTCTTATGTAACGCCAGCAGCACTGTCACGCATCGTTTCCATTCTCCTGTTTGATGCCTGTGCTTATTCACTGAGAACATACTTAACTTAGTCTTCTGTCTCTGGATTTTTATTTCCACATAGATGAACATCTTACTTTTTTATTTCATGACGAGACATTAATAGGAACATAAAGCAAGGTTATCTTGAAGATACACATTTACTTTGCTCCATGCCCCAATTTATATTTATATCTTTTTATTAAAAAGAGTCGATATTTCCATTTAAATGGAAATGCCCAGTAATGAATTTACCACTTTATATTGCCGTTGCTTTAACGTCTTAAATGATGAAAACATGTTGTCGTGGCTGACCTAAGAATCAATACCTTGACAGTAATCATCATCAGAGCATCATTGTGATGTTGAATCAGTGTTTTGGTCTGTGGTTGGTGACTGGTTTATCCTGTTGTGTAGAGGAATCCATGCGTTTGTCATCACAAGAAGGATGGACATCTCAAGGTGAACAGCTGTTATTTGCGCTGGGCTGGCTGGTTTATTGTGCCTCAGATGCATGGTTGTCTTGCTTGTTTAATGCTGACATATCATTAGCTGCCTCCCACACAATGGAACCAGGACAGCCTGTGGTTGTTGTTGTGCACTGTGAGCACCTGCTACTAAAAGTACATACACAAGTTGCTCTTCGTATGAACGGAGCATGTCAGGGGAAGTTAAGCAACACGACTGCATTCTGTGAAAAGAGAACATGTCATTGTTAGGCTGGCATACCTGCAGGTAATGAGCATTTTGCTACCAACACCCGCGTCAGGTGTCACAACTCAGAGGGAATAACTTGCTGACAAATGGATTGAAAGGACTAAAATAGTCTCAACCGTGTGGAGTCTGAATGAATACTTTCCTATAATTTAGTTCCTACTCTTCACTAACATTCCTACAGCACAAATACTTCTGAGAGCAAACTGACTGACTGTGTGAAGGTTTTGATGCTGTGGTGCTCTGGCTTACATGTCCTTCCTTCACTGAACGCAAGAAGTTTAGGAATTAAGAAAAGACCACCAAAGCCATGTTTCCTTTCAGTGCTCTTTGTTGTCATATTGTTTTCATTATTTCAGGTCTGCAGTGGTGTTTTTTTTTTTTTTTTGTTTTTGTTTTTTTTTAAACAGATTGCTCCTTGTGTTACAGATGTGAAGCCTTCCATAATTGGAAAAAAGAAGCCCACGGCTGCCAAAAAGGGGGTGAGTCTTATCTCCAGCAAACCACAAACTTTGTCTCCGTTAGTGCTCCTTTAATCTGAACTTTAACCTCTTCATATGTAAGCGTGTCCAAATACGATGTTGATATTGGATATCAGTGTGATATCAGCAAAAAATGAGTATCGGATTATATCGGCCTGCATCTAAAATCTCTGATATCATCACTGTGATAGCATCAGTCCATTCTAGACTCCATTCCACCTCTTCTATCCAGCAGCAGAGTCCAGTGATCACAACAACAGCTGTGCTAAGGTGCTAACAAATGGCGCTTTTCCACAGGTACGGTACGGCACGGCTCTACATGGTTATGGCTCTTTTCCACTAGTACCTGTTACTTTTTTCGTACCTCCTCAGCCCTGGTTCCAAGCGAGCCGAAGCAATACTAAAACGTGACGTCAGCAGACTACCTTTCACTGATTGGCCAACGAGTGTCGCCATTGGAAGCGTCCTACTAGACTGTAAAAGCCAAATACAACCCGATGCCGCCATTTTTAAAACCAGCAACTGTTTAGCTATTGTTACATGAAAAAATGACATCGCTTTTGAATGCTTACATGATCGCTTCAGTGTCCTCCATTGTTTGTGATAGTAGTGGTGTTGTTGTTGTTCTTCTTCTTCTTCCCGGTGTTCTGTGTCGTATGTAAATTCGCACTGAGGTGTGATGACCCCACCCACGCCGAGGAGATACTATATGAGGTACTCAGTTGTAATGGAAAAGCACCAAAACTGAGCCTTGCCGTACCATTACTGTGTAGTGGAAAAGCACCAATAGTAGAAGGAGGAGCAGTGATGTCGGCCCTGTGGCAGCATTTTTAGTTAAAGTCTGAAAAAGACTTTGAGAGTAAAACTGGTCATGAACCAGTTTCCTGTGGTGGAACTGAACCAGGAAGTTTAAGACAACCAACCTCATCATTTGAAGCAGCATCACTAAAAAAGCAGGAGGAGTTTCAGGGTCAATAATAATAATAATAATTTATTATTAGCCCATTGGTTAATAATTAATGGGTTAGTTTTTATCAGACCTACTGTTACTGACTATTGTTCTCTGTTTGAGTAATATCACTTGATAAAACCTTTTTAAATAAAAGTCAGTCTGACATCGGGATCAGCCAATACTCAAGGTTGCAGTATCAGTATCGTATTGGAAGTGAAAAAAGTTGTATCAGAACACCCCTATAGTGCAGAACTGTTGACTCTAAACTGGGACTAAGCTGTAAACCATGTTTCCCACTGGTGCAGCTCGGTGCTAAGAAGGGTCTCGGTGCCCAGAAAGTGAGCAGCAAAAGCTTCTCAGAGGTGGAAAAGCAGGCGCAGGTGGCCGAGAAGATGAGAGAGGAGCAGGCTGCTGAGGCCAAGAAACAAGCTGAGGAGTCCATGTAAGGATGATTATTATTTCACTAGAGCAGAAACATTTTCAAACTAAGAGATGGAGACTGAACTCGTTCTGTCTTTTGCAGCGTGGCCTCAATGCGCTTGGCTTACAAAGAGTTGGAGATCGACAGGAAGATGGAGGAAAAGAAGATCCAGACCTTGGAGGGCAAGAAGAGAGAGCAGGCCGAGAGACTGGGCATGGGCTTTGGCAACAGGAGGTAACACCACAGATGGTCTACCTGGGGCTTCTCTCATGATTGTGATCATCATTCACTATGAGCAGCAGCAACATTTGATCCATCTCTAAATGTGTCTGTCCTGTTCCAGTGCTGTGTCTCACTCTGTGATGTCAGAGATGCAAGTGATTGAGCAGGAGACTCCTGTTGGGGCCAAGTCCTCCTCCCGGTCTAAACTGGACATGTTTGATGAGCCGGGGTTCACCTCTGGACCCCCAAAGTATGTGTGACACCTCTCCAAGGACATCTGCTTCAGTATGAATCAAGACCAGACCAGCACTCAGTTCAGTTGTTGTTTTTTCATGTTTCAGATATAAGGACAACCCGTTCACAGTGGGAGACAGCTTTGGATCCAGGTGGGACACCGAGGGAGGAACTGCCTCCTTTACCACCTCCTGGGCTCTGGAGAAAGAGGACCCCAAAGAGGAGGTCACCATCTCTAGTATTCAGCCAATAGGAGAGAGGTATATCTAAAGAGCTGCTCCTGCTCACCCTGTCTTAGTGTTAAAATAGTACAACAGTTGACTGTGTTGCTCTAATGTTGTGGTCTTGTGTTTAATCCAGACTTCCCAGCAGAAGAAAAGCCGACATTTCAGCACCAGTGTCTGAGTCAAGCGAGGCCAGACAGAAGTTTGCAAACGCAAAGGCGATCTCGTCAGACATGTTCTTTGGTCGGGAGAGCAGTGCAGAGGTGACGAGCTGGAGGAGAAACTTGATTTCACATCACATAACACATGCATTCACATCTATGTCTTTCCATTCACATATTTTATGCACATTTTGAAGCCACATAGAAACGGCAAAATTCAATAAAACATCCTCACTTGTGTTGTTGCAAGCTCTAATAGATGTATGCACTAGTTTTTTATTTGTAAACTATGTACTGGTATCACCCAGGTGTTGACGTCTTCTCCTTCTTTTTCTCTCAGTATGATGCTAAGACCAGACTGGAAACCATGTCTGGGAGCACCTCCATCAGCTCAGCTGACCTGTTTGGTGAGGGCAGTGACCATAAAGGTAAGCCCTGTTTTGTTTCTCTATTTTCTGGATTAAGTTCCAACTGAAGATAAAAACCTGTGAGCAGTTTTCTTTTAAAAAAAGGTTTTGTAACTTGCTGAAACAGCTTAATGTGCAGTGAGTGTTCATGGTGATGGAGCTCTAGAGCACAGAGGAAGACACACACATTACTTGTTAACCCTTTAACACCTGAGCCTCAAAATATCTGTCTGGACCTTTTTTTCCAATTCAGAGGACTTGGAAATTAGAATAGCTAGCAATTTACAATTTACTGCATGTCATAATAGTGTAATAATAGTTTAAAATGATTATAAACACAAAATGGAATTTGGAGTTTAATTTAGGGAAAACGAGGCAGCCGACCAGAGCTGTGGCCGTAAGGTGGTTGATGCCTGTCGTGGCAGCAATCCCCGAACCCGTTGGTGGACACCTGCGGTAAGGGATGCCGTCAAGCTGAAGAAGGAGTCCTATCAGGCCTTTTTGGCCTGTGGGACTCTGGAGGCAGCTGACAGATACCGGCTGGCCAAGCGGAATGCGGCTTTGGCGGTCGCCGAGGCAAAAACTTGGGTGTGGGAGGAGTTCGGTGAGGCCATGGAGAATGACGGCTTCGAGGAGATTCTGGTCCACCATCCGGCATCTCAGGAGGGGGAAGCAGTGCACCACCAACACTGTGTATAGTGGGGATGGTGCGCTGCTGACCTCGACTCGGGACATTGTGAATCGGTGGGGAGAATACTTCGAGGACCTCCTCAATCCCACCGACACGCCTTCCTATGAGGAAGCAGAGACTGGGGACTCTGAGGCGGGCTCTCCTATCTCTGGGGTTGAGGTCGCCGAGGTGGTTAAAAAGCTCCTTGGTGGCAGGGCCCCGGGGGTGGATGAGATCTGCCCGGAGTTCCTAAAGGCTCTGGATGTTGTGGGACTGTCGTGGTTGACACGTCTCTGCAACATCGCGTGGACATCGGGGACAGTACCTTTGGATTGGCAGACCGGGGTGGTGGTTCCCCTCTTAAGAAGGGGGATCGGAGGGTGTGCTCCAACTACAGGGGGATCACACTCCTCAGCCTCCCTGGTAAAGTCTGTTCAGGGGTTCTGGAGAGGAGGGTCCGTCGGGAAGTCGAATCTCGGATTCAGGAGGAGCAATGTGGTTTTCGTCCCGGCCGTGGAACAGTGGACCAGCTCTACACCCTCAGCAGGATCCTGGAGGGTGCATGAGAGTTCACCCAACCAGTCTACATGTGTTTTGTGGACTTGGAGAAGGCGTTCGACACACAGAAGGCGTGTGCCTCGGGGAGTCCTGTGGGGGGTGCTCCGGGCGTATGGGGTACCGGACCCCCTGGTACGGTCGGATCGGTCCTTGTACGACCGGTGCCAGAGTCTGGTCCGCATTGCCGGCAGTAGGTCGGATTTGTTTCCATTGTGTTTCACGAGTGAGGGAAAAATGGAGCGGGAGATCGACAGGCGGGTCGGTGCAGCTTCTGCAGAGATGCGGACGCTGTATCGGTCCGTCGTGGTGAAGAGGGAGCTGACCCGAAAGTCGAAGCTCTCAATTTACCAGTCGATCTACGTTCCTACCCTCACCTATGGTCACGAGCTGTGGGTCGTGACCAAAAGAACAAGATCACGGATACAAGCGGCCGAAATGAGTTTCCTCCGCTGGGTGTCCGGGCTCTCCCTTAGAGATAGGGTGAGAAGCTCGGTCATCCGGGAGGAGCTCAGAGTAGAGCCACTGCTCCTCCGCATCGAGAGGAGCCAGATGAGGTGGCTCGGGCATCTGGTAAGGATGCCTCCCGGACGCCTCCCTGGTGAGGTGTACCGGGCACGTCCGACTGGTAGGAGACCCCGGGGACGACCCAGGACACGCTGGAGAGACTATGTCTCTCGGCTGGCCTGGGAACGCCTCGGGATCCCTCCAGAAGAGCTGGACGAAGTGGCCGGGGAGAGGGAAGTCTGGGTTTCCCTGCTTAAGCTGCTACCCCCGCGACCCGATCCCGGATAAGTGGAAGAGGATGGATGGATGGATGGATTTAGGGAAAACGACATGAGTAACAGATTTTACATGTTAAAGATTAAATTTGAAAAGTGTGAAACCTATGATACAGATTTTGTAAGTCTTCGTCTCTAAATGTGCAAAAACAGCCACAAAATGTAAACTATATACAAGCATTTTTAACCACAGGGAACAAAGAGGCTGCTTCTTCAGCTTCCAGGAGAGACATGAATGAAATTACTGTAATGATGACACCATGTTAGCTGTAAAGAGCAATGTCTCACTTTTCAGAAGCTGTTGGATTTTTTCCAATAGCACAAACCGTTACATAATCATCCCATGTGTGCATGTGAGATGTGTCACCAGCAACATGTTAGGTGTTACAGGGAAGACAAACAGCACATAGGCTCCTTTATCTTTCCTGTTGTTCCTAATGAGGTCTCTATGTTAAAATGATTCCCACTGATTGCCTTCACACATTCTATGTGTTTCTCCCAAACTGTTTCCCTTCAAGAACCCTTAAAGGGACGCAGTCTGAACAACAGATTCCCATTTGATGTGACTTTGTCCCAGGCTGCTCTGTCTGAGGGGACTTTTGCTTTCAGATGTTTTATTACAGAAAGAGTCTTTAAGAGAGATAAGATAAGGAACTGCTTTTGACAGAGATTGTTTAAAAAGCATAGAGTATGAAAGTAATATTAACAGCAGAGCGTAATAAAATAATTAAAATGAAATAGAAATGTAATATTGTGCATGATACAGAGATTTATTTTGGAAATGATCTTGTACAAAAGAGTAATAGCGTGTATGTGTGTTGTGTTGTGGATGAAATTATTGTGAACGTTTTTAATCCTTTAACTCTTTGAGCGCCATAAGTGACAGTAACGTATAGGACATTTAAACGCTGACGCTGGAACATTTGTCCTGTTTCTAATATCAACTCTGAGGACTAAATGTTCATTTGATACCTTATATATCCAGGAGGAGCCATGATGAATTCAAGCAAGTGCCATGGTCTTCATGTTATGTCTGATGGGTGTGTTTAAGCATGGGTGAAACCACATATTCACTACTCTTTGTCGTCTTTCAGGGAGGTCGCCAGGCTTTGACAGCGTGCTCCCCTCTGGACCGGATATCGCACAGTTCAAACAGGGGGTGAAGACTGTAGCAGGCAAGATGGCTGTCCTGGCTAATGGTGTCATGAATACAATCCAGGTGAGACGTCAACAGAGTCAACGACATCCTTCAACGGATAGTTCAGGTGTTTATGTTTATGAGCTGCAGTCAGCACTGCCCCAGTTTAGAGAAATAGGACATGAGCAAAGTAATGCACTGCTGAGTGCATAGACACCTCAACGAATCATTATCAGTTTACATGCATTTATATATTTATTACTTTTGAAATATTTTCACTGCTTTACCTTACCATAGTTGGAGCATGCTGACGTCATCTACTGTAGGTATATGGATAAGAACCTCATACAATCCCTCTTCAAAACACACGCATACTATCTTTTTAATCAGAGTTGTTTGACATTATAGGGACCGGGGAAATCATCTTCTATAGTGTGTAATTGTTTGCTAATTTCTCACTTTTTTTTTCCCCCAAATGTTTTGTCAGGATCGCTACGGCTCATACTGATCAGCCCTGAAAGAGCAGCTGTGGGAAGACGTACTAACTGACGCCTGTGAAGAGCCAACCAGCCTCCTGACTCATGTGTGCAGAGCAGACGGCGAACAGGAAGGATTGCATGGGGAAAATAAATTGTCCTTCTCTCCCGTCCTCTTCTAAAGACTATTTTACAGGAGTGAGACAGTATTTTCTTCTCTCAATGTCATTAGTAGACTTTTGCTTTTTTGTTTTTCTCTGGTCTTAGTTTTCAAGATGACATCATTGAGTCAGTTCTACTATATTTTATTCCTTTCTGCATAAATCAAAGTGTTTTTGATTCATTTTATCGAATACTTCAAGCTTATGTTTTTGTTTTATTGTGATATAAAAAAGTGTAGTATATTTTAAACTGTCAGTTTGAATCCATAATGTTTAGCATCCACTGCTGGTCACTTACAGTCGTTTGTCTGCAGGTTATTTTTTTTTTTTTCTGTTATTTACATAAAGCACTGACAGCAACTGTGTCTCAACAATTTCAGGCAGTTTGTGAGTTTGGAAATATGCATTTCTGTCTGGGTGAAAGTATATATTGTAAAACAGTGGCTGCTAGCTGCTATGGTTATTTATTATCTATCTTTTAAAAACGAGTTAAGCCCAGTCAACCATGACTGCAGAGACCAGACCATCATGTGTCCCTGCAAACATAAGAGCCAGCGCAGGGGAATTGGAGATTTCACATCATTGAACCCAAACGTTAATAATGTCATCTGTCAGTTTCGATTCAGCTCATAAGGCAGTGACACTGTTTTGACTATGCATCTTCATTGTCACTGGCTAAATGTGACGTCTGCCTCCATGAACCTCCCTGTTAGCCAGACGTTGCTGCCTTCTTTTCCATCCGTTTACGCCTTTCATTTTGAACATCTTCAATTTTAATGTGTCCAGTTTCAGACGTATTTGACCAACAGAACACTCTGAACAATTGTGTCCATATAGAGACAAAATCATTTGTCTTTGGGAGGAGTTCTTTCAATATTTAAACAAATCAGCTCTAGAGCCAGGTATCATGCAGGTGTGGTGAACCTCACCGTCATGTTACCAGCAGACTTGACATTCAACAAGTCACTGAAAGATCTGCTCCGAGTAGATGAGAGGCCTGAAAACCTGTTAGTGATGTCCTTTGATAGATCATGTTATTTTTTCCACCTGTGATAACTCATGAACAACATGAACTGAAAAGGATGGATCTTATTTATTTGTAGGCTACAAACAGAAACACATTGAGTATGTTAATAAAGAGTTACCACCTCTGGCTTCTGCTGTTTCACAGGTTTCCATGTTTTATCAGTTTCCACTGAATTGTACAGTGTTTTTCTGCATGGAAACCCTCCAACAGGTACTAGAAATTCAGTGTTTGTGGGGAATGAGGTCACTCATGTTTTCTGTGCTGCTTTCAGTCTAAAACAATTCTGCTGCTCACTTGGAACAACAAAACCTAGGTTGGAATGAAATTGTATCATTGGCTCAAAATGTTCGTCAAACGTCAACAATTCAAAGAATTACATTCTCTGACGTCTGACCGCTGAGGCAAACATCCTGTCTGTTAAGCATTAGTCACACCGTTGCTTTGCAGCGTCATAAACGAGGTGATGAACCTGTTGGAAAATGTGTCTGCCTTGTTTCTTCTACATAAAGATGTTCCTCACTGTCAGTCAGGAGTGGGAATCATTTCCACATTGTTTGTTATCTGGTTTATGGGGAATCACAGCAGCATCTCTGGACCTGGCAGCTCCTTTCCCAGCGGTGCCTTGTTGACATCAATGACTGGATCACATGCAGCAGATTTTATCCCCAGTTGTAGAAGTAGATATTCTGCCAGGTGGGGAGGTAATCCATCAGTGGGCCTGAACGCAAACACAGAGAGGATAAGAACTATGATAATACTGGGTTACGAAACATTTTTCTGTAAGTTGTTTATGTTTTCTCAGCTGATTTTGGAAAATTTTGGACTTCTAAATCTGAAAATTCAGGGTCAGGATTTTGTGAATTTGATTTTTAAAATATCTTCTGCATTTTTGTGACATTCTGGGTTTATTTTGACAATACATTATTTAAGAGAAAAAATAGTTTTCTAACACAATATATTAATTTTATGACTTGTGAAATAAAAATACCAACTAGTCAACCATTGGCACATGTAAACTCTTCAAAGTTTATTTCACACAAAAAAAATATTTTGCATCATATGAAGAATGAAAATATGCATACATGTTAAAGAAAACATCAAAAACAACATTAGCTTAGCTAGCCACAGCTCTAAAAGTTGACCTCATTGAGCAAAACCAATGTGATATTTGGATTCAGCACATGAAAACTGTCCTAAATCAACTTAAAAAAAATAGACAATAAATTTGTTGTGTTGAGATCAGAATGTGACGGCATTATTTCTAGGAATAAATGCAGTTCCCAATATACTGTTTATTGTTATTTTTGTGAAATTAAACAGTCTTAAGCTGCAGTCTGTTATATTTGAGCCATCATTAAATTATTCACCAAAAATGTCTAAAGTGACACTTTTTTAACTTTGCTGATGCAGCATTTACGGCATTTCTTTTAATTTTATACTTGCTAACTATTATTGTCTGATTTCATGTTAACAAATAAGATGTAGTGTATTCAGTATTTAAGAAGTATGGCTCCCATATTGTTATATTTGTACCTTATTGAACTGCATCACCCTGGTCTTTGTCATTATTTAACTTGTGTGTGCAGATGTTACGTTTTTCTCTCTCCATAGACTCTGTGTTCTCTATAATTACTCTCCTTCAACTATGATGCTTATGTCTCAAGTGCTGCCATTCAAATCTGACCACACCCATGCAGTCCCTGAGGGTTAAACCCATCATAAAGAATGGCTCTATATACATATTTCTCTAGACAGACAAGCCCCATGGAGCAGACATGGCTGCTATACTTACGAGCCACAAGACCTAAACCTGGAATGTGATCAGCCAGGAGTCTGAGCACGAAGAGGATCTTTTCCCTGCAGGCCAACAAAAGACAATTTAAGTACCAGCAAAGTCACCAACAATTGTGCTTCTCTGCTATTTTTCATGAACGGGTATTAATTCTTGCAAAACAGATGTTCTAAAACATGAGGATTTGATGCTTTACTAGGTTTTAGATTGGTGTAAATGTCTTGGAAAAAACAAGGAAATTGAAGACCATCTCTGGCTGATAATTTTATAGATTAAACAAATTGATTGATCAAAAAACATAATCAACTGATTAAAACTAATATGTGGTTGCATCTCAGACTCTGACAGGACGTACTTACTCAGAGTACTTGTCATAGAAAGGAGAGCGAAGAAGGTAGTAGAGCAGAAGAAAGGTCCTCCTCCTCATCTCAGCCCTCTCCCATCCATTCAGAAACCTTCTTTCATTGAGCACAGCGAAACTGAGGGGAGAACCACAAATAACTGGAATACCATCTCATAGTGTGATCCGAGACACAAAAGAGTGACATCTTGAATTGATAGTCATCTATGCTTCGTGTTTTCATAACCCAGCATTCCCTTGTCAAATTTAAGTTCCTGAATGATTAACGTGTGCTTCAGTTTTCTATCTGTGGGGAAACCTCCCCGTTGACAGGGTGGCCCAATACAGACTCATAAAACCTTATCGTAAAAATGAATGACTATGTGAGATTTTTTTTTTTGCTTTGCCTTACTCTACATTTATGTAAGGAATAGCGTATGACTTCAGAACAGGTGAAAAGAGTCTTTATCAGTTCCTTAATTCTGCCAAATCGGGATAAAAAGCATACCTGCTTTTCACTAATAAATGTGTACTTTGTTTTTAGAGTACACAAAGAAATAAACACTCACCTGGAAGAAAACATGAATGCTTTTAGTCCTTTTAAGGACATTGGGGTAGTGGAGCACTGCTTTCTCTATTGGCCAAATGAGTATTATAACAAAAAAAACCACTAAAATGATGACATAAATAAATAAATAAGAAACTTAAATTATAGTCAAAGGAGAGAAACTATTGGACAATGGACGCTGAGGGTTGTTTTTTTGAACATGGCAGGGCTTAAGTACACTCCTATATTTATGAACAGGAACTATTTTATCCTGCAGGGAAAATTAAAACAGTGCCCACACCACATTTAAAGCCAAACTACATTTTACAAATGGCACAGAGAATAACATTATATATATGTACTGAACTTAAAATCTTAAAAAAAGAAAAATATTTATTTCTTCATAAATAAACATAATTATCTTTCTATATGTTCTGAGGATCAGGCCATGTTTTTGAATGTCATATTTTACGATGAGATGAATGAAAACATTGAGTATTTGAAAGGAGGAGCTCCGTACCTGGAGAGCTCCAGGACTCCAGAGCAGAGCCAAGGCTTCCAGGAGTGTTTCCCACAGAGAGCGAGGCAGAGCACTGCAGGCGGGAGCCTTTAAGGAAAACTGTCTCCAGAACAAACAGGAAGACATTCAGTGACTGACACCAAAACTTCTCAATGTGTCTGTGGAAATGACTGTGTAATCATGCTTTTCACTTCAGGTAATTTCATCTGTGATCTGTGTAAAAGTGGACAAGAGCTTCTTATTGTAGCGATGATGATGATAAAATAACAAACTGAACCGATAATGAAGGCATTCTCTAATTTCTCAGTATTTTTCCAGGAACTCCATCTGACCTGAGGGGTCACTAAGTGACTGGTTTATGAATCTAGGTCACTTTCTGCAACATCTGGTTCCTCCCAAAGAATGAAGACAAACCACCAACACTGACACTGTGACCTCCAGGTCACACTGAGGTACAGACAATGTTTTATGGCTGCATCACATTCCTGCTGTGCAGACTCTGACACATACATCCACACATCCAGAGTTTAATGTGTTCACAAGTTTATCATGTCAAAGTAAAGTTTATCATGTCAAAGTAAAGTTTAACATGTCAAAGTAAAGTTTATCATGTCAAAGTAAAGTTTAACATGTCAAAGTAAAGTTTATCATGTCAAAGTAAAGTTTAACATGTCAAAGTAAAGTTTATCATGTCAAAGTAAAGTTTAACATGTCAAAGTAAAGTTTATCATGTCAAAGTAAAGTTTAACATGTCAAAGTAAAGTTTATCATGTCAAAGTAAAGTTTAACATGTCAAAGTAAAGTTTATCATGTCAAAGGTCAGTCCACACACAGATTCTTCTTCTGCTCTGACACAGACCAATGTGACACATGTTGAGATTAATTGTGGAATAAGTCAACATATACAGCTATATATAGACCTATCTGTTGTATTATTTGTACAGCTACGTGCTATGATTTAATGGTTCATCTGTGTTGTTTAATTTGTTGATTAATTTCAAATTAATTGATCAGTTGATAGTGAGAAGCTTTCAAATAGAGAAGAATTAAAGCAAATACTTATTAATACTAAAGTAAGATAAGGAAAGAAAAAGACTTCAGATAACTTCAGATGGGAGTGGTCAGTTGAACACACTGGAACCTCAACAGAGACCATAAAACTACATCAAGACAGCTTCAGTGCTGGACTAATGTCCTCTTCACTGCTCCTACTTTCCCTCTCTCTGGTCCACATTGATATACTTGATATATACATGTACTTGATGACCCAAAAGACTGAGAAACAGCCTCTCCACACCTTCAAATATGAGTGAAGACTAAACATGCACCGATCCATCTGCCTCAATTTCCTTAATTTAGGGGATCGGTGATCGGCCGATCATTACATATAAAACCGATCTTTTCCACCGATCTCATCGATGTTCGCAAAGGTCTGAAAGCCAGCAGCTGAAGCTTTTTGCTCTGCCAGACTGACAGGCCCGTCCACCAGGTCACATCACACATGCACACGTGCTTGCGTCAACTGCGTGGGAAAACAACAGTTTGCCGGAGCATGATCAAGCAAGCATGTCCTCTGTTTGGCAGTATTACACAGTAAAAGAAAATGAGCAAAGGTTCGCAATCTGTAGACTGTGTAAGGCCAAAATAAGTCGTGGTGGGGCTGCGCACAAGATGTTTAATACAACAAACCTCTTTCACCATTTGTGAAACCACCACCAAGCGGAGTATGCAGCATTTGAGGCTAGCAATCAAGCTAAAGCTAACACTAACACTAGCGGGAGCAATGAGCCAGGCAGTGGCCCGCTGTTAGCGCTTATGAGCCCTGCAAAGAACAAAGCAACTACGGAAAAAAATTGGAATCGGCCAACATTGGTATCGGCAGGTTAGGCTTTTTAAAGATCGGTGATCGCCCGATGTGATCAGTGCACCCCTACTGAAGACTCTGAATCCTGCATCCAGACCATCTCTCTGCTCATCTGCCCTGAAATAAAGTAAGTCAGCTCTTCTGCCCAGACACCATGAAGAACATTCAAGAGAAGAAAAGACTGTCTACAAAAGACATGTTGAACTGGTGCAATGCCAGCAGACCCTCCATCTATGAGAGAGGGGTGAAGAAAGGGCACAGCGACTCACTGCACTGAAAGAGAGAGACAAAGAGAAGGAGATTCATTCATTCAGGAGGAAAACGATTCATGTCGAGTCATGTCAGCCAACCATGTCCAAAGATGTCCAAAGATGTCCAGAGATGTCCAAAGATGCCCAGAGATGTTCACTGATGAAGAGACTCAAGCCAAAGTTACCTCCATGGGACCCAGCAGATCCAAAAAGCCGAGGCCATACATCACACAGATCTAAAGACATCAGTGCTTTCCTGTGGAGTGACACACAGTACTGGTTCGCCATCTAGAGGTCAACACAACTATTGTCAGAGGACTCAGTCCCTTCAACAAACACTGTGGTGCTCCAACAGGCTGTCACTGAAGACTTATTCACTATAACAACAATAGGAAATTTCAATTTTATAGCTCCACTTGACAAAACAAGGACAACAACCATAAAACAGAATACATGTGTACCTTTTGAGTCTTGCGAAGTAACAAATATGCAGACAGACAACCCAGCAAAGGAGACAATGGTGTTGATAGAGACACCTGTCTCTTTTATGAAGATCCAGAACCAGATCATATCAGAGATGTTTGACAGTTTCTCTTCACATTTTGAGGATTGTACAGCTTTGGAGGAGTGTGTTTTTTCGTTCAGTATTGATCTATTTAACCCACAGGACCCAACCATGAGGGAAGGATACAGTGAACAAGCGGCCGTCCAATGAACACAGACTCAGCCAGCGTCTCCCGGAGCCCCAGCTGGGTTGGTTTGCTGTGGAGCTTCTGCTCAGGGGAGCTGCTCCTCCTCTTCCTCTGAGTCGGAGCTCCCCACAGCCGGGCCTGTAGGGAGGGAGCTGGCACAGCACAGAGAGCAGAGGATGTGCTAATTATCATTATTATCGTTATTATTATGATAGGGTGAGTTAGTTAAATGTTTAAAGTTTTGATTTACAAGACACTATGATTGGTTTAACAGTTAAAACCTCTGATCACATCTGACTGACAGTACTGAAAACACAAGTGAATGACCTGAAGACTTTGATCGATTGCTTGATGATGATTAAGTAACCTTCAGAGTAAAACAATCGATTGTAGTTTGGTTTAGGTTTGGAAACTGCAGGCTGCAGTCAGTCAGGAGAAGAAGTTGTGTTTGGAGCTGGAGGTGATGACACTAGGGCTGGGATGATAACCGCATCACCGCAATACCACGGTCATCTGATGCCTACCACAGTGTTGAGCTCATTACCGTCATCACCGCAATATATTAAATAATAAAAAAAAATGTATCCCTACATATTATATATATAATAGTATTTATATATATATATATATATATATATATATATATATATATATATATATATATACACGTATATACGTATATATATATATATATATATAGTGTTTGATATGAAATATGAACAGTAATATTTAGTAACGTCCTGTTTTTAAAGCTGACGGAGAAACAAAACTTTTCACACTGCAGCTCGGCAGCGGGCAAGTCTATTAACTGTAAGGGGGGAGGGGTGTTTTGTTTTCATATTATCATGATTTATTTCGAGGTTTCAGTACTTCTCATGATTAAATTGAATATATGCACACATAATACACAGGTGTAAAAGACAGAAGAATTGTATAAACAGGTGTTCAATTTAAATAGTAAGTATTTATAGCAGACACACCCCTCTTATGTAGTACTGTCCAGAGTTGTTTATGCTGCTCTGTTGAATTGATTTTATTCAACCATAGCCACAGATCCTGTTACGAAGCCGAACACTGTGTTGCACATTTTAAGGGGGGGGAAATACCGCGGTAAACGGCCATACCGCATTGATTGGGTGCTTTATCACCGCGGTGATAAAAAATCCATACCGTCACAGCCCTAGATGACACTGCTCATCCTGTCTGCCTTTCAGCATTCAGCGTGTCTGTTTCTACTCAGCAGGCCTTTGTTTCCTGTTTTCAGACTCACATCACCACCACTCCAGGTGAAACTTCATGGACATTAAACACTGACTGGCCTTACCACTGCCGAGAGGCCTAATGACCCGTCCTGACCTCTGACCCACAAAGCATGAGGCACCTTCAGGCTCCCTGTTACTTCCATCTGTGGAGAAAGAAAGGCAACATTCAATCACACCTCATTTTTTCCAACACACTGTGCAGGAACCGAGAAATAGTGTGTATGTGCATTTATTACACATTCATTCATTTGAAGTTATGTGTTTGTGTCTAACTGATGACTGTAAGTCCTATATTTATGATCCTTTTAGCTCTCTTTCAGCCTCTACCAACTGCTGATGGAAATATCTGTCTTTTCAGCTGCTAAATGCTACACTTTGGTGCCTGTCTGTGGTTTGCTGTGGAGCAGGTAGTGAACAGACAGCTGGAAAAGAGTTGAACAAAACAATAAATGTGCAGTAAAACAAAGGCGAGGAGTTAGGAGAAGCTCCCTGGAGCTGAGGGGAAGTGCAGAGTCAGGCGACAGATGACTACAAGCAAGTCCTTTCACATGGCATGTCAGTGATTTGTCAGTTTAAACTGGTTTGTTAAATAATTTGAATTTATCTTGAATCTTATATTTTTTTTGTTTTACTTTCAGTTTTGCTCAGTTGCATCATCCAGTTTGAATCGTTTCAGTTTCAGTTTGACAGTGTTACATTTCACTCATGTCTATGTATTCTGTTCAAATATCACAGGTCGTGACACCCTGCTGCTGGACTAGACTTCTTCTTTGCCTCTAATCGTTTCTGTTGCTGTTGTTGTACATGATGATAATAAGGATAATAATACAGCCTGTAAAAACAAGCCTTTTTACCCAGCTCACTGACCTCCTGCACAGCACTCTGTAATGAAGGTTTACCTGGGATTAATTAACACTGCAGTAAAGTCTATAAGCCTCAGATCCAGAAAAACCAAACCTGTTGCCTCGACAACAATCAGTCAGTTTGCTGTCAGCTTTTAGACCATTGACCCAGCAGAGTCCTATATGCTACCTTTATGTTTCTGGTTCAGTTCTGGCTCGGGACCTTTGTTGTCTGTCTCCCCATTTTTTCACTGAGGATCACGCTGGTAACGCTTGTTGTGTCTACTCATCTTCTCCCCACATCCCCATCACACAGCCATTAGTGGTATCAGTCTTAGTATTCAAACAGCCAAGCATGGGTGGAGAAAATTAAGTTTCAATTTGACATTGTGGCTCACTTTGTAAATTCATCAGTTTCTGTTTCATTCTTTGTCACTTGTTCATAATGAAGTCAGAAGAAACAACTGGACAGGACTGTTTCTGTCCTGAGTCATGACAGGTCAGCATACTGTGTACAAGTAGATGACTGAGGAGTCTGTGCTTTGACACAGCAGTTTGAGCTACATGCTAAAGTCAATGTGCTCACAATGGCAATGCTAACGTACCAATGTGCTGAGAGTTTGAATCGTGGCTAGTGTCCATGAATGTGTTTTAGAACAAGCGAGAAGGAGAGGATTACTGACCTTCACCTGTGAATTCTGCTGTGCGGTCAAGGGGGATTATGGGAGGTGAAGTCTGGATGCCGGATTTGTACCATAGAAGGAGCACAAGGCGAAAAATTGCCCTGGAGATCAATGTGAGAGGAAAGTTTGGTCAGACACAGGAGAGTAGACAGAGGATTTCGCAGTGCTTCATGAAGCATGTAATTCTAAAAAAAAAAACGATCTATAAGGTTAATGTGTAGTATGATACACATGCCACCATAAGGAGTTTCTATTTCTGTTTCCTATTTAAACTGAAACAAATGAAACAAAACACACACACTTTAAGCTGTGGTACTATTTTCTGTATTTTATTGTCTGTAATGCTTATAAACCACGAAGCCAAAAGTATTTGGCCCCCCCATGGTGAATACTGGTAAAACAGCAGTATTAACCTGCTGCTCGAACAGCTTCCTCTGGTTTCAGTCCTTCCACCACACGCTTTTACCTGACTGTAGAGATTTGCTCTCAACTCTAGCAACTAAACTAGTGTTGCAGCATTAAAGGTTAAGTCTGGTATTTTTCAACCCTGTTTTTCTATGTTAAGAGATATATTTTTCTTATTTTACCCAAGTCCTTTAATACCCTTTACAGGAAGTAAGAGGCCCAAACTGCCCAAGGCCAAATGTAAACATGTGTCCACATAGATTTGGCCATGTAGCACATGTGGAATTTGTTATTTCACAATAAAGTAAAATTGAGAAACACTACTTTTTATACAAAAATCCTGCTTTAGGTCACAAGAGGAGGAAAGCATACTTAAAAATCTGAATGAGAGTGATCACCAGCCAGCGGGCAAGATCGCCCCACAGCTTGCAGGCCCCCATCTCCAGAAAAACCTCCACATGTTCCAACACAGACAGCCAGGTGAGGAGTCTATGCTGAGAGAGAGACTGAACACACAACAGGAACACAAGTTCTGTTTTCACTTTCAGTTTGCACTTCAAATCACTACAACTTGGCCAGAGATAGAAGACTTTAAAATAGAGAAGTGGTTGCAGCTGGAGTACTGTCCCTTCCACCAAAAGTCAAAAGCTCATATAAGTCCCCTTATTTGACTGAGCATCAGTGCACTGGCCTGTATGAAGACCATCAGTGTCTCCTCGGAGGCACTGCAGGAAGCATTTATATCTCAGTGCATACAATCTGAGCTCACTGGAAATGTATCAAGCAGCACTCACCTCAGGTAGGGCACATCTCAGCCCTTTGCGCAGAATGCTGTCATTGAAGAGGACCAAGAGGTTGGAGGCAGAGTACACTACCAAAGAGACACAAAGCCACCAAGAGAGACAGTTTATCAGGAAATATTAATTCAGTGTATAGTTATTTAACAGAACACAATATGTTGTATAAATATAGAGTGTATATTGGGTAAATCACAAATGATGACTCAATAAAGTTTTATCTCTCGTTATCTCATGCGCTAACTCCCCTGGAAGCAGCAGCTGTATTGACCCTCAACCTTTACTTACCTAGTTCGGATATTTCATGTGAATCTGCAAATCGCCCTGAAAAAGTATATTCAGAGTCAGCTTTATGACTCATAGTGCACAAACAAGAAAACAAAGCTGAGCAAAAGGTAAAGCATAGATAGTTATGTACACAAGTGTGTGTAAAAGCATAGCTGTATATGTGTAGTGTACATATATATATATATATATATATATAAGTTTAATAAAATGTCAATATACAAGTCAAGGGTCATGACCTGTGTCTTTCATTATGTGCTAGTATCAGTAAAGCATGCGAAGTAGCTGGTGTCGTGTTTTTTTCAGTTCAGGCTATTAAACGACAGTTAGAAGTGAAGCTGAGCTCTCACACTGTGTAAAATAATATTTTGTATCAAAAAACTATGTTGTTACTGACCTGCGATCAGGTAGGAGAGTGTCCGCACAGTGCTCTCAAGTTGAGATGCAGCTGCTGGGTTTCTCTTCACATACTCTATGTACCGCTCATAAACACGAGTCACTTTGTCGATGTACTCTTTAATGTTTATCATTTTGGCTTTAACCTACTGTTCACTGATAAATACACTCTTCATTTAGCCGCTGGGTTTTCAATATACCAGCTCTATTAAAGAGTTAGTTAATTAGTTTGGAGTACATCCGGCTTCTTAAAAACAAATGAAACTTCCGCGTGGCTGATCCGTCAGTCAATAACGTCCCCCCTACTCTCAGGTTCGAACACATTGGTTCCCATCTCCGCTTGTATTTAGTGCACTGGTTCTTCTTCCGGGCACGTTCTTGTTGCATCAGCATCCAGCCATCCGCCACAGTGACCATGTCCACTTCAGGAGAGCCAGGTACAGTAAATACCGTGCTTTTTCCACCGTACAGACAAGCTAGTTGAAAAACTGTGAACAGGCTATGGCAGCACGATTTAATGCTTGCTGACTGTCACAGCCAATAAGCTAACTTAGCTTGGGTAGCTATCAAACGCTGTGGAGCAAAGCTTCAGCTAAATGTAAGCGACCAGTGAGTGACAAGCCGAAAGTCCCTTTAAAATCTGTCTATTTAAGCTTAAAGCTGACAAAGGCACGCAGCTCAACAAACACAATCAAGGAGACACTCTTTGATCCGCCACACATATTCCATATGTCGGTATGTTAGTCAGAAAAAATTAATATAAAACTGTTATAATTGGTTTATTTTGAAAAATATGTGATTTGTCGTCTGTAAAATAAAACTACAGAGCGACTGTGATAAGCCAAAAGTCTTGTTTTGACTGATAGAAATGCTTATTATCTTAGCATTAATGAGTTCTTTAGTATTATGTGTAATATTGTGTAATATTATGAGAAATACAATCATGAGACTAATATGCTGATATAACAACAACACAATAATCTATGGCCGAAAATATATTTCTTCCATTTACAATACTGAAGTGTCCTGATGCTGCAGCTCAGCATCTTCTCAGCTGTCATCTGGTCAGATGTTATTTTGCCTATTGGTTGACTGCGATATTTCCAGGAAATGTATAAGGAATATTAATAACATTGGTCGTTATGCTGAATTGTCTGTGTTAAAGTTTAATAATACATTTTAATAGTTTAATTTTTGCTCTCAGTTTTGCGCAGTCGCATCATCCAGTGTGAACCTTTAAGTTTCTGTTTGACAGTTTGACTTTGTACATACTGTTCGAAAGGAATAACTGATATATTATTATTACTGCAGTATTATTGTTATTATTATTGTTATTATTATTATTATTATTATTATTATTATTATTATTGTTTTATCATTGTATAAATAAGTAAGTAAGTTCTAACATTATGTGTGTCATAAAAATGTAGGATTTCAGTTTAAACTGGTTTGTTAAATAATTTGAATTTATCTTGAATCTTATATTTTTTTTGTTTTACTTTCAGTTTTGCTCAGTTGCATCATCCAGTTTGAATCGTTTCAGTTTCAGTTTGACAGTGTTACATTTCACTCATGTCTATGTATTCTGTTCAAATATCACAGGTCGTGACACCCTGCTGCTGGACTAGACTTCTTCTTTTCCTCAAATCGTTTCTGTTGCTGTTGTTGTACATGATGATAATAATGATAATAATACAGCCTGTAAAAACAAGCCTTTTTACCCAGCTCACTGACCTCCTGCACAGCACTCTGTAATGAAGGTTTACCTGGGATTAATTAACACTGCAGTAAAGTCTATAAGCCTCAGATCCAGAAAAAACAAACCTGTTGCCTCGATCTGCAACAATCAGTCAGTTTGCTGTCAGCTTTTAGACCACTGACCCAGCAGAGTCCTATATGCTACCTTTATGTTTCTGGTTCTGTTCTGGCTCGGGACCTTTGTTGTCTGTCTCCCCATTTTTTCACTGATCACCCATGACACAGACGGGGGATTCAGAAGGCCAAGCATGGGTGGAGAAAATAGAGTTTCGATTTGACGTTGTGGTTTGCTTTCTAAATTTATCAGTTTCACTCTTGGTCATTTCTTGTCACAGACTGTTGAGTGCAGATGGGAAATGCTTTCAGGGAGCAGCTGTGAGGTTTCTGGAAGAAGTGAAGAACAGATTTACTGGTAGAGATTAGATACCATTTTGGAAATTTCTACATTAGTTTACTTATTTCTCATTATGTTACTTTTAGTTTGTCATTCAGATCACACTGTGTCCCTCATGCCTTGTTTGTAGCCCCACACTGAATGCTCTCCATTCAGCTTCATGGCCAGAGACTGCTCTGTATCTGTTCTCATATTTCTGTTCCATAATTGTTCCATAATTTCAGTTTGTGTGCTGCCTGACTCAAACGTAGTAGGTCCCTTGTGGTTTTGTCTTAGGCTGTTACAGCCCTAGTCGGTAATGGCTTGCGCATATTTGCCCTCTTGTTTCCGCAGCCTTTGAGTATGGCTTCTTGCTACAGATAAATGAGGAGGCTGCGCTGGCAGCGGCCCTGAATGACTACCTAACCACACGCAGCTACTTGGCTGGGTTCAGCCCCTCCCAGGCCGACCAGAAAGCCTTTAAGCTCCTCAACAGACCCCCAGATCTGCACCATGTACATGCTCTGCGCTGGTACAGACACATAGCAGCCCTGCAGCAGGACCTCAACCCCAAGAGCAGCAGTGAGTAGAGCAAAGGCTTGATGTGGTTGTAGCCCCTTAAAACACCAGCCTGGAGGTTGAGGCCATCTGAGGTCACCAAAGCAGGACATTCTCCATTTAAGTCATCAGCTCTGGCCTTCCCCTCTGCAGCATGCATGAACCCAGAAATGGTTTAGCGTTTGAATGAATACAGCTGTCATAGCGGCTGAGCAGGAGGGAGATGCTTCAGCAGCCGGATCAAACTAGAGCCTGCAGACGCTCACACCTCGTGTTGAATCTGCTCTGCAGATGCAGAGGTGTGATATTTACAGGATATTATATATCATTTATCTCATAACGTGTTCACAAAAAACAGCAGGTGTTGGAGCATGCATTTCCTGTGTTTGACAGCTTGTTTTATCCTGGCGTTAAGATGGTTCACTTCACTTGGTGATGTCTGAGTGAAGCATGAAACAAATGAGCAGATTCTTCAGGCTTGACTGTTTCCTGCAAGTTTTGCATTCAGACTGGTTAATACATGAGCTGCAGCCATAGTTTCCAGCAAAGGTCTGTTACTGATACAAGAGGGCAAATTTTCAGACCCACGTTAACTTCTTTCCCTTGTTTCTCTTGTTTTGTCCAGTTCTGTGATTCTCTATTATTTTGTCGTCTGTAAAATAAAACATTTTATATTTATTCATGTGAAAACACCATTCATAGACAGTCCCATTGGTGCAGTTAAATTTTACCACACACATAGTGGCTTTAAATTCTGGTGTATAGCATTGGCACAATGTATTTCAAAACTGGAAGTTCATGTGTCTAAATAAAAAAATGAAAATGTTAAAATGTACTTTTTGCTGTTTCAGTGAAGGGGAAGCGGGTTCAGCCTCCCTGGTCTCCACCAGCAGGAACAGATGTTCCCCAGCTGCATCTCTACAACAGCCTGACGAGAGCGAAGGTGTGATGGACAGAAAAGCACCTAGAATCTTTAAGTCAGGGCGCACATTGTTTTCTTCTTTAAACCAGTCATCAGTTATCAATAGTACACAGTGTGTTTTAATTAGAAAAAGTAATACTGTCATATTTGTGGTCATTTGTGTCACATCTGACATCTTCATGATTAAAAACTGTTGCACCGTCAGGCTGGAGCCTCATCTCATCTGTTCTTTTCTTATTTTTCACATTTACAAGCGTACACAGATCAGTTCATTCTTGACTTTTTGTTGGTTGGTTTATTTTCTGATCTTCTGAACTTTGTTTCAGGAACTGTTCGTTCCCCAGAAAGGTAACAAGGTGACGTGGTACTGCTGTGGGCCGACAGTGTATGATGCCTCTCACATGGGACACGCCAGGTAAAGAGATGACAGTGAATGCTGATCAACATGTGAATTTCATCCTTAATTGTGTAACATTTCCATATTCTTTGGTTTCTAATTGTACTGTCTTTTTGTACAGATCCTACATATCTTTTGATATTCTCCGAAGGATACTGAAGGACTACTTCAAATACGATGTCTTCTACTGCATGAACATCACAGATATTGATGACAAAGTGAGTATGGTCAATATTAATAAATTGAAGCCATTTCATCTTTCCAGGTATTGAAATTTAAGACTTTTAAGACTTGTGTACACTTAGATTACTGAACATTGTCTGATAATGCTGCTGCTGATCTGTTCAAACAGATTTGTGCCTTGATTTGAGATAAATAATTGGATCTTTTATTTGAGCTCAGGAATTAGTACACAAAATGATTACAGGATCACTAAACACTTTTTGGGGCTCCATCTCAATCTAAACTATTAGAATTGAAGGCAGGTCATTTCTCTCCTGTTATGGAGAGTATTCAATATGTTCTCATTCAGAACATATTGAAAATACCAAATCTGTTGAGTTTTTGTTGCAATTAGTGCGAGGTTGACCAACATTTTGTGGAAATGGTCAGGACTGCTCAGGAGAGACACTGAGCTCAGGACAACATGACAAACCACACAGACAGGGAAGGACAGAGGTTGACTCAGCAGAAATACTTCATGAGTATGAGGATGACGAGATGAGAGAGAGCAGAACCAAAACGTCTAATCCTCTGTTTTATCTTCATTCTTCTTCAAGACAGCATCTGTAAAGCCTTTATTTATTGCTCTGAACGATCAGAATATATAATATAACACCATGACATCTGAGCTATTGTAGATGAACCTGGATTTGCATGGACAGACATACAGAGGCAGTTTGAACATTTCTATCATGTGTAGTTATCATGCTAATGATTCAGTAAGTGTTTAGTGTAAGTAAACTATTACAGTGTCATACATGTCCTCTTCAGAACTCATGCTTTCTCTTGTCTTGCCTTCATGCTGGTGTTTCCTCTCAGATAATCAAAAGGGCCCGGCAGAACCACCTCCTGGACCAGTATAAGGAGAAGCAGCCACAAGCAGCTCAAATAATGCAGGATGTCCTAAGCGCCAGAGAGGTGAGACTACCTCTCAGTTATCCCTCTGACTCTTCTATTGAAGTTAAACTGTAGAAGCCTAAATCAGTTTATGATACTGAAGATGCCTGTCTTTTCACTGAAACCCTTGTGTGTGTTCATTTTCAGCCCTTTCACACCTACTTGGCCTCAATGACAGACCCAGATAAGAAGCAGATGCTGGAGAGGCTGGATGCTGCCGTCTCAGCCGCTCTGCAGCCCCTGCAGGCAGCGATGCAGGGCAATGCAGCACATGAGGTCATACAACCTCTGGCACAGGTAAGATCACTGACCATAAGAAGTGGATGCAGTCACTGTGATGTCATCCACTGGTTAGTGGACGTCGCCATCTTTTTTTTTTTTTTTTAATTTATTGCGTTCACTAGCATGTAGGTAGACAACGTTAACGTTGTATCATTCCCTCAAATAATGTAACGAAGCACAATACAAGATTGCCAGTCCACCCTGTTTGTAGTCTGTGAGGTTACATACCTGACTGTTGGTGCTCAGAAAGTTTGGTGTGGTTCAGGAATTGCAGCGTGAAAGCAAAACTGAACCAAATGATAAATGCAACAATGTTGCAACAAATGAACCGAGTCCTCTTGCTTAGGTGTGAAAGCGACCTTAAGGAACATCCTGCTGTACTGAAGAAGACTAGAAACTAGAGACTAGGGTGTTTTCACACCTGCCTTGGTTAGATCGGTTGAATCGAACCATTTACCCCTCGGTGTGGTTCGTTTGGGAAGGTGTGAACACATCGCACTCGGGTGTGCACCAAAACGGGTGTGCACCAAAACGGGTGTGCCCGATAAACACTCAAGTCTGACTTGAGTGTTTATCGGGCTTTCCATCATCACTCTTTGCTGCCTGAGTGAAGCCATACCAGGCCAATGTGCTTCTCCTCCTCAAACAAGTGTGTCGTGAGACTCAACTCATGTCTGTGCAGGAGTCCACAGGACGTTATGTTATGTGTCTAACTGAATCTCTGGTTTGACGTTTAGTTTCTTTCCTGCCTTCCTGTTTTTATTTTCCTGTATCTGCTTTATTTTCAGCTGTAGGCTGTCCTGTTGAAGTTGCTGCTGATGAAAACCCAACAATCCTGTTTCTTTATAATAAATGTGTTTGAATAACAAAATAATGGTGATGCAGAGGCCTGCTGTACTGGGTTGACATGCTGAGTCAAACAGTCATATTTCTGAGATTTGACTCTCTTTGTGATGTTTTCACTGGTTAGACATGATTCAACATTTTTTTTTTTTCATTTTTCAAATTAGTTTAGCTTTATTTTTATTATTGTTTGTTTACTTATGTTGAGGAGAGTCTGTCTTGACCTCCTCTGCCTCATATTTTTTTCATTCAGTGTGTGTCATGCAGTCTTACGTATGTGTCAGTAAAAAAATATAAAAATGCACACTTGTGATCTCCAGGCTTTATTTTGTTTCTTCTCAGGAGCTGCTGGAGAACTCCAAGGACTTGTTGTCTGATTGGTTGGACAAGCAGTTTGGAAGTGAAGTCACAGAGAATTCAATCTTCTCCATCCTCCCTAATTATTGGGAGGGAGAGTACCACAAAGACATGGAGGCCCTGAATGTAAGTAGAAGCAAAGCAAACTCTTTTCTCTTTCCATACAAAGGAACAGGAGTTAAAATGTTTGGGCCCTGTGTGACATCTATCTATATGTCAACCCATCCTGTCTTCAAAGTGCCTCTAATTCCCTGTTATATTTCTCATAAAATAAACACGTTTGAGCTGACATTTGCTGTCCTTTACCGCCCCCTGCTGTCCATAGTTTTATACAGCCTTAACATACAAGCTTTAGTGTTTTACAACAATACAAAAGTTACAAATTAACTGTGATCACACATTCTGTGTGGGTCACATTGTTTTACATTGAACATAATAAAATAACCATTAGAGATGCACAGTATGGATTTTTTCAGCCAGTGCAATAACTGATCAGGCTTTAGAGTAAGAAAGGCCAGGAGGTTGTGAGCAAAGATTAGTCAATGTGCATGATAATAAAAAGAAACTAGAAAAGCACTCAGAGAATCCAGACCTCCGCTGTGGCGGCAGCGACTTTTTTATTCCTCCACCAAGGAGGTTATGTTTTCACCAGGGCTTGTTTATTTGTTGGTTTGCAAAGTAACTCAAAAAGTTATGGATGGTTTTTGACAAAATTTTCAGGGTTGGTCAGAAGTGGTCTATCATAAAACTGATTAATTTTTGGTGGTGCCGTTGAATTGGATCCGATCACTACCAAAGATGAATCGCTTTTAAGTTAGACTACGTCTGACCAACCCTGAAAATTTCATCAAAAACCGTCCATAAGTTTTTGAGTTACTTTGCAAACCAACAAACATACATACATACAAGCCCTGGTGAAAACATAACCTCCTTGGCGGAGGTAATAAAACACAATATATCTTACCAGAAAATGTTTAAAATTGCAATAAGAGCATGTCACAGTTTAAGTATAATAATATTGTATTGTGATAATAGCACATTGTGGGGCCTCTACTGATTCCCTCCTCACCTGTACACTACTTTGTATAGTCATGGCTTTTATTTTATTATCAGAATAATACATAATAATAGACATTTCCCAATATGGGCAGATCATTTATTGGGCCCAGTATACAGTATATCATGTGTCCCAAGTAGAAAAACTATAGCCACATAGTGTTTATTGTTATATGAGCTGTCTTTGTGGTCACCAGGTGCTTCCTCCAGATGTCCTCACTCGGGTCAGTGAATACGTGCCAGAGATTGTGGAGTTTGTGAAGAATATCGTCTCAAACGGTTATGGGTGAGGAAGACGCTTCCTGTTTTTATTACACCCAAATTATCAGTTATTAACAACATGGTTTTAATCATTTTGTTTTCCTGGTGCTCACAGGTATGAGTCAAACGGTTCTGTGTACTTTGACACGTCAAAGTTTGATGCCAGTCCACAGCACTCGTACGCTAAACTGGTGCCGGAGGCGGTCGGAGATCAGAAAGCTCTACAAGAAGGAGAAGGTGCATATTTCCGCCACCAGCGCTCTATAGTAGTCTCTGTGATTCTGCCATGTCTGTCACTCTTTTTGACTGTCAGTTACTATGGTAATAATGGTCTTTTTTTTATCCTGCATTGCTCCTCAGGTGACCTGAGCATCTCTGCTGATAGACTAAGTGAGAAAAAGTCCCCCAATGACTTTGCCTTGTGGAAAGCCTCCAAGCCTGGAGAGCCTTCATGGGACTCTCCATGGGGGAAGGTGAGTGTTCGTCCTTAATGTAGCTGTGCTGTCAAACCGAGGCATAGCTTCCATAGCAGGATAATAAATGAAGGTGTGCTCCAGAAAGTAGAAAATGAGGAACTAGTTCACTTCATTGATGGAAAATTGTTTGCTTTGGTTCTTTTTGATATTTCAATCTTGTAACAGGGAAGACCAGGCTGGCATATCGAATGTTCAGCCATGGCTGGCTCTATCCTGGGAGAGTCCATGGATATCCACGGTGGGGGGTTTGATCTGAGATTCCCCCATCATGACAACGAGTTGGCTCAGTCCGAGGTCTGCACTCTTTCTTTGTTGGTTATTGATAATATTTGTTTGTCTTTCAGATGGTTTAATTCACACATTTTAAACATGGATGCAGCATGTCATAAAAGATTTACTGTGATGCATTCAAACCCATTTTCAGTCAAAGAGAAAGGGAAAAAGTTTCACCAACATGGTTTATGTTCCTCCCAGGCTTTCTTTGAGAACGATCACTGGGTTCGATACTTCCTGCACACCGGACACCTGACGATCGCAGGCTGCAAGATGTCAAAATCTCTGAAAAATTTCATCACTATTAAAGATGCCTTGGCGAAGAACTCAGGTGACTCATCTGGATGAGCCTGATGTCATTATGTTTGTAGACACAGAAGTGAGGCTCATTGTCACGTTCCCCTTAACTCGTTGAGTGCCAGTCGGTTTTTAAAACAGAAAGTGCCTTGTGTCAGCATTTTAGGCCATTTTTCAGTCATATTTCAAGACCCACAGAATATTTTGTATCATCCATCCATCCATTTTCTACCGCTTGTCCTCACATAGAGTCGTGGGGGGGCTGGAGCCTATCCCAGCTGTCTTAGGGTGAAAGGCAGGGTACACCCTGGACAAGTCTCCAGTTCATCACAGGACACATAGAGACAGACAACCACTCACACTCACATTCACACCTACGGTCAATTTGAATTAACCAATTAACCTAATCCCCATGCATGTTTTTGGATGGTGGGAGGAAGCCAGAGTACCAGAGAGAACCCACACAGACACGAGGAGAACAGGCAAACTCCACACAGAAAGGCCCCGGGCCAGGAATCGAACCCAGTACCTTCTTGCTTTGAGACGTGCTGCCCGAGCTATACAATCCCACTTCAAAATAAGTCCAAACCATCCAGTTCCATTAGAGGGCAGCCTGTAACCAGTGTTTTCTTGCTGTATCAGATGAGGGTCAGTAGTAGAGATTGTTCTCTTCTGTCCTTCTGCAGCTCGTCAGCTCCGTCTGGCCTTCTTGATGCATTCCTGGAAAGACACCCTGGACTACTCCTCCAACACCATGGAGACGGCTGTCCAGTACGAGAAGTTCATGAATGTAAGTTGATGATATGGAAAATGGTTTAGAGGCGGTATGAATAGTGTAAAATCTGCTATTTTACATTGTTTTCATGTAACAGGAGTTCTTCCTGAATGTGAAAGACATCATGCGTGCCCCTTCTGATATCACCGGACGGTTTGAGAAGTGGGAGGCTGCAGAGGTGGAGCTCAACAACAGGTAAGAGAGGAAAGATGGAGAGAAACCAGAAGCTTGAGACATCTGTTTAAACCAGAAGAAATAACTCCGGTTCCCAAATGGTTCCTTGTCGTCCAGTTTCTACGAGAGGAAATCTGCCGTCCACCAGGCTCTGTGTGACAACATGGACACTCGCAGCACCATGGAGGAGATGAGAGTGCTGGTTGGCCAGAGCAACAGTTACATCGCCTCCAAGAAGAACGCCAAGCTGAGGCCCAACCGCATGCTGCTTGAAAGTATCGCTGCGTATCTCACCAACATGCTGAAGGTCAGCGCCTTTTTACTGCTGATTTGCTTCTACAAAAAGTTTTGATAGTCTTAACTAGAACGCAGGAGGCACATGAAATCAATATATATGTTCCTGTCTGTATGCAACCTGTGCAACTCACTGCAGCCACACACTGAGGCAGAGACGTTATGGACACGCCAACGCTTTTTGATCAAAAATACACACAAGTTGGAGATGAGCTCAAATTAGCAGATTTGTATATTTATACTTTATTTATTCTTTATGTTCTTCAAGAAAGATCTTTAGTTTCAGGTGATATTTAGGTTGATTAGAGCTTCTATAAAATCAGTTCAATAAACAAAATTTGGCTTTATGTTTGTAATTGTTGGGCTGGTGTCGGACCAGTGCTTACTTTACTGTAGGGCTGCAGCTAACGATTATTTTAATGATCGATTAATCTACCGAATATCTCAATGATTAATCGACTAATCTACCGACTATCTCAATGATATATCGACTATAAATAAAGATGACTACAGTGACTACTACGATGACTGCTATCATTCAGAAATATTTATGAACTGTGCTGCTCATTAGGCTGCTACAACAGTAAAAATAACTCCATTAAACTTTTTTCCATTTAAAAGTAAGGACAGGCAAAGTGCTGATAAAAATAAAGTATCATTTTAATGGACAGTCAAAATAGCAGCAATAAAAACAAACAACAAAACAACCCTAAAGTAATGATTTAAATTCTGACTTGGAGCGTGGAATTTCCAACATTCTTGTACAACCTGAAGGCACCATGAGTCTAAACTCTCAGGGGAAATGTTCCCAGGCTTTAAATCTTTTAGCTCGCTGTGTTGTTGAAGTAGTCGCAGCAATTTCTCTCTTGCTTGCCTGTCACTGGTCGCGCTGACTCGTGCATGTTAGTTTCCTGCTGGAAAAAAACAGTGACGTCACCTACTGTTATCGACAAACTAATTCGTCGGCAACAAACTTCATTAGCAACTTTTGTCGATTAATCGGTGCACCCCTACTTTACTGTTTACAGTACTGTTGGTATTTAGTTTTGAACGTCAACCACTGGGAACAGATTATGGGGCGACCAGTAGATAGCAATAAGTACTTTTTACCTTTTTTTACCTTTTTGCTTAATTATTCCTGATAATAATTAAAGGACAAAAGTGCAAACATTGTGTTTCTTTGAAGACATTCTCACATATTTTAACTGACTGTTTAAAAGTGCCCTGCAGGTAAAGTTGCCTCAAGATTTCCAGTAGAACCTATAAACTATATTCATTTTATGTTCAGACTCTGCAGGACATATCATTATTATTTAAATGGACCCTTCAGGACATTACTTTTTTATGTTTCTTGACTTAAAAATCTGATTTATTGAATTATATGAGCAATGAAAGCAGTTTGCATTGAACACACTTGTGGTTTTTTTTTTCCCCATTTAGATATTTGGCGCCATTGAAGGATCTCAGCCTATCGGTTTCCCAGTGGGAGGACAAAGTCAGGACATGGATGTCAGTAAAGAGACACTTCTACACTCTGTTTTCTCTTCACGTTTGATTTTTGTTGTTGGTGATTATGATTTCATGATATGTGCTACTATACTGCCTATCGATAAGTTTGTCTTATTCAGTCGTATTCAGGTGCTCAAATGAACATAGAGTAAACTATTGTTGCTGCTGTGTTCACCAGCTGGAAGGCACAGTGATGCCGTACCTCACCGTGCTGTCAGATTTCAGAGAAGGAGTCCGAAAAATTGCCAGAGAGCAGAAAGGTAAGAATTTGTATTTCAGAAGTTATCGTCCTAAAATGCAGACTGTTCTTCTTTTACCTGTGCTTAAAGTATCACGGTAGTGTTGGAACGTCTGTGCTGGTTCTCAGGTCGTCCAGGTGGAGGTAAACCAAAAAGAGGTTTGTTGAAGATGTTTCACTTCTCATCAGGTGAAACATGTCTTCGACAAACCTTAAACAAGTCTAGTTGACTCTTTTTGAATTAGTGTTGAAACATTTCTCATCATATCTGAAAATGATTTACCTTCAAAGTTTTGGGGGTCTTTGGGGTCTAAAGTGTTTTTTTTCTGTTGTTTTTTTTTTTAAATCCCATCTAGTGACGGAGTTGCTGCAGCTGTGTGACGCTCTTCGTGATGAAACCTTACCAGAGCTGGGAATCCGGCTGGAAGATCATGAAGGTCACAAATCAAAAGTCCTCTAAAACAAACAATATGCAGAAATATTGGCTTTGGCAAATTTTTTGTATATCACTTCAATATTTTGCACCAGGTAAGGTCAAATTAAACATGTGAATGGCTCCTCATGAACCAGTGACTGTGCTTACAGGCCTGGACACTGTGGTGAAACTGGTGGACAAGGAGACATTACTGAGGGAGCGAGAGGAGAAGAAGCAGGTGAGGAAGGAGTGGAAATGTACCCACATTAATGACATCATGGTTACAAAGCTGTCACAAATAATAAAAACATAATTGGCTTTGTGGTTGAAGCTCAGGGATGATAGGTGAGCTCAGGCATACTGCATCTAATAAAGACACACAGAGGGTCATGGGTAAATGAGAGGGAGGTTTAATTGTTTCTTTCCTTGGCATGATCACCACAACAAAAATTGGACAACCTCAAAATCCATGATGATCCTGAAAAAAAAAAGCTGTAGTAATATACTGTTTAACTGCTGCTGTCTTATTTTGAGCTGTAGCTGTGACTTCACAAAATACCAGCGTTAGCTACTTGTTCTGCTAACAGTGGCTGAGCTGACCATTAATTCTCCTGGCTAGTTGTCCTGGATGGCCACTCAACTAGGATATGATTCTGGAGTTATTTCCAGTTCCAATTTCCCAGGTAAATAAAACGCAGCAATTTTAGTGCAGTGGTTCTCAAAAGGGTGTGTGAGTGTCCTGAGGAGTAGCTTGTTCTGCAAGGTGGCATTTAAAAATATCACAACAAGTAAATACTGTAGATACCACATTGTCATTTCCATCTGTTTATAACATTTATCTATTTAATATTTATCCTCATGCATCATTTGCACTTTTTATCCCACTCAGTATAAGTTATGTTACATTCAGTTGAGCCGCTGCTAGTTTGTCACTTATCTTTATATTTCTTTACCTTGTGTGCTGCTGTCACTCTGTATTTTTTTTTATTCTATGTTGGTACATGGAGATGCTGTAAACCAGAATCAGATTCCTCATATGTGACAACATACTCAGTAAAGCTGATTCTGATTCTGAAATATTTAATATTTACTAAGTTAAAAATAATGTTTTATTAGTCTTTTCACACTCTGACTTCCTCCCACCATCCAAAAACATGCATGGGGATTAGGTTAATTGGTTAATTTAAATTGACCGTAGGTGTGAATGTGAGTGTGAGTGGTTGTCTGTCTCTATGTGTCCTGTGATGAACTGGAGACTTGTCCAGGGTGTACCCTGTCTTTCACCCTAAGACAGCTGGGATAGGCTCCAGCCCCCCATGACCCTATGAGAGGATAAGAGGTAGAAAATGGATGGATGGATAGTCTTTTCACTGCCATCGTTACCTATCCCAACAAATGCAAACACGTAATGTTTTGTGTTGGACAAAATATTTCAGAAGGCATACAGTATTTTTACAAGTGACTGATTACAATCCGCACAACAAAGACAGGCTGCAGGAAAGTGTTTGCAAGCTGAAGGAAAGCTTCAGAAAGGGAATAGTTTGACTGAAGCTTATTTTTCATTTCTAACATGTAATGGTACAACTATTGTTGTTCGCCTCTCACAGATGGAAGAAGAGAAGAAACGGAAGAAGGAAGAGGCTGCCAAGAAGAAACAAGAACAAGAGGTCACTCACATAGATCCACATGATGTAGAGTGGTTCACTTTCTCTGATGGTCAGCGTGTTCACTGACTCGTCATGTCCGCTGCTGTTTCAGATGGCTAAACTGGCAAAGATAAAGGTCCCTCCATGTGAGATGTTTCGCACAGAAACCGACAAATATTCCAAATTTGATGAAACGGTAAATACAAAAGATGAAAGCATGACTGTGTTGCTTGTTGCACATGTAGGAAACAGAGTTACACAAAGCTGCAACCAACTTAAAATAGACAGAGCCAAAGACAAAGCAGTACATTACAAACACTGGAAAATACAAAGGAGGAAGAGATCACCTATATCATTTTCATTACCTGATTACTGTGATCAAAACAATATTATCGCAATATCTAGGTGAAAAGAGAGAGTCTGTAACAATCACTGTACGTACAACAATGGCAGATATGTATTACTTCATCATTTTTAAATATCACAGTTATTTGCAATACTGGACACCCCTAGTAGTCAGTATAGAAATAAGGAAATGAATCATAAATACTAAATGCAGTGGTAAAAGCATCTGACTGGAGAATTAGCTTTTTATCATCCTAACATCATAATCTTTGCTGACTTTCTTTGTTGCTCCTGGCGACAGGGTTTCCCCACTCATGATACTGAAGGGAAGGAGCTGAGCAAAGGACAAGCCAAGAAGCTGCGCAAGCTCTACGAAACCCAGGAGAAACTGCACAACGAGTATCTCCAGACGACCCAAAATGGAAACTGATTGTGTTTTATACCTTCAGGCCCTCGGCTCGACATAATAAATGTTCCAGCCAGAGATGATGGGTCCCCTCATTACTGTTTCAGATCAGAAAACAAGATGCTAAAAACTGCAAGTGGCTTTCTTTCTTTCTTTCTTTCTTTCTTTCTTTTCAGACAGTTAAATTTTCCATGCATAGTGCTTCAAAATGAGGGGATAGAAATTGGAGGGAACCAGGAGAGCAGCACACTGCTGATGTGTTCTGCATGGTGATGTTTTCACTCATTATGTACAGATGGACAACACATTAAAGCCTCTGATCACCCACACAGGCTCATTAGACCTGTGCTCAGGTCCAAGGTGGGCCAGAGCTAAGATGTGAATTTATCATGTCACCAATCCCCATCCAGCAATAACAATGGTACAGGTGTGTGATTTGTGCTAGTGCAACCAGGTGCAACAGAGCTAACAGGAGACTCAGGAAGATGACGATCAGTCAGTCTAAACACACAAACTCAGTCCTGAGAGGATTTCTCATCAGCCAGGTGAACTGGAAACACCTGTGTGGATGTTCAGAGGCTGAATGAAAAACATCTTTGTTGTGCAACAAGCCTCCAGAAGCTCATTCATCATGTTGTCTTCCCTACAGCCCAAAGACTGCTTGCTTTACTTAACCAACCAGGAGCTGCGGGCTCGTTAGTTAGCATTTTTTTAGCGGAATAGTTGCAGATTAATTGTCATTTGATCAATTGAGTAATTGTTATAGAAAGAGAAAAAGTTGGTTCTCCTGTCATAGTTTTGCCCCTTGTTGGCTTTTTTTTCTAGAAATCTTATATCTACATACAACTATTTAAAATATCATGAAGCCATAGATTAACCCTTATGCTAAAAAATGAAAATGGCTGTGAGTAAAACAGGTATTGATATTTTTTTGACGATATTTGATGCAGTGAACAAATAAGGCGTGTGGCACATGCTGTCATCTAACAGAAAGAAAAGAAAGAAAGCACATTTCTAGTCCTGTCAGAAAATACTGTAAGAGCTGTCATGATATATCCTGTTCTAGTGATAATACACTGTACCAAGAATATTTTAGCTAATTCAACACTTTTTTATTTTATTGTTTAACAGCCATTCCCTGTTTGAGTTACATATTATGAAAAGGCCAAAACCAATAAATGATCTATTTCTGAATAATTTCTGATTCTCCACCAGCCCCATGGCTTCCTGCGCAAAACCAATTCAATGTACCATTTCTTTTGTTGAAGACCAGTGTTAAACATACTTCTTGAACCCTCTAGAATTGTGGTCTTTGGTGGCTCGAATGAAACCACAGGAAGAGAAGCTTTTTATTATTCAACCGTCCATTACACTTATGTATTTTGTACTGTTTATTGTGATGTCATGGTTACGTGACGGTCTTGCAGTGTTTTATATACAATTAGAGGGATTGTCACTCAAAACTGTGACAGAATTTCATTATTCATTCAAATGGAGCAAAAATTCTTCTAGCTTGCAGCCATTTTAGTGAATTTACAGCAGTAAATAAATAATAACCAGGAGCAGATGGAGGTGTCGCTTGTTTTTTTCACTTGCGTTTTCCTCCAAGCTGATAGGAAACATAACTTTGGGCAGCTCAGAAGATGTTTTCAGGAAGTTCCTCTGTCAGCCCTGATGGACCAGAAACATCCATCCATTTTCTACCTCTTATCCTCTCATAGGGTCATGGGGGGGCTGGAGTCTATCCCAGCTGTCTTATGGTGAAAGTCAGGGTACACCCTGGACAAGTCTCCAGTTCATCACAGGACACATAGAGACAGACAACCACTCACACTCACATTCACACCTACGGTCAATTTAAATTAACCAATTAACCTAATCCCCATGCATGTTTTTGGACGCAAATGTAAATGTACTTTATTATACAGCCCTTTACAACCACCGTTCGGCGAACCAAAGTGCTTTACAATAGAATAATAAATAAAAGCAATTAAAAACAATAAGAACAATAAAAGGAATAAAATGAAATCAGATAAAATAGAAATAAAATCAAATAAAAATAGACTAAAAGTGCCACCACACTACTGGGTCTTATAAAAGCCATCCTTAATAAATACATTTATATATATAATACAAGCTAAACTTAAAAAGGCTCAGGTCAGAGATCAGACGGATTTCTGCGGGGAGTTGATTCCAGAGCCTGGGGGCCACTGGCGATTTCAGGGGGTGGTCTGGGGCCACCCCTTAAATCTCATTGGCCACCCCTGTGGCCACCCCAGCTCTGACAGGAAGTTGGTCAAGTTTGTCAACACAGGAAGCAGACCCAAACGGTGCCAGCTCTGAATGCAAAAGAGTCATCATAGTCACAATTTACAACTTCTTTCACAATAAAAAAACAAAGATTATCTGTTCAATATAACCCAAAAATCCTGGATGATGAATTTACCGCCGCTGCCAGCCTGCCACGTGCCGCCTGCCCTGCACAGCGCGCACACACAATGCACCGAAGCCACGGAGAGAGGCAGAGCGCAGAGCCACGCCCACGATGCCCCCCCCCCCATGCACCGCTTAGCTACTGCTGGTCCGTGAAACCGGAGGACACACTGACAGACACACTTGATTTCAGCAACTGGATTAAAAACATCTGTCCATAATGTATTAATTTATACCTTTATCAGGAACATGAATAAGCTATTTATTTTCTGTTGTGTTGCCTGAATGCTATGTTTTCATGCACCTCAATTGGTGGAGCAAACAGGTTAAAATACAGGTGACAGATTATTCTATGGGATTCTATAAAATGAGTTAAGAGCAGTTAAATTTTGCTACTCTAATCCAATTTTTGAAGAGATAAGGACTCTAATCTACTACAAGGAAATGGCTCTTAGACCATTTGTACCCTAACCCTGAACATTTATTACAGACTAAACATACTTCAAATAAGCAGACATACTTGAGGACTGTGATAGGAGGAAATAGAATTTTAAAAATGACTTTTAAAAAGAGACTTTTTTATGAGAATAGACACCTTTATTTGACATGAGACAGGAAATCATGGGAGAGAGGTTGGACGTTATGATGGAACCCCCCGCCCCCCGTCGGAGGTTTGCCCTGGGCCACCCCACACTAGCTGTGTGTCCCCTCTTGTCCACCCCAGTAAAAAATTCGTGGATACGCCACTGCCTCCGTCACACCTGTGCTTGAGGTGGAGGGCAGCGACTCCATTGTATACATTTGGTGGTGGAGAGCCTCCGTCACACCTGTGCTTGAGGTGGAGGGCAGCAACTCCATCACGTATGATTGATGGTGAAGAGCCTCCGTCAGTCCAGCGTTTGAGGTGGTGTAGTCGGTCACTCGTGGCTTCTTGGCCTGCTGAGTGACGTCTGTGGAGGCAGAGGCAGATGCTGTGAACAAACAAACAAACAAAAACACTGATCAGTCCACTAAGGTTTTTTTAAAACATGGTAAAAGATGCTGTTTCTTATTCTATGTAATTTGATCGACTGTGTGTATCCAGTTTAATCCACTTTTCATCCCATCCCACATGAAAACACGCTGTGATCTACAGAAATATTGCCTCACCTTCGGTCATTTTTGAGGCCTTTCTCTTCTCCGTCCTGACGTTTCTCTTTGTGCCCTACACAAAAACAACAAACTTAAAACACCATTCTTTTCAGTGATTTTCTTTCATAACTTATATGTCTGGAGAGCGTACATACATAATTAAAGCTGGTCGACCAGCCAGGGTGTTGCTGTGAGTGCAGCTGTTTTTCTTCTTCTGCCTGCTTGTAATATATGGCCTGTTCTTCAGTGGACAATGACCTCCACATCTGCCCCAGGATGGCATGTTGTCCTGCCGTGCCTTTGCTGTCCACTTTGAGCGTCAGTTTTAGCCTCTGCTCTTTCATGAACAGCATGAAGGCATTCGGCGGTTTCTTGATATAATGCTCATCCTGCTGCTGCTCTCCACGCTTTCTCTTTCTGTGGGAGAAAAACAGAAGATTCTCAGAAAAACAGTAAAGTAGCAGAATAATAGGGTGAAATGCATTAAACCCATTAAAATGACTGATAATAATAATATTCAAGCTTAATGTGGTTTTAATATGAGTTGTGATGACTGCTGCAGATGAGAGAACGTATTGATGAGGCAGACAGTGGCTAAATATCAGTGTACACTTCTGTCTATGTGTTTGTTTACATTCATGTGTGCGTTATTTACTTCTGTACAGTTTGTTGCGGTCTTAGCCTGTACCCTTCAGGGAGCTGCATCACTGGGGTGTTGGCTTTCTGGAGACGCAAACATACAGAGGGGTTGGATGAACAAGACTCAGTGGAGTCACCTGTAACTATCCAGAACAGTCTCATGCACACATTAGGAAAGTTTTCCACCTATTGAAATACATATTGAAATAGGTTGTTTTCTGTCATTCTGTTGTGCTAATGCATCCACCACTGACTGATACCTGGGCTGTAACTAAATTATTTTCATTATTTATTAATAGTGGCTAATTGTTTGGTCTGTGTGACAATTTCAAAAACCCAAGATGACATCTTCAAAATATGTTATTAGTCTGACAGGCCAAAAGGTCATTGGCGCTTAAAAAATGAAAAATCAATCAATCGTCTAAAATAGCTGCTGATAATTGATTACTCTGTCATCCTTTCAGCTCTGACTGGTATGCATCTTTTTTTTGATGCAGGTATTGAGACATGACTCTCATGATCTCTATCCCTAACCTAAACTGATATCTTACCTTAAATCTGATCTGTCCCTGGCTATCATCACCTGGCTGACCGTGCAGGGCACCTGGCAGCGTGACGTGTTGCAGTCCCTGGTCCATGATGGGAGCAGCTTGTCCGACATTCACTGTTTGAGCAGACATGAGTGAATGTGGCTGCTCACAGCTGTATGGAGCTGCTCCCTGGGAGGCGCACCCAGCATGAGCTCCACTCCAACTGCCATCAAGCTGATGGTCTACACTGAACTCATGTCCTGAGTTGTGAGCACCTACAGGACTCGTCAGGTGAGTTGGTGGAGCTGATACTATGGGGCTGGGCTGAGGTTCTTCGTTGCTCAAACTGTCCATAAATTCAATCATTTTTTGTTCAACAGATTCAATACATGAATCAGAATGAGGCGAAGTGGACTCAGTGCTGAATATATCGCTGATGCTCTCAAACAACAATCTGCTTTCAGCTTCATTCAGAAGGTCTGTGAGGAGGTCCATGTCATCAGCAGACATGTTGTCATCCGTCTGCTTACTGTGGAGTAATAGCTTGTGTTTCATTCTGCCGAAAGTTATGGCACCTGTGACAAATAATAATGGATTTAATTAAAGGAAAATACTGGAGAATTTTTGACAGCTATAGTTCCTACTAACTTTGGAGATAAACATTTTTAATGAACTTTCTGGTGTGTTTTTTAAAGACTGAATAATCCAAAAGTATACATAAAATAATTAAAAACTGGTAAACTGGTTTCACCACATAACACAACATTTAAACACAGCTTACATGTTGAAGTATCAGAAATAATAATCCAATAATTAATATATGAGACAATATGAACTTAAAATGGAGCAGGTCTCTGCTTTAAACTTAACTTGAAGTACTTTAATCTATGAGAAATTTTGAAGAAAAGTGTTGCATTGACAGCTAACAGACCATTGGTGAAAGGTGTTTTGGAAATAATTATAATTGCTGGTTAATGGGTGTTTTACTCAGCTATAATCTCTAAATATTTGTGTAATTGTGAACTTACTTAATGCAGATAACCGGTGGACTGATGGATCAGCGAGCTGAAAAGTTTTCTCTTCGTTTTTCACAGAAGAAACTAGACGCTTTCACAGTGAGATCCAGAGGTGAAATGAGCAGAATGTTTACTGACAAACTGTTAAGTGTTTAGTGTGTTCCATTCTGTGTTCTATTCTTTTTCATTCTTTTCCATTCCGGAACCTGTGCCCTCATTTGCATATTTGGTTACCTGAGCAACCGCAAAGTAAATAAGTATTCTCAAAAATCAACAAGTGCATTATGTATTTTTTTAACTAATGTATCTTAATGCATTAGTCTAGTTTACTTCATAGGATGGATTTAGGTAGTGATCTGAAAGAGTTTGCAAAGGCCTCCTAATTCCAAACAGTTAGAAATGTATATGTATAAATATAAAATTTAAAGATGTGGTTGCAAAAGCCTAACAGAGTAATGGGAATGTCAAACACGTGTCTGTGCACACACACTCTGTCCTGAGAAGAGGTCTAATCAAGCAACATGAATAAAAACACCTGAGTGAACAGAGCAGCCATGTGTCCAGTGCTGTGAGGATTTAATCTGATATGGTACTAAAGGAGAGACTCCCGAGGTGAATATGGTGAAAAATTCAATATATCACCATGACACTTCCAATTACATACATTATTATGGCTATGGCTCCTTTTTTCTGAAATTGAGATTTTAACTCATTGAGAGTCACCTATTTTGTAAAACAGAAAGTGCCTTGTGCCAGTGTTTTTGTCCATTTTGATTCATATTTTAAGACCCACAGAATATTTTGTACTATGTCTCTGAAAACACTGAATAGCTCAAATGAAAGAAGAGACTCACTATTTCATCGTGAAAAAAATGTTTGTTTTTACCTTGTTCCATTCTTGTTTTATAAGAGGCAAAGTAGAGGACACTTTCACGAAAATCACCACTTTTTGTCCAGAATCTGTTTGTTTTGCTCTCTAATCTCAATCGTCTCCACTTCCTGTTTTTATCTCTGTGGTATATACTGTCTACTTACAGTCCAACTACATCTCCCAGAAGCCCCAGCATTACACACAGGCTGTGGGAGACTGCAATCGGCAAACCACTGCCGAAAAACCACTTTGACGTATTATTACACTGATGGCACTCAAGCATTGGATTTTAAATGACATTGAAATCCGTCAATGGCACTCAGAGAGTTAAAATGTGAAACAAAGGAGAACTATAAAACCATAAACTTACTCACACAAACAAATTTAGTAATGCCAACTTTTGGTGACTTTACGAAAAATCTATAGATTTACAATTGACTGGGTTGAAAGGAAGACATTATGAATGCAAAATAGTCCAGTCTAAAAATTGATTGGTGCATGCAAAACATGGCCTGGGGAGCCTCCTCTAAAATGTTATATAACTATAATTTACACAACTGAGTTAAGATTTTTCTCTCAATTTATACAACTGTTTAAATATTCTGAGAGTAAGAAAGAAACATTCTTTTGCATCTGCTGGATAATGATTTTCAGCTTGATGTTAATCCTTCAGCAATCCAGCAAAAACACAGCTAATAACAGGTAACTGCTCAAAAGTGACGACTATTTTCCATCAACGTTCCTCTGATCAACAGAAAATGATCTTTGAAAAGATTCTGACTTCCAGATATGAGCTTTTCTTGAACCTCATGACATGCCAATAGGCAGCGACTTTTAAATACAAGATTAATGTTCGTCTCTGGAGGAGTTTGTGTGTCCCAATGAACCTAGGAGCTATGTTGTCGGGGGCTTTATGCCCCTGGTAGGGTCACCCAAGGCAAACAGGTCCTAGGTGAGGGACCAGAAAAGCACGGCTCAAGACCCCCCTATGGTGAAAAAGATCAAGAACCAACGTTTTCCCTTGCCCGGACGCAGGTTACCGGGGCCCCCCTCTGGAGCCAGGCCCGGAGGTGGGGCCCGTGGGCGAGCGCCTGGTGGCCGGGCCTACACCCATGGGGCCTGGCCGGGCACAGCCCGAAAAGGCAATGTGGGTCACCCTTCTCATGGGTCCACCACCCATGAGAGGGGCCAAGGGGGTCGGGTGCGTTGTGAGTTGGGTGGCAGCCGAAGGCGTGGACCTTGGTGGTCCAATCCCCGGCTACAGAAGCTAGCTCTAGGGACGTGGAATGTCACCTCTCTGGCAGGGAAGGAGCCCGAACTGGTGTGTGAGGTGGAGAAGTTCCGACTAGATATAGTCGGACTCACCTCCACACACAGTTTGGGCTTCGGTACCAGTCCTCTTGAGAGGGGTTGGACTTTATTCCACTCTAGAGTTGCCCGCCATGAGAGGCACCGAGCAGGTGTGAGCATACTTATTGCCCTGTGACTCGGTGCCTGTACATTGGGGTTTACCCCGGTAGACGAGAGGGTAGCCTCCCTCCGCCTTCGGGTGGGGGGACGGGTCCTGACTGTTGTGTGTGCGTATGCACCAAACAACAGTTCAGAGTACCCAGCCTTTTTGGAGTCCTTGGAGGAGGTGCTGGAGAGTGGCCCCTCGGGGGATTCCCTCGTTCTGCTGGGGGACTTCAATGCTCACGTGGGCAATGACAGTGAGACCTGGAGAGGCGTGATTGGGAGGAACGGCCCCCCCGACCGGAACCCAAGTGGTGCTCTGTTATTGGACTTCTGTGCTTGTCACGGATTGTCCATAATGAACACCATGTTCAAGCATAAGGGTGTTCATATGTGCACTTGGCACCAGGACACCCTAGGCCGCAGTTCGATGATCGACTTTGTAGTCGTGTCACCAGACTTGCGGCCGCATGTCTTGGACACTCGGGTGAAGAGAGGGGCAGAGCTGTTAACCGTGGTGAGTTCGCTTCGATGGTGGGGGAAGATGCCGGTTCGATCTGGCAGACCCAAACGTATTGTGAGGGTCTGCTGGGAGCGTCTGGCAGAGTTCCACCGTCAGAAGGAGTTTCAACTTCCACCTCCGGCAGAACTTCGACCACAGGTGGGGGACATTGAGACTGAATGGGCCATGTTCCGTGCCTCCATTGTTGAGGCAGCCGACCGGAGCTGGCCAAGCGGAATGCGGCTTTGGCGGTCGCCGAGGCAAAAACTTGGGTGTGGGAGGAGTTCGGTGAGGCCATGGAGAATGACTTTGAGGAGATTCTGGTCCACCATCCGGCGTCTCAGGAGGGGGAAGCAGTGCACCATCAACACTGTGTATAGTGGGGATGGTGCGCTGCTGACCTTGACTCGGGACATTGTGAATCAGTGGGGAGAATACTTTGAGAACTCCTCAATCCCACCGACACGCCTTCTATGAGGAAGCAGAGACTGGGGACTCTGAGGCGGGCTTTCCTATCTCTGGGGTTAAGGTCGCCGAGGTAGTTAAAAAGCTCCTTGGTGGCAGGGCCTCGGGGGTGGATGAGATCCGCCTGGAGTTCCTAAAGGCTCTGGATGCTGTGGGGCTGTCGTGGTTGACACGTCTGCAACATCGCGTGGACATCGGGGACAGTACCTTTGGATTGGCAAACCGGGGTGGTGGTTCCCCTCTTTAAGAAGGGGGATCGGAGGGTGTGCTCCAACTATAGGGGGATCACACTCCTCAGCCTCCCTGGTAAAATCTATTCAGGGGTTCTGGAGAGGAGGGTCCATCGGGAAGTCGAATCTTGGATTCAGGAGGAGCAATGTGAGAAGCTCGGTCATCCGGGAGGGGCTCAGAGTAGAGCTGCTGCTCCTCCGCATCGAGAGGAGCCAGATGAGGTGGCTCGGGCATCTGGTAAGGATGCCTCCCGGACGTCTTCCTGGTGAGGTGTACTGTGCACGTCCCACTGGTGGGAGACCCCGGGGACGACCCAGGACATGCTGGAGAGACTATGTCTTTCGGCTGGCCTGGGAACGCCTCAGGATCCCTCCAGAAGAGCTGGATGAAGTGGCCGGGGAGAGGGAAGTCTGGGCTTCCCTGCTTGAGCTGCTACCCCCGCGACCCAAGACTCTCCATTTCATCCTGAAAAAAATGTTTGTTTTTAACCTTGTTCCATTCTTGTTTTATCAGAGGTGGAATAGAGGCCACTCCCAGAGTTAAAATAAACTCTGTGCTCCGACTACATCTCCCAGAAGCCCCAAATTACTCACAGGCTGCGGGAGACCGCGATCGGCAACCCACAGCAGAAAAAAAAAATAATTTTATGTCGTATTACGTCAATAACATTGAGGTGTCGGATTTTGAATCATGTCAATGGCACTCAAAGAGTTGACCACAATGTAAACCAATGTGTCCATATCCAACGCATTAAAGGAAGATTGCATCCTGTGTTCACAACATTATTTTTCATTTTCATTTGAGAATACAACCTGTTGTCATCACAACTTGTCACCTATTGCTACTTTGTGTTCAAGGGGCGTGGTAACCATAGCGACCCTTTGTGTTAATTCAGAATTAGGCAAAAAAAAAAAAAAAAAAAATCACCATCATTAAGTTTAAGCTAGTTTAACACACATACGCCCTTGCACTTATCCCCGCACTTGTTCCGAAAACCCTCACAAGAAATGCTGTTCGCCGGATCATTTGAAGTGCAATAACTGAGCAATGAGTCACTCATATTCAGAAACAGAGAATCAACATGAAGTGTTGACACTCGTTCTGAAGTGAAGAGGGTTGAGTCATTTTCTGGAGCGTCCATGAACATGATTAACGTATTTGTCTTGCAGAAACCAGACTACTGAAACATGTAATCTGCAAACAAATGACCAAAGAAAAAGAATGTTCATTGCTACTGGCCACACAGTGTTGTTTATGAATGCATGTGCAAATATGATGATAATGCTGCAGTAAATGTGTCATCCACAACTAGTGGCGGTGTGAGGGCTAGGACACCTTCTGTGCACTCGCTGATGATTCACCTGTCAGAAGACACTTGTGGTACTCATCCTGTCTCTCATGCCATTTTGTGTCACTCTTCCACTCACTCGCTGTTTAAACCATTTGCTCACTCTCTCCATCTTTAAAATGGCACACACACACACTCACACACACGCTGCTTACACAACGCCAAGGTGAGTGAGTTAAACACATTCATGCATCATTAGAGCAGTGATAACTACACAATCTTCAAGAGAAAGATGCCTGATTGGGCAAAAAATGACTTATGCAATGCTTCAACAGCAGCAGAATATTATTGGGAAATTGCCATGTAGTTGTGTGTTCTTACATTTCCCCAAACACAAAACTGGAAAACAGGGTCGCTAACTGGGAAATTAACAAAGAGAACTACACATTGAAGTTAAAAGCCTTAAGTAACGTCCCTTTGTGTTATACAAGCAGGCTGCAGGAACAGTCAAAATGACAGAGTAACAGAAAAACTAGCCCTAAACAAAAGGATTGAAGTTAGGACTCGTTGGAGGGGTGTAGATTTGTAATGGCAGCCAATAACACAAAGACACACAATTAACTATTTAAGTGCCATTGACGTATTTCAACATCATTTAAAATCCGACACTTGAGTGTCATCGACGTATTAATACGTCAAAGTAGTTTTTCAGCAGCAGGTCACCGATCGCAGTTTCCCACAGCCTGTGAGTAATTTTGGGGCTTCTGGGAGATGTAGTTGGAGCATAAAGAGACAGTATACGCCACAGAAACCAAAGCAGGAAGTGAAGATGTTCAGGATTTGAGAGTAAAATGGACAAAAAAAATTGATTTTGGTGTAACTAAAACTCTCCTACATATAAAACAAGAATGGCACAAAGTAAAAACAAACTTTTTTTGTCACGATGTAATAGTGTCTCTCCTTTTATTTGAGCTATTCAGTGACTGTGATAGGAGGAAATAGAATTTTAAAAATTTTAATTTTTAATTAGAATTTTAAAAAAGAGACTTTTTTATGAGAATAGACACCTTTATTTGACATGAGACAGGAAATCATGGGAGAGAGGTTGGACGTTATGATGGAACCCCCGCCACCCGTCGGAGGTTTGCCCTGGGCCACCCCACACTAGCTGTGTGTCCCCTCTTGACCACCCCAGTAAAAAATTCCTGGATACGCCACTGCTGGGGGCAGCAACAGAAAAGGCTCGGTCACCCCATTGTTTGTACCTCGACCTGGGCACTTCCAACAAAAGTTGGTTTGCCAACTTCAGAGCTCGACCAGGCTCATGGACAGTTAAAAGCTCAGATAAATAAGATGGAGCAAGGCTGTTAAGAGCTTTAAAAACAAACATTAAAAGTTTAAAATTAATTCTGTGATGAACGGGAAGTCAGTGAAGTGAGAACAGGAGTTACGTGGTCTCCTCTGTTAGTGCATGGTGGGAGGAAGCCGGAGTACCAGAGAGAACCTATACAGTCACGGGGGAGAACATACAAACTCCACACAGAAAGGCCCCGGGCTGGGAATCGAACCCAATACCTTCGTAATGTGAGGCAACAGTGCTAACTGCTACACCACTGTGCCACCCCACCAGAAACAACCTTCCTCTTTAATGTCAAAACTACAGGAGTTATCGTCCATATATGACGACTGGGGCGGCGTGGGTTCTCTCCAGGTACTCCAGCTTCCTCCCACCATCCAAAAACATGCATGGGGATTAGGTTAATTGTTTAATTTAAATTGACCGTAGGTGTGAATGTGAGTGTGAGTGGTTGTCTGTCTCTATGTGTCCTGTGATGAAGTGGAGACTTGTCCAGGGTGTACCCTGCCTTTCACCCTAAGACAGCTGGGATAGGCTCCAGCCCCCCCACGACCCTATGAGAGGATAAGAGGTAGAAAATGGATGGATGGATACTACCATTGATAAAGTTAATAACTATCAGCCACTAGATGTCACACCTCTTTAGTAGTAGAAACCAAAAGTCAGCTACTGTATCTACCACAGAGATAAACTATTTTTAAATCTGAAACACATTTATTGTTAAGTTTGCACAAGAAGTATGACAAGAAACAAAAGATAATAAAGTGAGAAACAAGAATAAAAGGTTCAAAAACTGAGTACGAGGTGAGATAGAGACAACACAGTGACAATGTGGGTGTTATCCAGTTGAACGGAAACTAAATGTAATGAAATGTGAAGTGAAGTGAAATGGATAGAGAAAAAACAAAACAGAGAGGAGGGACTGAAACAGTTTATGGCTGCAGGGAGAAGAGCAGAAGTGAACCAGTGCTGATGGTTCTGGAGTCAGAGACTTGACGTGCTGCTTCCTGTCAGACAGGAAGTCTGTAATCCACCTGCAGGTGGACCTGGACACGTTCAGCTGGGAGAGCTTGTCCTGCAGCAGAGCCAGTTGAAGGCAGAGCTGAAGTCCACAAAGAGGTTCCTGGTCTAGGTTCCTGTGGAGTCCAGATGCTGGAGGATGAAGTGCAGAGCCATGTTACCTGCATCGTCTACAGCCCTGTTGGCACTGTAGGCGAACTGCAGGGGGTCCGGGAGGGGCTCTGTGATGGTCTTGAGGTGTGAAAGAACAAGGCACTCAAAAGACTTCATGACCACAGAGGTCAGAGCAACAGGTCTGTAGTCATAAGTCCTGTGGCCCTTGTTTTCTTGGGTATGGGGATGATGATGGAGGTCTTGAATGGCATGGCATGTCTCCAGTGAGGTGAGAGACAAAGTCTGGTCCTGTTTCTTTGCCGGACACTCATAGTATTCTATAGGAAGGGTGACACTTTTATGCACTACTTTTCTAAATGTTCTGTTGGTGTTTGTTGTTATTAATGTGTTTATTTTGGCACACATAAGGCTCCATACATCAACAATGTCCGTGATCTTAATTCTGTATAAATTAAACTAACATGGGGATAGTCAGTAATGAATAACTACTACTACTACTAATAATAATAATAATAATAATAATAATAACAATATAATTAATGATAAAGATAATAATGACGATGATTATAATAATTATAATGATGATAATATAGTGTTGTTTTAACTTTTTATTTGACCCCTGGAGAAGTACCGTTCCAAAGCCTCTGACCTCACTGGTTGTCAGCCAATCAGGAGCGTCCTTCCAAAGCTGTATCCAATCAGATTTGACGGAGCGCTATTTGAAAGCTGCTCGTTTCCGTGTTGTTTACCTGCAGAAATCGGTGTTCACGGGTCTTGGGGTCGGTAGCTCGCTGCCTGCTTAATGCTAGAAAGAAAGTTTTCTGTCATTTCACAATTTTAACTTCTGCCGATGTTTAACATGTCGTCTTTGGAAGTTCGTGCCGTGGTGAGTGAAGTTGTTTCTCTGTTTTCTTTCACTGTGTGTAGTTGTATCTGCTGTTAGCTTCTCTAACTAGCATCGTTAGCTAACATTACCTTCTGCTCCCTGCTGGTTTTTTGTTGGCCTGTGCCTTCATAATGTTGGTTAACTGATACTTGACTCAAGGCGGCATTTCTAAAGTTTCTCCTCACTTCTTGAACCGTGTCCTTCTGTCTGTTAGCAGCTCCCAGCCTCACAGAACCCAGTTAAGATGGGGAAAGCCACAGCTGGTCCGAGGAGAGCTGCTCTTGGGGAGATTACCAACTTTCCTGGAGCTGCAGTCAATACCAAGGTGACTTTACCACTGGAGGGACAGGACCTGACCTTCATGGTGTCTGTATCTGCTTTATTTGAGTCAGGTGTTGCCTCATTTATCAGAGCTCTGGGTTAGATGATCAACAAAAACACACGTGGACACCCCTTGTCCACAAACAGTCATATGGATGTGTTCACAGAACAGTGGTGGCAGTGCGGTGTTTCTGTTTGGAGTGCACCGTAGGGCTTTTATTTTTAATTTTATATGAATGCAGGTGAGTCCGATAAGCCTCACAACTCTAATGCATAATCAATGATTTCACTTCTTTTCTCAGAGAGCGGGACCCGCCAAGCTTTCTTGTGACCAAAAGGCCAAACCTGTCCACAAAGTGCATCCAGTTGTCCAGGTCCCTGTGCCTGCAGACCCTCAGCCCCCAGTTTCAGAGGAGTCTGCTGACGTGTCCATGCAGGAAGAGGAACTGTGCCAGGCTTTCTCTGAGGCGCTGCTCACTGTGCAGGATGTCGACGAGCAGGACTCTGATCTGCCACAACTCTGCTCAGAATATGTCAAAGATATCTATAATTATCTGCACACCCTGGAGGTAATTCATTCCCTCCAGCAGCCAAGCGCTCTGCTCTCCCCCCCTGCGTTCAGTTGTACTACATCACGGTCCATCTCCACAGGTGCAGCAGGCCGTACGAGCAAACTACATGCAGGGATATGAGATCACTGACCGCATGCGAGCTCTTCTGGTCGACTGGCTGGTCCAGGTTCACTCCAGGTTCCAGCTGCTGCAGGAGACTCTGTACCTCACAGTTGCCATCCTGGATCGTTTTCTCCAGGTAGAAATTGTCTAAATGAGATTTTTATGTATTTTGAGAGTGGTGTTTTTAAAAACTGTCCCCACCCTGCTGCAGGTCCAGCCGGTCTCTCGCAGAAAGCTGCAGCTTGTTGGTGTGACCGCCATGCTGGTGGCCTGTAAATATGAGGAGATGTACGCTCCAGAGGTTGGAGACTTCGCCTACATCACAGACAATGCATTCACAAAGTCTCAGATCCTGGAGATGGAACAGCTGGTTTTGAGGGCCCTCAACTTTGAGCTGGGACGCCCTCTTCCGCTCCACTTCCTCAGACGGGCCTCCAAGGTGGCCAATGTGAGTTTCAGCTTGGATGCAACACTGCAGCGTAGTTTGCATAATGTCTGTGTGGGTTCTCAAGACAAATGATTTCATGTCACAGCTGATAAAAGCCTTTGAACTGTGCTTTCAGGAGGATACTTCCTTTTTAAATCAGTGTTCATGTTTGTCCCAGTCTGATGTAGAGAAACACACCCTGGCCAAGTATCTGATGGAGCTGACCCTGCTCGACTACAACATGGTGCACTATCGGCCCTCTGAGATCGCTGCTGCTTCGCTGTGTCTCTCCCAGCTTCTGCTCGACGGGCTGCCCTGGGTGAGTTTCATAGAATCAAAACATGTACGTCAACAACTGGTTCGGTTTTCTAATCGGTCGCTTTTGTCCCAGTCTCCTACACAGCAGCACTACTCCACTTACAATGAAGCCCACCTGAAGCCCATCATGCAGCAAATTGCCAAAAATGTTGTCATGGTGAATCAAGGGAAGACAAAGTTCCAGGTGAGTTCTGGCAAAAAAAAAAAAAAAGCACAATGACTTTATTTTTGTGTTAAATGAGGCTTAGTGTATTCATTCCTCTGCAGGCTGTCAAGAACAAGTACTCCAGCAGCAAGCTGATGAAGATCAGCCTCATTCCTCAGCTCATGTCGTCCACCATCACAGCCATGGCTGCTGCTGCTCTCTGATGACAGCTTTTACATTTCCTCAGAGGACATTTCACTTGCACTTTAAGATCATCTGTTGCCAAAATGTTTTTATATCTTGGATTCTAATCTTGTGGTTTTGTCCACTATATATTTAAAAATTTTTTTTTTTTTTTTTTTTTTTTTTTAATAAATGCACATTGTACTGCACAATGATAATCATGATTTGAGTTGAGAAATTGCACTACTTCCAACCAGAAGTTGTTGCCAATTTTTTTTTTTTTTTTTTTTTTTTTTTTTTTTTTCCCCCTCTCCCCTCTCTCTCCCCTCCCTCCATATTTGCTGCCTTATTCTACCTCATGGGTGGAGCAATAGCCTAATGCTTTGCTTGCCTGTCTTGAAACATTTGGTGACCTGTGATTGGCTTTATTTTTTTCTTTTGTACCTTTACCCTGCATTTTAATGTGTTCATAGCTTGTGCATAATTACATTTTCATGTTGATGAATTCATGAGTCCTTGACTTGGGATAAACAGAGTGGCGTCAACCGTTCTGCAGCTTGATGTTGGAGTTTCTTCTCTCCTTTGCACCAGCTGTCTGTACCCAGTAATCTGTTTGCCGAATGTGTAACTGTCTTGAACTTTGAAAGTTTGCAACTGATAAATTAAAAGAAATCTAAATGAAACAATTGTGGGGGTTTTTTTTTTCTCTACTTTATTAAAATAAGTTGCATGTGAAGCTGACAGGTTTCATGTGTTGACATCAGAACTCCTGTTGTCTGGTCTGCACAGATCAGAGCTGGTGTTTAGTTGAAGCGAACTCTTCTCATGGAGCCCACTGTGCTGTTCTGGCTGCCCCAGTCAGAGAAGTTGTTGTAGTCGCGCTTCTCCAGGATATAATGGGGCCCTCTGTAGTTTGGCTCCTGATAAACTACCCACCTGTAACACACAACACATTAGTGATCACTGGAGACTGCTTGAATGTGGAAATGAGGTGGTGCAAAAGGCCACAGTAACTTAAGGAGTGGTGTGTTTTGAACATACAAGTGAAGAATCAAAGAAATTTATTCCTTTGACTAAAACGTACAGCAGGGTTCCCACATGCGCTGGAGAATGACAAATTTTCCAGTCATGGAAAACAAAGTGAAGAAGAAAAGGTCAAATGTCCTGGAAAAATAAAGTTGTCCTGGAAAATTATTTGGGGTGGCAGTAGCTCAGTCTGTAGTGACTTGGGCTGGGAACTGACCAAGTGTGGAGAATGAACTGGTAGTTGGAGAAGCACCAGTTCCTCCTCCTGGGCACTGCAGAGGTTCCCTTGAGCAAGGCACCAAACCTCCAACTGCTCGGGGTGCCTGTATCCGGGGCAGCCCCCTCCCTCTGACTCTGATTTATTTAAACTCTATTTATGCAAATGGGTGAAAACTTAACCTGTTTGCATTCAGCCACAAAACATGGAGAGGATAAGTAACTTTCCAGGATATCTTAACTGTTTCCAGGGCATATGACCTTTTTTTCATTTTCCAGGTTTTCCAGGACACGTGGGAACCCTGATATAGTCTTGATGCATTCACGTGAGGAGTTAGATTTGATGTATTTTGGCCACTTCAAAACAAAAACATATCAGTTAGTAAACTGCCATTCATCAGACCACCAGACTAAATGATTTTTTTTTTTAAAAAGAACAAAAATGACTTTTTCAAAGGAGTCTGGTGGCTGTAAAGAGAGCATAGATAGCAGCTTCAGGTCCCCGCTGGAAAGGGCTGTTTGATGTGATGATATGATTTGTGTCCCCAGAAACTTGATTCAAGAGCTGATATCAAAACAACCAGGTAGGAAGATGCACTTACGCTCCTCCGAGCACACGGATGGAGGCCACTCTGTTGAGGCTGTAGCGGCTCATCAGGTTGGGGATGTCATCCTGGATCTCCATCTTCTTACCAGAGAAGCCGGCTCGCTCAAACAGCTGAGCTCTGCCGGGGTTGTTGTCCTGGGAACACACAGATTTTTTTGCTGGATAATCTGGCACTCCTCAAACAATGAAAAGTGGGTAAAACTTTTAAGCAGTCTGAAAATACCATTACTGTGCCACAGACTGAAGGAAAGAAGCACAGGGAAGGGGGTAAGTCTTTATTTTGAAAACATCTTACTTTTTAGGTAATCTAATCTTCCAACTTTTGACTTTTGAATAGTAATATTCAGCAATTTACTTATTCTATTTCTGTAGAATAATATGTATATATACATATGCTTCATGTCTCTCACCTGTTTGACAGCACGAACAGAGGAGACGTGGTCCACCTGAGCACACCACTTGTCGTAGCAGTTGTACTCTCCTCGGTCGGACATGTCCCACAGGTACTGACGGCCCCGGAAGTTCTCATGCTCAAAACCAACCCACCTTTAACAAGAAGAAGAAGGAGGGGAGAGTCAGCAAACAGCAGCAGCTAAAAACAAAAAAGAGCTGTAAGACCTAAAATTATTATTTCTAAAAGTCCAAACCCAGTGCTTTGATGAGTTATAGTCAGGTCAATGGCCATATTTTATGGTGAACCAGGTCTACATGTAGAAATAAAGTCACTGAAACATGGTTCTATTTATGTAACACATTCTTCAGTCAAATACAGTGTGATTATTTCAGATTAGACCAGTGCTTGCAAGTGTGTACATTTTTTTATATTAAGTCTCATTTTAAGGTGAGTGATTCTTTTCATCCAAGACCATGTTGTTTGAACTTGCCTCATCTGAACCACTGGGTTGTGGGAATATTTGCTATATTTTCTTTTACACTATTTAAATGATGAGAAATGTGATGAAAAATTATTTCTCCACCAGTGGGCAACACCAGGGTCTGATCAATGAAGCCCATACTGAAGTAACTAAACTTCATTCTCTCCACCAGCCAGCAGGGGGCGATACTGGTGGTTTCAAAAAGAAGTCAGTTTGTATTGAAGTCTATGGAAAAATGATCATTTCCTCTCCTGCTGTATTACCTCTGTAAACACTATAAATATGAGTTTATGGTCGCAATGGTTAGTTTAAATAATGTTTTAATACATCAGAGTGTCGATTTAATGAATTATGGTCAAATATATGGTGAAAATATAAACACATAAATTATAGGGTGTGGCTACAGTGTGATTGACAGGTCTCTGCTGTCATTACATCCTGAAGAGGAGCAGCACTGATGGTCTGAACTCTCAGCTCATGTTTCCTTCATCTGAGGAGACACATTATTCCAACATTCTAGTTAATATCACAGTTCACTTGGACTATGAAGCTAGCTCACTAATGCTAACGTTAGCTGATAACACAGCAGCTTTAAACAAGAGGCTTTAAGACCATAAACTCATATTTATAGTGTTTACAGAGGTAATACAGCAGGAGAGAAAATGGTCATTTTCCATAGACTTTAATACAAACTGAACTCGTGTACATAACATGGCGGTTATCACTCACGCTCCACTTTCCACTTGCACAGAGTTGCATCTCTCTGGGAAGTTTTTGTCACTGAGCCTGGCGCAGTCTGAGCTCAGGTCCAGCCGTCTGCCAGCGAAGTTACGCTGCTCGAAAAGGGTCACCTGAGGACAGAGGTACCAAAGGGACTGTCAGCAGGCACACTGAACACTGTCTGAATACATCCATTGTCTTTTACTGCAGTTTACTGTTTGTGTTTCAAACTGCCTCTTGCATAGTAACACAATGACAACTTCACTGACACTGGAGGTGTCTTTCCTTACACTGGTTGGATATTTCATAACCAACATGAATAATTCTGTTGTCTTTGAGTTGGAGAGGAAGTTATAAATAAAAGACATGACACAATTACCTGAGACTTTATGTGTAATATATTCTCATTAGTAAACACTGACACACCTCTCCAAAGTTATTTCTAAGTCAAAAGATGACTGGAACATTTGGTTCCTGGCAAACTGATTTTACAGGGAGTTATGTTTAAGTAAACAAAATTTAGTTTTTACTAAGAAGTCCTCACAGGGAATAATAGTATCATATCATAAATGGAAGCAGAACAAAACAAACATTACCAACAGAGTTTGACTCACCCTCCCACTGGACCCGTAGAAGGCACGTTGGAGCACAGACCCCAGCTTGCTGTAGATATAGAAGCATTTGTAATCAGTAATTAGACAGCAGACACACCACTCCATAATTAAAACAGCTGAGAGAGACACAAATGATGGCGTGTTGATGTGAAATCACCAGTGAAAATGTCATTACTTGTGTCACTTTGGTCAGGAAACACTGTAGTGTTACTGATTGTACAGTGTGTGTCACATGCCTCCTGCCCCGATCACATCACAAAATTACTCGATTTTGGGGAAACTGGTGTGGGAGGCGTCACACAGAGAAGCAGCAGGAGCCTCTGACCCCAGGGGTCTGTCTCCACGGGGCCCCTGCTGGTGTTCACGGCATCTCAACATACCTGGTGTGTTGGGCTAATCCTGGGACCTTAGTAAAGATGTTCATGTCAGCTCTGCGATGCAACAAGAAAGCCCCTTAAATACAGCAAGGTGAGGCTGAGCCGACAGGTACTGGAAAGCTCAGAGTGCTTCTGCAACAGTCGCCGGGGCCCTGGACACCATTGATATGCTAAACACACAGCCACGCTCATGTTGTCTTCTCTGTTAACACACACACACATCTGCTGCGAACACTGCAACTGCATGCAGAGCACAAAAATACATACAAACGCACACAGAAGCAGAGAGTTTCTGTATGCACACACACACACACACAAAACACACTTTTAACATGTAATTGTGAGAGCGCAGTGCCAACAGTTTAGCTTTGAACAATTCAGCATTTTATACAAGAAGGCCCTGTAAACAATTCACCTTATGATAATGGTCGTATTCATGCTTTGTGCAGGGCCAGCTCCAGCTCACCGTATTCACTGGAGGTCATGACCCTGAAGGGGAATGTACAGGTTCTAGTTTGAGTATAAATCACATTATCTGATATATTCAAGTCAATTTTATCTTATAAGCCAAAAATCTTGGCTTTATAGATAGGGAAAAATTAGAAAAATAGAGGATGAGTTCCTCTTCCAAGTGGGATCTGTTGGTTATCATCAGTAAGTTAAAATATGTAGAACCTCCTCACCACCACCCCATCTCTGAAACATCACCACATTCCCCTTTTTCTGTTGAAGCTATAACACATTCCTCCTGAAATTCACTGTGCTGTCTGATTTTTAACATAGTGTGTGTTTTTATTGTTTTGTACAGTAACATTGAGTGCCCAGAAAGGCAACTTTAAATAAAATGGATTATCATTATTATTATTATTAGTGGGAAAAGTGAAACAAATTTGGTCAGCGGTGGCTCAGTAAGCCATACCACTGATGCATAAAGCCAACCCTGGAACTAGCTCACCTCCTGCTTATTGGTCTCTTCTTAGTCTGATAATCCTGACTATACACTGAAAACAAAAACCCTTTTTTCAAATAATGATTTTGACGTGGTGTGAAGGCAGTATCTTCACCAATTACGTTTAGTTAATCGTGTCACCCATGGGGTCAAAACACAGCGTTTCCACTATAATGGAACACTCACTTTATTAGGTAGTCCTGTTCAACTGTGATGCTATCATGTCAATATGGACCAGAATCTGTGAGGAATGATTCCAGCACCTTGTTGAAAGTCTGACACCAAGAATTAAAGCACTTCTGAAAAAGGGCTCTAACCTTTTACTAGCAAGGTGTAAATTATTGTTGATATTTTTGGACGACTATTTACTGGATTAAGTAACAACATAAATGTTTCTGTTATTGTGTCCACCTTATGTCTGTGAAGTCACTTTGCTTGTTAATTGTGAGGATAAATTTTGATTCCTGCTCTCTCCTCTTTTGCTGATTGTGTTACACTGCAAGAGTGTGTCCTTCTGTGACAATATTTTGTTCTGTTTTATTGCAGCTAAACACAGCGTGATGCTCACCATGTGTTGCAGGCTGTGCTGTGTGTGGATCAGACTCACTGACATTAACTTTGCTTACAGTGTCTTTTTCCAAAAGATCTGTTTGCCCCAGCAAAATGACTGTCACACTTCACTGGCTTCAAATGGAGTGCTATTCAGTGTGTGTGGGGGGCCTGCATGTGTGCTGATGAACAGCAGAAAATGTCACTGGATGCTTCACTCTGTTTTGTTTTTGGAGCATTGGCTGTGAAGCTGACGGTGACTCTGGGGAGCACTAACCGCGTCCAGAAACTTGGAGACGTTTCTTGCATGTTGGAGCAGTTTCCAGCAGGTCAGACATCTATATGTGGTCAAAGGGACAGCTGTGGGGACAGAAAGGACACCTTTACCCACTTTTATCTCTTTATAATCCTGGGCCATCTCTTGCACGTCTGGAGATTTACAACAGCTTGAAATGTCGCTCATCCTGACGGTGCTGGACAAGCTGACGTACTTCCTGTCTCTGATTGCGTTTTGTGTCAGCGTGTCTTACAGCTGGCTGAAATGAAACGACATCCTCCATTTTAAATCCTCCGGCTTGTGGTGTTTTTTGGTGGATATTTAACAAATGATGCTGAGGTTTGGGGTTTGGGATGGTTTAACTCAAAACCTGTGGACACCTGGCGTGTTTGCGTGAGTTTCTGAATCTGTGTTTTACTTAAAGGTCGTTGCCAGGTTCATACTTCTGTCTGTTTACCTGAATATGCTCGTATTTACAGTCTATCTGAAATGCTCAGTTTGAGTACATTTCAACTGGAAAAAAATTAACAAAAAAAGTAATAATAATCATCCACTGCAACTGGAAGTAACAAATTTGTGTTTATGGTTACAGCTGTAAAATTGTGATATTGTGACATCACAAAGTTACAGTAATCCTGGCAGTGAAAGTGGAGTATATGTATTTCTCTGTGGATTGAGCATTTGCATACTTTCACAGTATATAGCTCTTAAACCTGCTTTATAATAAAAAACAAAGATGTGTAAGTCTCACTTTTTACAATATGGGACCTTTAAAATATCTGTGTATTCTGTGATCTGAACAGAACCTTGTGTTTTGACAGGTTTTGGATGATATCTGTAAAATCAAACTTGGTGATTACTGTCGTTCAGGTGTGACTGAAGATAGGAAGCTCTTTGCCAAAGACCATGATGCTTCAGTGCTGCATGCTGAGGCTGCACCATGTGCTTGCACTGGTGCTGTGTGTGTCTGCCAGGGAGGACTTTGACTGGACGAAGAATGAGAGGACGTCTTTCTACTACGGCACCTTCCCAACTGGTAGGACAATGAAACACTACATGGTCTAAACGTCAAACACGATAATAACGTGTGTCGTTTCCTCTGCAGGTTTCTCCTGGGGAGCCGGCAGCTCTGCATATCAGACTGAAGGAGCTTGGAACATTGATGGCAAAGGAGTGAGCATCTGGGATGCCTTCACTCACAAAAAGGGGAAAATACTGCTAAATGAAACGGGGGACACCTCGTGTGAGGGCTACTACAAATTCAAGGTGACATGGATCAGAAAATTTAATAAAAAAAAGGCTGATAATCGCTGATAAAGTCTTGAAATGAATGCTATACCTTCAGACATTCTACATGTACTACTAGAGTTTATGTTTATTCATTTACATTCATTTAAGTGCTTCACAAGACAGAAAATAAAAAATGCACACTCATAACACACACACACACACACTGTATGTACAGTACATATACAGACAAACATGAAGACTAAAACCCAGAGAGTTCAATAAAGTCATGTTCCATGTGTCCTGCTCTTTGTTTTCAAGGATGACATCGCCTTGATGAAGGACATGAAGCTGAATCATTATCGTTTCTCCATCTCTTGGCCGAGGATTTTACCAAGCGGACTGAAAAGTATCCACATGCCTGGCCTCGTCTTTAATATTTCCCCTGTGTGCTGGAGTTGGGCCCTGATTTAAATGACGTTATATTTCATGATGGTAAATATTACCATTAATTCACTGTCCATGCTTTCAGGTGAACACATCAACGAGAAAGGAATCAAATACTATGATGACCTCATTAACATGCTGCTGGACAATAAGATCACACCCATTGTTACTTTGTACCACTGGGATTTACCACAGGTGAGCACTAAACTCACTACACCTCTTGTGTTCATAGATTGGGAGCTAAAGTGTGGATACTAACAGGATTTGACTCCTCAGGTGTTACAGGACAAGTACGGCGGCTGGCAGAATGTCACCATGGTGAATTACTTCAACGACTTTGCCAACTTGTGCTTTGAGAGGTTTGGGAACAAAGTGAAGTACTGGATCACTTTCAACAATCCGTGGGTACGTCAGGGTGAAGGGAAACGGTGCATGCACCGTCTTGTGAACACATGTAATTTGTTTTGGTGATCGGCTTGTGTTTTTTCAGTCCATTGCTGTGGAAGGATATGAAACAGGGGAGCATGCACCTGGGCTGAAGCTGAAGGGAACAGGAGCTTACAGAGCTGCTCACCACATCATCAAGGTGAGATGTTGCTCTGTTTGTGCAGGCCCCTAAATCTCACCATAGGGTTGACAGTATATACACAGTGCACAGGAAGCTTAACGTGTCAGCTGTAAACACAAAGGGCCTTGTGCCAGCAGTTTTGCCCATTTTGAGTGATATCTCAGCACCCACAGAATATTTTGTACCATGTCTCTGAAAACACAGAGAAGCTCAAATGAAAGAAGAGACTCTCTATTTCATCATGAAAAAAAGTTTGTTTTTACCTTGTTCCATTCTTGTTTTATCAGAGGTAGAGTAGAGGACACTTTCACCAAGATTCTATTTGTTTTGTTCTCTAATCTCGATGGTCTCCACTTCCTGCTTTGATCTCTGTGGTGTATACCGTCTCTTTATGCTCAGACTACATCTCCCAGAAGCCCCAAAATTACTCACAGGCTGCGGGAGAGTGCGATCGGCGACCTGCTCACAAAGAAACACATTTTGACGTATAAATACGTCTATGGTACTCAAACATTGGATTGTTAATGCTATATAGCTCAATGGCATGCAATGAATTATGGTGGAAGGTACAGCAGGTGGCAGCAGATCTTTGCCCCGGAGCTAACTAAATGAATTTAACCCTCAGGTGTCCTTGAGTACGTTTGGATGGATGAAATTCGATAAAATTGGCTACATTGATGCAAATGGTGTTTGTTTTTTGGTAAATTATGGTATTTCATATATTTTTTTCACAAGTCTTCATAGCACTGTAGAAAAATTTTAACAACATTTGTATCCCTCGTGTACAAAAATGTCCCATTGTCTCCTATTCAAAACACATTTTTTCAATACACAGCCTTTGGAGGTTGATTTTTTATTTTTTGAATTTTTTCTTCAATAAAGGTCAAAAACACTTTTAACATGCTGATGCAATTAATTTGCACCAGATGGCGCCATTTACTCATGGTGCAGAGCTCCAGGCCAGGGACTGGCAGGTAGCACCTAGGTCCTCCTGGAGGTCGAAAAATTTTGACACTCAGGTCATCCTTGTAAATGAGAACTGGTTCTCAATTGATTTACCTAGTAAAATAAAGGTTAAATAAAATAACTAAATTAAAAGCAGCCACCTCGATATTTCCAGTGGCACAGGGAGAGTGCTAGAAAGTCCTACACTTTGGATCACCAGGGCACCAAAGTGGCCAATGGGAGCATTGGCAGAAATTTCTTCCAATGCTCCATTTGAATGGCGCAAATAATGAAAAGCAGTTCATATTTGATATGTATGATGAGGACTGAAGTTGATAATAGTATTCATAAAAAAAGAAATATTACAATACATCAATAGGTTATATTTTTATAGCATTCTTTATGGCATGGACATTTTTTCCACAAGGGATACAAACGATGACTGCGTCAGAAAGGCTGAGTGGTCTAAAGCACCATGCTCAAGGACTGAAAGCCTTCCTGTCTAATGGTGCTTCTGGTTTCTGAATTGAGATGTTCGGGTGGCTCGGTGGTGTAGTGGTTAGCACTGTCGCCTCACAGCACGAAGGTACAGGGTTCAAATCCCGGCCTGGGGGCCAACTTCAGTTTACATGTTCTCTCTATGTCTGCGTAGATTCTCTCTTCCTCCCACCATCCAAAAACATGTATGGGGATTAGGTTAATTGGTTAATTTAAATTGACCGTGAGTGTGAGTGGTTGTCTGTCTCTATGTGTCCTGTGATGAACTGGATCATTGACTGGGTCACTATCTATCACTGGATGAGGTAACACAATGGTGACAGATCCTGTGGCTCATTTGCAGTGCTATGAGAGGTGATCTCTGGGAAATGAGATCCAAAAACACACCTGAATACTGCTTATCCCAGATGTGTAACTTTAATATTTGACATCCATTTAATATTAACGTCCATTTGCTTAGCATGATCAGATATCTCTCTGTCACTGTAAACTGTATGAATGTGTCCATGCAGGCAGAAATAACACTAATACCCACATTTAAAAAGAAATAAAAACTGTACCTTGTGATACTACAATGACTTCCTGTTTACATAGTCGTTTGCTCTTGATTGGACAGTGCTACCGATGTTTCCAAGCAACCAATTTAAACACTACTACACACAGACGTTATGCTCAAACTGAATGGATGGATTATGGATTAATGAAGTATTGAAACCCAGTCCTGGACTCTTTCCTCTGAGCTGACTTTGCATCGATGACCACAATGGAAATAAGTCTTGCCCTTGATACTTTTCTAGTTGTGTGAGATTTTGAATAAAGTAAACCATGGTGATACTGCCTTTCTGTCTGACAGGCACATGCTAAAGTTTGGCACACATATGACATGCAGTGGCGAAGTAAACAAAAAGGTAAAAAGGAAACGTTTTTTTATTATGATTATTTGTAATTGAGCTCAAAGATTGATTAGTGCCATGCTGAGAGTGTGTGTTTGCATCCAGGCTTGATTGGGATCTCGCTAACGGCTGACTGGGGGGAACCAGTGGACATCACCAACCAGAGGGACATTGAAGCAGCAGAGAGGTACATCCAGTTCTACATGGGATGGTTTGCTACCCCCATCTTCAACGGAGACTACCCTCAAGTTATGAAAGATTACATCGGTGCGTCACAGTCAAATGCAACTAGGAAACTTTGAGACTATCATTTTGTCAAGAAGTGGTTAGATCCTTGTCACCTTTGTGTCTGCTGATATATTATTTATGATTATTGAACTCTGACCTCTAGGCAGGAAGAGTGGCCAGCAGGGCCTGGGAGCTTCACGGCTGCCCGTCTTCTCGCCTCAGGAGAAGAGTTACATCAAGGGAACCTGTGACTTCCTGGGCCTCGGTCATTTTACAACTCGTTACATCACGCTGAAGAATTACCCATCAGGCCTCGGGGACAGCTACTTTGCGGATCGTGACCTTGCTGAGCTGGTTGACCCACAATGGCCTGATCCTGGCTCTGAATGGCTCTATTCTGTTCCCTGGGGCTTCCGACGCTTGTTGAACTTTGTCAAGGTACATCTTAATAAATCTTAATAAAATCCAGATATCCAGCTGTACAAGCTCCGTCAAATACAACATGCATGAATTACTAAAAATAAGGATGTTAAGGATGATAATATTGTTACTCTATTTGTCGATATTAACATAAAAATTTTATAACGGGAAATCTCGGTATCAGGTTTTTATAACCGATGTTCAAATGCTGTAGGCGTCAGCATTTCCAAGCCTCCCTGAAGGCAGCATGTAGCGTTTGATGACGTATTTCAACAACAACGAGAACAAGTAGCTCGCTAGCCGTTGGCTAACAAGCTAGCTCGTGTGGTGCCTGACTAACGTTATGTCTCTGGGTTGAATTATTTCCAGTGTGTCCTACAGATGGTAGATGTGCCATCACACACGAGGACATGAGGAAACAGAAATCGAGCAGCCATAGAGCCCCGTCACTATCAGTTTGAGCTTCATTTGTTGAGCTTTAAAGGAGGGCTATGCTAACTACTAGTCTGGACGCAAGCTGGACAACCTTTTTTTATTTACACTATTTTCTGAGTCATACTAAAGAACAGGGCCCAGTTTATCATTTAATGATTGTATTATTAGCCAAGTCATGGCCAGTAAGATAACATCAAAAACTTAATTCATCCTGAAGGAAATTCTTTCACAACAGTTTCCATACACAGTAGGAAAAAGCAAGGAGATTTAAAATATTTAAAAAGATTTATAAAATACAGTGCAGAACCAATATGGTGTAAAAGCGACAATATAAACAATATGACAGTATACAAAAACTATAACGACATAAGAATAAGTTCAATATGGTCATTCAGTCTCACAGTCAGTAAAATAATGTACACTAAGAGGCATTAAAAATGCAACATTGTTTTTTCTATATTCATTTATTGGGCGACTTCACTTGATATGATACTGAACATGAATGAAAAAAATGAATGGACATGGATTACAAATGTCAGTATCTTGTGTGATCGTCGTGGCATAGACATGATGAGCGTGTTGATTTCGGCCACTGGAATCACTTCCCACTCTTCCAAGAGTGAAGTATGGAGATCAGCAACCGTCACCGGCAGTGGAATACGACGCCGTACACGGCGATCCAGATTGTCCCAAAGGTGTTCAATCGGATTCATATCCGGGGAATAAGGCGGCCAGTCCATAACCTGCACATTATGTCTGTGCATAACGTGCCTGCAGGCGTGAGATAGTGCATCTGTGGACGCCAAAATGCCTGGCTACTCTCGCTTCGGTCATTCTGGATCTCAGCGTACCAATGGCCTGCTCCCTCATGTTTGCTGCTCAGTGTGGCATGGTGACCGTCTGTGACAGCTTGCATTTTTCCTCCGGGTTTTTAAAGCCTTGACCAGTTGAGCTCAAATCACCAAAAGAACTCATTGAAAGCTTTCAAACAATGTCCTAACGAATCACACATGCAAAAACAGGGATTGGTACCGTCTGCCACGTTAATTTATTGTTTGAGCTGAAAAATGTGGCTCCATAGTTTCAATAGCCACGAGTGGTAGTAAAAAAAATATTCTTTTATATACAAAGTAGTTGTATCCAATTTTATTTTACATTGACTTTGTTGCGTTTTTAATGCCTCTTAGTATACTTTAAAAAGAAATGTCAGTTTTCCATAACTCCAGTTGAAGTTGGTGTCTTATTTTGGACGGAGAATAAATTTCAGTAGAAATGGCATAAAAGTGCTGCACACTGGGCTCTCACAGCCATCCACCGTTAATTTGATACACAAAATTCAGAACCAAATAAAACAAAATCTTACAGGGTTTTTGAAAGAACAATGGGTGGCTGTGAAAGCGCTGTCATTTTACCTTTTACTTGGCCTAGTCACTGAAAAGTTAGATGAGATGAAAGTTGAAATTAGATCAACACCACTGTCATGTCTACTGGGCTAGAGCCAGGAGGTGATTAGCCTAGCTTAGCTTAAAGACATGTCCTCCTGTAGCTCTACAGCCAAAACATTAAGTTATATTCTCTGTTTAATTAAAAACAAATGTAAAAATTCCAATTAGTGTGTTAAATTATGTATTGATAAACAATATTTATTCATCAGCTCGGCACATTTTTGAACGAAGAGAGAGAGAGAAAGACAAGGTGTTTCCTTCTGCTTCCAGTCTTTATGCTAAGCTAAGCTAATCGCCAACAAGAAAGCAAAACGTGCAAATTAAGTTTATGATGAGAAAACAAAGCTATTGAAAAACATAAACACAAATGAATACCTTGGGTCACACTATTACAAAGACATAACAGAAAATATGAAATGTGTAATGTGTAAATGTGTAAGTGAAAAATAATTCCATCCTGAATGTACTCTGTCTCTCCTTAGACTCAGTATGGAAACCCCCTGATATACGTGACAGAAAACGGTGTGTCGGAGAAGATGCTCTGCACTGACCTCTGTGACAACTGGAGGATGCAGTACTTCAAAGATTACATCAATGAAATGCTCAAAGGTGGAACAATGGCTCTGCTTAACAACAGTCTGTTTCATGTTTTATTAGACTCAAAGTGTCCCTCTGAATCTGATAAAACTAAACGTCTTATATATGATTTTTTTCCCCCCAGCGATTAAGGACGGGGTTAATGTGAAGGGTTACACAGCCTGGTCTTTCCTTGACAACTTTGAGTGGGATGAAGGATACTCTGAGAGGTTTGGACTCTACTACGTGGACTTCAGGAACAAAAACAAGCCTCGCTACCCGAAGGCCTCTGTCCAGTTCTATAAACGCATCATCAGCTCCAATGGCTTCCCCAATCAGAGAGAGGTAACCCCAAAAACAATGTTAAAATTCCCTCTGGAGCAGAATATGTTCTTTAACTAAATTTATCAGATGTTTACAGGTGGAGAGCTGGAAGAGGAAAGCCATAGAGACTTGCTCCTCCAGCAACCAGCTCCTGGCTGCAGGTTAGTACAATAAAGCATGATACTGTGCAGGCTGTGATGAAGCTAGGTGGGGCCAAACAAAGGAAAAGTCAGTTTCAAGCTTGTTCCTCTGCTATCTAACAGGGTTTTTCTTTGTTTTGCCCCTCCAGCTAGAAGAAAATCCCAGGGAGATCAGGAACATGCAGTAATGCAAAGGGCTTGGCCAGTGCATGATGAAGTTTAGGTACAAGATATGTTTCTGAGTGAGATTGTTACTTTTTTCATGCAACGCTACTTTATGCTTCTACTCTTCTGCTAAATTAAGGTTTTACATTGAAACTGTGAGATGAATTTAGAAAATAAAACACTTTTAAGATTTCTAAGCTCTACCTGATTTAATGTTAAAATGGCATTCAGGGACACAGTAAGGGACATACATTTCAAATGGTATATGAACTGTAAGCTTTATTTGTATAGTCCATTTCCAATTCCTGAAGTTGGAAATATAAATATTCCACTTATGGAAGCTCTGAGCCAATCCTAGTGGCCTTCCCCAGTTATTCAAAAGTCAAATACAGTCAGGTGTATGTAGAGGCTACAGTACCTGTGTCCCTCTCTGGTGTTCTGAAGACAGTAAACGAGACGTTTACTGACATCTTAATGCTGTGTTGCAGATCCACTGATAGGCCACATGGAGATGGTGACAGAGATCGTGGTTCCCACTGTGTGCACACTCTGCATCCTGCTCAGCGCAGTCTTCTTAATGTTCCTGCTGCGTGGACACAACTGAAAACACAACACACACACACACACACACACACACACACACAGAGTGACTTCAAAGCTGTGAAAGTTAATCCTTGTTTACCTGTCTCTCTGTTCTGTTTTGAATAAACTCTTATTTCCAGGTTGTCACTATAGACTCAAATTAGCCAGTACCTGTCAGTTCTGGAAGAATTAATTCAAGCTTGGTAATATTACTAATAATATTGAGGTTTTGACGTACTGTAGCTTAGTTTTGTAGGCTACTCAATCTAACTGCAGAGAGGAGATTTATTATCAAGAAATAAGAGTGATGGTGATAAAGTGCTGTACTTTCTGTGGCTCATAAACTTTAATTAAATTGATTTTTAAGACATAAATAATGCTGGTTATTAAATGAACTGTCCATTCATTCATTCATTCAAATAAATCACGAAACACATTTTCCAGTACCACTTTTTATCCTTCAGATTAAAAGCCCTTGATGCAAATAAGACCGAAGCCAACAGAAAAAGAATAGAATTTGTTTATTAATCCCTGTGGTCTATCACAGATAGATAGGCAAATATATTTGACACTTAAGCAGGCTCATAGACAGGATTTTAGAAATACATCTTCGTGACAACACATTTGGGACTTGCCACCAAAAACACCAGTACCATCGTATTTTTATTCATATTCATAACTTTACCTGTTATATTTTCTCTAAAGTACCCTACAAAGTGGTTTAAATGTGGACTCAAAGCCTCAATGCTCGGCATTTTTGGTGGAAAAAGAATTACAATGGCTTATTATGTTATGGATATTATGGATCAATATCTTTTACACTATTTATATCATATTAATGCTGACATTTCTTTCTGATCATGCACTTTAATTGCTTGCCAAAAGAATTTGTTTTTATAAAGACAAAGTCTCTGAAATTTGGATCCTTATATCCACTTAACAGTAGTTTTGTTTGAATTCTTTTGCAGTAGTAAACTGAATTTGTTTTAAATGTATTTCCACATGCTTCCACACAGTCACCAAAGTATTCTGGTATTTCTCTACCACTTTATTTTGAAAAAAAAAAAGAACAGTGTCGTACCGGAAGTTGTTATTGCTAGCTTGCCTTGGGCTGCTCCTTGTTTCGGTCACCGGGCAGCTCGTTACTGGTAAGAAGACAATGTCGTAATGATGTTCAGTTTTAACCACATGATTGTATTTTGTACGGTGTTGTCATGTTTTGTAACTTGTAGTTTAAGTTAGCGTAGTTGACAGCAGCTAGCATACATGTTAGCTAACCTTAAAGTCTCAGCAGCTGTCAGTTGTCGTTAGCTTAGCAGCGCAGCGGTTACTCTTCCCTACAAATACAAACGCTGCTCAGCGCTACTTCGTTCAGACATTTAGAGACTGTCCTGCTCTCCTCAGTGTTCACCCAGCCTCTCCATCTCCTCTGTCTCTCTGCGTGAAGGTGACACACTAACAGCCTTTACTTGTGTTTGGGCCATGATTGAGTTTACCGCCTTCTGCTGAGGCTGCGGTCGACCGATATCAAATGTTTTATGGCCGATACCGAATGTGAGCCTACGGGGAGAGTTGTTTATGTCGGGGACCGATATTAATACCTTAAAGTCTTGCATGCATAGCAATACAAAGCAACTGAAATATAAATGCTGCTAAATGTTTTTTATAGGATACTACTGTGTAAAAATGTTCATAATAACAGATAAGGAGTTTTGTGGTTGTTTGATGTGCTGCAATTAAGTGTACTCTTAAATAGATAAAATATGAGACAGCTGTGTTAGTCTTATTAGATTTAACCTTATTGTCAGGTAATCAACTAATAAGCCGCAGTTGAACATCTAATATTGATGATGTTCAATATCTAATATTGTGTGTACAGAATTAAATATACAGTAGAATGAATATAGAATAAGAAGTAAGGGGTATGAATACACTAGATACAGTATGAGTCACATGAGCACTTATTAACAGTGAATACCCTAAAATATATCAACATGAACACAGTAAGTAGTGCAGATGTCACTAATTTTGCCCAATTATTATATTCATGTTGTTTAAATGATGATGGTTGCTTCTCTACTGGTGTTCTTATTGTTATTTTTTATAGGCCATTATTGTAATGTTGCTCTATCCACTTGGCTGCTGTAATGATGCAAATTTTACCATTTGTGTCACTAATAAAGGATAGTGTAATCTAATTATAATAGTGCTCATGGTAGATACAGTATACACAGAATAAGCAGCTGGAACACAAATATGATGTACACGGCACAATACAGATCTGATACAACACAGTGGTATAAATATGAATATTCTTTAGGTGTGGATATTAAAATATATTTTATGTAAATGATTAATCTGTAAAATAACTACCAAAGTATCTTGTATTGTGAGTAATGGTACTTCTTTGTTACTGTACACCCATTTTCATTACTACAGTTAATTTGCTGCTATTTTCATATCTGTGCTACAGTGACTGAGGCTGCTGCTTTTGAAATCACTATAATTAATGTGAACATGCTTTTGAAAGCTGAATGTGGCCGATCCAGAGTTTTATTATTCTTCCCTCCAGCAGTTGCACACCATGGAAAACGGCTTGTTTGACACTCCTGACTTTGACGGTGATGAGGATGAAGTTTTCCCTCCCCTCCCACCACCTCACTCCCCTGGACAGGGAGGACAAGGGGACAGAGACCCTTTTGGTGAGAAGCTGCATCATCAAGACAAAGGTCAACATTTGAAGCCAGGTTATACCTAGAAACTAGAGATAATTCACTGGAGGGAAGAAACTACTGATATTACGCCTTCAGGCGGTAATTGGCCTGCTGCAGCTCTTCTGTTGTGTGGCATTCAGCAAAGTGATTTTGAGCAGCTGTCCTGTTGTCTTGTGCTGTGTTAATGCAGGGGAGGAAGACGGCGATGTGTCCAAGCTGGCTGAGGTCCCTGCTGCTAAAAGGAAAGGAGTGAAGAGGCCTCAACCCAAGCTGGACTCTCAGAGGTAGCTCAGACACCAGGGCAATCACCGAGGAGTTAAATGTGTTGTAGGCTGTACAAAGACTCACTGCAGCCTCCCCCTTGTTTATCACAAGTTTGTAGCAGTGTTCGTAAATACAAGCTGTAGTCAGCCTCCATAATACTGGAGTGAACCAAGGCTGGATGGTCTCCCCATAGACAAGACGCAGTCTAACCTCTTAACCTCACAGAAAAGTAATTATATTGAAAGACATCCGTTTTCTCTAACAGTCATTATTTCATTAATTCACCTTTTTTTCCACAACATCTAACCTTAACCTTTGTAACTATACATTTGACAGGCTGATCTCAGAAAGAGGACTTCCAGCTCTGCGAACACTCTTTGATAACGTCCGTTTCAAAGGCAAAGGGCACGAGGTAAGAGCAGACGTTAATAATAGCTGTACTTTATAATATCACATACATTTAGCCAGTGCTTCATGGTGTTTACATGTGTTTTGTCTGAGCAGGCTGAGGACCTGCGACTGCTGATGCAGAAGATGGAGAACTGGGCCCACAGGTTGTACCCCAAACTGCAGTTTGAAGATTTCATCGACAAGGTGGAGAAGCTCGGCAGCAAGAAGGAAGTGCAGGTGAGATGAAGACGTTGCTGCTGAATATTTCAAACTGCAGGGCAGAATGAAGTATTATTACAGTGATTATTTTCCTCTTGTCCTGCGGCAGACCTGTCTCAAACGGATACGACTGGACATGCCACTGACACATGAAGACTTCATGGGTGGTGAGGGATAAAAACACATTATTGATCTGCACTGTAAAAAACTCCCTCTGGTGCGTGAACAGTGCCAGCTGCTGCTTCAGATGGTCACGTTTGGGTTCCTCAGTTTTCTTCTGTGCATTTACCCTGTCTAATGACTAATGACTGTTCAGTTGCTCATTTTGTCCCCATGTGGTGACACACTGTACCCAGTAACAGCATGTCAGGAAGGTTTGGTCATGTGCAGAGAGAACTGAGGAGTGAAACCTAGAGCATCCCTTAAATTAATCTTATCCACAAGATTCAGCTGTTGTTTATTTCCTTTTGTAAACCAGCCAAAAACTAAGAACTGTATGAGAGCCAGATCCAAATTCACACTCCAGTCTAAACCCATGGCTCTGTGAAATCTGATCTTGGTTTAGGTGAAGAAGAAGTAGCTGCTCCTGAATCACACGTCTTTGGAGATCCAGATCCGTTCAGTGCAGCTGGCTTTAATGATCTTCAGACACTAGTCCACTCCACCCCAGCTCCAGCTGCCCCACCTCCTCCAGCCTCCCCAGCTGCCCCATCCCTGACCGAGGAGCAGCGGAAACGCATGGAGCTGAACAGACAGCGGGCCCTGGAGAAGAGGCTTGCCCGCCAGCAGCAGCAAACAGGTGAGAGGCCCTTTGTCAGGTCAGTGATGGACAGGAACAAACATGGTACAGCCCTGTCCTGGACAGTTTGGTTTATAAATCCCTACAGTACTGACAGTTGATAAAGCTCACTCATTTCATTTATGTCAAGGCTTAAAGTTAGGCACAGCATAGCGTAGCTGCTTTGGGTGACAGGTTGGTGCCATCTGAACCTCAGGTCAGGCTTCTTATCACTTTTTGGATTAGCTGGAAGTTCGGCTGCATCATCACTGCCAAGATGGTAATGTCTGGACCCGTCCACTTACATATGATGTCATGGAGACGACATCTTATACACTATACTGCCAAAAGTGTTTGCTCAGTCCGACAAGTATTGTTCTCCTGGTAACCACCAAACCCAGACTCGTCCATCAGATTGCCAGATGTAGAAGTGTGATTCGTCACTCCAGAGAACACGTCTCCACTGCTCTAGAGTCCAGTGGTGGCATGCTTTACACCACTGCTGACGCTTTGCATTGCACTTGGTGATGTATGGCTTGGATGCAGTTGCTCGGCCATGGAAACCCATTCCATGAAGCTCTCTGTGCACTGTTCTTGAGCTAATCTGAAGGCCACATGAAGTTTGGAGGTCTGTAGTGATTCACTCTGCAGAAAGTTGGTGACCTCTTCACACTATGCTCCTCAGCATTCGCTGACCCCGCTCCATCAGTTTACGTGGTCTACCACTTCGTGGCTGAGTTGCTGTCGTTCCCAAACACTTCCACGTTCTTATAATACAGCTGACAGTTGACTGTGGAATATTTAGGAGTGAGGAAATTTCACGACTGGATTTGTTGCACAGGTGGCATCCTATCACAGTTCCACACTGGAATTCACTGAGCTCCTGAGAGCGACCCATTCTTTCACAAATGTTTGTAAAAGCAGTCTGCATGCCTAGGTGCTTCATTTTATACACCTGTGGTCATGGAAGTGATTGAACACCTGATTCTTATTATTTGGATGGGTGAGTGAATACTTTTGGCAGTATAGTGTAAGTTTATGTTATGTTTCATACAGTCTGTGGTCGCCTATAAGATAATTGTTCCAGGCCTGGAATACAGTTTATTGGGTAGAAAGTTGTTAAATGGAATATCTGTCAGCGAAGAACATTAAGCGGGGCTTCTTCATGTTTCTGTGTATCACTCCTCCTGTCACCCACCAGATCCTTCAGTTTCCCAGACTGTGGACTTGTCCATGGCAGCAGATGAATCCACATCTGTTTCCTCTGCAAATGTCTTCAACAAGTCTGAGGAGCAGGAGATGGAGGTGGATTTAGACCTGGTGCCCCCCAGCAACAGCAGTACACACCAACCCGGCCAGCCTCTACACACAGACTCTGAGCCTTCTATCGGATCGCATCGGTGTGAGAAGGAGGAAGAAACCAGCCTGAGCCAGGTCCAGGTCCAGCAGCCCAGCAAAGACGAAGAAACCAGCCCGGTCCAGGTCCAGCAGCCCAGCAAAGACGAAGAAACCAGCCTGAGCCAGGTCCAGGTCCAGCAGTCCAGCAAAGACGAAGAAACCAGCCTGAGCCAGGTCCAGGTCCACCAGCCCAGCAAAGACGAAGAAACCAACCTGAGCCAGGTCCAGGTCCAGCAGCCCAGCAGGGAGTGTGAGGACAGAGAGTAGTGCAGGTCACTCAGTCTTAGTTTAGGAGACAAACTGGATGGCTAACTTTCTTTGTTTTTGCCAATGAACCAAACTTGTCCATAAATTGTCAGCAAAGAGGAACTTTAGAATTCCTGCTTCCATCTGACATTCCTGTGCAGTTAAGCACTGATCTCACATCTGTTGTTTCATTGTGGTGCCAGAAGCATTAAATGGAACTTAAATTTAACCATTTACAGGCTGCATTTAGTTTGGAAATACGTTTCCATTATTCCAGGAATGTTATTGGTAACCTGCCTTCATATTGTCCATGTAGTAAAGTGTTAGTGCAGCATGAAGATCACTGCAGTGACATTAAAGCTGTGTGCTTTAGCACTGATGAGATGAGGAACAGTTAATGTCCTTACAGCTTGTTTTAAATGACAAACAACTCATATTCTGTTCAGTACATGGACACACCTGTGTTCAGTGTTAATTATTCACAAAATAATCCTGAAATACTAGTGGGAACGAGGTTTGGAGTAATTCCTCATTCAGAACAGATGTCAGTGATTCAAAGTGGCAGTTGTGTCCCATTCAGTTTCTCAGTTTATTTTTCCATTTGTTATAATAACTAAATAAATGACATAAAGGGCTTCACGTCTAAACTTAATCACTTCATCTATACAAATTTAAATATAAAACCACCAAGAAACATTATCAGTCATGTTACAAAATACATTTTGTGGCAACACATTCATACAAGGAAGCATAAGCTGCAATAAAGCCACTGCATGAGTCATAATTGGAGTAAACACTAATTACATTACAAGTCAATAAACCTGAGCAACTAGCACATATATAAGGTTTAGGTTATTTTACACCTAGTGTGTTTACATGGGAAAACTGAGGGAAAGTGTCACAAGTTTTCTGTTAAAATGTCCTACTTGTCATTTAATGTGTGTGTTGTATTTCTCATCAGTCACTTTACATGTTAAGGAGACAACATTGAACAGATCAGACCAAGATTCCATGTATTTCTCATGTCATTTAATATCATCAAATAAAATATCTACACGTTGCATTATCAAGCTTTTGTCCATCAAAAGATAAAAAGGATGCAGATAATTAATCTGTCATCATGACTCAAAAAATGTACAATTGTGAATCTGTGAAAGAGAAAAGCCTTTTCTGCTGTACATGTGTGCTTTTCTAGTAGTCCTCCTCTGTGTCCAGCAGCAGCAGCTCCTCTATGCTGTTTTTGCAGCAGCAGCAGCTCCTCTATGCTGTTTTTGCAGCAGCAGTAGCTCCTCTATGCTGTTTTTGCAGTAGCAGCAGCTCCTCTATGCTGTTGTAGCACACATCTGTGCAGCCATGTTTGTGTCCAGCAGAGCCAGCTCTCTCACCTCCTCCAGGAGGGAGTACAGATTGGGCATTTTGCTCTGGCGGTATTCCCTCTCCTCTCTGGAGAGTTTGGGGCAGCGAGCCGCCTTCTCCTGGGCCTGCTGGGATGCCTCCTCGGCCAGACGCACCACCTCCTGGACCAGCTGGCTGCGGCCCTGCTGTGATCGGGGCTGCTGGGTCTCTGTGGCGTGGTGGGGCTTGTTGCTGATCACCTCCAGGCTCAGGACATCTGCATGGCAATGAGTGGAGCGCACAGAAATACGAACCTGTGGAGAGCACAAGACTCCAACATCAACATGTCCTCAGTATTCTCAGTGGAATTAGTAAAAACACAAACCAACAAACCTCTATCTGTGGGAAAACAAAAATGATTTAGGGATGGGCCTTCATCAACCTGTTTGACTGAGTTTGAAAGGCCTGTGTAGGATTTAGGAGGGTTTATCGACCAAAATGGAATATATTATTACATATTCATAACTGTTTTCATTGGTATTAAATCTGTTAGATGTCACAGAAAAGCCTACACACTATACCTTTAAATTATGTTTGTAATTATTAACTCATTGAGTGTGAGCCAGTGTTTTTGTCTATTTTGAGTCATATTTCTAGATCCACAGAATATTTTGTACTATGACTCTGAAAACACTGAATAACTCAGATAAAAGAAGGATCTCTCTGTTTCATCATGAAAAAAATATTTGTTTTTACCTTGTTCCGTTCTTGTTTTATCAGAGGTAGAGCAGAGGCCAAAAAGAACCAAAAAGACCACTTTTTCTCTAGTACTGATACTCTGATCCTGACAACTCCACTTCCTGCTTTGATGTACTGTCTTTTTATTTTCTGACTGCGTATCCAAGAAGCTCCAAAATTACTCACAGACTACGTGAGAGCACCCCCTTGTGCCAGTCGCAAAAAAAAACAAAAAACACTTTGATATCTATGGCACTCAAGCACTGGATTTTAAATGACGTACATATACCTCAATGGCACTCAAAGTGTTCAGTTGTACCCAGCTCCATCCTCATGTTCAATAGAGCTATGGAGCAACATTTTAAAGAGTGGGTTCCCTTTAACACGCAGGGCACTCTGCTGCAAGTTTCAAACTATTCTGCACATTTGACAGACATCACTCTCCTAAAAGAATCTGTGTGACTCACAGTGATGTGGTCAAACAGTGTGAAGGTGGAGGTGCCGCAGCTGGAGGTGGTGGTGATGTGGTCTGAGTGTCGCCGCACTGAGCCGCTCTGCCACTCACAGCTGCCGTCCGGTCCTGCAGCCACCACCAGGCCTTCCCGATCCTTCAGGTACACCGGCCCTTTAACACCGTACCTGGACAGAGCACAGGTGTGGTCAGAGCTGAGCTAGTGTTTCTCATCGTGTTTTACTGAGTGAACGACCTCTGAAAGAAAACAACACTGGAAGAGCTACAAGCAGTGTGGGATGTTTCTTTTCAGCCACTGCTCCATTAATACAAAGATTAAGGAAATGCATAGTATGATTTACTTTTCCCTATCCAGATTAGCCAATAGAGCATTCTAAGGACTAACAATGTTTCCTAATTTTCAGCTGACAGTTAGAAAAACATTGAATATTGCCATCCTCATTCTTTCAAATTAACAAACTGACTCAATATTTCTTTGACAATAAAAGGCTATAATCTACCAGAATCTATTCCCCTGAAATCTGATTGGCCATCCTGCACAATGGACTATCTGACCATCAGATGTGTCTTGGTTTGCAATTCAACCTCCGACCTGAGGGGCAATATTGCGCCAGAATGCTGTTCAGCCTGCAACATGATTTGTAAAATCAACCTTTGGAAGTTTTGTATTCATTTATTTATTTAGTTTGAGTTGGTCAGCACTTTTTATCATGATTTATATCTTTGCGTTGTCTTTATTTTTGCACCTTTCATAAAACCTTTCCCATTCGGTTGCTCTATTTATATTTCAGTTTATATTAACATTTAAGATTCAAGATAATTTTAGAAGTCAAATTAATCATAAAAGACAAAAAAATTAAATGATGCTGTTAGGGCTGGGTATCGATTCAGATTTTCCAGATCAATTCAATCAGGGATATTTCAGTTAAAATAAATACTCCTTTATTTTCTGCCGTGCCAAATCTGCCGACTGTGTTTCCGGGCGATGTCTCGTCAAATGGTTGCGAGGATTTGTCGTATTGCCGCTGTATTTTATCTTCCCGTTGCATGTTTTGCATACTTCTTGTTTTTCGTCCAACTCGTCATTTTCTTCCAACTTCTTAAATGCAAAATGCATCCAAACATCAGCTTTTAAACTCGTCGGCGGTGCCTGGAGAGGTGGACTCGCTTCCGCCATGTTTGTTTGATCTCACAAGATCTTGTTCCTTAGAAAGCAGCAGTAAACGCTGATCATGCGAGTATGTACGGCGATTGATGCCCTCAGGCGAGACTGGCAGGCGGGTTTATACTTCAGGCTGCTTCTCCGCACGTCCAATGGTGAAAAAAATACACAAGTTAAAAGGTCGATCTTTGGATTTTATCAATCGATTATCAACCTTTTAAATGGAGATTTATTAAAATCGACTGAATTGATTTTTTTTTTTTTTTTTTTTAACCCAGCCCTAGATGCTATGTTGATGGAGGCGCATGTGCACCCATGTGCAGTGACTGATCCTGCTGGCCACTCCTGCATGAATGAGTGCCCCACTTGGGCCAGCCCTGCAAAAAAAATTCTGTTCTTACTCTGGCACAAACACCAGCACCCCGTTGTCTCGGATGGAATAGATGATGGCGTCTGCCACACAGCGTTGGTCTGACTGAGGGTCTCTTTCTTTGAAGAAGAGACACTGAAACAGCTCGGTGGACAACTTCTGGGCCTGCTGGGCTGCCTGGAGAGGTCAGAAACATTTACTGTATGAACACTAGAGCCGTAAGAAGTGAGTCACATGATAACAGAAGAGCACTGACCCTGTTCTTGTTGTTGATATGATGAGCCAGTTCTTCCAGGTCTTTGTTACTGGCTAACGCTTTACCAGGGTCCACCCCTCTGTCCAGGTCGATAGCAGCGGTGAGAAGGCGGTGCACCACAATGTCGGCATAGCGACGGATGGGTGAAGTGAAGTGAGTGTAACGGTCCAGAGCAAGACCTGAGAGGCAGAACAATGGACATGAGCAGAAAGCCAGTACGCATTGTTCTTCTTTTCAGTCTCCAAATCTCACTTTTTAAACAAATGACTACATCAAGAGCCATCATTACACATCTTCCAACATCTGGAAGTTCCACTGAATAGGTTACTGTACGTTACTGTGAAGGTATTGTTCAGTGTACCGTAATGGTAGCACTGGTCTTGGGACTGGAGACCAGTGGAGAAGTACTGGGCCTGTGACATGGCTGTTGTGGCCATTATTCTCAGCAGCCTGTTCACCAGCGGGTCCTGCGGGTCCACAGCCTGGTCCAGAGAGTCAGCTAAAGCCTTGTTGTTCCTGGAGGAGCAGAACTACCTGTTTGAGGAGTTTTACCAGCTGGATGTGCTGATATGTTGCAGGAAATAAAAACGGAGTGTAACAAATCATCTAAGTTGTACAACTGTTAGGGATAGTTCAGGTGTTCCTCAGTGTGGTTTTATGAGCTATTTCTTTAGAGTCAGTGTGTGACCTTCAGTTTAGAGAAACAGACAGGAGAACCAGGAGCTGGAGCTTTTGCCATATAGGACGCTCATAAATGTGGTCACCTGGTATCGATGGTGAATCCCCTGGCTGCAGCGCTCTCCACCAGCTGGCTGAAGAACTCCTGCCGTGGTGGCGGGTGACGCCTCAGCAGGGCCTGATGAGGGAAGGCCTCCTGGATCTTGCGCGCCACCCAGTGGTTAGCGTAAATCATGCACTCAGCCACGGTCTCATGGACCTCTAAGGGCTGACGGGGGACCAGGGCTGTGATATTCCTCTCCTGGTCCAGCTGGGCTCTCACCTGTGGAGGGACGGTGTGTTCATCAGTAGAGGACTGCTGGTGAGTCATTTAGCTTGGTACCAATATGACGTCATAAAATACACCCACATTTAGGTTTGACTCAACATGGAGGCACTGTTTCAAGATGTCATATTTTAGAGAGAAGCGTAAATAAACACTTTATTTTATACAACCTATAGTATGAGGCAAAATGCCACCATGATAACACTGTAGTCAAGTCAAATGTTTTTGAGAGCACCTTTGAGATAACAGCAGTCGATCAAAGTGCTGTACACAGGAAGCAAATAAATAAATAAATACATTACAATAAGAACAATAAAATTTAAAACAGTAAAAGTTAAAAAAGAACTACAGTGCCTATGATTAGTGTGTGGTCATTTATAAACACCAGGGACAAGGTTCTTATGGAGACCAAGAGAATGGTCCAGAGTCTAGGGGCAAATTCATGAAGGCCCCGTCACCTCTAGACTCCATGAAGACCCTGTCGCCTCTAGACTCCATAAAGGCCCCGTCACCTCTAGACTCCATGAAGGCCCCGTCACCTCTAGACTCCATGAAGGCCCCGTCGCCTCTAGACTCCATGAAGACCCCGTCGCCTCTAGACTCCATGAAGGCCCCGTCGCCTCTAGACTCCATGAAGGCCCCGTCGCCTCTAGACTCCATGAAGACCCCGTCGCCTCTAGACTCCATGAAGGCCCCGTCGCCTCTAGACTCCATAAAGGCCCCGTCACCTCTAGACTCCATGAAGACCCTGTCACCTCTAGACTCCATGAAGGCCCCGTCACCTCTAGACTCCATAAAGGCCCCGTCACCTCTAGACTCCATGAAGACCCCGTCACCTCTAGACTCCATGAAGGCCCCGTCACCTCTAGACTCCATGAAGGCCCCGTCACCTCTAGACTCCATGAAGGCCCCGTCACCTCTAGACTCCATGAAGACCCCGTCACCTCTAGACTCCATGAAGGCCCCGTCACCTCTAGACTCCATAAAGGCCCCGTCGCCTCTAGACTCCATGAAGACCCCGTCGCCTCTAGACTCCATGAAGACCCCGTCGCCTCTAGACTCCATGAAGACCCCGTCGCCTCTAGACTCCATGAAGGCCCCGTCACCTCTAGACTTCATGAAGGCCCCGTCGCCTCCAGACTTCATGAAGGCCCTGTCACCTCTAGACTCCATGAAGGCCCTGTCACCTCTAGACTCCATGAAGACCCTGTCACCTCTAGACTCCATGAAGGCCCTGTCACCTCTAGACTCCATAAAGGCCCTGTCACCTCTAGACTCCATGAAGGCCCCGTCACCTCTAGACACCATGAAGGCCCTGTCACCTCTAGACTCCATAAAGGCCCCGTCACCTCTAGACTCCATGAAGGCCCCGTCACCTCTAGACTCCATAAAGGCCCCGTCACCGCTAGACACCATGAAGGCCCCGTCACCTCTAGACTCCATAAAGGCCCCGTCGCCGCTAGACACCATGAAGGCCCCGTCACCTCTAGACTCCATAAAGGCCCCGTCGCCTCTAGACTCCATGAAGGCCCCGTGGCCTCTAGACTCCATGAAGGCCCCGTCGCCTCTAGACTCCATGAAGGCCCCGTCGCCTCTAGACTCCATGAAGACCCCGTCGCCTCTAGACTCCATGAAGGCCCCGTCACCTCTAGACTCCATGAAGGCCCTGTCACCTCTAGACTCCATGAAGGCCCTGTCACCTCTAGACTCCATGAAGGCCCTGTCACCTCTAGACTCCATAAAGGCCCTGTCACCTCTAGACTCCATGAAGGCCCTGTCACCTCAGGACTTCAGCCTGGTTTTGGAGACTTTAGGGCTCTGTTTAAATACAAATAAAAGAAGTATAAAATCAAAAAGACACCAGCCTTACCTCCACCCCCTCCAGCTCCAGCGCTCCTCCCCTGTCCCTCTGTGCTCTCAGGTGTCTGGCTACATGTGTCAGCACCTCCAGAGCCTGGGTGAGCTCTGCTAGCTTAGCGTCCCTCTCCTCAGACACCAGCAGGCTCAGCTCTGGCACCTCCGCCTGCTCCCCGTTGAGGAGCGCCTGGGCCAGCTCGTAGTGTAGCTGGTAGGAGGAGCGTATGAGCGTGCGACCGTACCACACCTTGTTGACGGCGAGGGAGTGCGCATCGAGCTCCCACAGCACGCTCATGGCATATCTATATCAGAGTGGACACAGGTGCTGTGTTTTAATGTGTGCTGATTAGCTCAACACCTTCTCACACTTCCTGCAGCGCTGTTCACCGACCTGTCGACTCCTCCCAGCAGGGAGCAGAGGTCTGCACTGAGGACAGCAGGCAGCATGTCGTACCTGCGGTCTGCCAGGTAGTACGTCGTAGCCCTCACAAAGACAAAGACAAGAGAACAGCAGCCAGTTTAAAAAATAACATTTCCTAATATGTGTAAGCAAATATTCAGAGTTTGGTCCTCAGTATGATTTTCATGTGTCTTTATGACTAAAGCTAGGATCAGTAATTATTGATAGCGCTGTGAAATAAATAAGTAATCTTTCCTCATGCATATTCAATGTTCCCCACATTCCTTTTTTTGAAACTTGAAAATATCAAATTGAGGCTGCAAACTTTATTTCTATAGCACTTCTGAAAAGCAGAGCTATAAAAAGGTGCTTCATGGGTGTGCATAAAACACATTCACATCCAATAAGAATGTCAAACAGAAATAAAACTCAATAAAAATAACTCTTGAGAAACAGCAAAAAAGTATATACGTATATTATAGAGCACTAGTTTTAAAAGTCACCCAGTAGTGACAGCATGTCCCTCCAAAACTATTAATATGAACAGAAACACTGAACATGTTGCTGTTAACACTCACATTATGGCTTATTACCGTCCTGCCACACAGAAATTCAACAAACACTTCTGTACATGTGATTTCTTAGTTTTTTATTTTTAAGAATTTTGCTAACTTTAAGAAAACATTTTCATGTTGTCATAATGGGGTGTTGTGCGTCAAGTTTTGAAAGAAATATTAATTTATTCCACTTTGGAGTAAGGCTGTAAGATAACAAAATGTTATGAATCCTTTCTGGATGAGCTGTATTCATCAGGATGCCTTAGACTAGAATAGTATAGAATAGTGCTTTATTTATCCCCCATTGGTGGAAATTCATCTGCCACAGCAGCATAAAAAAGTTCCAGTAATAAATACACAATAAACAACAGCAATGAAATAATAAAATAAGTAATAATAATAATAATAATAATAATAAATATTTACAATATGTACTAAAGAAAATGTATATTAATTCTAAATTAAACACTAATCAAACACAATTATTAGATAAATAAAATGTATTTTTAGTACTATTTGAAATGTAGATGTAACCAGTAGAAATAGACAGTGCAAATTCACTGTCTTGCAAGTCAACATTTCAGAAAAAATAACGTGAGCAGGTAAAGGGCGGGTCAGTGAAAAGTAAGTATTTTTAGTGCTTTATGAGTCCATGCCTAATTCATGCCAGTGAGTGGCCTCTTTAATACCAACATTTGACATCCCTCCAACTCAAATTCATCTCTTGGCTGAAGACACAGCAGTGTGGACTTGTTGTTGTGTCTGAACTACAAAAGGCTGCAGAGCAGTCCCTTCACCCTGTTTGAAGCTTCCTGTTGTTATTGTGAGGAAGGCCTGATTCAGCTGAACCGCTGTTCACTCTCACAAACACTGTAGGGCCTCTGAGTCAGTGCTCTTTGTGGTTACCGTTGCTTCTTTTCTGTGTGCGTTGTTATGATTTTGAGACAATTTCTGGACTCTTTGTACTTCTGACACTTGCCTGGAACAGTTTTCATACTGAACCCAGATAGCTCCTCACCTCGCACGTGCTTCCAGGTCAGTGAGTGAGCCTTCCGTGACAAAGTGTGTGACATCCGCGATGTGGACCCCCAGTTCCAGTAGCTTCCCGCCCAGGAGGCTGCGTACCGACAGCGTGTCATCCACGTCCTCGCATCCCCGCGGGTCGATGCTGAACACCAAGTGACTCTCCCGGAGGTCCCGACGTACCGCCGCCTGGGCTGAATCCACTCGCCACGGCTTCTCTGGAGAATTGACCGGCATCTCTCTCAGCTGAGGAAAGTAAACCAAAGTTACATCAGGTCTGGACAACTCCACAACAACAGCGGTGCAGCACCAGAGCCAAACATGACATATATGAATCATTTATTTCGCAAGAGGCCACTCTTTACAATGTAAATATGAATCAGAACAGAAAGAAAGAAGTCAAAACATTGCATGAACTATAAAGGAATAGAAAAATAATACACGTATGTTCAAGGCTGCAAAAAATATTCATAATGTGAGGTAAATGGGCTTTTGAGAAGGAACAGAGGCACTTCTAAACTGTCATGGGCTTCAAAATAAACACTTGAGTCCTGAGAAACTGTTCAGGGTTGTGGCCTCCAGTCTGCTCAGCGTCATGTTGCTGTTTAAAGAGCCTTCAGTACTGTTTTCAGTTTTTTCATACACAAAAAGAGTGTGTGTTTCTCAGCTGAACAGTGCAAAAGGGTATCCTTGAGCTGAACAGCAGGAGTTACCTATTTGCATTTGCAATTAGTTAAAGACTCTTCTTTTGGTTTTTGGATCAGTGAATGGCTCATCAGTTAGCTAGTGAAGAAAGTGGAACATAGATGTGAATGTTGAGCTTTTACTGAGGGACGTCTGCTTAAATGTGTAAGAAGGCAACTGTTGAATGATGAGTCTGCTATCAAACTGTTTCAGTGCCAAGTAGGTTTGCAGATACATACATTTTTTTTCTTGTTGATGTATTCATATCTTCATGGTAATGTAATTGTTTTAAAACACCCTGTGTATATTTTGGTCACTAAAGAGCTACCTGATAGTTGGGGGGTGATAGGACCGTGGGGCACTGCGAGAGTGCAGCTCCACTCAGTGATTCTGGGGTCGGCACCGTATATAAATAGTGGACGGAGTTATCGTGACGTAACCTGTTGGTTTGTAAACGCCAATGAAGCACATACGGAAGTAACTTAAACTTCATTCTCTAAAACAGACAGCAGGGGGCGATACTGGTGGTTTCAATAAGAAGTCAGTTTGTATTGAAGTCTATGGGAAAATGACCATTTTCTCTCCTGTTGCATTACCTCTGTAAACACTATAAATATGAGTTTCAATGGTTAGTTTAAATAATGTTTTAATAGATCAGGGTGTTCATTTCCTGAATTATGGTCTAATATATGGTGAAAATAACACATAAAGCTTTGGGGCGTGGCTACAGTGTGATTGACAGGTGTCTGCTGTCATTACATCCTGAAGAGGAGCAGCACTGATGGTCTGAACTCTCAGCTCATGTTTCCTTCATCTGTGGAGACACTGGCACTGTTTACTGGTAAGTAACATTATGTTGAGCTATAATTAACATTCCAGTTAATATCACTGTTCATGTGAATTATGGAGGCTCATAGCTAACCAAGCTAGCTCACTAGTGCTAGCGTTAGCTGATAACAGAGCGGTTGCTATGCTAACGGCAAAGATGTTCTATATTGTAGAGACAGACCACTCAGATCATTTTGAATGGGGAGATCTGTAAACGGCAAAGATGGCGTCTGTCCCGCCTCCTTTCACGAACAGCCAATCGCTGCGTTGTTACAGCCAAACTGGCAAAGTTAGAACCCAATCGTGTTGTTTCACCAGTGCATGTGCACAGATAGCTTTTTACAACAGATCAACCTACCTGGTGGCAAACAGAGCCAGTTGAAAGATCGGCCACAACCAGATCGCAGATTACAGCCATAAAAGGCACACAAACGTGGCATTTTGTTTATTTAATGTATCCTATCAAAATGATTGCTATTGTGTTTTTGTCACCAAAATATTGTGGGAATGTAAATTGTCACATAGTGCTCTATAAGTATTTATCATTGGTAAACAATCGTCAAACGCTCGTGTTGAAGCAACTTTATTAGCATCCGTCCATTTAAATGTCAACCCTAGTCAAAACATTAACTGCTTACAAATCTTTAACTAATTTATTGAGTGGGTGATAAGAAATCATGTATTAGACATTAAACTGTCACGTCTGTCTGTCGGGTCCATACATCCATGGTCAGGTAGAGCAGAGCAGATCATAAGCCGGTTTCAGACTGTCGAGCCAGCCCAGGCTAGGACCATTAGGAGGCTACCTCAGTGTTAACAGCCCTGAGCCACAAGCCCCATGCCCCAAAACCCTTTAGTGTTCACACTGTCGCGCTACTAGCCCCTCCAGGTTGCGCCCCCGTTTGCGAAAACATCACTGATACAACCATTATCAAACAGGATAGGTCTGATAAGTTTGATAAAGAAAGAAAGAAGCTGTTACGGAGGCTACGTGCGGGACGACGTCAAAGAGCAATCATATTGCAATAGGAACGACGCCTGAGAGCCAAGGCATGGAAACTAAGACCATGGTTTAGGTCGGGCCAGAAATCGTGGTCCATTAGCACCCAGACGCACCTGGCCCTGCAGTGAGAAAGCACTTAGCACCGGCAAGCACGGGCTGGCTCGGCTTTGGCTTGTTAGTGTGATAGATTAGCAGACCGGCTTCAGGCCAGCATGGATTCAGCCGTACAATGGACCTGGTGTCGTAAATCCCTGTGGAAAAATAGCATTTTAAACGTCATTCTACGGTGAAGTGTATGTTTTTTGGTTTCTTTTTGTATCTAATTTCCCTGGCCATCATGTATATATATATATTTTCTTTCCTGGTATCACGTTGAAGTGTGGATTTGACCATGTCCCCATTCATTTAGACAGGGATCTGGTCTCCTTGGTCTCCTTGGAGGTGTTGCCAAGATGGCTGCCGAGTGGCACAACTTGCCGAGAAGGACTTTGCTAACGGTACCGTTTCCAGCTGCTAACCTGTGTTACATGTGTTAATGTTATGTTAACATTAGGTCTTCTCTCACGATGACAAACTACATGGGAACAACCGCTATGTTATCAGCTAACACTAGCACTAGGAACAGAAAATGACTTAGTATGTGCTTAACAGCTTTATTTAAAGAATATTTTAGGGGGTTTTGCCTTTATTGGCAGAGATAGTGGTAGTCTTGATAAGGAGAGAGCGTGCTCAGTGAGTAAGTGCTGGATGATGAAGTGAGTGTCTGACCTGAGCATCTGAGAAGGGGGGTACATGGATGCAGTTCTCTATGAGGATGGTCTGGATCTCTGTCTCCAGCTCTCCAGCCCGACCCAGCACCCGCACACTGTGGCCATTGGGATATAGTGATGTGCTTTCCCATGAATCAATGCGCACCACAACTCTGTGGTCCTGGAGAAGACAGGGACAGCAGTTCAAATTAGTCAACATTGGTTGCCTTGTTTACCTTCGCAGTCTTCCAGCCCTCCACACGGGCCCACTTGAGGGACTCATGTATTCCACATACGAACTGACCAAGTAAAGAAACCAGCAGCCACGTGAAAGCAAACCAGACCTGCAGAGCATCAGCCTGCTGAGTACTGATGCGGATCTTGGGGATGCGGTGGTCCCAGGGCACAGCCAGGATGCGCTGAGAGTTCCTGCTCTGAGGCTGAGGCCCATCCTTGGGGGGGAAAGTCACCACATAGTCCCTCCAATTCCTCTGCAGGATCCCCACAACACGGCCTGCAGATTTTAATGTGGAGATTGAGTTATTGTTTCTTGACAGTGTTTTGCAAACAAAAAACTTAGTGTGCCAGTCTTGACCAAAATAATCTTGGTATTTCTCTTGGTAGAACGATAATTGGTATAAATTTAACTGCTGATATTACAAGTTTAACCCCTTATAGTAGATCTACTTAGATAGTAGATTTATTTCATCAGAGACAGAATCAACAGAAAACAAAGGTTGAAAATAAAAGAAATACAAGATAAAAATCAAATCACCCTCTCTCTGGATCTCCATGCAAGAGCTCATCTCATGAGGTAAAGATGAGTGTGAGAAAGGTGATGGATCAGCCCAGAATTATACAGGAGGAGCTTGTAGTCAGATGAGACCAACATTGAGCTCTTTGGCATCAACTTGAACACCATCCCCACTGTCAAACATGGAGATGGAAACATGCTGCTTCGGGCTGTTTCTCTACTAAGGGTACAGGAAGACAGGTAAACAGGGCCATGTACCAGAGAATCCTGGAAGAGCCTCCTGGCCTCAGTCAGAACACTGACAATGACCCAAAACATACGGCTAAGGCAACAACTCTGGGTTAGCAGTAGTCTGTAGTGACTTGGGCTTGGAGCGGAGGGTCGCTGGTTCAAGTCCAGGTCGGACCAAGTCTAGAGAGTAGACTAGTAGCTGGAGAGGTGCCAGTTCCTCCTCCTGGGCACTACTGAGGTGCCCTTGAGCAAGGCACCAAACCTACAACTACTCAAGGCACCTGGATATGGGGCAGCCCCCTCACTCTGACACCTGTGAAAACTGTAATTTCCCCCATTAAGGGATCAATAAATCAATTCCTCCTCTTCAAAGGAATGGCTCAAGAAAAAGCACATTAACTCTTTGAGTGCAATTGAGGTATATTTATGTCAAAGTGGCAGGTACAAAAGAGCGCTCTCACACAGCCTGTGAGTAATTTTGGGGCTTCTGGGATTTGTAGTCGGAGCATAAAGAGACAGTATACGCCACAGAGATCAAAGCAGGAAGTGGAGACGATCAAGATTAGAGAGTAAAACAGATTCTGGACAAAAAGTGGTGATTTTGGTGTCCTCCACTCTACCTCTGATAAAACAAGAATGGAACAAGATAAAAACAAACATTTTTTTTTATGATGAAATCGAGTCTCTTCTTTCATTTGAGCTTGAGTGTTTTCAGAGACATCGTACAAAATATTCTGTGAGTCTTAAAATAATTACAGGAATTGGCCAAAAACGCTGGCACAAGGCACTTTCTGTTTTATAAAACAGCTGGCCCTCAATGAGTTAAGGCCCTGGACTCTCTGGACCTTAGTGTCATAGAAAATCTGTGGAGGGAGCTGAAACTTTGAGTTACCAAGTGACAACCTCAAAACCTTCAGGATTTAGAGAATATCTGTAAGGAGGAGTGGACCAAACTCCTGGTGACAAACTACAAGAAAGGGTTTCTCCACTTGGAGATCAAATGCCTGTTTCAATTAATTAAATATAAATTAATTTATAACCTTTATTTTATATATATATATATATATATATATATATATATATATATATTTAGGGCTGTCGCAATTAGCATGTTAATGTGATTAATCAGCTAATCACTAATCACTAATTTGCATGACTGTAACTCTCCAAACTATCAGAGATGTGCTGGCAGGTCATGAAGCAGATCTGTACTTGAAAAATCAAGGAAACTTTGAAAAAAATTATGGACTCTCCATGTCCAGCAGGGGATCAGAAAATTATGTTTCCCACTGCATTTCAGTGTTAATAGTGCAGCAGTTTGCAGGGCAGAAGAAGCCTGGATGTAAAGAGAGCAGGTTTCCAACACATTCAACAAGCACACGTTGCTTTCTGCTAAAAACCTGGTGTTGCACTTTTAACATAGAAAAAAAACAGAATAATATTTTTTTTCATGGTTCATCAAAATATGAATGTAAGCAGGTACCTGTGGGCATGGGTTTACTGCTGTTCTCCTCTCCACTCTTCTCCTCCCCCTGACCCTCCGTCAGGGCCGTGACCTTCCCTCTCCACTCGCTCTTTAGCAACAACTCCACCACAACCATGTCTCCATGCACGGCTCTGTTACGATTCTTACCTCCGCACACCAACACACCACAACTCAGATCTGTGGGCAGCAGAGGGATGAGAAGGTGAAACAATGGAGGGTGTGGTTACAGAGAGCAGCCTGATGGCTGGACGTCCTCACTGCTGGACTTCTGCTGTACTTCTGCACCTGAGTTCTTGTTGGACAAACCCTCCATCATCATGACTGAAGCTTCGCTGTGCGCTCGGTGCTTGCTGACATTCAGAGTACCCTGATGGAAAGGAAAGACAGGAGAGATTTGTTTTGATTTTAGGAACAATAATGATCTACTTTTAATTCACCACTGTCAAGAGGTCAAGACGTACTCATTTCTGTGGGACTGTCCTTCCTAAGCACTTCACACATTCCCCCTCTCCAGGGACTAGTTAGAGCTTTTACTGGATATTTTGCATATTTCCAAAAACACTTCTACAAACCTTTTGTTCATTTCTTGTCCATACAGCTGCTATAGGGAAAGACTCTCTACACCAAAACCGGTTGGACGGACTCGTACTGTACCTGAATGTAGCGCCCAGACTTGATGCCAGCCTCCAGGACCTCGGCAGGCAGGTGGTCTGAGTACTCCCTCTCTGTGCCCTCATTCTCTTTCTCTTGTAGCGCCTGGGAAATAGAGCTGTACAGCTCATGTGCTGCCTGCAGCTCCGGCCAGAAGTTCTGCAAGAAATCCTGTCAGATAAAGAGACACGACAAATGATGTCTGGCATTGTGGTCACAGTGCTTTAAAGTGTTAGCTGGATTCACCAAAGTCACACAGTAATGCAAACTAACTGCCTGATCACGGCAGCTGTAGACCAGAAATTAAACAGAAGTTGAAACTTTAAACAGAGCAGAAATAATGGCTTCAGTTCCCCATCAACCTTACAGAGAAACCCCTGAACGACCCCCTTAAGATCAAAATAACGTCATAATACTGTCTGTGCTTTACTACTAAGCTCTATTGACAGGTGGTATAGAAAACAGCCTCTGCTAACCGGACCGAACATTAACTGTTAACATAGACAAGAAAAAAAAAGCTACGGTTTACAACTTTAGAGCAGGTTTACCGCTACAGAGCTGTTCTTAAATTCAGGCTTCGTCTCAGCGCTCCAATGAGTCGAATGCTGTAGCTACTTGATCACAACTTTAAACCAGCTGTGATGACAGTTTTCCTTCATCAGCTGTCGAGCAGCTCAGTGGAGCAGTATGGATGGAAAAAAATTAGACAGCCTTCCATGATGTGCTGCTGCATCAATATGATTTAGGATTTAAGGGCTAATTAAATAGATTGTTAGACTAGTGTACTGGCTTTGAAGGCCTCAGTCTGTTGACTTATTTACTTTACTTGAACCTCTGTCGTACACCAGTGCTGTGATGACTTGGTGGGCTGAATTTCATTTTAATTTCTCATTATAAGAAACCTGTGTTTAGATTGGTTCAATTAGTGTCCAAATACCTGTGGACAGTGTGTGGCTATGTGACGTACCTGGACAGAGATGACGTACACTCCAGAGTTGAGGCTGCTGTACTGAGTCACGGCGTCCTGGTCCTCTGTGATCATTACTACGTCCATCATACCTGCCAGGTGGTTATAGTACCACACTGCTGCAGAGTACACACACCTTCTCACACACACACACACACACACACACACACACATAAGCTGCATGCAGACAGCTTGCTTGTTAAACTTTAATGTTCTGTCTTTAGTTACTACCTGTGCCTGGAAACATTATGAAGAACACAAACGTCATTTACTGCTGCGTTTACTGTCTTGTTTGTGCACTAAACTTGTTTCATGACAGCAGATTTCACCTCCAGCCTTCTGTCTTTAAAGGTAGACTAAAACAGCTTGGTCTGACAGCTTAATGTGGAACAGTGGTGGACCATGTCATTAAATCTTCATCACAACAAACATCCTGTTGGTGTAGAGCCTTTACAGAGTCTGATTATCTCTTCCTTCCTTGTTGGCTGTTTAATCTCTGCAGTGGCAGTGCTGACATGATCAACAAATGCAATCAACAATCATTTTGCAAATTGAGTGAAAACACAGAATTTGATTGGTTTGAGCATTGGCAATTTTGGCAACACCCAAACAGCAGAGTTTATAGAGGTAAGAGCTAACGTGCATATCTATACTTTTGCACCAACGCAATAATGTTAGCTTTGGCCAACAGAAACTCTCATAACATTGTGACACACAGCAATAAGTTTGTGACTTTCACTTGAAGCATTTACTAACAGCTTTCACCTGGGAAGTTCAAATGTCTGGCTTCATGAGGACTATGCTTGTCTTGCTGCTGTCTGATGTTCTGCAAGATTTTAAAATTAAGTTATGTCCAAATGCAATTCAGACCAAATGAACCTCTGGGTGCTATTAATATGATTCAAATTAAAATATGTTAAGTATTAATAGTATTTAGTGAGTGACACGTGGTGAGCATACTGACCTGGTCTGCCACTTCTCTTGGCTCTCCCCTTTCTCTCGTGGACAATAGGAATATTCTTGAAACTCATTGGCAAACAGCACGCAGTCGTGTCGAGGGTCTTTGAGCAGGTTTCGTAGACGGTTGTACTGCCTGCACACATTCACCAGAAAACACACTCACTCAATTGTGATTTTGTTTTTTAACGCATACACTAAGCATGTGGTGCAAAGGGCTGGGTATCGTCCAAAATTTTTTTAGACGATGCCTCAGATCATCTTAACCTCAAAGTTTAGTGCTCCCAGCTCTTCCAGCCTTACAGACATACAACAAAACATATAGCTACTGTTTACGTCAGTAGCAGATAGCATGAATTTACGTCGGTGCTACAAAAGTATCGAAGTTCAGTACCCAGCCCTAGCGGTGCACTTAACAGTATCTTTCTATATACAGCAGGTGCAGGCACATCTTAAAAAAAAATAGAATATCATGAAAAAGTTCAATATTTTTGTCACTCATTTCAGAAAGTGAAACCCATATATTATACAGACTCGTTACACATAGAGTGAAATATTCAAAGCCTTTATTTCTTGAAACTCTGATCATTATTATTAATTCAGTGTCTCAGTAAATTAGAATATTGTGGAAAAAGCCATGGTGCCACATTCTAATCAGCTAATTAACACCTGCAAATGTTTTCTGACTGTAAATGGTCTCTCAGTCTGGATCAGTAGGCTACACTAACAGATGTCCAGAGGACAGTCATTGACTCCCTCCACAAGGAGGGCAGGAGACAAAAGGTCATAGAAAGTTGTGTGGAAGGAAAAAGTGTGGCAGGAAAAGGAGCACCAGCAAAAGGGATGATCACAGCCTCAAGAGGTTCTTCAAGCAAAATCTATCCAAGAATGTGGGGGAGCTTCACAAGAAGTGGACTGAAGCAGGAGTTAGAGCATCAAGATTCACTACACACCAACGAATCCTAGACTAATGTCACATTCCTGGTGTCAAGTCACTCCTGAACCACAGTCTTACCTGGGCTGTGGAGAAAAGAACTGGACGGTTGCTCAGTGGCCCTAAGCTTCTTTTCAGATGACAGTTGTTTGCATTTCATTTGGAGGAGGAGTGGAGAGACACAGAGTCCAAGTTTTCAGTCCAGAGTGAAGTTTCCACAGTCAGTGATGCTTTGGGCTGCCAAGTCATCTGTTGGTATTGGTCCACTGAATTTGATCAAGTCCACAGTCAAGGAAGCTTTAGAGCTCTTCACGCTTCCTTCTGCTGATAAGCTTTATGGTGCAGATGATGATTTCATTCCCCAGCAAGACCTGCACACACTGCCAAAGTTACCAAAGGTTGGTTCAATCACCATGGTGATAATGTGATTGATTGGCCAGCAAACTGGCCTGACCTGATTCATAAATCTTCTGTGGGGTTCAGGTCAAGAGGAAGAGGAGAAACACCAGACCCAACAATGCAGATGACCTGTGGGCCGCTATCAAAGCAACCTGCACTTCCATCACATCTGAGAACAGCCACAGGCTGATCGCCTCCACACCATGCCACAGCGATGCAGTAATTCAGGCAAAGAAGGCCTGACCATTATTGAGCGCACAGAAATGAACCATAGACTGTATATGAACAGTGCAGGGAGCTATCGTGATGTCACCCATTGGTTTGTGAACAACGGCAATGAAGCTCATAGGAAGTAAACTAAGCATTCGCTAAACCAGCCAGCAGGGGGCGATACTGGTGGTTTCAAAAAGAATTCAGTTTGTATTGAAGTCTATGGAAAATGACCATTTTCTCTCCTGCTGTATTACCTCTGTAAACACTATAAATATGATTTTTTTTGTCTGAATGGTTAGTTTAAATAATGTTTTACATCAGGGTGTCCATTGGCTACAGTGTGATTGACAGGTCTGTGCTGTCATTACATCCTGAAGAGGAGCAGCACTGATGGTCTGAACTCTCAGCTCATGTTTCCTTCATCTGAGGAGACACTGACACTATTTACTGGTAAGTAACATTATGTTGAGCTATAATTAACATTCCAGTTAATATCACAGTTCATGTGAATTACAGAGGCTTATAGCTAACAAAGCTAGCATTAGCTGATAACATAATGGTTGCTATGCCAAAGGTATCAGTGTAATATATATCTCTGTCTCTGTTTACCTTTGTGTCTGTGAAGAACTGATCCTCCTCAAAGTAGTGTTAGTGTACGTAGTGACGTTTGTTCACATGTACTTTTTCATCATGAGTGTGGAGCTCATGTTAGCATCATAGTAACACATGTAACACAGGTTAGGGGCCTGGTAATGGTACCGGTACTGTGAGCGTAGCACACACAGGCTCACTTAAACTGGACTACAGAAGACATCTACATGTCTAAATGCAGATGATATACAGTATAGCAAAGTTGAGAAGAAACTGAAAGGTCATCCTACACACAAAGCGTCCGTCCCTGTGGGTGGAAGTGAATGGGGAAAGTGCAATTACTGACACAGTATGGCATCAGAATGTGCTCTACCAGCGATGTCTACCTTATCAAAAGTGACGCCTCCTCATATTAATGATGCAACATTTCTGAATGGCAGTGTAAGCAGAAAATCACAAAAGAGAAAAGCGGAGGTCATATGGGACTCCTTATTTACTGCGTGCATCACGATTATCAAAGTGTGTTTGTGCAGGAAACCCATTTCAAGTCTAAGGGCCGTGTCTCGTTTGGCTTCGTCAGCAGAAGCGCCGATATAATGAGGTTGACCCCGACGCACTCTTCACACACTGGCACAGGAAGGCTGCAATTACAAGCTAAATTCAAAAAGCAGCCTCAGGAATTAAAGGTCTCAACCACGAGAGCCGTCCTGTTGCCTTCAGGGTGCCTGAAGCTGAAATTTATGAATTTTTCTGGTAGTAAAATCAGCCTATGATACTGCCCACCAAAGTGACTATGCTATATTGTTCAGCATGTTGGTGTGAGTGTACCTGCGTCCTTTGCTGTGCTGCACAGCCTGGCAGGCGGTCTGGGTGAAGATGATGCCCTGCAGCTCTCTGAACTCCAGGATCTCCAGGTAGTCCACCACCACTCCAGCATCAGGAACCATATAGTGGGTCAAATCTCCTGGCAGCACCTTGCCACCTGGTTGGAAGTAATGACGTAACAGTGATGACTGGTTCTGATGCAGACACCTACAACATCCTTCTTTTTATTTGCACCTGTCCTGATTTACTACTACTCAAAAGACAATTTACAAGTGTCAACATTTATCAAAAGGAGGGAACAATCCATGCAACAGGTATTAACTGCTGTCACAAAGATCAAGAACAGTTTAAAGTCAATCCTGATATGTCATAAGATCATACAGTATAAGACTATAGGGATGCACCGATCCGATATTGGTATCGGTGCCGATATTGAAGTAAATTCTAGATCGGTATCGGTGACAATGGGCCCGATCAATAGGGGCAGATCCAGTCAGTAGGAGTGGGAAAAAATATTGATATGGCGACATATCGCGATACTTTGACTTCCGACATTGTATCGATTTTTAATTCCTTAATATCGCTATTTTTCCACCCCAACAAAATCATATTTTGGGCCGAAGTCGACAGTAAACAAGCGTAAGAGAACAGAAAGCAGTGAGCTAACCGGCAGCCGCAACAAAACAAAGCTGAAAGAAGGAACTAATAAACTGGACAAAGAGTACGGAGTTTGCAAACGATATACTGAGATAATAGCACAGCAGCCGCCACTGAAACCTGTTGATTCGAAGCAAACTAAGCAAACTTATGTTTTTAAATCCATTATTAAATGTTTAATTTTAATCTAAAGGGCCTACAACAGGCATTCTTTTTTTAATCAAATAAAAACCTGACTCTAATTTGTAAAATTTCAGAGTCTAATGCGCCATTATCATTTCATTACATTCATTAAAATGCATTTCTTCTCTTGTCTGCAGCGGGACTCTCCTCTTGCTCCTCTCTCACAACAAACATTATTTGTTGTTTCAGAACATTTAAGAATGTAATAATCATGCTCTCAGATGTTACTAGGCACAGGGGGACATGTCCGCTCACATTTATCCGTCCCCCAACTTTCCCAGCATAAGGCGACAAACATCGCCGGTAAAACATGATTTATTGCAGCAGCACTGGGAGCCCGGTGTCTGCTTGATTCGGCTCATGGTGCGTTCAATTGTACATGAATCTCAGAATTTCCAAGTCAGAATTTAAATCAGAAACCCCATGAAGATGGAAAGTTGGATTAATCTCACCAACCCGAAATAGAATTCATGCTATCTGCTACTGACGTAAACAGCAGCTACATGTTTTGTTGTACATCTGTAAGGCTGGAAGAGCTGAGAGCACTAAACTTTGAGGTTAAGATGATCTAAGCTCCAAGTTCTGACTTCCAGTGAACACACCATAAGACAAACTCTCATTCCCCAGGGTCCTAAAGAGCACCTTCAGCAGTCTGTGCCTGTTGATCAGCATCAGATCATTGTCTAGTAAGTTGTATATAAATTACACAAAAATATCTTACTGAGTTTAAATAATCATAAATTCACAAGTATAATAATAATTAATATGGATGATGAACATTATAAGGCCAAATTACACAAAATAACCCAGTTCAAAAATCCCATCTGTGCCCCTACCCTAAACATTTCGTACATATTTTATGAAAAATGTTCCATAGCTGATTGTAGAAGGCTATGACAAAATAAAAGATATTATCAGCAAAAAAGGAAACACAGCTGCAATGATTTTAACAGCAGAGCAAGGCTGGCAGAGAATAGTGGACCGACTGAGACGTGCTGACAGGTCATGAAGCAGAACTCCATTAAAAAAAAAATTAGACAAACTACTAATGCAGTCATAACTAATAATCAAACATGCTGATAAAATTAGATTAATCATCTTTTCTGAATCTGTCCAAGCTTCTCCTGGAATTCAGCAAACAAATAATCCACCAAAGAGCATCGTTAAAGTATGAATTTGTAACAAGAAAGACAAGAGGAAGGAAAAGAGAAAAGACATTCTTTTCATAAACACAGAGATTATTAGAGTGAATATGGTGTTGCTTAGCAACTTATATAAGATATAAGACTTTTTATTATTCACTATTATATATTTCACTATTCATCCCAAAATTGTCACATACAGTAGTAAAAGTAAGGAGATTAAAAAATATCTAAAGGAGATTTCAAAATCTATATGTGCAAATAGTGCAAAATGTGATGTAGTGCAAAATCAATAATAAAATGTACAAAAATACAAGTGTTGGTAAAGTGACATGTTGTAATGAATAGTATTACAGTAAATGATATGTGGATATATGTTGATATGTGGAGGCAGAGAGGGCAGAGAAGGAGAGAAAGAGTCTCAGGTGGATGACTTATAAAGTCTGATGGCCACAGCAAGGAAGGACTTCCTGTGGCGTTCTGTTCCTCACCTTAGCACGTCTCTGGCAATGCATTTCTGGCAGTTGGTCCAGGTAGATAAGTAATAAATAAGTAATTCACTTCATTTAAATCTGTTTATTTGTTTAAAAAATAGGAAAGAAATGTTTCAGTCAAGCCTGATGTTGCTTTCAACAAAAGAATGATCACAATCTTTTCCACACAATGAGACACAGTTTGTTACGTAATTCAGTGCTGCTTTACTGTATCGGCCAATACTAAACCTCACATATCGGTATCGGAGGTGAAAAAAGTGGATCGGTGCATCCCTAGATATGACATTATCGTACAAGATAGAAACTGCTCACTGGGAGGAGGACATAACATTCAATATAAAACATTTAGCATGAATATGATCATTGGAGGGCAGCACGGTGGTGTAGTGGTTAGCACTGTCGCCTCACAGCAAGAAGGTACTGGGTTCGAATCCTGGGCCCAGGGCCTTTCTGTGTGGAGTTTGTATGTTCTCCCCGTGTCTGTGTGGGTTCTCTCCGGGTACTCCGGCTTCCTCCCACCATCCAAAAATTTATTTTGGATTAGGTTAATTGGCTAATTTAAATTGACCGTAGGTGTGAATGTGAGTGTGAGTGGTTGTCTGTCTCTATGTGTCCTGCGATGAGGTGGCGACTTGTCCGGGGTGTACCCTGCCTTCTGCCCTAAGACAGCTGGGATAGACTCCAGCCCCCCCGCGACCCTGTGAGGATAAGCGGTAGATAATGGATGGATGGATGATCATTGGACATAACAAGTGTGACTGGCATTAGAAAAAAATGAAACACATGACCAACTGTTCATCACTAATAATAAAACATATAACCAATGCTGTGATGTGTGAAAGTGATCAGGATTTAACAGAACAAACAAAGTGATTGTTGTTGCACTAAAGTGCCCTATCGGGAGACAAAAAACGAGAATGTGCTGTAGGTGCCCTTATTTATTCTTTTCGCCCCTGCCTTTCAAATGTCGATGCACACCACTGCCAACCACAGTATGATATGCTAATATCTAGCAAATATTTATTATCTCAACTCAACTCACAAGATGGACATAAAGAAAAATATGACCATATGGGGAACAGTGGAGAAAATGTGGTTAAAGAGAAACCTGTCAGGACATACTGCAAGCAAGTATCTGACACTATGACTTTTTTTGGAGCACATGAAAATCACTCTTATTATTAGTCAAAGTCAGGTTTTGTTAAATGAGGAAACAACGTGGTGTTTATCGTACTTAATAGAGAATTAGGTAAATGCGGGCACCATTAGTGAACACCAAACCACCTAATCCTGTGTTAGCTCTTAGCTAATGCTAGCTCCAGAGTGTATTTGGGTGGCTAAAGGCTAAAGGCTGTTGTTGTGCCTCTGTCTACAGCACAGAGTGCATGCTGAGCTCACCCTTGTTGTCACAGTCCGCCTGGCACACAGAGCTGTAGCAGGGAACCTGCTCTCTCACATAATGTTCCCGGACCACACGGACCTTCCGGCCCCGGCTGCTCTTCAGGTGCAGGACCTTCTCCGTCTTAATCATCCTCAGACCGGATCAGACCTCTGTGGGATCCATGTGAAGCCGGTTGGTCCCGTTAACCGGCTGTTTTAGCACCAGACGAGCAACTCCGACACTCTGTAAACATCCAGCCAAACTTCAGGGAAGAAAGCCCACTGACGTCATGACGCAAAAGCGCGGGTCCTTCTATGGCTGCTTTCACGTGCCATCGGACGTTCAGAAATTATGAGCGCTCATGAAACGAACGGCAGGTCTCGTTAATAGGGCCCGACCGATATGATTTTTTTTTTAAAGCCATGCCGAAATCGATATTTAGCAGGAAAAAAATCCGATATCCCTATAACCAATTAATCGTCCGATGATTGTTCATTTTGTTCAGCCCTTTAACACTTGCAACAACGATGTAAATTTAAGTCATAACACTTAACTTTTTCTACAACTTCATTTTTACAACTTTTAAGAACAAGGAATTGAACTTTGTGTACAAAATAACAAGCAAATTTGCTGAAATAGAATAATTAATAATGTAAACATAAAATGAGTTATGAAATAAAATAAATCTCTGATCTCAGCAGCCCTCACATTAAATCACATTTTCTCTGCTCCATCATTAGAGTTACCGATTAATTGGTTGGGCCCTATTCGTTAATATCAGTTATTTCACAACCTTTTTAGTGTTTAGTGTTTATGTGAATGCAATACACTTAACAACATGTGTTGACAAGGAAAAACAGTAAAGCTAAAAACAAATGTTATGTCATGAAGTTGTAAAATATAAACAACACAATTGGATTTACTGCAGCCATGTCAAATCCAAGATGGTGGTCTCCTTCAATAAAGCTTACAGCTGATATAAGCTAACCAAATGCTATCCCCTGAATAGAAAACGGCAACTCAACAAAACTAGTTAGCATGCCAATCTGACAGTTTTCACACAAATTCATTAAATGAGGGATAAAACATTTGCAAGTACTGGACTTCAACAGATAACAGACATGATGGAAGAAAAGTGACGGCCATGCTGCTCTGCTGGACCTGCTGGATATAGAAGGAGCTAACCTTTTATGCTAGCACGCTATATATATATATATATATATATATATATATATATATATATTCATCAAGTGAAAGTACTCATGAATGTGACTCATTTCTGGGTCATACTTATTGAATTACAGGATTATAATCAGTAATGTATGATCCTTCACTTCCAAACATCCAAAATGTAGCAGAGCAGAGGTGTAAAAATAAAAAGTACCACTATAGTACAACATCATTCTACTCAGTGTTGGTTGGCTAAATGTATTGTTTTCTCTTGTTTTGTTTTGTTTATAGAAAATTGAAGCGTTACAACAACAGATCTATTTATTTGTGTTTATTTTCATACAACACTGAAGAGTAACTCAAACTGTCTTGAGTCAAAAACCTAGAAGCCCAACAAGCGAAGCGGCAGTGAGGAGGGGGAGTCATCTCGCTGCCTCCGCTGCTCTTTGGTGAGTCTGTGGGGAGAAGCTGCAGCAGGGCACCAGCAGAGAGGAGAGACACACTGAGCTCAAGTTGGTGTCTACTGTACTCTCTCACGGATGCTCAGGACTTTACTCTGCTGTCTAGACTCACATGTCTTAGAAATTCATTTTACGGGTAAAATTTTCCTCGTCGTCTCTCAGCACGCTCCTTTAACAGTTTATTTATTTGCGCGTCCACGAGAATGAACTTTATTTCGAACGCATCCCTCCTGCAGGTAAGCTGTTATTGTTGACTCTTTTTTATCTTTTTATTACTTATTACACACACACACACAGACACACACACACACACAGACAGACAAACATTTAATGACAATAACCTTACATAGCGGAGGCGTGGGGTTTACTATAATAAGCTATTTGTGAAAACTATCACAGACTCTTGCATCCCTGTTTTGTTTTTGACGTGTGTTGCAGTGCCTTTCTGTTCGCAGCTCTATTGTAGACTATCATGCTGAAGTTGTTTCTATTGTTATAACAAGAATTACATCCCTGAAGTGTGCATTATATTTGTACATCAAATAGTCTGCACATCTCCCAAATGCGTCAATTTTTACTTAAAATGCAAAATTCAAGTTTGTTTAACGCAACAGAAGTTAAAAAAATATTGTTAATTTTATTAGGAGAGACCTTCATTCATTTGGCAGACTCATTGTAGTTCTAATTAAGCTGTTATTAGTTTATATTATAAGTGTTTGTGTCATCAGTATGAGGCTCCTGCTTTCTTGATGTGCACTCACTTTGAGGGTTTATTCTTATTTACTGTAAGTTGATTTCCTCTCAGACTTTTATGAATGCAATTATCTGTGATCACGTAGCTGATTGGACAGAGGAAGTGAGCAGGGACCTGAACCATGAGACCAAAAGCACATGAACCACTGTGGGATGCTGAGAATTGAAAGCCAGTGTTTTGCATTAAAACACTTTCCAGCCAGGGGTCTGGACTCTGTCTGAGGTTTGATATTAACTAGAGGGGTCAGGATGACCACTGCTGTTGAATTTCATTGATTCCCCTGAGGGCTCACAGCAGGCAGAGTGTACACTGTCACCACTAGATGGCCATCTTGAGCAAGGCTCCCAGCAGCCAACAGCTGTCCTGTGAGACTCAAGTGTTGCTGATAATTTATACATTACACAAGGAGTGTGCAGAGGTTTCAGGTTAATGTCGCTTATAATATATTGTACTGTTAATATGGACTGGATATTGAGGATATCTCAGAGTGAAGAAAGAGAGAGCTGTTGAGCTTCTGTGTTGTGTCCTTTCCTCAAGCAGCTGCATTTACTCTGCTGCTGTGCAATATGTCACGGAGACATCTGTCGCAAACGTTCCCTCAATAACATTAATGCAGCTTTTCACGACTCCAGAGCTCTCTCTTTAATTAAATGTGTTTTACTTTTTTAGCTGAGGCTGTGTGTGTTGCAGGGGTGGAGGTGGAGGTGGAGGTGGTGGGTCACCGGTCTAGTTGAAGGATCATTTTTGGACTGTAGGTTGCCAGAAGTGTGTGTGTGTGTGTGTGTGTGTGTGTGTGTGTGTGTGTGTGCAGGAGAAGACTAAGTACTGTGTGGCTCTGTAAAGATGAGAGACAAATGATTGTGAGAACTTCAAACAAACAAATATAAAGAAAGCGTTTATCAAAAGACAGCAAAGTAAATGAGCGTGAGTGTGGTGTCATAATCTTATGACACCAAGCTCTTATTATGACAATCAATCAGCCCCTCAATACAAAAACAATCAACTATTTTGATGGGTTTGGATTCTCTGTTTATATTCTGTTCATATCAAACTCAAAATTGTTGAGTAAGAAAACCTGACAAAAGAATACACTTAAAGACTTGCAAAAAAAAGTCTGATTGTATAGAAATCTATTAAAATGATCTTACTTCTCTCTTAATTTAGTCCTTCAGTAAACATTATAAACATGAGTTTATGGTCTCAGTCTCTAGTTTTTTCTTCATGATGTTCATTTAGTAAATTATGATCCTAATAGACCATAAAGCAGTGCACACGTTGATATGAATGGAAATAATTGTTAATTACAGTCCTAATTATGAGCCATGAAAAGTACAATAGCATTGAATTCTTTACACAAAAAGTGTAAAAATATAAATGTTCAGCCTTTCTTTAAAAAAATAAAATAAAACCCATATATGAATTAATTATGATCAGGACAGCTTTCAGTAGTCTAGCTAATTATTTGTGGCTGCAGTAGAAGGTGTCATTAATTGAGAATTTATTCTCAAAAAAGAAAAGAAGAAAAAAACGACTTCATGCTCTGTGGGCCACACTGTAATAATAATCGCTCCCTCCACTGCTGCACTTGTGATTTAGCCGTCTCATGGTAAACATAATTCCAATCAGTGTTTAAAGAATAACAGGCTGTTGAGGGCAGAGTACTGAAGTGTGTCGCCAGCAGAAAGTAGTTACTCCAGGCCAGCCGCTCTGCCATGCATACAAACCAAACAGTCCGCTGCTCCTTGCAACCACAAAGCCATTAAACACCTGATGTGGAGCAGAAAGCAGCCAGCAGAGCACAGCTCCTCTGGGCTTTTTCTCTGGACCACGTGGAAGCATTTTGTCCCTGAAATTCAATGATGTTCGTGTAGACGGTGGGAAGTCCTATTTGTCACTCCACCAACACATTAAACTAGACTTTCCATTTCAATTCCCATTTCATTCCAAAATGCTCTTCATATTCATGCTCATTTCAGAGAGAAAAATTGCCGCCTTGAGCACGTCAGGCAATATTTGCAAAAGATAAACGATTGTGGGCAAAAAAAGAATGAAACTTTTTTACATGCAAATATTCTCTACTGATTCAAAAGGAAGCTGTATGGGAAATATTTACGAGAGAGTTCATATTTTTTTTGTCAAGGAAGTTATTAATGTACATTGATATTTTGTGCATTTTTTTATTATATTATCTCATAAACATGAGCCAATAATTATGCAATGAATTATGAGGACATTGTGATATAATGCTGTTATAGATGTCATGTATCAGCTGATGGCAGATGGATTACACTCTGTGTGTTTCAGTCTGAACAGACTGTTTCCAGTCTGCTGAACCCTTTCAACTGTGACTCCTCCATGTTCTGTCAGATCAATACATGTAATCAGCGTTGATAAATGAGGGAACGCCTGCTGCTGTTTCTCAAGGACATGTTGGATTGGACTTCCAACGTCTAGCTGCCTTTACGGAGCAAGCTCTACTGGGAGCTCTAACGCTACAGTTTCACACCAGGTGAAACCCATGTTTAACACCTGAGCCTCAAAGTTTATGTCTGGACCTTTTTTTTTGCTTATCCAGAACACTTGTAAAGTCTGGCAGTTATTTACAATAATAATGGTAATAATGGTTTAAAATGACGAAAAACACAAAATGGAATTTGATTTCAGAGTTTCATTTAGGAAAAAAAGACAATGCAATTGAACATGAATAACAGATTTTACATGTTCAAATTCAAATTCTGATTAAATTAAATTATGAAAAGTATGAAAACTATTTACGATACAATTTAGGGGGTGTTTGTCTCTAAATGTGCAAAAATCAGCTACAAAATGGAAACTATATACAGGTGTTTTTTACCACAGGGAGCAAAGAGGCTACTTCAAAATTACTGTAATGACACCATGTTGGCCGTAAAGAGCAACATCTCAGCTTTCAGAAACCATTGGATTTTTTTCTGATAGCACAAACCGTTACATAATTAAAGTTTTCCAAAGAGAGTGTATGCGATGTGTCACTGACACGTTAGGTGTTACAGGGATAATAATTTTGCATTATATTTTATCCTGTTTTCTTCCAACTACTTGTTCATGTGCATATGTTTTGTTCATGACTCTATAAATGGAGAGTTTATACAAAGTATTATAAATAAGGTATGTATGTGTATGTGATGGGAGTTTTTTTATTATGGAGGGACAGAAAGTTTGGCCACTGTTCTCTCATGAGGCGACAGCAAAACATTAGTCGTGAAATTCAAGTAGCTCATAAGGTAGAGGTAAAAGGGAGAGCCCATTAAGACCAGCAGGCCGTTAGCTCTCAGCATCTTATTCATCCTGCAACAAAGGCAGAGGAGTGGAGGAGTGGAGGACAAAAAACAGAGAGGAGGAAAGCCACATGAAAGACTTTTAAGTGGTTCTGCCTGGTGGGCTCTTTGGAGTGGAGAGGAGGGAGGACGATGGAGCTGACCGGTACAAAACATCATGGATGCTCTCCTCAGGGCAGTAAAATATTATACAGGAAATATCGATGCTGCATGTTGTTGCTGCACAACAAGTTGTAATGGTCACATACCCCTTTTCCACCAAAAGGAACCTGGTGCTAGTTCAGTGCTGGTGCTTAGTTGGTTCAACTTGCGTTCGTCGTTAGCATCAGTCTCTTTTCCACTGGCAAGGAGCCCAGTCAGAGCCACATCAGTACGTCACTGCAGTTTTGCTTTCACCTGGCAAAGCTTGTGCGGTACGAAATCAAAACAAGGCTTTGCAAAAAATCCAGTGTCGACAAAACCAAGTGCATGGTGTTATATTTGTGCCACATTGCTGAGACAGACATAAAGACAGATTTTGAGCGAGCAAATGCACGAGCAGGAGAAACACTGACCCCTAATTTCCACTGGATGCGGAACATGCCGACGTCCGTCAACAAATGTCGTCCGTCATCCGTCAATACCCACCAGATGTGCCTGCTGCAGCTCCGCCGGACAGCTGAAATCGCGAGAACGAGAATATTTCTGTGCTCAAATCTGCATTTATTTGCTAAAAATCTGTCTTTGTTCGCTCAGGAATGTGGCACAAATATAACGCCATATAACTGTTACTGGCTAGCATCATAATCGCTTTGAGCGGCGGCTCCGTTTGAGAACAGATTGTATCACGGCTGCCAGTGAGACGGAGGAGCAAAACTTCGGTGTTTCCCAGGAGTGCTTTCAATACATTGTGATCGAACCAGAAAGTATTTACTCCCAGACGTAATCAGTGCTTAGCTCTGGACCAACAAAGACTTGATGCTTGTCTGGCCCCAGTTTTAAGCACCAGGGGCCGGTGCTTAGGCTGTGGAAACACAAAGAACTGGTGCTAAGTCAGGCTCTGGCTCTGAACCAGCCCTGTGGAAAAGGGGTAACAGTGTCCAATTCTTTCACTGAGGTCTGATGGGATGTTGTATTAACACAAAGGTGAAACAATTATTGATTAATTGCTAGTTTGACAGGCAATTAACGGTAAAAATGCAGTGGTTCCAGTGAGGGATGCACCAATACAGATATTAGATATCATAAATTGGTTCAATGCTGACTCAAACAGATACAGTTTCCCGATATAACTTTTTCACTTCTGATACTATACCAATATTGCAGCCTTGAGTATTGGCCGATACCAACATCAATTCAATAAGATATCAGCATGAATCATTCATACATTTATTGCCTATTTTGTAGTATGGGGTGTTAGAAAATCAAGTGATATTACTTAAACAGAGAACAATAGTCAGCAACAGTAGGTCTGAGAGAAACTGACCCATTTATTATTAACCCATGGGTTACATCAATTTAACCTTAAACATAAGAATATTCTATAATTGAATAAAATAAATAAAAATAAATTAGAAGACCCTGAAAAATAACCTCAATAAATCCAACAAAAACAAAAAATAAAGTACAAAATAACATCTAGTTTAACTTAAACATTAACATATTCTACAATTTAATATAATAAATACAGAATAAACTAGAAGACCCTGAAAATCCTCCTGCTGTATTTTTTTTGTGATCAGCACCTTAGCTTAGCTGTTGTTGTGATCACTGGGCTCTGCTGCTGGATTCTGCTGCTCTACACCTCAATTAGACATCATTATGAACCTTATTTGCATTTGAAAAATCCTCATTTAAACAGAGTTTTTGTAATGGTCATAGGTAAATGTTTGGGAAGATTTTTTGTTGTTGTTTTGTCTCAAACAAGTCAGGTGTACCAGTGAACATCTGAAATTAAAACTGAAACTAAAATATGTTTCTAAAACATTTTAGGTGAGAAATAAGTAATGCAGTAACAGGATATGGATTCACATAGAATAGAATAGAACTTTATTGTCATTGTCGCCAAATAATTTTAGCAGTTAGCAGCATGTGACAAATATGAAATACAGTATACAGGGGTTGGACAGTGAAACTGAAACACTGGCCAATTCAGCGTTTGAAGTTTTGTGGCTAAATTTGACCAGCCTGGTGGCCAAACTTCATTGATTGCACATTGCACCAGTAAGAGCAGAGTGTGAAGGTTCAATTAGCAGAGTAATAGCACAGTTTTGCTTAAAATATTGCAATGCACACAACATTATGGGTGACATATCAGCGTTCAAAAGAGGATAAATTGTTGGTGCACATCTTGCTGGCACACCTGTGACCAAGACAGCAAGTCTTTGTGATGTCTCAAAAGCCACGGTATCCAGGGTAATGTCAGCATACCACCAAGAAGGATGAACCACATCCAACAGGAGTAACTGTGGACGCAAGAGGAAGCTGTCTGAAAGGGATGTCCGGGTGTATCCAAAAAACATAAAACCACAGCAGCCCAACTCACTGCAGAATTAAATGTGCACCTTAACTCTCCTGTTTCCACCAAAACTGTCCATCGGGAGCTCCACAGGGTCAATATCCATGGCTGGGCTGCTATAGCCAAACCTTTGGTCACTCGTGCCAATGCCAAACGTTGGTTTCAATGGTACCAGCAGTGAAAATCTCAGGCTTTGGACAATGTGAAACATGTATTGTTCTCTGATGAGTCCACCTTTACTGTCTTTCCCACATTCAGGAGAGTTATGGTGTGGAGAAGCCCCAAAGAAGCGTACCACCCAGTTTGTTGCATGCCTAGAGTGAAGCATGGGGGTGGATCAGTGATGGTTTGGGCTGTAATATCATGGCATTCCCTCGGCCCAAAACTTGTGTTAGATGGACACATCACTGCCAAGGACTACCGAACCATTCTGGAGGACCATGTGTACCCAATGGTTCAAACATTGTATCCTGAAGGCGGTGCCGTATATCAGGATGATAATGCATCAATACACACAGCAAGACTGGTGACAGAGTGGTTTGATGAACATGAAAGTGAAGTTGAATATCTCCCATGGCCTGCACAGTCACCACATCTAAATATTATTGACCCACTTTGGGGTGTTTTGGAGGAGCGAGTCAGGAAATGTTTTCCTCCACCAGCATCACCAGAACACTATTCTGCAAGAAGAATGGCTCAAAATCCCTCTGGCCACTGTGCAGGACTTTTATCTGTCATTCCCACGAGGAACTGATACTGTATTGGCTGCAAAAGGAGGCCCTACACCATACTAATGAATTATTGTGGTCTGAAACCAGGCGGCACTTTTATTGTCCAACCCCTGTGTATATGACATAAAAATAGAATAGAATAGAATTAAAAATAGTATTAAAGAAATAAGAAAGTTTTGGGGTGAATATGTGCACACTACAGTTGGCAATGATATTCATGACAGGAATAGAATCAGTTATTTGGTGCAAAAACAGATGCGCTAATGGCATTTGATCAGCGCTGCTAGTTTGACTGTTGATGGGAGTATGGAGAGTCAGTCAGTCAGTCTGCCCTCAGTCTGACCCATCATGCAGTGCGTGGCTAGATCTCCTGCTCTCCATAAAGAATGATGAGGATCCTTAAGCTTCACGCTCCTCAGCCATGAACCTGATTTCTGTTTCACGCCAGATAGATTTTCAGCAACGACTGTGAAGACACCAACTCCCATGATCCCACACCACTCCACGGTGCTTTTGTTACTGTTTTTATTGAGAGCCCTCTAGCGGCACAAATGAAAGAGTGTAAGTTTAATCTGTGTGCTGAAGTGGTGAGCGTGTGTGCTTCGTTAGCAGTCCTCTTTTCTCGTGTTATGTGGATTATAATGAGATATGGATTGCGGCATGATGAGGCTTGTAATGCCGTCACAGTTTGATGTAGGTGTAATATACAGGCAGACTCTTTTCACAAAAGACTATCTGACACAACAGTCCTGTATTTCAGTGATGTAGTAGACAAAGTCTGCATTATTTTGTATTTTCTGCATTATTTTAGAATCCAGATTTGTCTCAGTTGGACTCAACACTCAGCAGTGAGTAATCTTAGCAACCAAAAGGACTGAAATGATGCCAGCTGGGAATCTGTGTGAGATTCTTATGGCATTTCTCCCTGCTTTCATTAAATATGAGAGCCTGGAGACAGACAATCCAAATCATTATGTTCCTTGTAATAAGTAATGACCTTGCCTGCTCTGGGAGACGAGTGGAACCAAATGATGGCAGAGATCACAATGTGACACTGCACAGCCACTGCTGCTGAGTGACGGAAGAATTTAATTCTGCTGTTGCATTTATTTTCACTTTCTCCCTAACATGCAGAGAGCACTTGTCACTGTCCTCTGAAAGAAAACACAAGTCTGATTAGAGAAGTGCTTGCTGGCTGAATAGCCACTCCAGCTTAGTGTTAAGTTACTTTTTCTCCTCGGATTGGGCCTCCACAGGATGTTGTCAACTTCAGGCTAACCAGCTTTGACAGCTTCCTTCATAGAAGACCATGAGAGCTGGAAGCATTATACTGGATTAGACTAAGTCCAGTGCAGCCAGACTTGCTCATTGTAAAGCGATCCTCCTGCTTCTCTGACAGTCCGTCTGCAGAGATCCTCTGTGAGGTTTGTTAGTGACCAGTGGAGATGTGACAGCTGCTAACCACACATAACAGGACATACTGGATTTCATCAAGCACTGACTCCAGAGCTATCAGCGTCTCAATCTAAAGCACTCAAACTGCCACTCCTTTAGACAGAGAGCTACTCCGAGGATAGAGCATCATATGGAGCTCTAACCTTAAATCTTTACCTCTGCCAAGGAGGTTATGTTTTCACCAGGGTTTATTTATTTATTTCTATGATGGTTTGCAAAATAACTCAAAAAGTTGTGAACGGATTTTGCGGAGTTTTCAGGATTGGTCAGAAGTGGCCTAATTTAAAACTGATTAAATTTTGGCGGTGATCGGATCCGATTCAAGGTCATCAAGGTCAAATGAAAGGTCACACCATAGTAATGTATGAGAGATTTAGCATATTTCTAAACGCTCCTTGGTGTACAATTTTCAGTCAATCGTCACCTAATTTCGTACAGGGGCGGTCTTTGTATTGAGACGTGGTTAGGCGGCCTGGTTAGGGGCCCCACAAAACTTCCCCCAAAATCATTTGCTAACTCCCCATACAGCTGGTAGTCTATTTGGGGGCCCCTGGACAGTGAGCCCCATCCATTGTGTTAATAAATGATGATTTTGTATGTTTAAATCAGATGCAAAAACAACACAATAAAATGGAATATTCCATCCATGCCATGTGCGCGAGACAACTGTTCCAAAACATTCGCCACGTTCAAAATGTGCATATCTGCGCAGCACAAACGCAGAGCAGAGAATTACAATGCATTCAGAATGCTTTGTGATCGCACAGTGCTGCGCACATATGCGCAGTGCATGGCAACGCGAACGTGCTGTTTCTGAAAGACGGAAGTGAAGTGTAGCCTACACGCAGAGTGGAGAAGCGAGTGCAATGGTGTGTTATCTGAAACTTATTTCTCACATATTAAAAGATCCTTGTTAAAGTAAAGATTTGTTGGGGCCCCCTAGCTAAATTCGCCTGGGGCCCCCAAATTGCTAAGTCCGCCACTGATATATACACTAATGTAGGAATCCAGAAGACACTGATTCAGTTTGGTCAAGATACACTGCCTTGGTGGAGGTCTGCGCTCTCTGAGTGATTTTTTAGTTTTCAATATCTATTTACTACCAAAATATTTTACTGTTTCTGTAATAGTCAATCCACCAGTATGTTCAAGTTCTTTAATCAAAAATGACATCTTAAATGCTAAAATATAATTATTGTTGTTATCCATGAATTTTACATTCATTGTTTGAAAAAAATCAAAGCACTTTTTTAATTTTAATTTTTTTCTGAGATGTTACATTCCAGTCAGAACAGAAAAATGTGTTTTAGTGTGTTTTAGTCATACAAAATTGCACTTTGTCCCCGGTGAAAATGGAGTGGGCGTGCTTTGGAAGGTGTTTGTCTGCTATGATAAGGAGCAGCAGGGTCATTTTCTCATAAAAATCCAGTACTATGAGATCGAATGCATATTTCCAGCATTTTACAACTCCTTCTTCAGACATTTAAGCTTCGGCACAGTTGTCATGATTGCTTTCCAGTGGGAGTTCCTCTCCTAAACCTAAAGCTGCTGCTGCCGCACCTTATTCCAGCTGAGAATCTGCTGAAGCTCTTTCATATGAGCGAAGATACTCCAGATGACCTTCAGCCGGTTAATGAAGGAAAGTGCTGATTGCCGGGTGCTGCTGTGCATCGGAAACACCTTCATGTGCTCTGATGTGAATTCCAAAGTGAATATCTGAAGGAAGTTTGGAAGTAAACTAGCTTTCTTCTGCTTTAATTTTAGCAGCAGGGCTACAACAACATACTAATTATGACTGACAGTCCTCAGAGGTTTTAAATGCTGCTAGACTTGGACATGCATGTGTTTAATAAAGAGATGGGTGATAAAGCTCTGTTAGCATTAAAAGGTTTGATCTGATTTAATTAACGATTAACTTGTTCCCCTGGAGTTAAGCAGTACTTTGTGCAAATTGGCTTATTTGGCACATAAAAGTAAATACTAAAACATCCATAAGTGTAATCTACCCACTATGTGTGTGGGAGGAACAAAGCAGTTGTGTGTGTTTTTAAATGTAAAAAGCTGCAGAAAATAATTCCAAATCTGTGTACATGTAACATGTAAAACATCTTTAACTAGAAAAGCATTCAGAGAGCGCAGACCTCTACCGAGAGGGAGAGAGCGTATACTCCTGCAGCGCCCACTACGCCTGTGAATGTGTTGATTTTGACGCACCATCCATCCATTATCTACCTCTTATCCTCATAGGGTCATGGGGGGGCTGGAGTCTATCCCAGCTGTCTTAGGGTGAAAGGCAGGGTACACCCTGGACAAATCTCCAGTTCATCACAGGACACAGAGACAGACAACCACTCACACTCACATTCACACCTACGGACTTTAAATTAGCCAATTAACCTAATCCCCATGCATGTTTTTGGATGGTGGGAGGAAGCCGGAGTACCCAGAGAGAACCCACACAGACACAGGGAGAACATGCAAACTCCACACAGAAAGGCCCTGGGCCGGGAATCGAACCCTGTACCTTCTTGCTGTGAGGCGACAGTGCTAACCACTACACCACCGTGTCACCCTTTGACGCACCTCGAAACCTTTTATTTATTTTTTCTCTATTTCATATTTTGTCACATCTGAATTTGAATTTTAAAAAAGACCAAAATACCAGTAAAACTGCAAATACAATCTGAGAATTCTTTTCTGGATATTTTGAGACCAGCTGCATTGCTCTAGCTCCTTCCTACATGAAGTTATGGTTAAAAACACATATTTGACCTTGGTGACCTTTTACTGATCAGGGGAACACGGGAAATAAAGTTGTCACTTTGTGCAATAACCTCATCCTGGCTTTTCTGTCTCCGTCCATAATAATATACTGTGTATTATGTAGCCTAAATATTGTCTGTAATTAATATTTGCAACATAATAAAGCAAACTATTATATGATCAAAATCAAATCTCTGTTTTGAATATCTGGGGTCACCAGAAATTTGTGATGTTAAAATGGGGTCATGAGCCAAAAAACGTTGAGAACCACTGATCTAGTCTGATCTTGGTCCTTCTGTGTGGAATCTGTATGTTCTCCCTGTGGTAGTGTGGGTTTTCTATTAGTTTTCTCTGGGTCTCTCTCTGGTTCTCTCTTGGTTCTTTCTTACCCCTTTTTCCGGGGTAGTTCCAGGGCTGGTTTGGAGCCAGATCCTGACTTAGCACTAGTTGTTTGTGTTTCCACAGCCTAAGCACTGGCCCCTGGTGCGTAAAACTTGGGCCAGGTAAGCACCAAGTCTTTGTTGGTCCAGAGCTAAGCACCGATTACGTCGGGAGCTTGGGGCGGGGTTACTGCGACCAACAAGACCGGAGTAAATACTTCCTGGTTTGATCGCAAATTGAATGTATTCAAAACACTTTCTGGATACTCGAAAGTTTTGCACAAACTGTTGCTCACTGAAATCCAGAACAATAGTGTTCCACCAGTACTGTGATCGTGGATGTACCCAGGCAATAAGAGACCTCCGTCTCGCTGGCAGCCGCGATACAATCTGTTCTAAAATGAAATTGCCATTCAAAGCGATTACGATGCCAGCCAGTAACAATTATATGGTGAACAAAGACAGATTTGGAGCGAACAAATACAGATCCAAGCACAGAAATATATTTTGTGCTTAGTAAATTTATTTTTGCAGGTGTCATAATCACTGCTGAGTCTCAGTGTTTCTCCTGCTTGTGCATTTGCTTGCTCACAATCTGGAATGTAGCACAAATATAACATCATACAGTTCAGTTCTGTCGGCTCTTGATTTTTTGCAAAGCCTTGTTTTCACTGCACAAGCTTTGCCAGGTGAAAACGAAAATACAGTGACGTACTGACGTTTTGCAGTGACGTAATGAAGTGGCTCTGACTGGACTCTTTTCCAGTGGAAAAACAACCGGTGCTCAGGAGGAACGCAAGTTGAACCCACTAAGCACCAGCAGCACGTAAATAGCACCAGGTTTTGGTGGAAAAGGGGTATCTTGTTCTCTCTTGTTCTCTCTGGTTCTCTCTTGGTTGTCTCTGGCTCTCTCTTGGTTCTCTCTTAGTTCTCTCTGTTTCTCTCTGGTTCTTTCTTGGTTCTTTCTGGTTCTCTCTTGGTTCTCTCTTGTTCTCTCTTGGTTCTTTCTTGGTTCTCTCTTGTTCTCTCTTGGTTCTTTCTGGTTCTTTCTTGGTTCTCTCTGCTTTTCCCCCGTTCTCTCTTGGTTCTCTCTTGTTCTCTCTTGGTTCTTTCTGCTTCTCTCTTGGTTCTCTCTTGGTTCTTTCTTGGTTCTCTCTTGTTCTCTCTTGTTCTCTCTTGGTTCTTTCTTGGTTCTCTCTTGTTCTCTCTTGTTCTCTCTTGGTTCTTTCTTGGTTCTCTCTTGTCCTTTCTGCTTCTCTCTTGGTTCTCTCTTGGTTCTCTCTTGGTTCTTTCTCGGCTCTCTCTTGTTCTCTCTTGTTCTCTCTTGGTTCTCTCTTATTCTGTCTTGATTCTCTCGGGTTCTTTCTTGGTTCTCTCTTGGTTCTCTTTTGTTCTCTCTTGGTTCTCTCTTGGTTCTCTCTTGTTCTCTCTTGGTTCTCTCTTGGTTCTCTCTTGGTTCTCTCTTGTTCTCTTTTGTTCTCTCTTGGTTCTCTTTTGTTCTCTCTTGGTTCTCTCTTGGTTCTCTCTGGTTCTCCAGCTTCCTCCCTCAGTCTGAAGACAGTCAGCTCAGGTTACCTGGTGTCTCTAAACTGGTTCTAGATGTAGAGATTTCTGTCTCTGTGTGTTGGTCCTCTGGTGGTCTGCTGGTCTGTCCAGAGTGAACCATCTTCACCAGTGAAGCTGGATCAGATCCAGATCCAGAGACCCTCGATAAGAGATAAGTGGTGTTTACCAGCTCTAGGATGAGTCAGATAGTGAGTGTATCAATTGTGAATTGCACTGAAGAAGCTTCAGGCTAATGTTGGCTGTAGTACTTTAGCTTCTGTAGAGGCGTCACCCCAAGGATAAACACTTATTTGTAGCTTTCATGGATAAAATGTTGCCGAATAAACAGTAAACATATGTCAGTATGACAGCAAGGCCTACACAGAGACAGGCAGTCTATCATTCTCTCAACTCTTGAGAAAAAGAGATCAGCAATGTTTGAGGTTTTCGTCATTGGATAGGACAGATATGAGGATATAGTCAAAAATAAAGCGAAAGCAGCACAAATTATCAAGTTGTATTATAGCGTTAAATGATTCACTGTTGATTGCTCAAAAAATATATACTCTCTAGGGATGCACCGATCTGATATTGGTATCGGTATCTGTGCCGATATTGAAAAAAATTCCAGATCTGGTATCGGTGACAATGGGCCCCTATCCATGATCTGATCTATTCAGTGAAATTCTATGCTGTGCTCTGTGGGTGGTGTCATGCACTGGTGATGCGCTGCGTGGAGGCTCACATTTGTTTACAAAGTGGAGCGAGCAAAATTTTGTTATATTTTTTTAATGGACTCAAAAAGAGTTAACAGGACGGCATGCTGTGCGGTAACTCTGCTTGGACAAACTGCCTGAAATGTGTTACTGTGCTGGCAGTCATGAAGTAGAACTCCATTCAAAAAATCAAGGAAACTAACGCAGTCGTAACTAATGATCAAACATGCTTTACACGTGTACGGCATACTTTTCCGAAGCGGCAGCTGATTTTAGAAGGTTCCGATAACATAAATGATATTATCAGCAAAAAAGGAAACACAGCTGCAATAATCAAACAGCAGAGCAAGGCTGGCAGAGAATAGTGGACCGACTGAGACGTGCTGGCAGGTCATGAAGCAGAACTCCATCAAAAAATCTAAGAAACTACTAATGCAGTCAAAGCTTCTCCTGGAATTCAGCAAACATACAACCCAATGGAATATATATATACACGTATATATACGTGTATATATATATATACACGTATATATACGTGTATATATATACACCTATATATGTGTGTGTGTGTGTGTGTGGTTATGTATATATACATAATTCACTCATAATTCATTCATTTGAATCTGTTCATTTGTTTAAAAATAAGACAGAAATATTTTTGTTAAGTCTGATGTTGCCTTGAACAAAAGAAGGATCCAAATCTTTTCCACACAATGAGACAGTTCAGTGCTGCTTTTCTGTATCAGTATTGGATCGGTATCGACAGATACTAAACCTCACACATCAGTATCAATATCTGAAGTGAAAAAAGTGGATCAGTGCATCCCTAATAATCTCTAATTAGTTGTGTCAAAAGGACAGACAAATTCTCTACTAATTTAATGTTAAATTAAATGCTTTTGACTCCAACACATGTAGCATTTGTAAATATTTTTCACTCATAAGATAGCTAACAGTCCTAACTGAACTGAGTGAGGGGAAATAAATGTGACCAATGTTAGACAGTAATGTCTTGCACATTACTGTAACACTGTTACTTTTAACCGTGACTAATACGCTAACTTATTACTGTTCAAAGAAATAAACACAGTTACTGTTACAATGTGGTGCATTTGTCCGTTATTTGGTAAATTATTTCTGGAGGCAGTCCCTGTTCTGGATGACCAGTCCCTGGTTAAAGCTGTCCACGAAAATGTCCCTCATTTCAGCCTTTTATGATTGAGAAAAAAAAATGTTTATTATGGTATATGAGTGAGCATATAAAAACTGTAGAGTTGATCAACAGTTATTATTTTCCATTCAGCTCTGAAATAAAGCTATAAGGGCATAAATGGGAGCATTATAGAAAAAGTTACTTTTAACAGTAACACTTTACTTTTTGGTGTAAGTAATCAACAAAGTATTAATAAGTATTATTAAATAGTAATTGAGTTACTTTTTGAATGAAGTAACTAGTAACTGTAACGAGTTACTATTTTTCAGTAACTAGCAACCACAAAAACCCAAAGCTGGCGGCTGAATGGAGGGAGATCATCACAGAGCTCAGCATTTCTAGTAGAAGTACATTTATTTATTGTTGTGTAGGATAAGTGGATATGAAAGGTGAGTACCACCTACTGTACCATCTTTTAGGTGGTTATTTCCTGTCACATCTCCAGACAGATGTTGAGCACACAGCTGATAGGTGCCTGGTTTGTTTGCATGATGTCACAGATGTGCAGTAAAGGGATTCAGTGTGGACAAAGAGCACTCTTTTTTGAATCAAATATAATTTATATCAATTTTACAAAAAATGCTCCTGAAACAGCAGACAATCTGAATACCATGTGTTCTAGCAACAGATGCATCCAGACAGTTTGAAATTGAGATAGAATTGAAAAGCCTGCAGACAGCCTCCCTGAAAATGCATTTTGCGATATGGCCATTATTATGCAGTGAGTGCATTTCTCATTAAAGAAACTCCACAATCTAGCAAAGCTAAACCTGCCTCTTGTCGTTTCATCACAGGACATACGCACACATGCATACAAAGTAAAGGGTTTTCTTCAGCCCCAGTGCCCTCTCCTCTCATTTCTATGACGATCAATTATTAGCCAGTTTATCTCAATGACAGGCGGACCGTCCTCTGCGGAGCTGTGTGTGACTTTTTACAAATAGTGCTGATATGTCTTCTTATGTGTGCCAGCTTACCCAGGGGAATATCACCACTAACCTGCATCCTCCTGGCTTAACTCCTCTTACTGTCTGTCAATAGGCGCAGGGGAGCAGAGACCGCCTTCAGGGGGAGGACTGAACTTTCTAGCACAGCTCTGTGTGGGTGTGCAGACAGAGCTGTCAGGAGTTATAACTAAAGTAGTTTGAAAGTCACGTATAGATTTTCATTTAAGTGTTAAACATACAGTGCTTTCACACTGGTCGTCAAAGTCAAAGTTCTTTATTTTCGACACAGAAACTCATGGAACAGACAAGAACCGTCATACATGGAGTGCAAAGGAAAGGGAACAACCAAAAGCACTCTCAAAGAGTGAATGACAAAAAAATTAAAGAATATGAAACTCTATCTATAAACAACAGAATTCACAGAGGTAAATTATCTAAGCTGAATCTACAAACAAAAGACGTTCATAGGGAGGTAAGGATAATAGATGCTAAACTACAAACAAAAGATGCTCATAGGGAGGTAAGGATAATAGATGCTAAACTACAAACAAAAGATGCTGCTAGAGAGGTAAGAATAATAGACACTAAACAACAAACAAAAGACACTCATAGGGAGGTAAGGATAATATGCGCTAAACTACAAACAAAAGATGCTGCAAGGGAGGTAAGGATAATAGACGCTAAACTACAAACAGAAGACACAATATATCAATATTGTTTGCAGCCGCTGCATTTAGCAACTAATAAGTCAGATATATTCCTCAGGAGTGGAGACCAATTCAGAGTATAAATGCTGGACTTATTGGAGTCTAAATTAATGCTAATAATAATAACTTATGAACAGCTTTAGTTGTAAATCATTTATACAAGTGGTAACAGCAAGTTTTCAAGAACAGTTTTCATTCTTTGCAGATTAGTCAGCAGAAAGGAGAACATTTTGATCCATTTTAGAACCAAAACAAATGTCATTAACAAAATTAAAGGAAGCCATATTTTTTTCATATCTAGGACACTGACTTAAACCAATCAGGCTCTTGTTTCTCTTGATTCGTTTAGTCTGACACTGTGTTCATGACAAGGCTTCCTCTTGTTGGGAGGGGGTATTCCATTTAGTTCAGCTGTGAGTGATGTATGCGTCCCTCTCATCCATCATTTCAAGTCGACTCAGAAGCTGCAGCAATGATTCTTTGGAGTTTTTCATGCTCATCGATGACATATGCAGATTAGGTAAACTGTACAGCTGAGTCTATGTCGTCATCGCTTTTTTTTATAGTTCTTTGTAATGAATCGAACTTGTCAGCCATGTAGGAAGATACTGTTTCCTTCCTCACTCCTGATGGTAAAGAGGTCTTGAACAAGCGACTCTGCCTTTAATGGTGTTGTTTTCAAGACTTTCCTGTGAGGTTTTGCCTTTTTGTTAGGGGTCATTTTCTTCTGCAGGAAGATAAATCTCCCATATGGCAGGTGTCTTGGGGCCACTCCTCTTGGATTTCTCCCTATTATGCTGTTTTCATGTTAAGCTTGCTGCAGAAACCCTTCTCCAGTATGATGCTGACACTTTAACCCTTATCTTCATGATCAAAAACAGAGTTATTTAATGTGATGGCCAAAAAGCACGTCGACCAACATACCTCCTGGTCCAAATGTATTTTTTGAACACGGACTGTCTCTTTTCCATGTTACATAAAGCTGTGGTTAAGCAGCTGACACCTGAGCCACAGAGCCCCGTTACTTCCTCATAGCTCCAGGTCTCTGGGGGCCCCTAACTCACTAGTTCCCCTCTCACAGTGTCTGAGGACGGCCTGCTGCAGGCACATTTACAGCTTTGACATATTCTTTACATTTCCAGGTAGATCTTAGAGCATGCAGAGGGATATTTTGTGCCTGAGAAACCTTTTTTTCTCTCCCTCCTGTAATTGATACTGTTCAAGATCCTTGATGCAAATTAGTCTTAATTGATCCTCTGCCTTGTGATGTTCTTTTCTTTTACCAATAAACTGACTAAACCTTAAATTATCTGTGATCACAGTCATCCCTGTTCAGAATATTAATGACTAAGAGCACTAATATCTGATAATATTACTTTGTGACTGGCTTCTAAGCAGGTCATGGATGCAAAAAGCTCTGTTGATATACATCCCAGCACAGGAAAATCTGGAATGATTATCTTCACAACTATCTTAAAAATCAAGGCTCTGCTGACTTTAGTGTGGATGCTTGATTCTTGTGTTGTGTCTACATTGGTGTGTTTTACTGGGCAAAAATACTAATTTCATCACTAAGTGCAGAAGTTCTGCTCTGTTCTGATACACCAAAGGGTAGTCATCATCTCAGATCTTTCTTTTAAAGCCACAGTTATTTTGTCCTCTGAAAATGATTTTTCAAAAAATATAATTATTGAAAGATCCAACTCCAATATTCTCACAATGAAATAGGACAGAAGCAGCTGTCTTAAGTATTTTTTCATTAGAATAAATATGGACTATACATTTTATGGGGATGAGAACATAATCATGAAGAAACATTGCTGATTATATCATATTTTTTTCCCTCGGGACTTCACTGTGACCACTGTGAAATCAGAAAGAAGTCAGTTTGAACATTCAAGGGATTTAATTTGGTATCTTGATGCATGACATATAAACATGTAAAGGTAGTGCAGATATAAGAACAAAAAGATAATTAAGTGACGAATAGGAATAAATAAAGGATGCAAAAGCTCTGAGTATATTGTAAAACAGAGATGATACAGTGCAGTATGGCAGATGAACAGAGACTAAACCTGTACAGAAAGGTGCAGAAACGTTCAGTGAGGTTAGTGCAGGAGGGGTGGGCGGGCACGCACACCATGCTGCGTGTATAACGCTACAAACCAGTTCACAGCAGTCACTCCCAACTAACACAACCTGCCCAGATTCCTGCCGGGCAGGAATAAAAGATAAACTCGACTGAAAGTTGTACAGTTTGTTATTTTACCCTGGGTCAGCACGGGTGACAAGTAAGGTCCAATTAGAGCAGCTAAATCAGGCCCATACCTGCACCTCTAAAATGCCATGCACACACAACACAGTTAAACCGCCATCTGTAGAAGAAGAAAAATGCACAGTGTAAAATAACAGAATAATCTGCACTGTAAAGGTGTAAATTTGGAAAAACCATTGGACATGTGCAACGGGGACAGAAGAGACACCTCAGCAGCCTATTAATCTGAGATGAGGTTGGTATTTGTCACATTATGGTCTGAAAAGCCGTCACAAAATAAGCTGTATCTTGTTATTTTCCAGACATCGAGGCATGGTTTGTTCTGTGCCAGACCCATTTAAGCTCACAGTCTTACCTGTTTACTGGACTTGTAGGACAGATTTTTGTCTTCTCTGCTGCTGATATTCCAGCAGACTGAGACCTTTACGCTCCAAGACATCTTTGTTTGAAACCTGAAAAGGGAAATAAGAGTCTGTTACTAGCTCTACCAAGGATGCTTTTTTCAGGCACGTCTTTGTTTGCTTGTCAGCAGGACAACAGAACAAATGGCCCAACTGTCTTGAAACATGATGGAGGGTGACGCACGGACCAAGGGAAAAGCCACTGGATTTTAGAGCAGATCTGAATCACTGGCTAGTTTCATACTTTATTTTTTACTTGTAAATTCAGACCTTTGCAAACAAGCTTTGCTTTGTATTTGATAATGCAACTCTTTGTAGTTACATAAAGATACATATTTTTGAGCTGTTTATTTCCTGTTACCCATCCATCCATTTTCTACCTCTTATCCTCTCATAGGGTCAGGGGGGCTGGAGTCTATCCCAGCTGTCTTAGGGTGAAAGGCAGGGTACACCCTGAACAAGTCTCCAGTTCATCACAGGACACATAGAGACATACAACCACTCACACTCACATTCACACCTACGATCAATTTAAATTAACCAGTTAACCTAATCCCCATGCATGTTTTTGGATGGTGGGAGGAAGCTAGAGTACCCAGAGAGAACCCACACAGACACAGGGAAAACATGCAAACTCCACACAGAAAGGCCCCGGGCCGGGAATCGAACCCGGTACCTTCTTGCTGTGAGGCATCAGTGCTAACCACTACACCACTGTGCCGCACATATTTAAAATCATGTATTCCAATTTGTGCCAGTATTACCTGCACACTGGGCTGACAATTGAGTCAGAATCACAATATTTATTGAATCCTTATTTAGTTATTGTTAGTTTCTGGTGCATGGTATGCTAAATTTAAGAATAAAACGTGTTGCCTGACTGAAAACTGATTGTCCTGTGTGTGTAATTCAGATTTTACTGCTCACCTGTTTGTGCACAAAGCACCGAGACCCTGCCAGTTATTAGGAGGCTGCTCTTTGATCCAGTGACACATTCCAACGGGTGAGACAACCCCTCAGTCAGGTGAGATCCTCGAGGTAAACTGTTGGCACAGACTCTTTATGTTGAGTCACTCCAGGTGAAAAAGGGCTAAACAGTGAATGTGCAGTGGCCTCAGTGAGGCTGCTATGTTAAGACCAAGTTACACCGCCCACGTAACTGCAGCGCAGCATTTTTCGTGCGTATTACGGACGTGTTGCTTGCAACATCAGTTTACACCAGGAGTGTTTTACTGCATGCGAGACAACATAACGTAGTGAACTTCCTGTTTACTATGCATTACATAACTTCACTGCTTCACGGCTGATCTCTCCCTTGTTCTTCCTTTGTCCGTTTTTGGCATGTTTGGCATGTTGGAAATAGAACCAGCGCGTATCTCTTGCGAAGCTGTGTGTGATACGCTCTGGAAACACTGCAGTTACGTTGCAGTTGTGCGGGCGGTGGAAATTCGGCTTCAGTGTATATCAGCAGCACACAGCATTTGCAGAACTTTAGTGTTTGTTGAGTGCAATTGGTGTTGCATTTGTATAGTGCTTTTCCAGTCTACCAACAGCTCAAAGCACTTTACACTACATGCCCCATTCACCCAACACGTCATCAGGAGCAATTTGGGGTTCAGTATCTTGCTCAATGACATTCAGGATTCGAACCAGTGACCTTCCAATCACTAAATGACCTGCTCTACCCACTGAGCCACAGCCGCCCAAATGTAGCATTGTTTTACAGTGTTGGTCAGAGCCATATTTCGTACTAGGTCATAACCAGTGTAGTCTACATGCATCCTGTTTTGCCATGAAGTGTTCTTGGCCTTGATGACGTCATTGTATCAGATGTCGCACACACATTTGCTAGGAATGTAACTCCTGTCTACATTATCTTTGAATGAAAACCTTTCAAACAGAAATCTACAAAACTTTTCTCATATTTTGATCAGAGCTTGGATGAACATGAGTATCTGTTTTTCCTCAGCATCAGAGGGTTCAATCTACCGTCTCAGTTTTGGTTTCTCCACTAAGCTTTTCCTTTCACTGTATTTTACTCCTTTGTCTCTAACTCATTCGTTTTATCTATCTACTTTACCTAACATTAATGTTCTGCTGTTTTTCCACAGACGAATTGTTGTTGTTTTCAGCCTAGGACCCCTGACAACATATATAAGACATCAGGGATCCTCATATCCAGTGATTAACAAATTTATCAGACCACCACCCAGTGTCAGGTGTTTGTTTGTTCTCCTGGATTCATTTGTGTCTTCTCAGTGAATTCCAGTGTTCTGGATCAAATTTGGTCTAAAAAGGTGAATTCAGTTTAAATTCCTCACTCCTGTTCAAAATGGTGAAGAGTAGTGAACTCCGTGAGAAATAACGAGTCCAGTTAAAGTGATTGAAATGATGCTGGAGGTGATGCTGCTGCTCTAATACATTAAGCATTTTGTACGTCCCCATAATATTTTTTATACTTCTATAGTCTCAGTTATGGAAGAGCCACTCTATATGTTGTGTTAAAGGATTTTTTTTCAGGTAATTAAAGAAAACATATTCCATTTCTGGCAGCAGAGCCCCCTGAATGCAACTCACTGCTCCTTTGAATAAATGGATTTGAAAACTTTGAGAATCACTGATGTAACTTACATATTTCAAACATTACTGATGCAACTCCTATCATTATGTAATTGTGTCTCATGAGCATGAGGTGATTGAGCATCATTTGTATGTTCACCTTATAATATTTGTGATTAAATCTGACCTGCACTGACAGGTTATGATCGGTCTAAGAAAGTTTCAAAGTCAAATGGTGCCAGTTAATACCATGCAGGTCTACAAAAATCCATATGATCCAATACGGTCCTGATTGAACCTTGTAAGCGCTGTGCTTCATCAGCATCATACTTAGGCTTCTAATCAATGTAAAGGTAGGTGGAGTAGGGACCGGCTGCCTGATAAATTACAGAGAGTGAGTTGTGTGAGTTGAGCTCGGGCTTCAGAAATCCCTCACGGCTGCTCGCTTGCCTGACAGGCTTCACTCATGAATTACGTGGCTGACATCGCAGCACTCTCTGGAGAAAAGTTCCTGCTGGGGTGTCGAGAGTTTGCATCAGTTGTTTGCTCTTGCAGACCTTGATAAAAGCTCATCGCCGTCACCTCCTCCTCTGCGACTCATACTAAATGCCTTTCAAGTCTGGGCTGTGTGTTCTGATTTAAACACAGAGGTATTAGAATAGTTGAGCCATTGTGTTGGCTGTCTTGCATCCTGAGATTTCATCACTTTGATTAAGCTTGATGCCATTTTGTGCAGAAACCCTGTCGACCGCGTCAGTAACTGTCTTCAGTCACTGTTATCAGTCGCTGCTGTCAGTCACTGTCCAGAGATGTCAGGTTGAGTTTGCCCACCCACACCATGTTCAGTCCACTTCTTTGGTCCCAACAGAGGCTCCATAATAGAAAAGCAGAAACTGGGGCACCCATGTGTGAGACTGGGGCCACATCAAGTATTTATGCTCTGCAGACCGCAACCTCATTCAGGCATACGTTCAAAGGGAAAGTAACCAGCAGTCATTATACAACGTGTACTCATTACGCAGGGTTGTACATTGATCTTTCTTTTATTCGCAGGATGTGTACTAGTTTGTATATTAACAGTGTGAGAAATTGAGGATTTTTGTAACACATCACACTCAGCACACTCAATATGTCATCTGGGAAAGCAGGTCAATTACTGAGGGGATTAGTTTTCTAATCACAGTGGATAGATTAGTGGCATAAACTGGGATTAGCAGAGCTATCTGTTGGCAGGAGTTCAGGTTTTAGGTTGAATATGCTGATATGCTTCCTGCACAGAAACACACAACCAGGTTATGGAATCTGTCCTCCAGGCTCTCTGCTGAAAGCATACAAACAGATGCTTACTTCTTTTTATTATGTCTCCTGATCCCAAAGGTTTGACATTAGTATATAACATGAGTGAGCCAAAGCACACAAATGTATGAGGTCGATAAGGAAATAATAATTACAGAGCTATGGGAGGGAGATATTATTGTAAGTGTCAAATTTACATGCCAAAAATAACAAATTTGACACAAATTTGTTATTTTTGGCATGTAAATTTGACACTTATTGCATTCACTTGAAAAAAAAAAACATTTCTGACATTTTTTTTCTCATTTTGTGACTAAAATTTTCCTGTTTTTCGATTTGATTTTTTCTTGAATTATCGAGCTACTCTGAAGTCCCGCAACAACGAACCTGCAAGTGACGGAGCGTTCAGGTGCCAAACTAATACCATATATCTGCCTTAAAGACAGGACTATCCCCCAGTGTCTTAAAACCCAGATCAGTGTTGATTAAAATAAACAATTCCATTAAACCAACCTCTCAATAAAGGAATGAACATGTCTATTGTTTAGTCCAAAAACATAACAGGAAATTATTCTGAGGAAAAAACACAGGAAAAGTAATTTACCCCCCCAAAAAAAACAAAAAAAACCCAACCTTAAGAATAAAATTATTCTGAAAAACAGAAAAAAATATATGAAAAACAAACCAAAAAATAATTTACTCAGAAAAACTTTTTTTTTCCAAGTGAATGCAATATGCTTCCATAACTTATATATCCAAGTATTTAATTTCATAGATGATGACGTTATACTTACAATTTGCCAGTATAAATACATAGATTTACAAAAAATCTATTTTAGTGGCAGGTCTTTTGGCAGCATTCCAGTCAGTAAAAGGTTGAATAAAGGTGAAAGGTTGGAGGGATTAGAGGCATGCAGCTTGAACACAATACACAAGAAAAACACAACAGCTGAGCTCAGTGTTAAGAGTCAGGTGGCAAAACTCCACCTGGTGACAAGTGGACAGGTGAGGCATGGCTAGGCCTGTCTGGTAAAAGCATAAAAATGTATTTTAAATATAGTTAAACTGGAGAGAGCAGGTGAGCTGATCAGCTCGAGGCACAGGAGGATGGAGTAGCCGTCACCATGACACCAGTGTTAGTCTTTCCTCAGGGACCATTACTGAAGCACAGCACAGCCATTGGTTGTATAAACACTGCTGGGTCTTTGTTCCCCACCACATTACAGATAGAGTCCTGCAGTGCATTACTGTGTGAATAAATGCAGGATCTATAAATACTCTCATTTATTCAGAACCTCTCACTCAACATCCTCACGTTCCTTAACTTTCTGTGAAAACTAGACTGCGTAAACTGTACCTCTAATTATTCTAACAGAAAATTACTGCAAAGTGCAAATTTGAGTAAAAAATTCACATTTTCCTCAGTTGAAGACTCGTGTGCATGGTCAGTATTTCTGTGACTTGATGCAGAGAACACAGACAGTGACATGAGGTTCAGGTCTTTTATGGCGTCAATTCACACATTCACACATTCCCAGTTCTCAGCTGCATTTATACAGTGGTCAAACAAATTCATGCCTCATTCGCTGATGCATCACATTCTCAATTTCATGTCCTTTTATAGCACTAAAACTGATGTTACCTCAAGGCTCCATTCTGTTTTTACAATTGGACCTGCCTTGTTGACCCCGTCGTTGTTGTCATGTGCCTCTTGTGTAACTATGTTCCGACAATTTATGACTATATCAGGAATTCTAGTGCCATAACAAATTAAATATCCACCTCATTAGGAGCTGTGGCATGGAGTTTCATTTTATGCTGGTGTGATTGACATCTTCTCAGGGTGCCTCAATATTTATATTCATACTTTGCCTACAGCTCTAGAGATGGTAATGCAGGTTTGGAACAACTAGTGTGGCATTTTACACAGACATTTGTGCATATAACTGTAAATGTATATATATGTATATACATTATGTTGATTGAGCATAACATTATGACCACTACCAGGTGAAGTGAATTACACTGTCTATCTCTCCATCATGGTTCCTGGGATATATCAAGCATCAAATGAACATTAGTCCTTAGAATTGATGTAAGAAGAAGGAAAAATGTTCCAGAGTCAGGATTTTCCAGGAGTTTGACAACAAGAAGCAAACAGTGATGTCTAGAGGATTGGATCAGAGCATCTCCAGACCTGCAGCTCTGGTGGGGTGTTCCTGGTCTGCAGTGGTCAGGATCTATCAAAAGTGGTCCAATGAAGGACCAGTGGTGAACCAGAGACAGGGTCATGAGAGGACAAGGATCATTGATGCAGGTGGGGAGTGAAGGCTGGTCCTGGTGGTCTGATCCAACAAAGCAGAGAAGTAAATGCTGCTGAAGATAGAAAGGAGTCACATACCCCAGAATAAACCTTCAAGGGTCAGAGGTCAGGGCTGTGAGGGAGCAAAAGGAGGACCAACAGTTGTCGGTGTGAAGCTCCAGGGCTGCTCACTCTGATCTCTAAACAGAGCAAAGTGTTGGTCCACTCCCATAAGAGCAGTCTTCCTGTTGATCTCCCAGAGATCATCTCTGAAGAGCAGAGAAGAGTTGTTTTTTTTTTTTTTCAAACAAATCAAATATGTAGCAGCACAATCTTTATGGAAGCACATACAGAAATAGCCCTAAGTCATTATGGGGAAATCCCTGATATGAACTGCTCATGCCGTGTTTCTATACTGACCAAAACTTCCAACACAACACTCCCATGATTGAGAAATTTTGGGCACACAAAGCCAAACAATGAATTTGAGGTATAACACAAAATATCACATGAAATCTCAAAGGATTTGCTTTTGTTTGTTGTGTGCCTACATGTTGTTCCACTTGACTGCACATCCTTAGAATTTGTCACTGCTGATGAAACTGAGCAGATCTTAATCACCAATCCTTTTAAAATCTGGTCAATAAATAGCCGTACCAATGGCGATCTTTAGTACTCATTTGCATTGTCATGGTGAAACACTTGTCCATGGCACGACTACATCAAAATCAGCGAGAAAGGGCCATTGGTATGCTGACAGCTGGAATGGCACAGAGACGTGTTGCCAGGGCCTTGGGTGTTCATGTGTCGACCATTTAGCGTCTATGGAACCAGTATAATGAGACAGGGTGCACTAACGACCGACCACGAGTTCCCAGGCCACGTGTCACCACCCATCAGCAGGACCGCCATATTCATCTTCAACATCTGAGAAACCGTTTCCTGTTAGCTACAGTGACTGCAGCACAGACCAGAGGTCAACATCAGAACAGAATCAGCGACCAAACAGTACGCAACCACTTGCATGAGGCGGGGTTCCACAGCCGACGTCCCCGCCGTGGTCTGCTGTTGACTCCAGTATTTTGCCATGTCCATCTGCAATGGGCAAGAGCACTATTACACTGCATTTGCATTAAAACTTCATATCTGATACGTGTTGTTAGCATGTCACTTGAATTTGGTACAATATGCATAAACCATGGGAGTGTTGCGTTGGAAGTTTTGTCAGTGTATGTAGCTTGTATAGCCATCTAGCACAGTTTTTTATTGATTATGACGCACTGCTCAGCAGAAGAAGAGGGAGGATATAATCAGGCAGCAGCTTTCACAGAGTGAGGTCAGACCAGAGACTGCTGGCAGTGTGAAAGCTCCCTAATGCAGAGCCAAGGAGGGTCAACCCGGGCTAGAAAATCCAGCACTGACGCACTAATTTCAGTATGAAAGGGGTAAAAGACAGGCAGTAAAACTTAAAATCAGAAGATAAGACAACAAAGAAAACAGGAAACAATGTGAACGAGACAAAATTTAAAAAAAAAAAAAAACCACAACACTCAACAGCCACTGGCTCTACACAAACCATTTTGGATTCTGTTGAGCTTGTTTGAACCTGAGGTTAATCCTTGAGTTAAAACTTTACATAAGTAAAGACCCACTTCAGATTTTAATGTTATTGAATTGAATGATGAAGCACTTCAATGTTCTCCCACATGAAAAATAACACAGCACATGAATGGGCTTTAAGGACAGCGGGAGAACTGATGGTTACATTGAGCGTAATATTTGACTGGTGAATATTTATTTGGCAGCTATTTGTTTGAACATGACCTTCTGAGAACAGGTGAATTGTGAGAACAATTGTGTGCTCGTGGGCTGGTGAGCTCAACACGGAGGGTTATTTGGCATATAATTCAAAACACCATCAAACACTCCTTCTTAACAATCTGAGGAAGAGCAGAGTAAATCAAAAGCTGACAGGAGGAGGAGATGGAGGGAGCCTATTTACCCTGAAGTGCTCCTATTTTTCAGGTTGAGCATGACATGATTGGTGATTCATATGGTGAAATCTTGTTTTTGGACAGCCATTAGTTGTTGACAACAGTTTATGAGAAGAAGAGTGTGAAAAATGACATTGCTGCAGCTCGGGCAAGTCATCGGCGGAGCCTCGAAGGCGTTTTTAGGCTGCCGTCTGCACAACATCATTCAATATCAATAGTGTGCATTTAATAGACACACTTGCAGAATTTCTCGAATGTCATGAGACAGGTTAGTGTCTACACTGAGAAAACCGTAGATTTAGCTGCAGTTTGAGAGCTTGTGCTGTTTTGTAGTGTAGCATGTTTACATGGAAGATGGATGCTTTTCACTCGCCAACAGACTCTCTGTCCTGGAAGGCAGAAATGCTTTCTCAGCTCTCTCCTGTACACAGTGTTCCTCCTAAAAAGCTATTACTCTATTGTCCTTGATACCAAGAGGGAGCTGCAAAACGGGAAAAGTTAGGCTTTTCCTGGGGCTAATTATATATTAAGTTCAAGTTAAATGGCCCCAGGAGCCAAAGATTCCTACAGAGGGGTTATCGGAGGCTGGCTGGAGTGCATTCTGCCTCTGGAAAGTCTTTTATGTTGCAAAATAGAGATGTTGTTTTCTCTCACTGACTGAATCTGTTTGTTGTGATGAAGCCTCCATGCATCCAGTCAGTAAGCGACAGCTTAATTCCCACATAAATCATGCAAACTTTCTCTGACAAATGTGACACGGACTCACAATGGCCGACACGAAAACATGAATGGCCCTATATGTGGGCTAGTATTTAGTTTGTTTGTTCTGGGCTACTATAGAAACATGGTGATGGACTCAGCTCTGACTGAAGAGGACAAGTTTCAAATGTCGATATATAAATGGCTAGCAAAAATACAAGTATTCTTATTTTCAGAAAACGTTAGGAATGTAATGATGCACTGTGAGAAAAATTCATCCACATGAAAAATGAATCGCGGTGCCCTTTTTAAACAGCGGAGGGTGTACTCTATCTTTGACTTCACTTGATCGATGATTGACACGTCACTATGTGTTCGACACATGAACTCAGTTTCTCACGATGATTTACATCCTGGCCGATCAGCAAACGATGGGGGGATGGGGGGAAGCGGGTGTTAACGATGACATCAAATGCGCAGCATTTGCGTTGTAGTCTAGCTGGTTGTAGTTTGTCTGTGGATGGAAGTGAAGGAAGCCATTCAATCCGTTTTGGCCAAGCTCCCAAATATTCAGCAATGTCGGAGCAAGAGGAATGTTTAACCAGTTTTATTGCTGGCAAAGATGTCGTGGCTTTGCTCCCCACGGGGTTTGGGAAAAGTCTTATTTTTCAGTTAGCTCCGTTAGAGGCGAAGGAGTTGGCTAGCCTGAATGCTAGCAGTGCATTACATATGCCATGAACAGACGTTAGCGGTTGGGTAAAATAAATATACATAATTTGTCTGCAAGCTCATTCTGTTAAAAAACTGTGAGAAAATCTTATCGTTAACCCAATATAGAAAATCGTACTGAATTATGAGTTGAGTGTATTGCTACATCCAGAGAAAACATTCTTGTTAACATTATGTTACATTTTGTCCTATAGTCCCCTGAATGTTACACACTGCTCCTTTCAAAAGCGAAGGCAGGCAAAATTAAAAATGTTTCCACTGGTGAACTTCCGGTCATTGTGTTCAATGAGGTTTCATTTAAAGGAGAGGGCTAGCAGCATCGCTAGATATCAGTCATTTAATCATATTCAATAACTTTCTTTCTGTGTTTTCAACCTTGTCCCTTTACGTTGAAGTCTGATGAGCTCCCTTTATAACCAGGTACTGTAACACTGAAAACTAGCCACTGCTGCGAAAGGGAAAATGTTCAAACCCTTTGTTTCTGAAGAGTGAAGTGTGACTCATGGTGCAACATGACATTCAATGCTAAGGGGATTTATTGATAGAAATACAGCAGATGACCACGTTCATCCCTAAAGCCTCTCGGTGCATTATAGAGGCAGCAGGGCACGCATTATTATTCTTCCTTTGTAGTGTCTGTGACCTGTCAAGATACCAGGGCTGTTTATTGAGTCTGTTTTGCAAGTTCAGTAAGAGCAAACATTTGAAAACCATCTGCAGTGAAATGCAAAAGTCCCTTAATTGACGAAAATAGCGCGTCTTAAAGATGGAAGGGACTAAAGGGATCAATTTATTGACCGGGCTCCATGACCATCAATACCAGCCCTCCATCCTCAGCTCTCCTCTGCCTATAGGTGACCATTGATCAAGGCCAGATGAGACGGATTAGGGTGATTTCACAGATTGGTGCATTGCCAATTGAGCATTGTTCTTAAAGGCACTGTTTGGCCAGAGAGAGGCCACTGACGTTATGGTTCAATAACTCCACCGTTGTAAAAACAGCTGCTCAGTTGTTATGACTAAAGCCTTCATGATGGGTTGTGTTGGGGAGTATCTTAATTAGTAAAACTCTATTATTAACATTGGTTTATAATCTACAAACAAGTCATTTGGTTTTGTTCTTCGCTAAAGGTCATTGTCTGGTTGTGAGAAATGCTCCATTATAGTCTCTATAGTTCTGGCTGTGGCTCTGCATTAATGCATTACTTTGACAGTGCTCATGATTTATGAAACTTGTTTGAAGATCTGAGGTGGTGTCATTTTTCTTTGAAGAACTATTTGATTCATTTATTAATTATGTTGAGTCTATGTCATTGCTGAAACACGTAGAGATCTTCTGTTGTGAGGCACATTGACCCATTTACACCCTATCTTATTATTAATTAAGGATGATTTAACACATATATTGGTGTGTGTGAGTGTGTCTGAGAGGCCTATAACCTGTGTCAGCAGCAGTAAACCGTGTGCTGCTTTGCCATCATTTTGAGTCCAGATTGCCAAAGAGCCCTGGGAGACCACTGAGGAGACCAACTGATCTCTTTCTACTGTCAGCAAACTGTAACTCTCCATCATGGTGGAGCTGAGTATTGGCCACAGGGGAGCGTTCTTGTCAGTGAAGCTTAGAGTCACATATTATTAAACATCTCTATGGTTGCACATGGCTTTGGTAGCTCAAAAGCCAGAGTGAGTGGATACGTTTGTAAAAGGGAAAACTTTGCTAGGTCAATAGTCCTGAGAGATGAAGAATATAAATAAAAGAGAGAATCCTGAGAGTGTGGAAAAACCTGCGTTGCAGTCCTAAATTAAAGCTATAATCTACAAAGTTCAAGCGCTAGCAAGCAGTGGCGTGGTATTAGGAAAATGTTCGAGGAAGCCAAGTGAGACACAACCTTGAAGCTGTGTATGTTTTACGGAGGTGGGGGCAGAAAATCCTCTGTTGCCGTTTATATGTTGCTATTTCCTGTGGTCGGATGAACTATTAGAGCACCCAGCATAATTTTACCAGGACTTATACACGTTTATTAGCTAACCGACACTTTGAGCACTGACACACTCGCTCACTCTCTCTCTCTCTCTCTCTCTCTCTGTCTGTCATTCGCTCACACACACACACACACACACCCTCAGTCCTCTTGAACATCTCATTAATTTATGCAACCACCCTCCCAAAAGCGCATTCATCTACTTAACCCACAGCACACATTTGACGCCATTAGGCTACAATTTACGTCCATGTCAAACACTTGTACGCTCAATGTGAGATACACAAATGCTTTTCACTTTTCCTTATCGTTTATTTAGGAGATATAATAATAAATGTAAATGTTCATTAAACAGCAACACAACAACTCAGCACCAGTGGCTATAAACAACACACCTGACAAGTGCATGTATTCAGGCAGCCCGGCCTGTCATGACCCATCACTGCCGCTGTCCGTGGTGCTCATTTTCTCCACACCAACAACAACAATAAAGACAACTTCAGTGAACTCTCATGCTGCTTAATCAAAGCAAGCAAGACACAATAAAGACTATAATCACATCAAAAGTAACACACAATGCTAATTGGGCAGTTAACTGTTAAGCTACAAAAAATGCGTTTTGCTCACCCTATTTGGAGAGGAGGCTATCCTCCTGTCTCTCATGGTGGTGAAGTGATCGATGATGACCATGTTGAAGAACTTCCCACTGGCCTTTAGGTCCTCCACAACAACTAAACAGTTGGAGAAGATCTTAGCGCGGAAGCTAAAATGTTAGCTCAGCAGCCTGCTGAGTAAGGCTGGTGCTGATGATGCTAGCTACGAGCTAACGTAACTAGCTCATATAGCTATATGGTGATACTGAGAAACCACAGTGAAGTGTATCCTTTTTCGGAGCTCAGGTTTTGGTGTTGGTCTGCTGTCAGATTTAATCCGGAGTTGCTGCTGTAGAGGCAGTTTAGGAAAATATTTTTTCCCATATACTCTAAATCTCCATCCTCCATAATTGTGCTTAAAAATCTGCTAGCTTATCAAGAGAAGAACAAAAAGCAACAAATCTTCCGTTATTTTATTCATTGACGTTGATGATAACGTACTGTGATTTGATTGGCCTGATGCCAGATCACCTCTTCCCTTGACACTATCCTGACCAATCACAGGAAAGCGGTGTCATGACAATAGCCTGACCTGATTGGTCAATCATTCACTCATTTTTTTTTCACCAAGGGAGGTCAGCTCAGTTTGGCCCCCTCACAGGCAATAGAGTGCAGTAACGTGTTTTCAATGCTCATTCACCACGTGACATTTAGAGGGGCACTGTTTTACACATCGTGAAACGCTCAATAATTAATGAAGAGAGATGAGGACGAGACAACAGACACAACACAAAGGGATTACGTAAACTGTTAAAAAAGTGTTTTTATTAAATGATGGCTATAAGTGAGGAAGCCTGGCTTCCCTTGGCCTCTGCAAGAAACGCCACTGCTAGCAGAGCTAGCAAGATTTGCAAGTGGCACCTCCTCTAAGCTCCACACTGTCCTCCCCCTCCTGTCAGTGCTCCGTCCAAAGCTACACCCCTTTAAACTTGAACATCTGACAGTAGGATTCAGCAGGGAGAGGAGAGCCGTTATGCTACATCACCACAGTTGTAAAATGTCCCGTTCAAAGCCAATATATCAACATCATTTTGTCACCTTTATAATGCAGACACTGATGACTATGGCTGTGCAATATGTTCAAAATGTCATATCCTATAACCTCTTCAATACAAGCCACACCTACAACCAGCTTACACCCACAGAGAAGCTAACGTTAACATAGCTAATACGGGCTACAACAGTAGCTAAGTTAGCAAACACTTACACTATACTGCCAAAAGTATTTGCTCACCCATCCAAATAATCAGAATCAGGTGTTCCAATCACTTCCATGGTCACAGGTGTATAAAATCAAGCACCTATGCAGACTGCTTTTACAAACATTTGTGAAAGAATGGGTCGCTCTCAGGAGCTCAGTGAATTCCAGTGTGGAACTGTGATAGGATGCCACCTGTGCAACAAATCCAGTCGTGAAATTTCCTCACTCCTAAATATTCCACAGTCAACTGTCAGCTGTATTATAACAACGTGGAAGTGTTTGGGAACGACAGCAACTCAGCCACAAAATGGTAGACCACGTAAACTGATGGAGCGGGGTCAGCGAATGCTGAGGCACATAGTGTGAAGAGGTCACCAACTTTCTGCAGAGTCAATCACTACAGACCTCCAAACTTCATGTGGCCTTCAGATTAGCTCAAGAACAGTGCACAGAGAGCTTCATGGAATGGGTTTCCATGGCCGAGCAGCTGCATCCAAGCCATACATCACCAAGTGCAATGCAAAGCATCGGATGCAGTGGTGTAAAGCACGCCACCACTGGACTCTAGAGCAGTGGAGACGAGTTCTCTGGAGTGACGAAACACACGTCCTTATCTGGCAATCTGATGGACGAGTCTGGGTTTGGTGGTTACCAGGAGAACGATACAGGCCAGTCAAGTTCATCCACACCACAGAGTCTTGACCTCAACCCAACAGAACACCTTTGGGATGAATTAGAGCAGAGACTGAGAGCCAGGCCTTCTTGTCCAACATCAGTGTGTGACCTCACAAATACACTTCTGGAATGGTCAAAAATTCCCATAAACACCCTCCTAAACCTTGTGGACAGCCTTCCCAGAAGAGTTGAAGGTGTTATAGCTGCAAAGGGTGGACTGACGTCAATTTGAACCCTATGGATTAGGAATGGGATGCCACTTAAGTTCATATGCGAGTCTGATTGGTTCTTTCCACTTGCACAGTGTCAGTTGATTGGTCAGAGTTTTTACAGTCCTGTAGCTGCCACAGAGGTCTGATTGTTTTCCTTCCTTTTTTCTGAACACATAATGTATTGACTGCTCTCAAGGTGGAAGGACCATTTCACCCAGTAGAACAAAAAGTTTCTGAACAGCATCATGGCTTATAGCTTTAATGTGTGGGGGATGATGAGGATGTGAACAGCAACCTGTCTACCAGAGGCTGGTTCCTGAAGTGAGTCAGTCCCCATAGACCTCCATGTTAAAAGGCCAGACTTTACAGCAGAAATATAAACAGTAGCATTCTTCCTGTTCAACTGCATTGGGGTGTATTCTTACCTAATTCTTCTGTTCAAATTATATTAAGACTTGAAGCTGGACCTCTGTGTCCTTGTGTACATTTCATCTCTTGAGCGGCAGAAACATTCTCGTAGTTATTTCCATCAGATATCCGGTTTTGTGTTTCATCCTTCGCTGAAGACTGCACACAGAACCACTGTTGTTTTTCTGCATCAATTTCGCTGAGCTAAAGAAAATAACACAACAAGGTCCCAGTGAAGTTTGATATTAACAAAGAAATCAATAGCAACTCAAGAGGACACATTTCTAGTTTTCAAGTTTTCAAAGGCATTGAGAATTGAAGCTTGCCTTTCTTTTGAAAGACAATTTTTGCAGTAATTTAGTAACATGGTTTCAGGTTGGGGTGGCACTCTGGTGTAGTGGTTAGCACTGTCTCCTCACAGCAAGAAGTAACCGGGTTCGATTCCTGGCCCGGGGCCTTTCTGTGTGGAGTTTGCATGTTCTCCCTGTGTCTGCATGGGTTCTCTCCGGGTACTCCGGCTTCCTCCCACCATCCAAAAACATGCATGGGGATTAGGTTAATTGGCTAATTTAAATTGACTGTAGGTGTGAATGTGAGTGTGAGTGGTTGTCTGTCTCTATGTATCCTGTGATGTACCCTGCCTTTCACCCTAAGACAGCTGGGATAGGCTCCATGCCCCCTCCCTCCCCCCCATGACCCTATGTGATAAGAGGTAGAAAATGGATGGATGGATGGATGGATGGGTTTCAGGTTGAATTCACATGATTAAATCTCAGCTGCTATGGAATAATTTGTCTGTATTCAAGCAAAGTTTACGGGCAGAGTTGTTGGACTGGAATAGGGTAAAATATATTTAAGAAACATCAATATATCACAGGAGCAAATCTGTCATTATTATCATTCGTAGGCTGCACCTCAGCTGGCCATCCGAAAACAACATTGATGGAAGAACACCAGACATCAGAGAGGTGCAGCAGTAGTAGGCCCCCTGATGAAATCTTAAGTCCTCCCTTTTGTTGGTTGCATCAAATCTTTTGTATTCATTTTCAATCAACTGTGGATTCAACAATATGAATACAAAGATCGTGTAAATCCCAATAAATATTACCTAGTCTCAAACTGTTGTCTTAAACACACAGAGATGGCGGTATACACAGTTATTGTGCTGCCAGGCCTGGTTCTGTTTTTGCATGACAAATAATGGGGAGAGTTTTTCAAAAATTGTCCAGTACTGGACGCTGCAACCAGCAGCAGCTAAAGGAGTGTAACCTTATGTTAATTCAGGTTAATAGTCAGCCATAGGGTGACCAGCTGTCCCACTTTTACATCAATTTTGATGTATCCCAAAAATTAAGACAATGTCCTCCATAACAGAAAAAACAAAGGCCAAGAAAGTATTTTCTCATGGATAAAGTCATTAGAAAACGATTCCCAGTATTTTTTTTCTTTTTTTATCACCAATTGTGCACATCTAAATATACTTTATCCCGTGAATTTCTCTGTGAGATGAATAAAGTATCTATCTATCTGTGTATATAGTGTGCAGCTTCAAATCATAATTAATATATATAAGCGGCACGCTGCGTGAGACTCAGAAGAAACATCTGGCTCATGATAAACATGTGTATCTATGGACACCTTCCTCTGGAAAAAAGACAGGATTAGCAAACAGCAGCTGAATTAATTAATGTTTACAGACACAGACATACAGACACAATAAGAAATAAACTAGCTCTGAAAAAATTCTGTATGCAAACTATTCCATAAAGAAATATGACTTTTTCTTCCATTGCTGTTTTATTTCATAGAAGTGTTGGAAAAATCCATTCAAACCAAATACATTAGTTAAGTCCTTTGTCTTAAAAAAAAGCTCAATGAACAGCTGCATTAGCATTAGTATTACATCACAGACAATAATAATATTAATATAATAACAATCAGAGCCTGTCAAGACAAGCAACATATTCATTGTCTACGTTCATCATCCATTCTTTTCAAAATTAACTTAACAGGACACAATTTGGCTAGGGTTAGGCAACAAAACCACTCTAGTTAGGTTTCTTAAACGGACACTATGATTTTTTTTTTCTCCTATCTAGTGGTTAAATTTGACTTTGCATGCATTGCAACATGGTTGGAACTACGGTAAGCGGAATGGATCAACTCCTGGGCGGTCACTATCACCGCAGATCCCCGGCCCGGAGCTCCGGCAATTTTATGGCCCTTTTACGCTTTTTTTGGCGATGAGGATTCGGCGCAGCGTAAGTATGGTCTTGTATTATGAGCAAAAGTGCAGTGCAGTTTTTAGTTTAGTGCTGGGTAAGTAAAACCGGCGTCTCCACTTGACTTCTCTGTGAAAAGTGAATCGCAAAACGCGGAAATGCATTTTGTCCTATGGGTACTAGCAAGTAGTGCTTTATGTCCCTGTTGAATTTTAAGTGTCATTGGCACTCAAAGAGTTAAGTATGAAAGTACCATAACAAGAATTACTGTATTACTGTAGGTAAAAGAACTCAAAGTACTTTGTGTTTAAATAACACCAGAAGTGGTGCAACCTAAGTAGAGAAATGAATGAATTAACAAGAGGCATTTAAGATCAAATCCTACAACGTTTTTAGCCAGGGTATGAACCCTGCCTAAAAAGCAGAATATCTTAATTATCTCTTCTTGGGAGATAACCCCTTTTCAGTGCCTATCTGTGTATAAATCAAATATGAAGTACTGGATCCACTGATCTGATTTGTTTCATTTTAATAGGGTTATTTTAGCTCATATGTTTTTCCACCAGTGCTCTATAATACATCATGTCCTCATCCTCTATAAACCCATCATACCAGCATGTGTCTGAACCACATCCAGGCAGTGCTGTCTGACAGCTCCACACTGCAAAGCCCTGACGTTGAGACATTCATCAAGGCCAGGCAAATATTGTTTGACTAACAATAACTGTGTTTTTATTGATTTTCTGTCGCTGTGAGTTGCTGCTTATGTGAAACAGCACCCATAATTCACACAAGCAGACACGTATACTTTACACACACTTCACAACACCTCAGCCCTCTGCCACCCCCACCATCACCACCACCCCTCCCCACCTCATCCTCATCCAGCACCAACACCCCATCACCACCACCATCCATCCTCACCTCATCCTCCTCCACCACCACCACCACCAAAACCATCTCCATCACAGCTGACCAGGTGAGAAGTGAACTGAAGAGGATGAAGGCAAGGAAGGCCACAGGCCCCAACGGCATCAGCTCCAGACTCCTTAAGGACTGTGCAGACCAGCTCTGTCAGGTGCTGCTGCACATTTTCAACCTGAGCCTGAGTCTGGAGAGAGTCCCACAGCTGTGGAAGACTTCCTGTGTGGTTCCTGTCCCAAAGACGACGCACCCCAGGGAGCCCAACCACTTCAGGCCTGTGGTCCTCACTTCTCATCTGATGAAGACCCTGGAGAGGATCGTGTTGAGAAACCTCCGCCCCATGGTGAGCTCACATCTGGACCCGCTGCAGTTTGCCTACCAACCAAACATCGGAGTGGATGATGCAGTAATCTACCTGCTGCACAGATCACTGACTCACCTGGAGAACACTGGCAGCACTGTGAGGATCATGTTCTTTGATTTCTCCAGTGCTTTCAACACGATCCAGCCTTCTCTGCTCAGGGGGAAGCTTGAAAGTGTGGGAGTAGACTGTCACCTGGCTGCATGGACCGTCAACTACCTCACCAACAGACCACAGTACGTGAGGCTTCAGAACTGTGTGTCGGACATGGTAGTCTGCAGCACGGGGGCCCCACAGGGGACAGTGCTCTCCCCCTTTCTCTTCACCCTGTACACATCGGACTTCAGATACAACTCTGGGAGCTGTCACCTCCAGAAGTTCTCCGACGACACAGCTATTGTTGGATGTGTGTCTGAGGGGGACGATCGGGAGTACAGGACCGTCATCACTGACTTTGTCGACTGGTGTGAGCATAACCACCTTCAGCTCAACGCCAGTAAGACCAAGGAGATGGTCATTGACTTCCGCAGGAGGAAGACACCCCAGACAGCACCAGTGAACATCCAGGGCCTGGACATAGAAATGGTGGAGAGCTATAGGTACCTGGGTGTTCACCTCAACAATAAACTGGACTGGACTCACAACACAGATGTCCTGTACAAGAAGGGCCAAAGTCGTCTCCACCTGCTGAGGAGACTGAGGTCCTTTGGAGTTTGCAGGACTCTGCTCAGGACCTTTATGACACTGTGGTAGCGTCTGCAGTCTTTTATGCAGTGGTCTGCTGGGGAGCAGGGAGCACAGAGAGAGACAGGAAGAGACTGAACAGGCTGGTCAGGAGGGCCAGCTCTGTCCTGGACTGCTCCCTGGACTCCATAGAGGAGGTGGGTGAGAGGAGGATGTTAGCTAAGCTCACCTCCATCATGGACAACCCCTCTCACCCTCTACATGGGACTGTGGAGGCTTTAAGCAGCTCCTTCAGCTGCAGACTGAGACTTCCACCCTGCAAGAAGGAGCGCTACCGCAGGTCATTCATACCATCAGCAATAAAACTTTACAACATCAGCATCACTGGCTGATGTAAACACAATCTGGACTCATCTCCATCTCCATCACTGTCATTGTTATTGTCATTGTCATCACACTACCACTTTGCACAAAAAATAGAAAATTGCACTGCCACAATAATAATTGTGTTTTAAACAGTTTCATCTGTACAAGTATATATATCTATATATTTTTCCACTGTATTTTAGTTCATTGTAAATATGTAAATATTTTTATTCTATTCTATTCTATTTTATTATTATTACTATTGTGTCTGTGTTTTTGTCTTTGTTGCTGTGGCAGGTAAATTTCCCCCCAAGGGGGATGAATAAAAAAAACTATTCTATTCTATTCTATTCTATAGAGATCTGTAGGTCTTTGTTTTTTTTCTTTTTTCTGTCCATGAACTGTGGTGATAAAGTATGGCAAAGCTTGATATTTCTGAATTAGCTCTCCTCTAATCCTGAGGACCATCAGATGGAAGCTTCTACCTGTAAATGCTGAACTGGATAACTTTGAAGAAGTGAATTCTCTGCAGTTTTGGTGTCCTCCGGTGCATTAAACTACAGAAGGTGATGATTAAGATGTTGCCGTGGTGAAAATGTGCACCACACTGAGGTCATTTTGTGCTGTTTTCAGCAACCTAACTTTAGTCTGAATCCCTTAAAGATATGAATATATACAGCATACATTACTGAGGAAAAGTTTTGAATCAGCTGTTTTATTGTTTTTTCTTTTATTCAGGAATAACTAACAGAGAGAGTAATGATGACTCTAGATGTATTGTTTATGTTTGAAATTAAAGAATTAAAGGGTGGATTCATCTATGCTATTTTTTTAAATAAAATAGCAAATGGAAATGCCCAGTTAGCTGTTAACAAAAACAGTGATGTAGCTAGTGATTTCCAAACTGAGGGGCGCATGACAGGGGGAGTGCGAGCGACCTCAAGAAGGAGGGGGGGATGCAATGTTTTCTGGATATGGCATTGCAAGGAGGTCGTGAGGCATAAATTTTTTATTTCAAAAGAAATTGAGGTTAATTGGGAATTTTAGCTTATTGCAGTTTACTTTTACTTTGTTCAAAGTAGGGCTGTCAAAAGTAGCGTGTCGACAACTCCACTTGGACAGACTGCCTGAATTGCGTTACTACCACTGTCTACCACTTCCATTTCATTGGATTAGGGCTGTTTTTATTTATTATTTTATTTATTTATTTATTTATTTATTTATTTATTATATTGTTTTATTCTCTGTTTAAGATTCTTTTGTATTCCCAACAGTTTTTAGGATCATATTAACAAACAGTACAAATCATTTTGCATATTGCATTTTATTTGGATTCAAATGAATACAAAGAAAGGTACTTTATGGACTAGTCTTTTATGTTTAATTCAAATCCAAAGGAGGTCAATGAGCCTCAGGCAGCAGAATGTCTCCCTTCCTTAAACAGTCTGGTCTGGAGGTAGGAGACAACATTAAAGTGCTTCTTCTGTGAAATACGTTTTTAGAAAGGACCACACTGTTCCACACTGAGAAATGTGCAGAAGTACATCAACTAAATGTATAACACACAATAATAAAGTGCATAACAAACAAAAAGTCCTGCAGAGCTCCATTATATTTGAGCTCAGTGGAGACCTGCTCACTCCAAAGTACTGCTTTAGCCTGTTAGCATCCGTCTGATTAGCTTCACAAGGTACACTGAATAACGACTGAGCCCTCTGCGAGATTTTTTTTTTTTTTTTTATAAAATGAACCGTTCAGAAGCTTGTGCTGTTGTTCTTCCTCATGACTCCAGCAGAAAGAAAACAGGAAGCTGCTAGTGAGGATGTGTCAAAGCCAGTGGGCAACACCAGGGTGCTAGCGTTAGCTGATAACATCCGCTATGTTATCAGCTAACGCTAGCACCCTGGTGCTAGCGTTACTATGCTAACAGTACTTGTGCCATTACCACGCTGCTAGCCAGTGTTGCATGTGTTAATATGATGGTAACATTAGCTCCACACTCATAATAAAAAAGTAAATGTGAACAAACATCACAATGCACAGTAACACAACTTTGAGGAGGATATATTACACTGATACTGTTAGCATAGCAACCATTATGTTATCAGCTAACGCTAGCTAACTAGTGAGCTAGATTGGTTAGAAATAAGCCTCCATGATTCATATGGACAGTGATATTAACTGGAATGTTAATTATAGCTCAACATAATGTTACTTACCAGTTAACAGTGCCAGTGTCTCCTCAGATGAAGGAAACATGAGCTGAGAGTTCAGACCATCAGTGCTGCTCCTCTTCAGGATGTAATGACAGCAGAGACCTGTCAATCACACTGTAGCCACGCCCCAAAGCTGCTCCTGCTTTATGTTTTTTTTTTTTGAATTTGTTCATTTGACCATAATTCACTAAATGGACATCCTGTTGTATTATAAAATTATTTAAACTAACCATTCAGAACATAAACTCATATTTATAGTGTTTACAGAGGTAAAATGGTCTGTATTTATATAGCGGTTTACTATACCTGAAACGATACCCAAAGCGCTTTACAGTATACATCACATTCACCCACCATTCACCATTCACACGCTGACGGCGGAAGCTGCCATGCAAGGCGCTAACCACAACCCATCAGGAGCAGTTAGGAGTTCGGTGTCTTGCTCAGGGACACCTCGACATGAACACTCCAGGCCGGGATCGAACCGGTAACCCTCGGGTCACTCTACCCACTGAGCCATGCCGCCCCGTAATACACCAGGTTAGATGTAATACACCAGGAGAGAAAAGGGTCATTTTCCTATAGACTTAAATACAAACAGACTTCTTTTTGAAATCATCGGTATCACCCGATCGCCTGGTGGACAAAATGCAAGTTTTAGTTACTTCCTATGGGCTTCATTGATGTTAATCACAAACCAACAGGTGACTTCACGATAACTATTCATATCCAGTCAGTGGTCAAAGCGAAATGCAGCATGTGCATAGTCATTCGGTACCTCATACCTGTTCTTAGTGTATTTCTCTGTTATATGCAGGCATCCTAAAGTCCAGCTCTGACGTCATCATCCAAGCTGAGTCTTTTTCTTGTGACGGAGTTCAGTACCATTCATAACCCTTTTGCTCAAGGTAAGGTGCAGATTTTTTTTCAGGTGTAAACTCATTCTGCTCAGGATGCAGAAAACAGTGGAACAGACAGTCTTGACCCATATCTCCTTCATTTCACCACCCTCTTATTGTGTCCACGTTTAGCTTAAACTTATAGCCTTTTTAGATTTGAACACCACAAAAAATCCACACTGTGATTTGATATCAAACACACTGGAGATTGAGCACTTCTTCTCTGGAAACTGCTCAGAAATTTGCAAAGCGTCTTCATTGTCGGTATATACATGGAGAGAACGTCCATCCTCTGAATGTGCTACGTCTCTGTAGTTTGTGGCCGTAAAGTTTCATGAGGCTGTGATTATCCTATCACAGCAGGTCATTTTATAAAGTGACCATTTTAGAATAACATTTATACTGCACGCAAATTACTGCACATTTCAGTAACTACCATCCTTTATCTATCCATCCATCCATTTTCTATCAACCTTCCTTAATTAGCAATCCCAGAATTATTCGTGAACTTACAACTGTACACATCTGTTGACTTCCCATTGGAGGAAATTTCACAGGAAACTCTTAAGAGAAGGACAGGCTCTTTCAAAAGATACTTGGCAAGATATTATTTAACTTCTCTCATTGAAATCTAGTAACGAAGTAAGATATGCTTCTACTAACTAATGTCAGCAGAACTGGTTTAAAGTGCTATTTACCTGTGGAATGGAGTGAACTGCCCTTGAACTAGCCTGGCATCCTTTATTTTTACCTCCACCAAGGAGCTCATGTGATCACCAGGGTTTGTTTATTTGTTGGTTTGCAAAATAACTCAAAAAGTTATCAACAGATTTTGACGAAATTTTCAGGATTGGTCAGAAGTGGCCTAATTTAAAACTGATTAAATTTTGGTGGTGATCGGATCCGATTCAAGGTCATCAAGGTCAAATGAAAGGTCACGTCATAGTAATGTATGGGAGATTTTGCATATTTCTGAACGCTCCAGGGTGTACAATTTTCAGCCAATCGTCACCTAATTTGGTAAATAAACTAATATAGGAAGCCAGAAGTCACCGATTCAGTTTGGTCAAGATCAGTAAAAGGTCATGGTCACCAAGGTCAAATATGTGTTTTTAACAATAACTTCATGTCGGAAGGAGCTAGAGCAATGCAACTGGTCTAAAAATATCTGGAATTCTCAAATTGTATTTGCAAAGTTTTACTGGTAGTTTGGTCTTTTTTAAAATTAAAATTCAAATGTGACAAAATATGAAATAGAGAAAAAAATAAAAAAATAAATAAAAGTCCATGATATTAATGTGAATACAGTGTTAAATGCAGGTTTCAAGGTGCATCAAATTCAACACATTCACAGTATACACTCTATCAGAATGCTGCCTTGGTGGAGGTCTGCGCTCTCTGAGTGATTTTTCTAGTTTATTATCTGTTTTTAATTCATTGTTTATTGTGTAAATATGTCAAAGAGATGTTAATCTCAATGAAACATATTAAAACTATATATTAAAAAATAAATCAAATAAAGCTATATTTAGTGTCTCCAGGTGACTCTTTTGTTTCCTGACTTTCATTAATTGTTCATAAATTAATTAATTCAGATTTTGTATTTATCTCTGGACTCGCTCCTTGCTGTGAACCTTGGGTATTTGAGATCTTGATGCATTTTTATCTAACACTTTCATTTATTCATTTGATTGTTTTTTTTAATCAAAAACATTGTAATCAAAAACATTGCCCTATTGGACATCATGTTGGCAAAATGAAATGAATAAATTACTGAAATGTCTCGATACTATAACTTAACTATAACTTAACTTGGTTCTTATCTTTGACCAAACTTGATAGCATGTATTTCTCTCTTTTGACCAAACTTGACAGCATGTATTTCTGTTTCTCTTGCTTTATGATGTAATCATTATCATCTGCACACTTTGTCACATGTCAGCGATGCAGCGATTTATGTCATACTTGAATAACTGTCGCTACCGATTCATCTCCCAGAGGCTGATTCACTGCCTCCCCTTAATTATACCTGTGTGCAGGTCTATCACCACATGGCAGACACCTAAGAAAACAAAAAAAAAAATGTACAGCTTGTCCGACGTCTCAGTGTCTCCTCATGTGTCTCGCTCATATTACACCTAATGAGAACGCTGCAGCAGTTGTCCACAAACGAACATCATAATGTCATTTCTGTGGGTGGGAGGATTTGGCTCGTAACGCCTCTGTCACTCAGGGGTTTATTCATCATCACCAGGATTTTCCAGGGCTGTCAGTGTGTGTGCACCTCTGAAATTGCCCAGTGGCGTGGAGAGGAATGTTTGCTGTCAAGTCTTCTGTCAGTGTCATTGTGCCCACAGCTGTCGTCAACAAAGCTTTTCATTGTGCAAATATTTTGAAGATGCAGGAGCCTCAGTGGAGTTTGTCCGATGAGGCTGTTTGGAATTCACACAAATTGGAAATAATTTTGTCAGAAATTTGCATCTGCATTGCCTTCAACTTTCCCCTTGTACCAGCATAATATCAATAATAATATCTATGAAGCTAAAAGATTTCTTTCCCTATTTAAAGAAAAAAAAATGACAGCTTGAGTACAGAGTGATGTTTCCCTGGTGCTGCTTTTACTGTTGTATCTAAACTTTATGGAAAGCAGTGGGTGATTTCTGTGGATACAAGATTGGTTATGTCAGCCCCACATTTAGTTGTTGCTTGCAGAGGTGCGTCTGCTGATTGGCATTCTCAGCGGTGCATGTGTGCTCTGCTATTTTATTTTTACATAAAGTAGCAGAGATTTCAACTTTTGCAGCCCTCTTTTCTCCAGACGTGCATTCACAGAAAATAGTGGTGGGTCACCCCGAGCAAGTGTCATTGCCTTGTGATTTCTAGGAAATCTCCATATTTATACTTTAGTTACATTGCTTTCCCTGTTGCTTTTTGTACCGTGACATTGCCCACTGACAAGGACATAGTCTGCTGATGTTTTTGAAAATACAGCTTGTATATATTTTATCTCATTATTGCACATACACTATGTTGCCAAAAGTATCGCTCACCTGCCTTGACTCGCATATGAACTTAAGTTACATCCCATTCCTAATCCATAGGGTTCAATATGACGTCAGTTCACCCTTTGCAGCTATAACAGCTTCAACTCTTCTGGGAAGGCTGTCCACAAGGTTTAGGAGTGTGTTTATGGGAATTTTTGACCATTCTTCCAGAAGTGTATTTGTGAGGTCACACACTGATGTTGGATGAGAAGGCCTGGCTCTCAGTCTCTGCTCTAATTCATCCCAAAGGTGTTCTATCGGGTTGAGGTCAGGACAGGCCAGTCAAGTTCATCCACACCAGACTCTGTCATGCATGTCTTTATGGACCTTGCTTTGTGCACTGGTGCACAGTCATGTTGGAAGAGGAAGGGACCAGCTCCAAACTGTTCCCACAAAGCTGGGAGCATGGAATTGTCCAAAATGTCTTAGTATGCTGAAGCATTCAGAGTTCCTTTCACTGGAACTAAGGGGCCAAGCCCAGCTCCTGAAAAACAACCCCACACCATAATCCCCCCTCCACCAAACTTTACACTTGGCACAATGCAGTCCAACAAGTATTGTTCTCCTGGTAACCACCAAACCCAGACTCATCCATCAGATTGCCAAATGGAGAAGAGTGATTTGTCACTCCAGAGAACACGTCTCCACTGCTCTAGAGTCCAGTGGCAGCGTGCTTTACACCACTGCATCCGACACTTTGCACTTGGTGATGTTTGGCTTGGATGCAGTTGCTCGGCCATGGAAACCCATTCCATGAAGCTCTCTGTGCACTGCTCTTGAGCTAATCTGAAGGCCACATGAAGTTTGGAGGTCTGTAGTGATTGACTCTGCAGAAAGTTGGTGACCTCTTCACACTGTGCTCTTCAGCATCCGCTGACCCCGCTCCATCAGTTTACGTGGTCTACCACTTTGTGGCTGAGTTGCTGTCGTTCCCAAACACTTCCACGTTCTTATAATACAGCTGACAGTTGACTGTGGAATATTTAGGAGCGAGGAAATTTCATGACTGGATTTGTTGCACAGGTGGCATCCTATCACAGTTCCACGCTGGAATTCACTGAGCTCCTGAGAGCGACCCATTCTTTCACAAATGTTTGTAAAAGCAGTCTGCATAGGTGCTTGAATTTATACACCTGTGGCCATGGAAGTGATTGGAACACTGATTCTGATTATTTGGATGGGTGAGCGAATACTTTTGGCAATATAGTGTATGTCAAACCCAGGCCCGCAGGCCAAATCTGGCCCGCCGTGTAATTATATTTGGCCCAGAAGATTATATATCAAATATTATATATATTAGAGCTGGCCCGCTGGTGTATAACGCCTGCACTGCTACAATTGTCCTGAATTTTCATGCCTGCATGACATTGGTCCGAGCCAGATGCCCGAATGTTCTCTCGTGGGATTGGTTCAAAGTTAGTCATGTGCTTTGTGGCGTACGCAAAACATGACTAACTTTGAACCAATCCCACGAGAGAACATTCGGGCATCTGGCTCGGACCAATGTCACGCAGGCATGAAAATCCCTCACCTTTCTGCGAAATTTGCCGTTTTGTTGGCGAAACAGGTGACCTACGTGAATCGTATAGATTCGATTTGGGGGGACCGCTCCTCTCACAGCTTTCATAGTCCAGCGTACTGCAGTGCTGTAGCTTCCTGTGAAATTTCCATGAATTGAAAGATCGGTGTCTCATTTAATGGGGTCATTAAATCACATGCAAGGTGCAACAAACCTCACAGAGGAGCTGATACTGCCAGCAGCAGTGGACATGGTTACAATCATGCCAGCTCATTTTATTAATCTATTTTGATAATCAGGTGATTGTATGCAGAATGCTGGAGCCAGCAATTTAAACAGTGGTGAGCTACAACTCAGTCACTGTGCAATAATTTAATTTAATATTTAGTGCAATATGTTTCATTTTTTCAGTCTCAACATGTTTCAAACGTATTCATTAATTTATTCACCATTTATACTGCTCGCCTTCTATTATTACTGTAACAGTTAGTTAGTTACTTATTTTAAAACATTTGTTTCTACATAAACTACATAAATAAATGTAAATGTAAATCTACATTAATGTTTCTATTTTTCTTCTGTTTCAAACATTTGCTTTTATCAGTGGTTCGCTCTGTATGAATTGCAGTAATTACATGTTTTTCTTTTACACTAGTTTTACACCAACTGCTTTACTAACCTTAACATGTAGTGCCTTTCTAAATGCTAATAGAAAATATAATAATGAAAATATCTAAATTAATTTTGTTTAGAAAGAAATTGCCAAGAGAGGAGGACATCCACTCTGTTCCATGTAAGCTTAATTGTAATTTGAAAGAAAACACATAGACATCAAACACATCTCTCCGTTCTCTCCTCAAAAGAGCCATGTTTATGTGATGTATGGGTAGATTGTTGGGTACCGGTAGATTAAGTTAGACATTAAGAAATATGTTTTGTTTATGTAGTAATGAGCATCAAATTGAGGTGTTGATTGACATAAAAGATGAATATATAAATATTTTTCATTTTTGTCAAGATTTTTTTCAAACATTTTTCTATTCCAGGGCAGGATCTCACACTATATACATATGTGGATCAGAGTTACAATTAAACGCAACAAATACTCTAAAATCTAATGATGACACAGAGTCAAACGGTCGATAAACGTTGTGGAGTGAAAGTACAATATTTCCCTCTGAGATGTGGTGAAGTAGAACTTAACAGAAAATGGAAATGCTCTAGGAAAGTACACGTACCTCAAAGCCTTATTTAAAGACAGTACTTGAGTAAATGCTCCTGGTTGCTTCTTACCACAGCCCACGAGCAGGATGGACTCAGGTCAGTCATTATAAAATGATGAAGAGCAGCAGGACGCATGGCTGGATGGAGGGTTTTGAGAATCCATTCATGTTTTTTTCCCCTGTGTGTCTCTAGATTTTTATTTGAAGTTAATGGTCATCCTTGTGTCTCAGCAATGTCCTTTAAAAGGTGAAAACTTGTCCTCACTGTCTCCTCTCTGCTTCCTCAAGGACGGAGGACGGAGGAGGACGATGGGGGCAGGTGGGGTTCCCCCCCAAGCCCTGCTGTGGCTCAACCTGCTGGGCTTGATCTCTCTGGTGTCACCCCTCAACCCGGATGACCCCAACGTGTGCAGCCACTGGGAGAGGTCAGTTCCCCCAGTCCATAGTGTCCTCTTCAATATTCAAAGTGAAATAAGGGCACTGAAAAGCACTGCAGTGAACTAATGGACTCCCTGCCACAAATCAAGACTGAGGGTTAGCCAATAATCAGAAGCAAAAGGGAAAAGGTTTACTCCTGGGGACACAGTGAGGCTGTAAATCCATGGCGACGGTAATGTGACTGCTTGAGTGGTCTCACCACTCAGTGCTGCGCTGAGTAAAAGCACAGTGTCATTTCTGATGAGGGTAACGTGCTGTGATCAATAATCTCTCAGTGGGAATGGTGGAAATGGATATTAACCCTGATGACAGCTTTCACTTCTTTCTACAGGAAAACACTAGAAACAGAACAGAAACTTCCAGAAAAATCAACAGTTCAGTCAAGGCTTTCAAGTCTTGTAAATCCTGAAAGTTTGTGTTTTTTAGAAAAAAAAAATGAAGCTTCTAATTTGCTTCTAAAGAATTGATGACCTTTAGGCATTTCACAATTTTAAGAATTACACACAAGGACACGTTGCGTCCTCATTCTCCAGCCTGCGATCAATAATTCATATCCTAATGATCTGTTTTAAAAGGAGCCATTCACCCTTTTAGAAATACTGTGTCCTCTCCATCATAGTGCCATGTAGAGTTTTCAAGTTTCACCAAAACATGGACAGGAAAAATCCTTGAATTTGATTTGTGGCAGGCTGCTTTTTAGGTGGTAGTGACCAATATATATTCAAGATTAAGAATTAGTCTGTTCACCTGTGGCTGTATTTTCCTTTTGTCCAGCTATGCCGTCACTGTGCAGGAGTCTTACGCTCATCCATTTGACCAGGTCTACTACACCCGCTGCACCGACATCCTCAACTGGTTCAAATGCACCAGGCACAGGTATGGACAGCAACATCCAAGCTGCTGTGTGGACTAAAGCAGCAACTATCCATCCATCCATTATCTACCGCTTATCCTCATAGGGTTGCGGGGGGGCTGGAGCCTATCCCAGCTATCTTAGGGCGGAAGGCAGGGTACACCCTGGACAAGTTAATGGTTAATGGTACTGTCCATGCACTGCAGAGTAATGTTAGCCTCTTTTGCCAGTGTCAGTACACATCTAGAAGTAAACACGGTAAGGCAAATGAGAACCACTTCCTCTCTCCAGAGAGGGGGCGTGGTCAGACACAGCTCATGAACATTTAAAGGTACAGACACAGAAACTGTCTGTTCTCAGCAGAGCTCAATACAGTGATTTTAACTGGCTGGAATTCAGGACCAGGGCTGAGTTTGGGGTAATACACTTTGAATACAATACTGTTGGATGTCTGAGACCTACAATATATAAAATTGCCGAAAAAGTGTATAATATGGGACCTTTAAATGTCAGAGGGCATCAGTCCTTTTCAGTCTGCCAGTGTCTGAAGTTATTCACTGAGTTCAAAGTAAACAATGACACCAGATCTCACAGCAGCATTGAGTCATAACACCCCCAAAAGTGTGTACATCAATGTGCTACATTTCGAACAATAATAGAAAAGTGATTTTTTTTAACTCATGTGATAAGGTTTGGCAGTTCTCCTTTTCCTCTGCCTCTCAGAGACATTATCCAGTCACTTCACATCTTCTGTGCAGTACGTCAAACGCTGCATGTATTTGTGTCACTGAAGCTCAGAGGCAGTCACTCACCAGTTTCTAACACCAACACCTTCAGTCCAGCTCCGTCTGATGTGGTCATTTTGATGAGCGACCGTCGACGTATCGGCTTTAATGACCACATTAAGCTTTATAGCCACCAGTTTAGCTCCTCCAGCGAAGAGCAGAGTCATTGATCTTCAGCAGAAATGTCAGACAACATCAGCATCCTTGAATGAGAGGGAGAAACTCACTTAAATGATTAAAAGTGCATCATGTAAGATCTGCCTCCCTGCTGCAAACAAACAGGAGGCATCAGGTTTGTGATTAGTCCACTAGTCGATTAATCGCTGCTACCACTGGCTGTAAATGTGATTAAGAATTAAAAATGGCTGCATTGTATGCAATTATTTTTCAAATATTATTGCAGACAATGTTTTTTTGGAGATTCAGTGGTGACTGAGTTTGTCTGCTTCAAGTGTTTTCTTACTTTTAGACTCATCAGACTTTAGGGAAAGGAGTCGTAAGAAGCAAGAAACATCTCTTTAAATGTGTGTGTGTGTGTGTGTGTGTGTACAGGATCAGCTACAAGACGGCGTACAGAAGAGGCGTGAGGACCATGTACAGGCGACGCTCTCAGTGCTGTCCTGGCTTCTATGAAAGTGGAAACCTGTGTGTCCGTAAGTGAAGCTTCTCTCCTTTTGAACTAAACAGATGTTTTATCTCAAATGATGCTGTGTCACCTGCGAGGTGAATTTCAAGATGAAAGCTGTATCACTGTCATGGTTAACAGAGAAGGTTCCTTTCCTCCATGGGAATCATTTTTTACACTTTTTTTATTATGAGTATAATAGCTCCCCAGAATGTCTGCTCCTTGCTTGACAACATGAAGCAAGTGCTGATTACAGATTATTTAAACAACAATATGAACATCTGGTTTCATCAAACACATGCAGAGAAACTTCACTTATTATCTGTCCTGTAACTGTGAACAAGACACTCAAACAAGAACAGAGGAAAATCATGATGTGTATTGTGATATTCATAAGAATGTGGACTAGAAATGTGCTGAAGCATCAGAACTATTGTGATTGCTACCTACGCTACATTTAGAGGTGCGTTCATTTATTTCTTTACTCAGCTTATGGTTTGGTATATTCTCCACATTCTTCACCAGCTAGTGTCTTACTGTGCCTGTGCTGTTTGTTGGGGTTCAGTCCATTTATCAATGCTTTTCCTCTGGAAACAAGGTTGATGGAAGTAGTTTTAGGTCTTAGAGCTATAGCTCTACAGAGATTCTTATAGCATATTATAGATTGAAGATGGGATGAAGGAAGGGCTCAAAGAAAAAATCACAATAAGGTGCCGTCCATGTGACAATGGAATTCTGTGAATCCAACAAACTTTAATACCGATTCCGCCATGGTTGCAGATCCCAAGGGGGATGGGGGGACATCCATCCATTATCTACCTCTTATCCTCTCATAGGGTCGTGGGGGGGCTGGAGCCTATCCCAGCTGTCTTAGGGTGAAAGGCAGGGTACACCCTGGACAAATCTCCACTTCATCACAGGACACATAGAGACAGACAACCACTCACACTCACATTCACACCTACGGTCAATTTAAATTAGCCAATTAACCTAATCCCCATGCATGTTTTTGGATGGTGGGAGGAAGCCGGAGTACCAGAGAGAACCCACACAGACACGGGGAGAACAGGCAAACTCCACACAGAAAGGCCCCAGGCCGGGAATCGAACACCTTCTTGTTGTGAGGTGACAGTGCTAACCACTACACCAGCGTGCCGTCCTATGGGGGGGGGGGGGGGACATGTCCCCCCAATTTCTGAAAAAGCATCTCCCCCAATAACAATACCCTAAATTATTCAACACTGAAGATTTCAGACTTCCCATTCTTCCCATTTTATATTCACATCTAAAATAATGATTAAAATGGTGGTACAAATAATGTTTGACAAATATATTTCTGATTCCACATTCCATCGCTGGTCTCCTCCACTACAATGCAAATTAATGGGTAGTTTCTCACACAGACATCAGCAGGCTTTAAAAAAAACCGACCCCCTCAGTCTTTCTCTCAGCTCTTGAAAGTGGCTGCAGCCTGGGGCTCTGGTAATTTGCTTTATCCAGGAGTTGTCCAGATACAGATAAAAAGAGTTATACAGATGAGAAGAGTTATACAAATGAGAACAGTTATACAGATACAGGATCTCTACTTCCAGGGAGTCCTGGGGGATATTGCACAAAACCAAGATAAGGGATTAAGCCGGGATGTGTTGGTTATCCTGGCTGAATTTAGCCTGAAGTCGGTTGCATGAAAGCAGGTCAAATTTAACCCGGTCAAGTTACTATGGTGATTTATTCTCTGCAGCTAGCCTGACAATGCGTAAGTTACTTTTGTGTACCCCCCAATCCTGATGGTATTTTCTGACATCGGGTTCCAGAGTGAGAAGATCTGATAATGCCGTTTCGGAGTTGCAGTGTGTAGCTGGCGTTGTTGCTAACGATGACATCACATCATCATGTGAACAGAAGTAGTGGTAAATAACAAGGATGTGCATGCTCATTGCATTCTTTTGTTCTTTTTCGTGGGTCTCTCTGTGATTCTTTGCAGCTCCACCTCCTGGCGTGGCGTATGTATTACATCCTTGTCACTAGTTGTCACCCGGTGTCGTGTTGCCATGTAGATGGAAATACTTCCGGCAAAGTGGCGACAAGCGTTATCATGTGGATGGAGCCTAAGTCAAACTGCTGCTTCAGTACTAGACAGCACCAGAGCACAGTCAGGCTGCTGGTGTCTCAGCTGTGGTCTGGGCTGGAGATTCAAACTGACATAAACCTCAGTAAATGACCAATATGTCAGGCAGACTAGAGTCACATTTTCAACTCAACACCCCTCTGCTCTGCACCCCTTTCTCAAATTGTTTTTTGGATAGATCTTGTCACTGTCTCCCTCTGTGTAGAGAGCAGAAGAACAATAGGATGCCCTTGTTTAAATTTATAAGACCGAGATCCTGAACTGGGAATAAAATCACGCAAGTTTTGCACACCGCAATCTCAACACTTTTCCATATCTTAACGTTCTAATGAGACTCGAACAAATAGGATTTTTATTTCAATATATTGTGACTTTTGGGGTTTTCCAGTGCACTGGAATTCATGGAAATGTTTGCTTCACCCACACAGCCACCACTGGACTCTAATTGCACAAATAGAAAAATACTAATTATATTGGTGTGGCCTGATCTTTATATGTGTGACTGGCTTCATCAGGTGCATGCTTCAGGTTTAAACAGAATGAAAAGATAAAAATAAAACACTGCACAGCATTGAACTGCTGGTATAGAATTCAAAAGTCCACATTATGAAGATCTCAATTATTTGATACAGCCATACTCTGCTATATTATATTAAACAATACTATACTATACTCTTCTATACTATAATATACTATACTGTGAGGGTCAGAGAGAACCCAAACTTATGACTCGAGACAGGAATACAGTGCAATGGCAAGAGTCTTTATTTTTATGATCACAGCAGGAATGGAGCACATTCCTTCAGGTTAGTGAGGGCGAGTGCCAAGGAAGACCTGCGCTGACACTACACTCAATTAAAAAGGGGGGGAAACTCAAAACCATTCCCAATGACGGGATTTAACAGTACCTGTAAAATAAAATGCTCTTCCTAGAAGGCTATGAAAAATTAACTGGAAACTCACTTGAGGCTAAACAAACTAAGGGGAATAAACAGGGATGACCATAAAGCTCTGTTGTGACAGGGACACTAGGATCTAAGGGCTCTGACTACAGGCTATGAAACAGTTACAAAAGGAAACAAAAGATCACCTGCAACTCAACCACTTTGAGGAGGGACTAATCTACAAACTAAATCAGGCACTCTCTAACTCTGGAGGCTACAGAAAGCTATCAAAACAAAATCACTGTTCTAGAGGAAAAGCTACAAGGGATCTACACTCACGAGGAGGACAAACAAAAGACTATACTGACAAAAGAGCTGCATTAAGTTTGTCAAACTTACAAAACAAAATCACTGGAGAATGAGGAGATTGCTGGAAACACCGAAATACTGGAGACAGAGACTTGAGACAGGCACGTGGAACAGGACTAGAAAAGACAGACACACAAAGACAAAGGGGAGACAGGACTATTTAAACATGAGGTAATGAGACACAGGTGGGAACAATCAGGGTGGAGCAAAACAATCTATACAGTATGTATGTGACAACAGCAAAGAACAGCACAGTAAAGTATACAGTACCCTCTCAACCCCCAAAAATAAGAAGCTATGGTGTAATTCAATTATTCATCATGCATACAATGTTTTTTTTATATCAAATGTATTAAACACTGAATGACATCATTTCTAAAATGCTATTCCTTCATTTAGTACGTAGATTTCTGAGTGGCAGACTAAAAATAACTAGCCTTGCACGGTGGCAGGCATTGAAACAGGTTGCTATAACAATAATAAAAAGACCAGATACTATAGATCCGTTCATATTTGGAACCGTAATTTATTATTGGACATGAAAAGTTAACACACATTGCTGTCGTTGTCTATATGTGAAGGTATGGGTGGTCTTAATGCAGTAAATGCACAGTGTGTTTGATCAAATGGCTCTAAAAACATAACCAACTTTGTGGTTTCCTGTCAGACAGCATCATCTCCACAATATATAACATCTCTTCAACAAGCAAAATCATTTTGCTGTCATCTGCATTGTTATTTTCAAACTTTTCTCCATCTGATACACACAAAGTTCGCAGGCTTGTTAGTGTATCTTGTGGAGCAGTGATTCAGTTTCAGATGCTGTCTTTCCACTCGTGCCCAGCAGTTATCCATATATCTGCTGTTCGAGCTGTCAAAGTGAGATCAGTCCGCCTCTGTTACAAAGTGGATCCATTTCTACTTGAAGTTTAACCAGAGAGAGCTTTGAAATCAACATAAATAAAAGGAAAAAGATGGAAAAGGGAAAAGCTACAAGTGCAGAACATCTGCTGGTTTGGAGTTAGATGTTAGATATCTCTTAAAAGTGAAACTTTATTCTGAAGATATGTTGTTTGAACAATAGTGTCTGCTTGGGGTCACAGAGGACTTCATGGGGCCAATCAGCCGGTGGCTCACTCTTCCATCTGTAGCCTTTTATTTCAGGTTCAAGAGAGTGTTTATCTTTGAGATATTTGTCATATTGGCCTCATAAACAGACAAGCTTTATTCCCTGGTGCGTGGGATGTGATGATCTGTTGCTGAACATGCTGGTCAGTGAGATGAAACACTAATGTTAAGCTGCTTTTATGTTGTTTTTTTTCAGCCAAAAAACCACAACTCTAACATCAAACAGAACATCAGACAATTAGTATGAGCAGGAGAGGCAACCGATGTTCAGTCATCACTGATAGGACACACACAGATAGACCTGGCTTTCAGCTGCTCTAATACTTAGAAGCTTCTGGGTCTCTCACACATCTATTCACTGTATGTCATCACAGAAATGTGACACAGCTCCAAAGACTCCTCGACTGGTACATCAGTGCATCAGTGTTAGCCTTGACAGCAGATTTAGTCTTAGTCATACTCGCTTTACTGATCATCGTCCCACCCAGTAGCATGGTATGTCAGGTCACATGACGTCTTCTGCTGTTTTGATTGGATTTTCATTCAAACATGTGCACCGCAGGTCAGTTTTTATTGGCTCATTGACCGATTCGTCCCTCCTTAACATTTTGTCTCGTTTTTATTCATTGCTTTCGTCATCGTTGTCGTCGTCATAGATTATTTTTTATTTAGTTATCATCTCGTTGTTGTCAGAAAAAAAACTGTTGTTGATGAACATTATAATGAGAAATTTTCGTGAATGAATGGCATCGTCCTCTCGGGTTGTCTGTCCATCATTTGCTAATTCTGACAATTTCACACAGTAGTCATGTGCCATTGTGTCCCTGAGCAAGGTACCTAACCCCTAATTGCTCCCAATGCTGTGCATTAGTGTATGACTGTTTCCCTTGATGGCCGCCCACCATCAGTGTATGAGGCCATGTCCACATAGAGACTGGTTTAGGAGTAAACACCAACGTTTTTTGTCATATGGTAGTTTCGTCCACACAGAACTGGCATTTCAGGAGCCTATATATAATAGTTTTTGAACCCACCTCTCAGAGTGGATAAATCCCTAAACGTCACTGTGTCATTTCTGTGTGCTCACCCTATACGGATCTTTCTGGAATAGCGCCTCCTGCTCATGTGCTTCTTCTTTGTTGTTACACTTATATACATGGTCTATTGCTTCTTCTCTGTTTTGTGTGGTTACATTACAGCGCCACCCACAGGCCGGTTGTATATATTTCAGCGGTTTTGTTGGGACACAAACATTTCCTGAGTCGGCTCTTTGTGTGGACCTGATTGTGAATGGGTGAATGTGATATGCACTTTGAGTGGTGGGATGACTAGATTTGTGCTATATAAGCACAGTCCACTGACGTTTACATGAACAAACCACATCCTTTACATTTGACTGGACTGCTAAAATGTGGTCTACTTAATATGGTCAAGCTTCAGGCAGCATACACCTCTTGCTGCTGGTCGATTGATTTTTTTTTGCCTTTATTTGTTGGAGTGACAGTGTTGAATGGGAGACAAAGATGGGATGACATGGATTTTGATGTAGAACAAATGGATGAAATTGATTTTTTGTAATTGGGTTTGCATGTTATCAATAGATGAACAATATGACTAGGGAGTGATGTTAGATTTTTTTGTTCATTTCACCTTAATTTTAAGACCCAGTCTGCTGTAGTGCATGTTGGTCAGTGCTTACTGCATGCAGGAAAGGAGCAGGTCTGATATTTCTCCCTGAAATTAGTTATTTTCACAGACTCCTCTGGAAACATAAGTGATTCGTGCCTCACAGTTAAAATAAAAGCACTTGCATATTGAAAGAACAGATAAGCTGGTCTGCCTCCTTGTTTTGCCTGGAGCCATTTACAATAAACATGTGGACGTTGTGTAAATGTGATTCATTTTCAGAGAAATGTTCAAGTACATCAATAAAGAGCCCAGAGCGAGCCAGACTGGTCTAGCTGGTTTTCATTTGACAAAGTCGTCTTGGCTGGTGGTCGTTTAAAACTTAAAAATAACTTCTGTTATGCTCTTTAAGAAGAAGAAGTAGAAACAAGTGAGATCTGAGAATATAATGTTGAATCTCCAAATGAAAAACTCAGCATTCAACTGGCCAGTGTTCATGTCATGCTGGTGGTCCTTCTTCTGATCCAGCAAAAAGTAATCAATTATCCACTCTAGATGGTAAATTCTATAGGGCAGTGTTGCCTTTTCTCACTGAGAGGAGGGAGTGAATGGCTTTTCCTGAGGGGCTGAGGAGGGTAAAGAGGGGTGCATTGTGCATCTTTATTCAACATCTGCTTGTAAACAACTTTATTAGATAGTCCCGGAGGGCTGAGACAAATAACCCTTGACTCTATTGTGTGTGATGCACACGCACAAACAGCCTCACGCTCCCTTTGGCTGAGTAGTTTGAATGCCGGAAGCTAATTCGTGAGTGTTAACTAGAGGCGTGCCTGGCTGGCTGGCTAACGTTAACGACCTGGGACAGCTCTTTTGTTGTGTGATATGCACAGACGGAGCTAATTGAAAGTTTTCCCTCCCCGCCAGAGAGAGGAGGAGGAGGAGGAGGAGGTTGCTAATTTGATTAGGGGGCTTTCCTCTCTCTGTTTCCTGGCTGTCATTGTGAGCGCTCTGTTTTCCTGTTTGTCTCTATCTTAAATGAATATGTAGTGCAGGGTGCGCTATCACTGTCTTTGCTGTGTTTTTATGGAGCGGCCTACGTTCCACACTTCTTTTGTAGATGCTCCCTGTCCTGCATGAAACCTTTTTGTTATTTTTCTCATCTCTGCCTGAGGCCATTTCATCTCTTGTCCATATTATTCCACCCCCAGTTGTCCCCGTTTTCATTCTCAGTCCAGCTCATTCCTTTCATCCTGAATGCTGTCTGTGTTGACCCCGAGCTGCTTGGCCATCTGTGACCTCATCACCCAGCAGCCTTTGCTTTAACCTTTACCTTTACCTCACTAAAAGCTGGTTCAGGTTAGCCTGGGCTCGTCCAGACTTCCTGTGACGCTTCACAAAGTTTCGCAACCAAGTCAGTCTGGCCAAGCTGCCGTTCTCTACAATTTCAGATTCACCTTGAAATGGGGACCAATGAAAATTTTGCATTTCCAACAGCTTGATTGAGGCGTGTTTAAGACAATGATGCACTCGTTCTTTGGATCAAGCAGCAGTTTTCATCGCTATGCATACGTCAGAGTAAAGAGTGTTCTGATTGGTTGAAGTTTCGTCCAGTAGCACACAGAGGAGGGTTTGATAGATGCGGGTTAAGCCCACCCTCTGAGAACTCCGTTTACAAGGCAGCTTGGTCAGACTACGCTCACAGAGCAAGGAGTCATGCCAGGTCGAGGTCACATGCATTGGACAATATTGCATGATTTCCTTTGAATCTTAGTGGAGGTCCAGACTAACTGTAGTTGGTTTGAAGTGTCTATGAATAAAATGATTAGAGATTGCCCTTAAAAAATTGATGAGCTCTCTGTCATTTTGCATGATCGTTTGAATGACGTTCCCTCACTTCTTTACTTTACCATCCATTGTCAAATGATGTCAGCCAGTGAGAAAGTCTGTATGTTAAAACTAAAACTGTCCACACCTCTGTGTTTTTAGCTTTTATCTCTTTTAACATCTGGCAAATTTCCATATAAAAACTGTTCCCTTTACTACACTGCAGTATAGTAAGAAAAAAAATCTGAATTTGATAACTGAGACATAATCTCAAGTAAAAAGTCACGCTCCCAGATAAATACATTTTTATACAACTACACAACCTCTTCTCATTATAACCATGCTGCTCTCTCTATATCTTTTGCCTTTTGTGTGACGTTTCCCAGAAATCTATACGTCAGCTCTCGTTCCTCCTGCTGCAACACATAAAGAGATTCAAGGACATGAGGACTGCTTCAGCTCACCGACACAATAGCTGGAATTAGGCAGTGATTATTTAATTTGATATCTATTAATCTTTTTGTAGCCGTTGCTGATGTAATCCTCCTTGTACAGTAGCTTCTTATGCTCTAATCCTCCAGATGAAAGGATTAGGCTCCTGTTTAATGATTTATCAACTCTCCTTCAGGATTACAGGAGTGTGTGTCTTTGGCTCTCTTATTAAAATCTGGGCCTGTATTTGCAGGCATTTACTCTTTTCACTCTCTCTTTTTCCAAAAATATGCTGAATAGCACAAAGAAGAGCACTCATAGTAACTGTTAATCCTGATAGGCTTTTAGTTCATTATAAAGTTCAGACTGTTTGATTGCAGCAGTGACCCTGTCCCTCCTCATTTCATTGCTTTTACAGGTTATATAGGTTCCCTGCATGAAGGTCTAGACCCACCTAAGAGTTATGGTTACTGTATGTGATGCAGGCGGCTACCTCCGAATCTGCCAATGTGCAATTATCTTGAAGCTGCATTCTCTCCAACAGCCAGCAGGGGGCGACTCCTCTGGTTGCATAGAAGTCTATTAGAAAATGATCCTACTTCTTGATTTATTCCCTCAGTAAACATTGTAAACATGAGTTTATGCTCTCAATCTCTGGTTTCCAGTCTTCTTCGTTACAGCAGGATGTTCATTTAGTAAATTATGATTTCATTTAGAGTCTAACAGACCATAAAGCAGGAGATGATTTAGGGAGGGGCAGGTTGTTACCACAGTGCTGTCAGTGTTTTAGAGCTTTAAAGCTTTCATAGTGTGTTTTCATTTCATTAAAGTTAGCTAAAAAGCCTTATCCAGTATTTGGTTGTAAAAAGATGGCGACGTCAAAAAAGCCTTGAGACCTGAGGCTTTCAAACCGCTGTCCACTTACCAGTGGTGATGTCATGGTTCTTTTTCTTCTTCTTCTTCTTCTATTCACTTAAGCTCCTCTTATCTATGTTGAAATGACAATGAAGTATTGAATCTGGAGACCCAAAACCCGAAAACGACAATAAGCAACCTATTTTGTCATTTTTGTTAAAGGAGTTGAGTTAATACTGTAGTGTCATTAAATGAAAGTTTTTCTGGCCTCATGAAAACTAGTACACACAGATAATCACACTAAAACACACATGCCACTGGTGAAATACACAGCATCTATTTCTGAGTGAATGTAAAGCTCTCAGTCTCCCCTCTTCCAGTAAAAATCTTTACTCAGTCAGTGCCAAGTGCATGTGGCAGCGTGGATTCCTGTGCTAATGCATGGCACAATAAATTTCGACAGGAACCCTCTGTGGCTAAAGTAGGTTAAGACCCATAAAACCTGGGAAGTGTAACTTCTATATATAAATATATATACATAATATAATATAATAATATATATAAATCTATGTGTGTACCTCTTTGCAACTTTCCAAACTCAGCACTTCATTTTTTGTGCTGATTTTGAATAGCCTTAAAACACAGCTGCTGTGATGCAGGGTTGATTGTGTGAGCTGGCATTGCATATGTGCTGACTGAAACTGAAGAAGAATTCCTTTTCATTGATGTGATGTTCATTTGTCCCTTTGTGCAAGTCGAAGTGCCCATTTGAGTCAGTTGCACAAACAGAGAGCCGGAGCAGCAGCAGCATCATATCTCTGTGATGGAGGAGCTTTAGTCTCCAAGCTGTCAGCCCGTCTTCTCGCAGCACAACCCCTACCTGCTGTATGATGCAGTATTCATGCTGCGATACACAAGTGATCCCCACTAAATGAGTTGCAGGGGATGTTAGATAAAGTTCAGCCATTCACTTTTAACAAGTGGCACCGAGGAAAATAAAGCTGTTTATCTTCTCTGCTGATTTTTCATTTCATTGTACAATATGGGGCTTTTAGTGTGACGGACTAAATTAACATTTTTATAGTTTCGATATTCTTCAAATGCTTAGTTTTGAGCTGTGAGATTGTTAACAGTTACAGCCTTTCCCAGCATGCATCAGGCAGCATACACCATGGACACTCCATTTGCATTCCCCGCTGTTTGCATGGCAACCTCGCCATTTCGACAGTATACCACAAAGTCAGTGTGTGTGGCCAAGAAACATCTGCAGCACATAACGCCTGCTTCTGTTTATGCACGGATTAAACAAACAATAATTAACTTGAAGAAGATAGTTCACATGTAAGGAAGCTGTTCATGGTCGGTGCCTTAATCCCTAAACCACTAGGATGTCCTCAGGGACTGAGCCAGGCTAGCAGGCTCCCCCTGACAGTCCTGATGCTATGCTAAGTTCATTTCTTTTGGCTCTAACCTCATCGTTATAACAGACATAACAGCTTCTGTCATTTTCAAAGATTAATCCGCCTTTGTTTTCACCAAAATGTGTGTTTTTTTATTCCGACTTCATTAAAAAAAATAGGAGCCACGATGTTGGTGCAGTCATCTCACAGCAGTGTGTGTTGAGAGCTTTTTTTTGCTACTTTTGGATTCATTTGCATGTAGCTTCTCCAAATGAAGAAATTACAATTTAATGTCAACCAGAAGGCCTCTTTCAGAGGAATATAGGAGTTGTATAGACCTTTCTAAAACATTCACACAAACACTGTGGTGACATGACATTTTGACGACTGACGGAGCCCCAAGCAGCGACAGGAGCAACTTTAAAGAGTTTCTCTTAACATAAAGGCAGAGGAGCAGACAGGCCGGCAGAAGATGGAGGATGAGACGGTGAAAGCTTCTCTCAGATTAGTGAGTTGGCACAAGAGGAGTCCAGGAGGCTCAGGAAGCATCTGAAGACAGGAGAATATGTCAATTTAGCATTTCATTTTGCAGGTATACAAAGAGCAAGGTGGGCCATACATAAATTTGGTGGACATACACTGTGTGATTTATGGTCCATTTTGAGCCCATTTTTCACTTGTGCGACTATTTTTGAGGTCGGGCTGAGTCTGGGCTTAATCATGTGTCGTGCATCGTGTAGTATATACGGGGTAACAAGAAGCGATTAACACTTCACAACCAGCTCCAGATCAGTGATCGTATGGTCTGAAGAAAATCAAATCCTGGTTGCTCCTCCTGATGATGCAGAGCCACGACCTGTTTCTACACAAAGACAGCAAGCTTCTTTTTGTTCAGCATTCTAAAGCGTCTATCCACTTCCAGGTTCTTCTTCTTCTTCTGTTTAATTTGTATTTCCCTATAAAAGGGTCTGACGTGTTGTGTATGGACATACAGTGCGAGCAGACATTTGTTGTCAATGATATCTGTGATTTGACTGACTTGTGAAATGTATGTAAGTAATATGATGGGGAAGAATATTTGAATGTAGTTATCTCTCCATAGCCAAAAATGTATTTGTATTTGGTTACATTTGATTATTTATTCAGCAAATTAGCAAAAAAAAAAAAAAAGAATAATTATATTCAACAACTAGAAAAGCATCTAAATGGAATATGGTCTTATTTCCATCGTGTCCAGACAGTACAGACCCTAACAACTGATGCACGATCATTGGCTGTGTGATCAGAGTTACACTGTCAGGTTGTACACATCAGAGTCTGTGGTTTCTCTTTGAGGGCTGCTCAGAATTTATAATGCAATGACAAAAACTGCAAGTGGAAAAGTCAAGTTTTCTATTATTAAAAGTCATTTTGATTAAAGTTTTACGTGTCACTCTTTGAAGTCAGCAGGAGTGACATTTTTAGTTTAACTTTTTTTATGTTTTGGTGTAATTTGTGTGTGTGTGTTAGTCATTAGTCTCTCTGTGCTTCTCTCTCTGCTTCCTCCAGTCTCTGTTCAATATTTCCTCTTCTCTTAACCTTTTCTCTCTTCCTCCAACCTTCCCTTCACCACCTCCAGCCCTGAGCTAATGGCTGCTCAGGTTAAAGACACGGTGAGACGCAGCAGCTCTGTGGAAACACTGCGTCATTTCTTATGCTGCGATAGCGCCGTTCGTGCTCAGCCTTCTGATAGAGCATGACAGCTCTGGACTGTAAGCTCATGTCCTGGTGAAATATTACACCGGTTTGAGAAGTGTAAGGTGAAAATGAAGATGTCAGTGGTGCCTTATCTGTTTGCGGTACAAAGCAGATAATATGCCTCACGCACTATCAGGAGACTTGCAGCATCTCACCACATCTGAGCTGATTTCTTTGAAGAAATAAATATTAACAACCACTCAGATTTTTCTCCTGATGGATTAATCTGTGCCTCATTCATGTATTAAACTGTCAAACCAAAAAACACAAAACAACTGAAATGTTGACACGGCTGTGATCCATATATACAAGCATAGATTGCATAGATGAGTTCATAATATTTGTGCTAGTTAGATACATTTATCTACACTATATCTTTCATTTCTCCACAAAATGTTGATGTTTGAAAATGCTTGAATTTGTTTCTTTGATTCTGGTGACTTTTAAACAATGAAATTTTATATTAAATACTTTTAGTTTTGCTTTAAATGCACAGGAAAGAGTACAGAATACCCCAGTTCATTCATTTCTTTGGCCCCTACTTGAGTAGAAAGGGTCAACAGGGTCGTGGTAATTGATCAAATGTCAGAGTCACAGGTATGCTTGTATTGAAATGGATCTTTTGTCTCCTCCTCCTGCTCAGCGTTGTGTACTGAGGAGTGTGCCCATGGACGCTGTGTCTCTCCAGATACCTGCCAGTGTGAGCCCGGTTGGGGAGGACTGGACTGCTCCAGTGGTGAGTCCACAACCAACTGAAATGATAAAAAAAAGCATAAAGGGCCAACGTCTTCTCACTTTTACTTTAAACCACCAACAAGGTTTAACATTAAAGGAGCAATATGTAGCAGCTAGCTCTTTAAAACAGATACCGCTATCCAAATTCAACATATTAGTCAGTGTTGGGCAGTAACACATTACTAATAACTCCATTATTTTTGACAATAACTAATACTCTAACGCATTACTTTTGAAATAAATAAACACAATCATCGTTACAATATGGTGCTTTTGTCCGTTACTTGGCAAATGATTTCCTGATTGATGAATTCAGATTGCTTTCATTTATGCTTGCAGATGTCTCTATGGACAGGGGGACATGTCCCCTTCACATTCATAGAGACACTGCTCCGTCCCCCCACTTTCCCAGCATAAAGAGACAAACATCACCGGTTAAACAGAGGATTAATGTCATTGCAACAGCAGTGGGAGCCCACTGTTTGTGTGCTTACTCTAAGTCAGAATTTAAATCAGAACCTCCCGTGAAGTCAGATCTCCACCTCATAAAGTCAGATTATCTCACCAACATTAATAAACATAAACGTAAACAGTAGCTACATGTTTTCTTGTACATCTGTAAGGCTGGAAGAGCTGGGAGCACTGAACTTTAATGTTAAGATGATCTGAGCTCCAAGTTCTGACTTCCAGTGAACACACCATAAGGCAAACTCTCACTCCCCAGGGTCCTAAAGAGCAACTAAAAAGTCACTTTTAAAAGTAATGTGTTACATATTTTTGATTTATGTATTAATGGTTGTTAAATAACAAGAAGGCTCAAAAGGAGTTTTGCCCAAAAAACACTCCAATCCAATCTAAACCTCCTGTGTGACTGAAAGGCCTGTTTGCACTTCAGCTCATAAACTTTGTCTTCACCTCTTAAAGTCTTAAGCTCTTAGCTTCCTCCATCATCAGTTCTATAAAAAAACAAAGTTGAATATTTCTTACTTGATTTGGCAAAAAAATTGCTAAAGATGCAGGCCCAACTTGGCATTTTACTGCCTTATTGTTGAGTCCTGACCACCACACTGTAGTTGTACACTAACAGCTCCATATACTGTATATATTCTGTGGGAAAGCGTGACAAAACAGGAAGAGCTGACCTATGACATGATATGTTTTCTGTTTTTTGTTTTTTTTTCGATGATCACCACTGTTGGAGCCTGATGATTGATATAGAATATTGATCTCAATAAATAAGAGTGAAAATCTATTTGTGCTTCCAGCCAATATAAACAAACATGGTTATTAAGGAGTTGTGAGTTTTCGTGAAACACTGTTTCCTTATCAATAAGCTGCTACCAGATATCTGCTGAAGGTGGCAATGTCTGATTAGTAAGACCACATTTTTGATTGTTGACCATTGATTATGAAAATGTTCCAGGTAGAGCTGAAGGACACTAATTTCCCCTGTGGTTATAATGATTGGCTCAAAAGTGCAACGTGTAGTATTACTGCCTCTTTGTTTTTTCAAATGATTTAATTTGTCCTGATTTTATCGCTATAAGCTTCATCGTTAGACTATAGTATTATTAGGTATATTGTTTTAAGATGTTAAATATTTAATAAAGGATCAAATACTTGTTTTGTTTAATGCTGAATTGGGAACAGAGGCAGTGAGGCATAGTGTTGTTTTCTGTGGTTGCTATGAAACAGAATATCTTCCGAGGTAAAAATGTCGGCTCAAGGTGGAGAAATTGTTCTGGATGAAGGAGGACGAACCTGTCAGTCTATGTGTCATTATGTGTATTTATTTCTCCTCCACTGTTGTTGTTGTCCATGAAGGATGTTGATCTTTGTGCTATTTGTCCCACCCCTCCTTCTTGTGATTGGACAGTAATGTAAAATGTAACAGTGATAAGCACTTTTAAATATTAGAACTATTATAGGTGGCTTACCAGAGCTGTTTGGGAGATGATTGTTTCCTCTCCTGCTCTGTAACAGCGTCACTGTCCTCAGATCAGACCTGGGGGGTGTTCCAGAAAGCAGGTTAAGTGAAAACTCTGAGTATGTTAACCCTGAAATGAGGGAAACTCTGGTTTTTCAGTTCCAGAAAGAGAGATAAGTAAAACTCTGAGTCAATCACCATGACAACCTAACCTACTCACTGGCAGGTTTTCTGTCAGAAACCTTGAGTTTATCCTGTTTCCTCCTACTGATGAGCCTCAAGCAGCTTTCATGGTGTCCGTATGGAGGAAATACAATTAAACTGAAATGTTTTACGCAATGTCTTATGCTTAGATGTGCTGTCACTCTCCAATGAATATCTGTTTGAACGTTACTGTTTTTCATTAGACTCTATCATTTACTTCAACAACTTTCTCCGGCCACACAAAATCTGACACCACAGATGTAGTACATACATACATATACATATATATATATATATATATATATATGTATATATATATATATATATATACACTTGGTATGATACTGAACATGAATGAACAAAAGCGACAATAGAAAAATTAATCCACATGGATTACAAATGTCAGTATCTTGTGTGATCGTCGTGGCGTAGACATGATGAGTGCGTTGATTTCGGCCACTGGAATCGTTTCCCACTCTTCCCAGAGTGCAGTACGGAGATCAGCAACCGTCACCGGCAGTGGAAAACGACGCCGTACACGGTGATCCAGATTGTCCCAAAGGTGTTCAATCGGATTCATATCCGGGGAATAAGGCGGACAGTCCATAACTTGCACATTATGTCTGTGCATAACGTGCCTGCAGGCGTGAGATAGTGCATCTGTGGACGCCAAAATGCCTGGCTACCCTCGCTTCGGTCATTCTGGATCTCAGCATACCAATGGCCTGCTCCCTCATGTTTGCTGCTAAGTGTGGCATGGTGACCGTCTGTGACAGCTTGCATTTTTCCTCTGGGTTTTTAAAGCGTTGACCAGTGGAGCTCAAATCACCAAAAGAACTCATTGAAAGCTTTCAAACAATGTCCTAACGAATCACACATGCAAAAACAGGGATTGGTACCGTCTGCCACGTTAATTTATTGTTTGAGCTGAAAAATGTGGCTCCATAGTTTCAATAGCCACGAGTGGAAGTAAACAAAACATTCTTTGGTATACAAAGTAGTTGTATCCAATTATTACATATTTTACACACATAATATTAGTAATACATTACTCAAGAGGACATAAAAGAAAAATGGATTTACAGTATTTTTTGGGGGGGTTAAATAACTAGCCTTTACGTGTCTACAGTACATGTACATTAAGTTACTTTGCTTAATAAATCAAATATGAATAAAACTAAAGAAAGGTACAATCATGACCAAGTAAAATATACCTTACCTCTTTGAATGACGCTTTTATATTTAATGCTAAACTGCCTCCAAGTCCATTTCTCCCCTGTGGGATGTCACCTACATGATGATCAGATTTTATTCTAAACCACTCCACCACTTTTCACCTCTGTGCTATGATTTAAATGAAGTGTACCTCCAATTCCACAGGTGTGAAATATGTTGAGCATGCCTTTTTTTCTCTCTGGTTGCCATGGTGAATTGAGGTATCAGGGCTCCATTGATGATGGTTTTTGTTGTGGTAGGTGCATGTGCTGAACATACTCAGAGTTGATTGAACTGATTCATATCAGCTGTTCTGGAACCAGAAACTCAGTTTCCCTTCTCAGGGTAAGTCAACTCAGAGTTCAGGAAGAGAGTTTGTTGAACCTCCTACCTGGAATACCCCCCTGGGCCTCAACCAATCCAAAACAAGAGAGTCCAGGCTTAATCGGTTGCACAAAGACCTAGGCGGGATTCATCAAGCCAGGTGAAACCTATCCAGGATAAGTGCGCGCACGCTGCTTCCTCTAATAGACCCCAAGATCAATCACAGATTCACCGATTCACCATGGCAACAAGAGCGGCATTCTTTTCCCCAGTGGATGCAGAAATCCTCATGGAGGCTTAAGAGGAGGTAAAGGAACAAATCAAAAGGAAAGGAAACACCACCATAGTTATAAAACAAGGAGAGAAAGAGAGGCAAAGTACTGCAGCCCTCCTGAATATGTAACTAGTGCACAAACACACACTCACAATCACAATTCAAATAGGTCATTAACATCTCTGAAAACCTAGTTGTACTCTGATTATGAATCAGTTGAAAATGTAAGTGAAACTGTGAATGTGATGATGTGAATGAAACTGTGTAAATGTAACTCCATCAGACTGTGTGTATGTGTGTGTTTTTGTGTGTGTGTGTGGGCGTGTGTGTGTGTGTGTGTGCAGTTGGAGGGATTTGGGGGCGATTGACACTTAATGAGTCACACAGCCCCTTTAATCCCTCTTTGTTATTGCTGCGCTCCAGCCTCCCCATTGTTTACCTGCTTTTATTGCTGCCCAGGGGCCAGGGGACTGAGGCCAAGGCAAGGCAGGGTTAAGTAAATCTACCAACACTAGGCTGAGGGGAAGAGGGGGATGAAGTGATGTCGATCAACTTAAGCTGTCAGGTTCACTCTGGAAAGTAACTTCATTGTATTCCAGCCTCTGCCTTTCCATGTATTTGTGACTAAGTGGGACAATACTTTTTCAAATTGGTCCAGTATTGAGAGAGAAGCTGCAACCACCGGCAGCTAAACGAGCTGTGAGGGCAGTGAGCAGCATCAGTGTGACATTACAGTCATTGTTTTTTTTTACTGACAGGCTCTGATTGTTATATGACAACATTATGGAAAGATCTCACAGAGAAACATTTTCTTATCTTTCTCTAGATCCAGTGTGTCTGTTATTGTGTATGTGCAGGACTGCCAAGTTTCAGAAAATGACAAGAGTGAGACTTTAGTGCCAAGGTGCGTTCAGCCGTCGACCTGTGGCCTTTTTTAACATCGATTTGGCCTGTTTTAATGTCAATTTATACCTTAAGACTGATGTCCTCACCTCCATGCCAGTGGCTCTCCCTGCACTGTGGCCTCTTAATGCTAGTCTTAATTAATAAGAAATTAGAAATTGTAACAAGAAATTTGACAAAATGCATTTGTTTCTCAATATTTCTTTTCAACCAACTCTCCATCATTTAGCTTGGGACATGTCATGACATGACCCATAACCAAATGGACAAAATTTGTCCACTGTCACAGTTAAGGATAGACCTTGTAATTTAGAATTTTGAGAAACACTGCTTTAGGGGGGTCTAAATTGATATTTACGTCTGACACGCACATTGAGACGTATGCCTTGTTCACACTACTACCTCCCTGCTCAGAGTTTTGAGGTGTTCACACTACAATGGAACAAGGTAAAAACAAACATTTTTTTCATGATGAAATAGAGAGTCTCTTCTTTCATTTGAGCTATTCAGTGTTTTCAGAGTCATAGTACAAAATATTCTGTGGGTCATGAAATATGACTCAAAATGAGCAAAAATACTGGCACAAGGCACTTTCTGTTTTATAAAAGGGCTGGCACTCAATGAGTTAATCAAAGAGCCTAACAAGACGAACACCTTTAGTGGATGTAAATGACAGTGCCAGCTTGCTCTGTTAGCATTGTATTGCAGTTAGTGAGCAGCTGCTCTCAGTATTGGACTAATGTCACTAATTGTTTTTGCCAGTCAATAAGTTAAACTAAAAAAAAAAAAAGTGTCCAGGTTGAATTGGAACGATCTCTTTGTGCTTTTATTCCCCACCAACCAGTCATGTTGCAGTTTACATCCATGTCTGTCCAAAATGTCCTCCTTTCTTTATTTTATCCTGTCAGACATTTGTATGAAATTGTCATAATTAGCATATTCATTTTTTGATTTGCTGTATCGGCAGTCTGTCTCTGTGCTTCCATCCATCCGTTCATCATCCCCTCTTATTTGTTTTAGTGATAAAGTAGAACTCTGCATGCAGCAGCTGAATGTGACGACTGGAAGACAAATTAAAAAACATGTTTCTGTCCCACAGCATGAAGCCTCTGTCTCCTCGCAGCCCCACAATATAATTTCTCATTTGCTCATTACCTGTGGAAGAACATAATTTACTCTAAATTTGGTGCATGGTGAGCCGGACTCGTCCCTCCCATGGGGATATTGAGCCTATTCCTACACAGACTGTGTTTCATATTATGCACACTCTCACCTGAATGGCTGGGGGAAATGAATCCTGTGGTCAGTGACAGATTGAAATGTCCCACATTGCTTTTTTATCGTTTCATCCTCCAGTATACTGCAGGTTGGGATGAGGGCAGCACACTTCATGATGTTTTGCAAATAAACTTGGTTTAGCTGCTGTGGCTTAAGTTGAATTGATTTGGAGGCAGAACAGAGACATTACTGGATCATCTTCTCCCCTAATTTAGATGAGCTAAGTAGAGACAGTTTGAATGCTCTGATGGGAAAGACTGTCACACTTAGTCACAGAGGAGAAAGTCTGTAGAAGCATGCAGACACTTTTTCTTTTTCACCTTCATCTCATGTGATCAGTCCAACACAGGGATAATTTCACAATCACATGGTCACGTGGAATGAAGCTGGTGGTGATTGAAAGTAGTGTGAAAATGACTGGCAAACCACCAATGTCTGCTCTCCCAGCTCGTCTTATTTTCAGTGATTAACACAGACTCCTGCTCCCTGCTGGACAGAATGTACGTGCTAACTATTCTAATGCGATGTCTTGGCCAAAATAGTCTTCAGTTCTCTGATGACAGTGTCATAGAGCTCAACAGTGAGGCTCTGTAAGTGGGAGAATCTTACATACACCGATCAAACATAACATTAAGTGAATAACACTGATTATCTCGTCATCATAAGGCAAAAAAATGAACATCAGAGTTTGATGTTAGAAGAAGGAAAAATGTTCCAGCATCAGAATTTTTCAGGAGTTTGACAACAAGAAGCAAACAGTGATGTCTGGAGGACTGGATCAGAGCATCTCCAGAACTGCAGCTCTGGTGGTCTGTTCCTGGTCTGCAGTGGTCAGGATCTATCAAAAGTGGTCCAAAGAAGGACCAGAGGTGAACCAGAGACAGGGTTATGAGAGGACAAGGATCATTGAGTGAGGGCTGGTCCTGGTGGTCTGATCCAACAGACCAGGAGGAGTTAATGCTGCTGAACATAGAAAGGAGTCAAATACACAAAAGCACAACACAAACTGTGTGGAAGAGTGAGCGAGTTCCAGTGATGCCCCTTCGTACATTGTGGCTGACAAAAGTTAACGATAAATAATGTATTAGGAATAAATTTCTTCCTGTGTGAACTGTGTAGAACTGAATAGACTGTATTAAACTGTATTTTAACATCGGTATTCTCAGGTGGTACTCTGGGTAAAAAGGTTGAGAACAACTGATGTAAATAATTCTAGACTCTGTTTGCATGATGATCGTATGATTGGTTCATTTCCTGTGGAAGAATACTCCTCAGAATGAGGAAGAAAAGAAACAGAAGGCCTGTCCTTCACATTGTCTTCAACTGTAGCTAACCAGATTAGCTGGTGAAGCAGAGTGTGAGCCTCGGCTGCCTTCCCTCTCCAAACTCCAGTCCAGTTGAAGAACTCTGTTGCTCTGCCAGGCGGTATAAATAGCTGGGACAGAAGTGGGGCAAAGCAATGCGAAGAAGGCATGGAAGAGATGGCAAAGACAAGAGAGCAGATGTAAGAAGAGGCCTCCAAAGCAGAGGAAATTAAAAGGAAAAAAAGTGGAAGATAAGGACAAATTATGATGGAAATTATCATGTAAAGATGGTGATTATGATGAGAGAGATTATCAAGAGCAAGAAGGAGAAGATGAAGGAAAAGAACATTGCAAAGAAGCAGTTTTAACACGTTTAAAGGTTCTTGAAGGACTTGGGCAGAGACATTGCTACAGAGGCAATTTATGAAGTGAATAATTTTGATCAACACTGATTACTGCACCACCAGACTGTTACTTATCTCAGAGGTGACAAAGTTGTGTTAGTTTACTTATATTGGTATTTTTCCTTTTCACTGAGAACAAATTCTACCTAAGAATTGAATTATAGTTGAAGTGTGCGACAAGATTTCTACATCTTGTTCATATGCACATTATATAATTAAAAGAGCCATAGAATTCAGAACAGAAGTCCTTTTTTCAACCCTGTCACCGGATGTTGATAGGAGACAATTCTGTGAAATTCAATGTTTTTAAAACAATTTCTGTCTGCATAAATATACAACACGGAACCAGACGATGCCCTTCCACATTTCCTTCACTGATGAGCTACTAGAAGCTTTTGAGATAACAAAGAATACTTTTGTTTTTGACATGGTCTTGGCTGCCTGTTTCCTGCAGTTCAAGTCAATTGTATTTCCCAATATCACAAATTACCAGTTATCCACTTTACAATCTGTACAGGTTATGATACTCTCAAAAACTTTTTAAAAAGGGAAAAATAAATGAAAGAATCCTCTGGAAGAACAACAGAGGAGGGATCCATCTTCCAGGATGGACAGACAGGAAATAGATGTTGTTTGTTCAGAGAAGCAACATATAGACATTGCATATGATAATACAGACATATTGAAGGAACGCACATTGACACAGAATCACACGCGTGCAGTACACAGAACGTACAAGAGATGCACTTGATGGAATTCAAAGCAAAGGCCATGTAAAGCTCAGATTTTACAACCATGTGACTCCACACTGGTGTCACACTAAGCTCGGCATGTTTAAATGTGACACCGATTTTCCAATTCACGGAAATTTAGCAGAAAACTACTGTGAGGCAGTGAGCTGGACAACGAAAGCTCTGATGACTGAAGACATTCAGCTCACAGTAGGTGAGCAGCTTTAGACAGAACAGAGCAGCAGCTCATTCATTCATTCATTCACTCATTCATTCATTCATTCACTCATTCATTCACTCATGCTACACAGCAGCTTTGCTATTTTTCTATATTCTGTCTAAAACACAATTGGAGGAAAAAGGTTTAATCATTCATAATAAATAAATGAAAGACATTTTGAGTTTTTTTTCTGAAAATTACTGTGGCTTTCAAAACGGAAAATGTACCAAACCAAATAAGTACGGACAAAAAAAAGTGTGAACTTTATTTATACTATATTTTTGCTAATTCTTCCCACAGCTTCTTGACTCCATCTTACACAGTTGCAATTTTATCCTGGTGTTTGAGTCATGCTTCACCGAGCAAGCTTCTCATTTTAACTCCTGTGTTTTACTCAGTTTTTTTTTCACTTCCTATAAATACGATAATGTGTCATGGTCGAGTAGATCTGAATTGCTGAGACGACACCGTGGCTGTCAGTGACCAGCGTGGGCGCTCGCAAACCACTGTGCCCAGACATGACATTTATCAGAGCTGGACCCATGCAGATGGAGGCAACACACACAAACACACACACACACACACACACACACAGAGGAAAGAAAGCTCACAAACAAGCAGAGCAGCAGCTGGGCACACACACACACTGAGTTGCCTAGAGTGATCTATTTGCCTCTATTTGCTGCTTCCTCATGCAGCCTAACCTCTAATTTCCACTGCATGTGGAACAACGGCGACGTTTTCTCGGACCCGATACGTTTCCATTCAAATTAATGTGTCAATTTCCACTGAATGTGGAACGCTGTGGACATGCCGACGCCTGCTGAAACAAATCGACAGAGCTTCTATTTTTGTCGGCCGTAGGCACACTGCACCAACGTCCAACAGCAGCTGTCCACTGGAGCTGCAGCAGGTGGACCTGGTGGGTATTGAGGGATGATGGCCGGCAGACGTTGACGGACGTCAGAGTCGTTCCACATTCAGTGGAAATTAGGAGTAAGTCCCAACAAGAGCCAAGTTTCATGCATTTTTTTCCTGCTGGCACCTGTGTAGAGAAAGCCTGTCAAGGTGTGCAACAACACAATCCAGCCAGTGCTTCCCTTCAGCTTGTTGTTCACTCCTTCCACTCATCTCTCTCCTTATCTCCTGCTGCCACTCTTCAGCTCGACTGTACAAAGTCTGCCCAGATTCATCCATCGCAGAGCGACTCTGCCTCCAGGTCTGCTTTTGATTTGCATTTGTTCCTGGACACAACCCATACAAGGCCTGTTCAGTTTATTCACCATAATAACTTTACACACTTTTAATTTTGTATATTTTTTCATGCTCCTCTCCGGTGAGTGAGATTTTATCTCTGGATATCCAACATTATCAACATTTATCACAGCTTTTACATTCTTTGCACATAGGACTCAAAGGTCAAAGTGACAGCATGCAGAGTGAACTAAACAACCATGCTTTGGTTCCTAAAATGTTCATCAGTGCTTTTAGACAACTCTGTACTACTTGTGTCATTTTTTATTCCAATATATTTTTGTTTTTAATGCAGGGCATTGTTTTAAATCTGATTGCATTCACTGCTTCATTATATCAGTCGTTTGGCAGTCACACATTTTTGCTTTCAATTGATTGAAGTGTCGCTGGAGGAAGAAGCAGCAATTAAACAACACAGGACGGCACTGAACTGAAGTATGTAACTGAGGTGTGAAATGACTTCCTAGCAACAGATGTAAGGAGCTGCTCCTGGCCAGGTGGATTTAACCAAACTCATCATTCACAACCATGATTAGCTCAACAATGAGCCCAGACAGGCTTTGTCCACTAATATTAAAGGCAGTATTGGGCAGTAAGTATTCTCTAACACAATACTTTTTAAATAAATAAATGAACACAGTTACTGTTATAATCAGTGGTGGACAGTACATTTACTTGAGTACTGTACTTAAGTACATTTTTTGAATATCTATACTTTACTTGAATATTATTATGACTTTCACTCCACTACTTTTGAAAGACAAATGTTGTACTTTTGACTCCACTACATTTCTAGGAAGCTCTTCGTTACTCGTTCCTTTTAGGCTCAGCAGAGTTTTTACTTACTTAGTAACACACAGATGTCTCTATGGGTAGGGGAACATGTCCCCTTCAGGTTCATAGAGACACTGATCCGTCCCCCACTTTCTCAGCAAGGAGACAAACATCACCGCTAAAACAGGATTAATGTCGCTGTAGCAGCATGTGGAGCCCAGTGTTTGTGTTCGCTGCATTCACTTGTACATGAAGGTCGGAATTTCCATGCTCCAAGTCAGAATTTCAATCAGAACCCTCTGTGAAGTCAGATCTCCAGCTCAGAAAGTCAGATTAATCTCACCAACCTGACATAGAATTCATGCTATCTGCTACTGATGTAAACAGTAGCTTCATGTTTTGTTGTACGTCTATAAGGCTGGAAGAGCTGGGAGCATTAAACTTTGAGGTTAAGATGATCCAAGTTCTGACTTCCAGTGAACACACCATAAGACAAACTCTTACTCCCCAGGGTCCTAAAGAGGAACTAAAAGTGACTTTTAACAGTAACACGTTACTTTTTGGTGTCAGTAATCAACAACTAGCACAGCTAGCACAACACTGCATGTCAGTGTCATGAAAATTGTGTGTGTGTGTTGTTTATCACGCGCTTCACCGGTTCTGGATTTAGATCAGCCGCTCCATCTCTGTGCTAAAGATACTAGCATAGCTAAGTAGTTAAGTAGCCTCTATCACAGGTGGGGGGTGGGACTCATGAATTAACGTAAGCTAGCATGCCCTGTAAGTGACTTGAATCTCCGTCACCACGGCAAGTTTTGCAAAACTGTTCTTCAAGCTTTAATTCAGAATATCCAAACAGAAAGTGCTGTTTTTATGACCTCTGTCAAATTCATAAGGTATTGTAATTTTCTGTACAGTGGTGGACGACTAGTATGCAGGTACACTGTTACACTGACTGATATGACAACTTAGACTATGAATGTAAAATAATCACACGGCTTCCATCAATATGCTGTCAAAAAATGCATGTATTCCTGTCGGAGTCTACTTTGGCTGTTTGTGGAAAGTATTTGGTCATGAGATGAAGCCAGTAAACAACATAAAAGTGTAAAAAAGCAGCAGGTTGAAAAGGTGAAGTTCTTTGTAAGAAGACAGGAGTAAGACAAGGAGACAGAGGTGTGATGTGGAGGAGTGAGAGGAAGGCAGGGCAGGGACAGACGTGACATGGTTCATGAAGAGATAGGTTTTCAATCCCCTCCGGTACATCGGCAGTGACTGCAGTCCTGAATGGATGGGAAGGTCACCCCTCCACTGGGAGACAAGAGGGAACAAAGTCGAGGCCGCCTTAAGGCAATTCACCATAGGAAAGGAGGAACTAAGCTCCCGGTAGGAGCTGATAGGCTGCTTTAAGAGACAAAAACCCCTGGGAACAGTGTACCGTGTGGCCTTTCAGGAAGATTACCTCTATTACAATTAGACACTGGGGCTCACTCACCCTCGTTATACAGTGCTCTTTATCTGAGAGGTTGCTGCGTTCAAGGTCTCGAGCAGTAGACCCACCACTCTGTGGCTCTGAGCCGTCGATGTTGTGATACATTCACTAAAACCTAAAGGCAGCATTAATTTTGAAACAGAAAGGAAAAGGTTGAACTGAACAAGGCTGTGAGCAAACAGTGGAGTTAATTAGAGATGGGAGGATATAGTGCAGCTCTCAGATCAGACACTTACAGTCTGTCCTCTCGCTACTTCTGTAAGGTCGCACGTGGCATAGTCAGCTGATTATCAAGCAGCTGATCCTGCATAAGCAGCCTTCAATCTGCTTTTAACAGAGAGAGGCAGTCCATCTACTGTACATACTGTATATACAGAGCCTCCAGCATCATCTCCTTCACTTTAACTGGACTCTTTGTTTCTCACTGAGTTCACTAATCTTCACCTTTTTGAACAGGAGTGAGGAATTCAAACTGAATTCACCTTTTTAGACCAAATTTGACCCTGAACACTGGAATTCACTGAGAAGTCAGAAATAAATCCAGAATAAAAACCAACCACTAAAACACTTTTTTTTCTGTTCAGGAATGACAGGAAATAACTGGAATTTAACATCTCAGTCAAAAAATGATAATGCATTTTATCATTAAATATATGGTTTTGATTAAAGGGCTTCACATACTGGTGGGTTAACCATTAATATTAAAACTATTTTGGTAATCAACAATACGGTTGATTACCATTTAGAGCTTGGTGGTGGTAAATACCTTACACTGGGTGGTGGAATAATACATTTGTTAAGCTCTGTATATAAATTAACAATAATGAAATTTGTAAACTGTAAGACACTGCAGTGGTGTACATCAATAGTCTGGCGGTATAACTGATTTACCTCAGGTGCACTGTGGAGTGGGTTAGACTGTTTTTAATGGCAGACTAAACTGGAACCATTGACTTGCGTTAGCCTAGCACCAGTGAACTCTGAATGAAATGAATGAATGAAAACTGTCTCCACACGTCTGCAACACTCCGACTCACTTGGAAATGAGGCCCCATGTAGCTGTGCTGCTCTGTGACTGTTTTCTGCCATTGCAGTGTTGCTGTATTTATCTTCCATGGAGGTCACTGAAGCCTCATCATGATAGCCACACACACACACACACACGAAATCATGCAAGGACAAATATTGCGTATGTAGTGTCAAATACAAGGACTGACTGTACAAATGGTTTCTTTATTGCTGATAGAATCATCTCAGTTGATTTGTTGTACACAAAAATGATAGAGCGGCTCTTCTCACATTCATTATTCAACCAGGAAGCTTGTGGAGATACATTATCTCTGGTCCACACATCACCTGCTACTTCTACTCCACTACATCTCATAGGTAAAGTTCAGATTACAGTTTTCCATCCAATTCCTGTCCAATTTAATGTTGAGTGTTTGTGAGAAACTGAAGGATGATGTGTTCCTCTTACTTCGTCTGAGCTGAATGAAGAGTTTAAAAAAAGCCTCATGGAACAAGTGGAAAATGTATCATCACAAAGACAGCAGGCTGTTTTTCTGACCCTGGAGAGATATGTTGTTTCCTTTACCCGAGTGGGTTTATGAATGCAGGCCTTTAATGTAAGTAAGTCCTTCTTTCACCACAAGTGTAGACAAACTACATTTTGATTCAGTGTTTTACGGAGTTTTCGAAACACCTCTGCTGTTGCTGGTTATTTTCTCGCCATTATGTCATATAAATCTTTATAGCATAACAAATTTGACACATTACCCAGGTTCCTGTTCCCACTCTCAATCCCATAATCCCGTGCAGCTCCGGACTAGGAGGTTAATGAGTTAATGAGTTAATGTCACAAAAACCTTCACACCCCTCCGTTCAGACAGAGTCAGAGGACATGAAAAATTCAGCCGTGCTTGAAAAGAGATTGGCTTCCAGGAAAGTGTTGAGGTCTTTTTGTTGAAGACGTTAATTTGATATGCTGTGATTTCACTTTTACAGTGATGTCAAGAGGCTGATGGGCTGGCTGCATTTTAAGAAACAAAAAGAATCACCATCCTCCATACTTTGCAGATATGATTATAGCAGTCTTCTCCACCCCTCACTGCAGCAGATCCACACCATCTGTATGAGCCTGACTCACCTGCGCCCCGCCTGGCAAAAGATGCCTCTGACCTCCCACT